>JAILYB010000035.1:4800000-6000000 GCA_021437785.1 Rhodomyrtus psidioides
GCAGGATACTTGGAATCCCCAAATCCCAGAATAACGCCTCGCGTGTCGAAAGGACAATTTTCAGAATCAGCTTTCTGTGAGGTTCTAGGTAACCCCTAAACCCAGAATAGCTCTTGTGGTAAAGCCTAAAGGTTAGGCACACCTCATTTGTATAAATCCTAGTTAATTCCTTAGAATATAGGATCAAAAACTGTTGACAATTTTTAGAATCAGCTTTCTGTGAGGTTTTAGGTAACCCCTAAACCTAGAATAGCTCTTGTGGTAAAGCCTAAAGGTTAGGCACACCTCATTTGTAAAGATCCTAGTTAATTCCTTAGAATATAGGATCAAAATGTTCGACAATCCCTAAGAGACTCGTTGCGTCATCCATAGGTTCCTAGCAGAGAGGAGTCCTATTTCTTGGCCTGATCCCCTTGAAGGATCAAAATGTTCGACAATCCCTAAGAGACTAGGTGCGTCATCCATAGGTTCCTAGCAGAGAGGAGTCCTATTCTTGGCCTGATCCCCCTGAAGGATCAAAATGTTCGACAATCCCTAAGAGACTGGGTGCGTCATCCATAGGTTCCTAGCAGAAAGGAGTCCTATTCATGGTCTGATCCACCATACGGATCAAAACTTCTGACAATCCCTAAGAGACTGGGTGCGTCATCCATAGGTTCCTAGCAGAAAGGAGTCCTATTCATGGTCTGATCCACCATACGGATCAAAACTTCTGACAGTCCCTAAGAGACTGGGTGCGTCATTCACAGGTTCCTGTCAAGTATAGGAATCCCATTCTGGTACGGCCTACCATACATGCTAGAGTTTAATCGCCCTAGGATACTCAAAAGACGAGTCCTTAGGTATTCACTTGAACCCGCTATACACCGCACATGCCACACGAGCATCAGGCAGGTGATCAATAGGTAAATAGCAGGTGGGTCTCTCTACTTTCTCTCTCACGTCAGCAAAAGAATGAGGAGCAGAGCATTCACCAGCGGGACAAGAAAGATTGAGTGTCAAGATTCGTTTTTATTTTCCCCAGTCGAGTCGGTCTAGACTCAGGTGTCACCTGTCTTTGAGTGAAACCTCTCACGAGATTCCTCTCAAAGAGGGGCAGCTATTGACACCTGATTTTTGACCAAGTCTTTTTCAGCATTACTTTGAAAAATCACAAAAAATTCATAAAAAGTCAAAAAATTACAAAATCAACTTTGGTGGCCTTAGCCCAGCCTAAGGAACCATTCTTGACCAAAAAATAATTTTTCATATTTTTCATATTTTTTAGTATTTTTAGAAAATAGGAAAATACTAGAAAATTCAACAAAAACTAGAATTTGAGGTTACAAAAATATAGGAAAATAGTCAATATTTTTATTTTAATTTCCTTGTCATTTTGACCTCATCAAGAGTCAAAATTCAAGTTTAATTTTGTGTGTTTCTTTGTAACGCACATGGTTGAATTTGTCAAAAAAATATGTTTTGAGTCTTTTTATTTGCAATACTTTGCATTTTAAGAATCTTGACATTCAGCTTGATTGCTCGACATTTCAATTTGGCTCAATTGTGCACTGATTTAATCAATTTTGGCTTTAGGGACCTAATTGCACAAAATTCTTTTCATTTTGGTCCCTAAAGTGCCAAATCCAAAATTAAAATTTTCTGAGGGGCACCCATAGAACCCCAATGCTTCCCCCTATAGGATTTGACCCCCTGAATCTAATGATGAGCTCAATTGGGGCCGATTCATCCATTAAGAATATCAATTTGGCAAAAATCGATTTCGGATCCTACTCAACATTTGGGGTTTTCGTTTAATTCCACTTTCATTTTTCACTAAATCACCATATTAGATGGGATTCATCTCATGGAAGCCGATTTCTGGATTTAATTTGAGAAATTAGGAATTTTTGTGGGTCAATTTGCCTTATTTTTGGCAAATCGGGTCAACTGGGTCGGGTTGACCCAACCCAGTCAACCCGGTTGACCAGGTCAACCAAAACAAACAGAACAACTGTTTGTTCGGGGCATCTTCGCGAAAAGAGCAAAAACAGAACGGGGGGGGGGGACTTCGCAGAGGCAGTTGAGGCAGACGAATGATGGGTTGAAGAAAAAATCAGTTGATGGGAGTTGAGTGAGGGGGAGTCGGTTAAAGAACGGAGGCAAGCAAGAAAACGACCACACAAAGAGAGAGAGAGAGAGAGGAGGAAAAAAAGAGAGAGAGCTCGCGAGAGAGAGTGAACAGGGAGCTCGCGAAGAGAGCGAGGCAGAGAGAGCGAAAAGAGGGGGAGAGGAGACAGAGAGCTCACAAAAAAGAAGAGTGAGAGCGAGAGGACGAAAAGAGAGGAAAGGAACAGAGAGAGGACGTCCCCTGGAAGCTTACGTCCGCCATTGAAGGAGGTGAAAACAGAGACTTCGAAGCCTCGGAGGTGATGATACAAAGCGAGATGAGCTTTGAAATCAGTCCAGCATGCATCGTAAAGTCTAGTGGGAGACCTTGAAGTCTCGACATCACTGTTTCATCGCAAAAAGGTAAGGGCCGGGCTCGAGCTCTTGGAGCTTCGTTAATGGCGATTCTTTCATTCTTGCTCCTTTCTTTGAGATTCTTGTTTCAATCAAGTCTAGAGAACATACTAAGCTCGTATCCATGTTTCTTTTGCATCGAAACCACTCGAAACCATGGATCCGGATTCGAGCCATCCGAACCTTTCGAGAGTCTGAGAGCTCGATCCGAGCTAAACTGACGCCTCGCAATCATCAGGTAAGTTTTCTATAACTCCATAGATGTTGTTTGATGATCCAAAATGCTCGCTCGACGTTAGAAATGGCTAGGGCGGACTCTCGCCAGACCTTAGCTTCGGCCGAAAATAGCAAGTAGATGAAATGTTGATCTGCTGCGTCGAGGCTTTGATATGTTGTAGAGGAAGTCACGGCGAGTTGAATGCCGTTGGTTTCGTGCCGATCGGAGGTCTGACGGTAGAGAAATCACCCTCCGACGGGGCGCCGGCGAGGGAGCGCCGGCGCCGGTCGTCTTCCCCGGCGAGTCCGTTGACCGGTCAACGGAGGTTGACCGAGTCAACGGCCACGTGGCGCTGACATGGCGCCCGCGTGGCAGCCACGTCAGCCGTTTGGTTTAAACAAATAAAACAAACTTGATCTGACGGTGGTTATTATGCCACGTGTCGAGATCTAACTTTTTTCCGAAATAAAAATCTTTTTCTTGATAATTGATCGGACGGCTGTAGTTCAATCAGATACTCCAATCGGAACCGTCGGTTTCCAGCCATAGATCTGGCCGTCCGCGCGTCCGCCACGTCGTATGATCTGGACCGTGGGTTTGAATTAGGTGGGAATCCGAAATTTGAGCGGGAGGAGGCCAAAGCGACGCCGTTTTGGTGCGGACCCGGATCCGGGCAGGGCCGGATGTCCGCGGGTCATGGGCCGGGTCACCCGACCCGGCCCGAATAACATTTTTTTTAAATAAAAAATTCCGAAAATGATTTTAAAAAATAAAAAAAATCAGAAAAATCTTAGAAAATCCAAAAAAAAATGCTAGAAAATTCCAGAAAATACCAAAAAAATGTGGAAAAATTATGGGAATATCCTAGACACTCCAGAAATCTCCAAAAATCGAGGATTGACAACAAACAACTGGTCAACCCTATTTTTGGGGTTTCTTATCTGTTCTTCCGAGACTTGACGATATTACCCTTTAGGGATGAGTCGCCTCTGCTGTATATGCGAGATAAGGTCGATAATATCAAGGTGAGAATTAGGGTCGAGTAGGCGACCAATTCTTTGGTTTGGGTTTTTGAGTCCCGCCTCTTTTCTCAAAATGACGATTTTGCCCCTCATTGGGAAAATCGTCTTTCTTGTTCCAATTGAGTTCTGAAAATTGTTTAAAGTTAGAGTTTGGGTCAGGTGGACGACCAGCCCTAATATTTGAGATTTTCAGTTCTCGTCTTTGTCCAAATGACGACTTTACCCCTCCAAGGATAAAATCCTGGAAATTCCCGAAAAATAGGAAATGGATTGGATTGACGGCCAATCCTATTTCTCCGGTCTTTTGACTTCCCAATTCATCTAAAATGACAGATTTACCCTTTTGAGGCGAATTTTCCCCGAATTGCTCAAAATTACGATTCTGCCCCTCATGGGCAAATCATGCCAAAATCATTCCTAAGCCTTCATTGATATTTCTCTAGGCTAATAGGGCCTCGTTAGGGATGCCATGCTGATTTCATGTGTTTTATCCGCATGTATTGGATCCTTGATTTGCGCACTTATTTCTAATGATTGTGAGTGATAGGGTAGCTATTCCCATCTGCATGAACTTTTAGATATAGGATCTATACCCCACTCGTCTGTATGAAATCCAAGGATCAGATAAACCATTCAGCCTAGGTACCGAAAGGGCGTCAACTCTGACAGTTGGCGTAACTAAGTCCCCGAACCCAATTCTTTGGTTTCCGCAGGATCGAATAGACCACTCCCAACTATTCGATGGGGTTTCCGATCGTACCCTCCACGAAACGATTGGTGGCGACTCCTTGGCATGTACACTTATCACATGTCACTAGACCACACTGAAGGTCGACCACGTATATCCAGCAGTTGCGATTTGGGTAATGGACCTTGGGAGAGGCCCGCGTCCGATCGAGCCAGCGATCGGGCGGCCCATTAGCTCCCCACTCGCCCCGCTCCACGAGGGAGGGTCGCGACAGTCAATACCTAAGCGCGACTAGGGAATTGATTCGTTCAGAGCGACCAACACGTACATTACATCCAACAATATATCATCACGCCTTGGATTACATAAAATGATTCAACACGACTCAATAGTCAATCAGATAAGGCAAGCAACCAGAATATCATCACAGCATGCATACACATGGTACCATGCGTATTCCAGTTATTAATGGCCACTTGGCCTAGCACAGTAGATAGTTGGTGTCTGCACATTAGACGGTTGGTGCTCTGCTGGCATGCCTAGGCATCATCCTATTCCTTCAGCGAAGTCGACCGGTAGTTCATGTGATTCCGGCCAACTCGGCACGGAACTATCAAGCATTCCTGTAAGGAACTTTGATCCATCACAAGTTGCGATCGACAACCGATCAACCCAGCGTCACAGATTGACGTGCATCGGACAAGTACTGTGATTTCGATCGACACGATACTAGCTAGTCAAGAAACCATTACATGACTATACAAGCACACCAAACAACCAGTCAATTCTTATCTTTGCATTTAGTCAAATGCCCACACAATCATGCTTAAAAGCTCGGGCCAAGGCCATTTTCATGCTTAAATATGCAATTGGACTATATACATGGTCATATGAATGCACATATTGTCCACCAGACTTTGCATCTAATAATGGTGATTAAATCTCGTGTATATACACACATACCCAAACAATTCATACAACAGTCAAACAATCATCGCCCACTCAAACAGTCGCTAGTAATAATTAATTATATGTAATTAATTATTATAATCTTGATTAATTAGGCTATCAAAAATTTACTAATCCAACCACAATTAATTAAGCTTGCCTTGATTAATTAATCTACTAATTAATCATCCACTCGGCTCCAGCTAATTAACCCAATCGCGATCAAATAAGTACAGTCTACCACCAACTAGCCATAGTCTAATTTAGCTAACTAGAGCTAATTTAATCTAACTGCTGTCACGCCTCGAACCCGTCGAGCGCACGTACATCCCACCAGGCCGTTGATCTTCAAATATCTCCCAGGATCCCTCGGCCAATCCGTAAAACAACTTGACAAAGAAATAAGATCGCGGAAGCCATAAAACTTGCTCCATCCAAACTACAACGAGATGACTAAGGACAAAGGGTATACACTCATTAAAAATAAAATTCTTCTCAGAAGTCATCGCAATCAAGTACCCAAAATTTAAGTCCTAAATCCGTAAAATTTAAGTACAAACCCTAAGGCCACAAAATACAGAAACCAATCGTGTAATTACTTCATCGAGAGTTCATCCTCATCTCATCAGTACTCCCATCTTCAAGGACCTGAAAAAAATTAATCCCCCATTTGGGTGGGATATACATATCAGCAAGCTCGCCCTAAACCTAAACTAGGCCATCCGTCCCACCGAACCAAGCAATCAAAGCAACATATATAACTTTCTAAAGCAAGACATGGCATCAACTCAAGGCAAAATAGCATAGAGTGACCAAGCTTTCGTACTAGCTTATAATTATTTTCAGAGACATGGCATCCACTTCCTCTTTCGAACCTTCAGAGACTAGCCCGCGTTCAGACGCCTCAGGCTATCTCGATCAATAAACCAGCGTTAAGACGCATCAGGTTTAGCAGCTTATCACCAATCTCATGTCGACATGTCAACTTCTCATCCTGCGTCCAGACGCATCAGGATGTACTTTCAATCACAACCCCTCTATTAAATCGCAACAAGGTATACTTTCAACCACAACCCCGCGATCAAATCGCATCAGGGTGCGTCTCATCACGCAACCCCGCGATCAAATCTCCTCAGGGTGTCTCTCATTTCCTCAAGCAACTCAATTCAAATCAAGGATCATCACAATAAACATTTAATCACATTTTCATCATGAGGCAATTTCAGTCGAACAATCATAAATCAATTACTTGCCAAAAACGTGCTTTGACACAAAAACAACAATTCATGAGTTGGATGTCACATGACTACATAAGCAAGCAAAGCATTCCATCAAGCACAATTTCAATGTAACCATGAGGACAACAATTTTTAAAACGAACAAGCACACAAGGCTTAGTCCTCATCAACTCCACTTGGCTTTCAATCAAACATGCGTAATAAATCAACCAATTCATCAATTCCTTAGTGAAACCGTCCAGTCGCGTCCAAATGTCCTAATAAAGGTTTAGGGGTCACTCACCTCTTCATTCAAACAGCAAACTCCACTCACAATGTGTCGCGACCCTCTTCTCGAGGAGGAAGCTCTCGAGGGCTAATGGGCCGTCCAATGTTGATTGATCGGACAAGGGCCTCTCTCAAGGTCCATTACCCAAATCGCAACTACTGGATATACGTGGTCGACCTACGGTGTGGTCTGGTGACATGTGATATGTGCACATGCCAAGTGTCGCGACCCGTCCGAAGAGGACACGCTAATGGATTACCGATCGCGGGCCTTTTTACCCACACTGGTGTGCGGATCGCGGGCTTTGGATCGGCGCGGGCCCCCCAGGCCCATACCAAATCGCGGCGGGAGTGTTTCTTTGGGGGATTCGACGATAAGAGCCGATCGCTTTCGACTTTAGTGTGGTCGTGGTGGCATGTGCAACTTGTGCATGCATTTGGAGTCACCACCGGTCTTTCTTGGAGGGTAGACCGGAAACCTTACTGACCGATTGGGAGAGGTCGATCAGTTCTGCGGAACTAGAGATTTTGGGTTTGGGGACTTGGTTACGTCGGTGTCATTACCAACGCCCTTTCGGTACCTAACGCGAGTGATTTTCCTAATTAAGATTTCATGCCGGCGCAATTTTAGGTGAAGTAGGTTTGATTCAGGGTTTCATGCAGATTGGAAGACTATTCCTATCAATCACAATCAATTTTAATGAAAGCGCAATCAAGTGTATAAATAAACCACATCGATGCACATCAATTCAAATCAATGGCTTCCTAGTATAGCCATAAGGGCTTAGGGAAGGTGTGATTTCGGACCAAGGGTAAAATGGGAAGATTTGGAGGCGATTAGCACGAATGGCAAAATCGTCAATTTTTGGAAGATTTGGATACCAAATTACCCAAAATATTCCATGGCCAGTTGATTGTGACCATTTCCCATTCTTGAGAATTTTTTGAATTTCTTGATTTTTCTTCAATTTTTGGAAGACGATTCGCCCAAAGGGCGAAATCATCATTTTTAAGAAGGGTCGGGGTTTAAAACACCCGGGATGAGCCTTGACCAGTTGATTGTGGCCATTTCCTATTTTTGGGATTTTCCTGGATTTGTTTAGAATTGTTTTGGAAGACGGTTTGTCGGAAGGGTAAAATCGTCATTTCTGGAAAGATCGGGGGTCGAAAGACCCGAAACAGGTCGTGGCCAGTTGAATGTGGCTATTTCCTATTTTCTGGAATTTTTTTTGAAGTTTTTGGAATTTTTTCGATTTTTTTGAATTTTTTTATGATTTTCCATTTTTTATTGATTTTTCGAATTATTATTATGTTTTTTATTATTTTCTGAAATTTTTTAATATTTAAAAATATTTTTTTGGGCCGGGTCAGACCCAGCCCGCGCCTCGCGGGCGCCCGGCCCGACCTTACGAGTCCAAAACCGATCTAAAACGACACCGTTTTGTATTTTTAAACATTTTTCCATTTTTTAACAATTTTTTTGATTTTTTAATCATTTTCTTTAATTATCCGAAAATCCCCGGATCTAACGGTCCACATCGTGCCACGCGGCTTCATCTTGTGCGTTCGATCTTCCACTAGATCGGACGATCGACAGAGAGCCACGTGGCCTGATCTCAACCATCGGATCAAAAATTAATTATTTTCCTTTTTTTAGAAAACCTTCGATTCGGATGATACAAGTTGTGCCACGTGGCTACTCCTGGTGCGTCCGATCTTGGATTAGATCGGAGGCTCCACAGGTTGCCACTTGGCACATTCTTAACCGTCAGATCGATTTTTAAATAATTATCCGAAAATCATTTATTTTATTTCTGAAAATCATTTTAAAAAAAAAATCCAAGATCGCGACACGTGTCGCGATCTGAACCGTCCGTTTTCCTTTTAATTTTCTCGCCACGGCCCCCACCTTGGCTGACGTGGCTGCCGACGTGGCATGCCACGTCAGCATTTGACCGATTGACCGTCGGCGATAGTCGCCGGAGAAGACGATGAACGGTAATTATTCCAGTGACTATCGCCGAAAATCTCGCCAGAATATGCAAACCGGCCCCGAAACTTCGAATTTTTTTGCCCAATTGGCATCATTCGACACCTTGGATCCCCAGCATCAACTTATAATCGAAACTCGGCAAAGTTTACGTCGGAAAACTGCCCAAACAACCTCCCCCGAACCGGCGCCGGCGAGAGAATTTACAGAAAAATTTTTAAGGTTTAAACTCAGTTCTGGTCATTCACATGGCATCTAAGGAGGGTCAAGAAGCTTACCTGAGGTTGCCAAGGGTTCGGCGACCGCCAGCTTCTTCGGTATGGGCTCTAGGCTCGGTTCGAGCGCGGCGGAGCTCCGGCCGTCGTTCTCGGTGATTTTCGATGCAAAAAGGAGGTCACACGAGGCTTAGGAATAGTTCTAGTGAAGTTTAAAAACTAGAATCGCACGAATAAAGCTCGGGGATGGCTCGGCCGAGAGCCAAAATATCAAGCCCTCATCCAGGCATTTCGTCGAACACGTGATAGGCACGCAAGAAATGGAGGTCGGGAGAGAATACTGACTTGTTTCGAGCGTCGCCGGCGAGTATGGATGCTTCGGCGATGTGGCTTCAAGTCCCTTGCAGCTTGGAGAACGCTTCTATCGCTCCAACCCTCTTTGTGTTCCATGGCCGAGACCTCTATTTATAGGGGACTTTGGCGATTATTTTATGGTCAGCGGCGACTCCCACCTCCACCATCGTGTTGCCCTCCAACTCAGCTCCACTTTCTTCTTCATGGCCGACCAATTTTGTGCGCTGAATCGACCTCCATTCAACCTTCCAAGTGCCCCACTCATTTTCACCCTTTCGGCCATGGGTCTGCAACTCAGTTGCAAACCCGGTTCGACCGGGTCGGGTCGGGTCGTGTTTGACCCGACCGACCCGGTTGAACCAATTCGCCAAATCGGGTCCCAGATTGACCTCTTTTCATGAAATTAATGCCAAAATCGGACTCCTTGACATGTTTTCTATCAAATATGGGTATTTTCGTGAATCAATTGATTGAAATTTAGTGAAAACCCCAAATTGTCCCTAAGATCCGAAAATGATTTTCGCTTAGTCGAGGGCCTAAATGATCAAATTAGTCAAAACTGAGGCTACCAATGGATTCAGCATGATGAAAACTATAGGGTAGATGTGTTTAATTTAAATGGGTACGCTCGAATTTCGAGAATTTCGAAAATTGTGAAACTAGGGACTAAATTGAAAAAAATTATGCAATTAAGCCTTTTTGGTTAAAATTGATCAAATTGGGGGGAAAATTAACCCAATTGCACTTCAAGACTTTAGAATCCATTGTCATAGCTTATAAAAAGTGAGGATTAAAAATTTAAAGACTCGAAAAGGATTTTTTTAGGCTCGGTTCGGGTTTATGTTTGTGAAGGAACATAGTGACCCGAGCCGAATTTTCAAGATTTAAAATTACAAGCTTAAATAGGGAATTAGAAAAAAATTATTTAATATTTTTGTGTATTTTTCTGACCATGAATGGTATTGTTTTGATTTTTTGGGTATTTTTAATAATTAAAAAATTCAAAAAATTATTAAAAATTATGAAAAATATTTTTTGTTCAAAATTGACTCTTGAGGTTAGGCCAAGGCCTCCAAATTTGATTTTGCAATTTTATGAGTTTTTGACTATTTTTAATTAATTTTGGAAATAAAAACTAAAATGATAAATGACCAAAAATTAGGTGTCAACACCAAGGAGTCGCCACCAATCGTTTCATGGAGGGTATGATCGGAAACCTTATCGAATAGTTGGGAGCGATCGATTTGATTCTACGGAAACTTGAGAAATGGGATCGGGGACTTTGTTACGCCATCTGTCAGAGTTGATGCCCTCTCGGCACCTAAGTTGAATAATTCATCTGATCCTAGGATTTCATACATATGAGTGGGGTACGGATCCTAAATATAGGAGTTCATGCAGATGGGAGTGGCTATCCTATCACTCACAGTCAAAAAAACTAAATGCGCAAATCAAGGATCCAAAAACATGCGGATAAATCACATCAAAGCAGCATGGCATCCCTAATGAGGCCCTATTAGCCTAGAGAAGTATCAATAAAGGCTCATGAGTGATTTTGACATGATTCGCCCATGAGGGGCAAAATCATAATTTTGAGAAATTTGGGGACAATTTGCCTCGAAAGTTCAAAATTGTCATTTCAGATGAAATATGTAGTCAAAAGACGGAGGAAGTAGGATTGGCCATCAATCCAATCCATTTTCTATTTTTCTAGAATTTTCAAAATTTTCCTGGAATTTAAAAGTGATTTTACCCTCGGAGGGGTAAAATCGTCATTTTGGATGAAAATGAGAACTGAAAATCTCAAATATTAGGGTTGGTCACCCACCTGACCCAAAACTCTAATTTTAAGCAATTTTCAAGACTCGATTGGAATGGGAAAGATGATTTACCCATTGAGGGGTAAAATCGTCATTTTGAGAAAAGGGATGAGATTCAAAAACCCAAGCCCAAGAATTGATCGCCTAACCGACCCTAATTCTTACCTTGGCATTATAGACTTTATCTCGCGTACACAGCAGAGGCGACTTACCTCTAAAGGGTAATATTGTCAATTCTTGGGAGATCGGATTAGAAACCCCAAAAATAGGATTGACCAGTTGTCTATGGTCAATCCTCAATGTTTGGGGATTTATGGAATATCTAGGATTTTCCCATAATTTTTCTACATTTTTTTTTATTTTCTAGGATTTTTTTAGCATTTTTTAGAATTTTCTAGAATTTTTATGATTTTTTTTTTAATTTTTAAAATCATTTTCTGAATTTTTTTATTAAAACAATGATACGGACCGGGTCGAAACGACCCACTCTGGTCGGAACCCGGCCCAGACCCGGACCCGCGCTACCCACAGCAATGAAACGACGCCGTTTATCATTTTTTTTATTTTTCTGATTATTTAGACTTGATCCGACGGTTCCTGTTGAACCGCGTGGCTAACCCACAGCCGTCGGATCAAATTACTAAAACCTACGGCCTAGATTGAACGGAAACTCGACCAAGGCCGTCTAATCATCCTACTAAAACCTACGGTCAGGATTAGAAGGCAGGACTCGATCTGGACCGTCCATCGTCATTAACCTAAACGACGCCGCACCGCCGCTAACCTAAACGGCACCGTTTCGACTCATTTTTATTTTTTGATTTTAAAACATTTTCGGATATTCCTAATTACTAATTGGACGGCCACTAGAATTTACACTCGATTTATCTGAGCTGTCCGATCTACTTATTCGAATAACAAACCCCCAACGGCCGTGCTGACGAGACCAACAGGTGGACCAATGGCCGACTGCCACCTAGGAACGCTGACTCATTGACCCACTACGTCAGCTTCGTCTTCAACCTCTCGACTCCGACGGAACGAACGGCCGAGCTTCTCCCACGATGATCCAACGATGGGATCTTAACGAAATAGTGCGAAACCAGCACCAATCGACTCACAACAGTCTCTAGTTCAACATATCTAAGAATCGTGGGACTTCATTCACCAAATCACGATCGCCATGCGAGATGCCGAGTACGGCCATGGAAATCAATCGCACAAACCACGCGAAATCAGGGCAATTCATTCACAGATTAGCACGAAAGGAAGTTCAGAACGCTTACCTCAAGCTCCGATCGAGTTCGCACGACCTAGATTGGGCTAAACAAAGCACGGCAATGAAGGTTGGATTTGGAGACTCAATTCAAGGTGTTAAGACGAAACCCATGCAAAACAGATAGGCGACGATGGTCAGTAATGTCTAAAGAACAAAACGCCCACTCTAGATGTAAGAATGACCAAGAAATGCATGAATCACCATTGATGCACAGTGAGAAGCTCAGAAGCGCATCTCACCTGTTCCGACGGTTTCAAGCTGCGCGGCTGACGGCGATCGACTCCTGGCTGCTTGGGCGTTCTCCTAACGATCTCTTTGAGCTTTGGTCTAGCCTGGAAAGGCCTGACCGATGCTCTGCAAATTCGAGCTTTGCCCTCGACAATGGCGATGGAGGGCGAGCTCTCTCTCGTTCGTCCTCTCTCTCTTTCGATTCTGTTCAACCCCCTTCAACTAACTGAATCCAACCTTTTAATAGAAAGCCTCCATAGGCTTACATGGCTCTTTGAATTTTGGCGTCGAATCGAGGAAGTGTGTACCGGCTTCAATCGCACGTGAGACCACGTGCCTTTAGGTCCAAACGGCGTCGGGGACGATAGGCATTCCGTCCAGACCCGGTTAGTTCTCCGACAGGTCCTATCTAGTACGAATTTGCTTTGAGTTTGGGAAGTGTTGACTTTCGCAAGTTTGCAGGTTTGACTAGCCGATTGTTCCTCTCTGGCGCGTCAAATTGTGATGCCGACGCCTATCGACAGGTAAGGGTGAGAGTAACAATACGCCCACCAATGCTCCTCCAATTGTTGTCGATTGGTCAACCAATTTGAGGATCAAAAATCCCCTCAGAACTGTTCATCTGCGTGAAAGCTTAATGAAGAAGACGACACTGTAGCGTACCGGTTCGACCGGCGGTCAGACCAGTCTAAACCGATTTCGAATTGTAATTTTTCAAATTAAACCCAAATTAATGTGAAATATTTGCAATTGGTCCTCAGAACCGAATTTAGGGCATGAATTTTATCTAAAAATGTGGTTTTGCCCAAAAGTTCATATCAATTTCAACAAAAATCCCAAATTTTCATTTAATTGGAATTAGGCAAATCATGAAATTGAAGGCTCGAATGATCAAATTGGACCAAATTACCTATGCCAATCGATTCAAAATGGTAAAAAGAATTGGGTAGTGATTTCAATTTGTAATGGTAGTCCTTGAATTGAAAGTAATTTCAATTATGCCCAATTTCAAGGACTAAAATGCAATTTAGTATATAATTTTGCCCAATTCATGCAATTAAACAATCTGTGCAGATAATTGGGTTAAATTACAATAAGGGACAATTATATTGAATATCAAGGTCCTAAAAAATGCCAAAATTACAAATTAAAAGACTCAATTGACATTTTTTTACTAAATTCAATCATATGTGTAACAAAGGAACACGTAAAATTAAATTTTATTTTGGACTTTTTGTGAGGTCAAAAAGACAAGGGATTTAAAAGAAAAATATGGACTATTTTTCATATTTTTGTGACCTCAAATGCTATTTTTCTTGAATTTTCAAATATTTTCCTAATTTCCAAAAATACTAAAAAATGCGAAAAATATGAAAAATTATTTTTTTTTGTCAAAAATGGTTCCTTAGGCTTGGCCAAGTCCACCAAAATTGATTTTGTAATTTTTATTTGACTTTTTATGAATTTTTTTTTATGAATTTTCTAAAGATAAGCTAAAAAAGGCTGATCCAAAATTAGGTGTCAATAGCTGCCCCTCTTTGAGAGGAATCTCGCGAGAGGTTTCTCTCAAAGACATGTGACACCTTAGTCTAGATCGACTCTACTGGGAAATAGTAAAATGAATCTTGACATCTAATCTTTTTTGTCCCGCTGGTAAATGCTTTGCCCTATCTTTGCTGATGTGAGAGGGAGAGTGGCGGAATAGAGAAGCTCACTTGTTACTTACCTACCTGATGCTCGTGCGGCATGCGCGATGTATAACGGGTTCATGTGGATACCTAGGGGACCGTCTCTTGAGCATCCTAGGGCGGTTAAACTCTAGCCTGTATGGTAGGCCAAACTAGAGTGAGATTCCTATATTTAGCAGGAACCTATGAATGACGAACCCATTCTTTTAGGGATTGTCAGAAGTTTTGATCCGTATGGTGGATCAAACCATGAATAGGACTCCTCTTTGCTAGAAACCTATGGATGACACACCCGTTCTGTAGGGATTGTCGAACACTTTAATCCGTCAGGGGGATCGGGTTGTGAATATGACTCCTTTCTGCTAGGAACCTGGCCATGAATAGAACTCATTTCTGCTAGAAACCTTTGGATGACGCATCCGTTCTGTAGGGATTGTCGAACATTTTGATCCGTCCAGGGGATCATGCCATAAATAGGACTCATTTCTACTAGAAACCTATGGATGACGTACCCGTTCTATAGGGCTTGTCAAATACTAAGCTGATCCTACACTCAGAGGAATCAACTAGGGCCTATACAAGTGAGATATGCCTAACTTTTAGGCTTACCAAATGAGCTATTCGGGGTCTAGAGATTACTTAGAATCTTACAGAAAGATGGTTCTGAAAATTGTCCTTTTGACATGTGAGGTGCCATTATGAGATCTGGGGACTCCAAGTATCTTGCAGAAAGTTTAAACCTACAAAAACTTTGATAATATTTTTCTGGGATTTAGGGGTTACCTGAAATCTCACAGAAAGACGATTATGAATATTGTCATTTCGACATGGGATGTGACATTATGGGATCTGGGGACTCTAGGCATCCTACAGAAAGCTCAAACCTACAAAAATTGAAATCTTATAGAGAGACGATTCCGGAGATTGTCCTTTCGACATGGAAGGTGACATTCTAGGATCTGGGGACTCCAGACATCCTGCAGAAAGCTCAAACCTACAAAAATTTTGATAAGATTTTTCTGGGATTTAGGGGTTACCTGAAATCTCACAGAAAGATGATTCTGAATATTGTCCTTTCGACATGCGAGTTGATATTCTAGGATCTGGGGACTCCAGGCATCATGGAGAAAGCTCAAACCTACAAAAATTGAAATCTTACAGAGAGACAATTATGAAGATTGTCATTATGGAGTAAAGTCTACTTCTTGGACCTAGGGCTGTCATGAGTCTCATAGAAGCTTAGACTTAAGAGTTCATTCCTCATTTGCAAAGATATTAGTCCTCTTGAGGTAATGATAATTATAATGCAGGCAAAGGGTCATTTTAACCTATGCAATTATGTAAAATGACTTAGGATGCTGGAGGTTACCCGAAACATCTTCAAAGCATGCGAGGGTGATCAAGAATCCTTGTGAGGAAAATCCTTGGATCAAACAATTTGAAGTTTCTAACCAAATCTTGTTTTCGAGCATTCTATTGGAATGTCTCTGTCAGAAAGGGGTTCTTATCAATTCTTTGGCTTGGTCTTTTCACAACAAGAACACTCGAATTTCCTAATACCCTGTACCCGGGTTTTCGGGACCGTTCGCAGCGCATACATTTAGATCAATCGGGAGGTCTTTACGGGACCGTAATGTTGGGCTTGGACATGGTTTCCGAAGGGGGACTCACTCTCTGAGTCAGGTTTTTTTTTGACATAAAATTTTCCTCATCTGCTCCGGGTTTACAAGTCAAGAACCCTGCAAAAATGAGAAGGAAATGATCTTGCTCGAACTTCTTCGAGCTAAGCTTAAGCATTAAACCCTACGCTAACCCAAATGCTTTAATCAGAAAAGACTTCTCAGGGTTGTAACGCAGGTAGGATTGGGGACCGAAAAAAGATTTGTTTTTGGCTCAAAATATGTGAAGGGTTTAACATTGGTGATCACTGCAGATTTGCTGCCGATCTAGTCCCTTACGGTTCAAAGAGCGCCTTCAGTCTTCGAAGTGCATTGGTAGTCTTTGGAGAACCTCTCTCTTGTGTTAGTGCGGCGTCAATATCTGAATGTGACATAATCTGGGAGTATCTTTCACAGTTTATCTCCCTTGGGATTTTCTTTTACAACCAGATCTCACTAGTGACCTATACACTGGTATCATGCCATCTTTTGACATTTACAAGATCAAACACATGATTCACAAGTGTACGAGTATTTGGATGGGCATTGGCCTTGCTTTTACTAGGCACTTTGCTTTTTCTTGATGCCAGGATTGGATTTTTCTCTCTCCCCCCTTTTAATCTTTTGTTGAAATCCCAGCTTTTCTTTCTTTTGGGAATTAAGACTTTTAAATAAGTGTGCTAGATATGCCACTTGAATCTCAGCATTTAAACGTTAATTCGGGAATTTTTCATAATTCCTATTTTTTTTAGCTATTCCACTCTTGAAGTGACGTCACTTCCGCCTTGGGATACGCAATGATGACCAACGGGTTCATGAAACGAATGTACAGGCTCAACTGGGCTGTGCAAAGGGCAAAAGTGTATAGGATAGAGAAACGAATGCTTTTCGTCATCTTAAAGCACTTGAATCACCATAGAAGTTAAAATGACAAGTAACACACGAAGATTGATGCAAGTCTGAGCAAGAGCATTTCTAACCATTTACCTTCTGATACTGCGGGACTTACCTCCAGTTGGCCCCAATGTGGGGTGGTTCTTGACAGGGGTAAAGAATGCAACCGCCGTTCAAAGGGTTATCAATAGTCACCTGCAGTGTTTAGGATAAAGAAATGAATGCCTCCGTCATCTCAATCTATGTAATCGATGCGAAGTGCCCTTATATCCTCAGATCCAGGCTTTCCTATCTTCACACTTTTCTCATCTCTCGAGTGTATGTAGGACGTGTTTGGATTAGGTTTACCTTCCATTTGGAGGAACATCCCTGCTAGACAGTCTAAGCAAGCTATGTTTTTTGAAAAAATCAATTTATTTTTCTCCAGGCATTTTACTCCATAGGAGATTTCAATGATGCATCATGTATACTTGGACCATGCTTGGACAACCTCCGGTTCTGACAGGTGTGTAGTAAATGTTAAGGATTTATTTTTCAAAAATAATGTTTATTCCTAAGTTCGGGCATGTGAATGGTCATTCTTTTGCTCTTTCCATTTTACAGGAAGTGAGAGAGACTTTACTGCGTTCTTCTTTTGTTGTCTTTTGTCTTCATCAAACATTCCTACATGTAGGATAGAATAGACATTCTTGCGAGTGAAAGATGGTTTAACCCTTAATGGAACAGATACATATCACCTGGTACTTGATGTTGAGGACTCTTCTGTCTAGGGTTCCATTTGGATGAATCCGATTTTGAGTCTGCTTCTCGGAATCTTGCAAAACTGAACACATGCTAATGTATGCATGGATGCATGTATGCTTTATGTAATGGCTATTATGGCGATTCGGATCAATTCGGGATAAGCCACATAACCAAAATCTGATTTCATTTCAAGGATAATACTTCTTCACAGCATCTGAATTTATAGGGTGCCCCAATTCTTCTCCTTCAGAATTTACAAGAATCAACGCTTCTCCTCTGAGAATCTTCTTGGCAATATAGGGACCTTCGTAATTCGGGGTAAACTTACCTCCCTGGTGGACAGCATTTGGCAGAGTCTTCTTTACCACCAGGTTGTTCACCTCAAAATTTCTGGCTCTAACCTTTCGATTAAATGACTTGGCTACCCTTTTCTGGTAACCTTGACCATTACAAACCGCTCTAAGACGTTTCTCGTCTATCAAATTCAGTTGTTCATATCTGTGTTTGGAGTATTCTCTCTCAGAAAGTTTACCCTCTGATAAGATTCTTAAAGAGGGAACCTTAACTTCTACGGGCAGGACCGCTTCCATCCCGTATACCAGAGCGTAAGGAGTTGCTCCAGTAGAAGTTCTGATCGAAGTTCGATATGCCATTAAGGCAAAGGGTAGCCTTTCATGCCAATCCCTATAATTCTCTGCAGTTTTAACCAATATCTTTTTTATATTCTTGTTAGCCGCTTCCACTGCTCCATTCATTTACGGGCGGTAAGGAGAAGAGTTAAGATGTCGAACATCAAAGCGGTCCAGTAGATCATCGATATTCTTGTTGTTCAGGTTGGACCTATTATCTATAATGATCGCTTGAGGGGTACCATATCGAGAGATTATGTCTCTCTTAATAAACCTTGCCACAATTCTTGCGGTGACATTCTTGTAAGAATTAACCTCTATCCACTTTGTGAAGTAATTGATCGCCACCACGATGAAGCGATGACCATTTGAAACTGTTGGATTGATGGATCCTATCATGTCTATCCCTCACATAGAAAAAGGCCAGGCTTCGGACATTTGATGCAGTTCATTCGGGGGCGCATTAATCTTATCGTTGTATATTTGGCACTGGTGGCACGATCGGACATGCTGACAACAGTCTGATTCGATGGTCATGCAATAATATCCGAGCCGCATGATTTCTTGGTAAGGAGGTGGCCGTTCATATGGGGCCCACATATACCTTCAGGAATCTCCTTCATGAGAACATTTGCTTCTTTAGCATCTACGCAACTTAATAGAGTAGAGTCAAATGACCTTTTGTACAGAACTTGTCCACTGATGAAGAACTTGCTGGCCATCCTGGTTATGTATCTCCGGTCTCCTACCTGGCACCCTTCAAGAAACTCTCCCTTTAAGAGATAATTCTTGATGTCATAGTACCACGGCTCTCCGTCGAATTCTTCTTCTATCATCATACAATAGGCCAATTTTTCGACTATGCCGATCCTTAGTGGTTCTATTTCTAACCCACCAGTTACTTGTAACATTGAGGCCAGTGTGGCTAGTGCATCTGCAAATTGATTATGAGATCTTGGTAGGTATTCAAATGACACCTATTCGAACTTAAGTGTCAACTCTTCAAGGTATCCATGATAAGGGATGAGCTTTGCATCCTTCGTTTTCCACTCTCCCTGTGTCTATAAAATAATGAGCATGGAATCTCCATAAACTTGCAGCCTAGGTATTCCCATGAAAATGGCTAACCATAAGCCTAGAATACAGCCTCGTATTATGAGATATTGTTAGTGCAAGGGAAAGTCATCTTTGCCGTAACAGGATAATGTTGATCGTTAGGGGATATCAGTACTGCCCCAATGTCGGCTCTTGATAGGTTAACAGCGCCATCGAAATACATGACCCACTTATCTTCTGCCAGGTTCAAAACTTGATCTTTTGTCTTTATTTTTCTGGAAGACTCGCAATTTTGTGAGTTCTTTGCCAACATATCAGCTATGGCTCTCCCTTTTACTGATTTTTGTGGAGAACACTTGATGTCAAATTCAGATAACATCACCTGCCATTTTGCTAACTTCCCAATCAGAGCGGGTTTCTCCAAGAGGTACTTGACAGGGTCATTTTCTGTTACTAGCTGAATATGATGATGTAAGGTATATTGTCTTAACCTGCGAAGTACCCATACAATTGCTACGCAAGCCCTTTCAACAGGTATATATTTTGCTTCAGACGAGGTGAATTTCTTGCTCAAGTAATAGATGGCTCTTTCCTTACCATCTATTGGGCTTGTTTGGGTAAGTAAGGCTCTCAAAGATTTCTGCTGTATAGTCAAATATAAGGTCAATGGATGACCTGGGATGGGTGGCACAAGTACTGGTGGAGCGACTAGATAGTTTTTGATCTTCTGGAATGCCTGGCTGCATTCTGCATCCCATGTCACCTTTGCGCCCTTTTTGAGTAGCCTGAAAATTGGTTTAGCCACATCTAATAATTGATTGATGAATCTGGCAAGTTCAGTCTCTCCAGAAGGCTTCTTACTTCTTTTACTGTGGAGGGAGTTGCTAGTTCATAGATAGTTTGAATCTTTGAAGGATCAATCTCAATGCCCCTGTTACTGACCATGAATCCGAGAAGTTTCCCAAATTTTACCCCAAACATACATTTGTTAGGGTTCAACCTCAACTTGTATTTGCGCAGTCGCTCAAATAGTTTTCTTAACACCTGAATGTGATCCTGTCCCTTTCTGGATTTAGCGATCATGTCATCGACATATACTTCGATTTCTTTATGGATCATGTCGTGGAATAATGTAATAATAGCCTTCTGATAGGTGGCTCTAGCGTTCTTCAGTCCGAAGGGCATAACCTTATAGCAAAAGTTTCCCCAGGGGGTGGTAAATGCAGTCTTCGGTTTGTCCTCCTACTTCATGAGGATCTGGTTATATCAGGAGAATCCATCCATGAATGAGAATATTTCGTACCCCGCGGAACTATCCACCAGTACGTCAATGTGAGGTAGTGGGAAATCATCTTTCGGACTTACTCTATTCAAATCTCGATAATCTACACAGATCCAAACCCTGCCGTCCTTCTTCATGACGGGGACCATATTTGCAATCTAGTCCGAGTATGGGATAGTTTCAATAAAGTCCACCATGAGAAGCTTCATCACCTCTTCTATAATTTTATCTTCTAACTCAGCTTTCATTCGTTTGCTGCCTTGCCTGATAGGTTTAACATTGGGATCTGTGGGTAATGTATGTTCCACAATTCTAGGATCCAAACCCGACATGTCAGCGTAAGACCATGCAAAGAAATCCCGATACTCCCTCAGTAATTCTGTAAACCTGAGCCTTTCATCTCGGGATAAATATCCACCGATCTTGATTTTCTTGATATTTATAGTGTCGCCCAAGTTAATAACAACCGATTCTTCTGAAGTAGGAGGCATTGACTCCTCGAAGGCACTCCATTCTCTGCGGATAGATGCATAACCTTCATCCTCATCCTCTTCTTCAATATTGTAGGGACAATCAATGTGGTGATTCGAATCGCATAACAACCTGGTATGTATGTTTGAGATGATATGCCTGAAATGTCATGAGCATTGTTAGTCTATACTCCATATAGAAATGTTATGTATGGGTGTGGAAAGCCTTTTCAAAAGAGATTTCAGAATAAGTGCAGGTATAAATGGAACTAGTCCTTATATCATAGGACATCCTTGTCCCTTAGAAATCCTTTAGAAATTAAGAATCATATGGAAAATCAGGCCTCAAGCTTCTACGTGGAAGACTAATATCATCATCGGACTGATTTCTGGTTCCATATGTCCTTAACAAATTGTGTGATTTTGTTGAATGCAAAATGAGCCGCATTACAAGCTATGCTGTTTGGACTAACGGCCGGAGATCCAAAGGCGTTTTCCTACATTTATTTCAAACAACGAAAATTGAAAGTGCGATGAAATGCATGAAATTCGAATGTAGTATCAAGAGTAGGGAAGATAATTCTTTACTTAAAAGTAGTGGCTTCATCACCCAGCCGCTCTATGATGACATTCACAAAGTTATCTCCCACGAAAGGGTTTGCCAGATCTGGTTCTGTTGTTGGAGTTATATCTTCTTCTGACAACCACCTAGAGTTCTTGCTGAAGTACTTGTTCAAAGGGCTGTTGAACATCTTGGATTTGCCTTTCCAAGTTGGAGAACCAATGAATGAATCTCTCTGGTTTTTATAGCCTCCATGGCGTCCTATGCTCTTGCCTCGGCCTCGGCCTGTTGTCTTAGGGGCAGACTCGCCCCGGTGATTTTTCTGATACCCCAAGCCCATCCTATGCTCGTTAGATTTCAACTGTAGTGGAGTATTCATTCCTTGATCATATTTGCCCCGACCTTCTCCAAGGTTATATCCATATGCCAGTATCATCTTTGTTGGTAAAAGGTTTGCTTTAGAAATACAGGGAGTTCTCAATCTTGCCCCTACAGGAGTGTGTACTGCTGCCACCAACTCCAAGGAATGATAGCTCGCTTCCACCCTAATTTCGGGTTCGATGTAGGGAATGGCGCTGCTTTGATATGTTTGGAGGTCAACTTCTCCATGCACGGTGATCACCTTCCCATCAATTACAAATTGTACTTTCTGATGTAGGCTTGAAGGTATGGCTCCTGCTACATGAATCCAAGGTCTTCCCAACAGGAATCCGAATGCACTAGACAAATCCATTACTTGGAAGTTTATAGAGAATTTTGTTGGGCCGATGAGGACATCGAGCTCAATTTCACCTACCACCATCGTTTTCATTCCATCAAAAGCTCTCACAGCTGTTTTGGGGGCTTTAACCATTTCTTCTTTGATGCCTAAACTCCTCAAGGTAGCTAAATGACATATGTTGAAAGCGGATCCATTGTCAACTAGTACGTGTGCTATTCTTTTTCCATTGCACTATGCAGTGATGTATAAGGCCTTGTTGTGTCCTTTTCCTTCCATGGGGAAGTCTTCATTTGAGAAGCTCAATTGATCGTTTAGAAGGATTGCCCCTACAAAATCCCATAACTACACATCATTAATTGTTTCAGGGACATGCACCTCATTTAGTATCTTCAACAGTGCATTTTTGTGCTTCTCTGAGTTGTTGAACAAATCCAATAAAGATATTTGGGCCGGCATCTTCCTTAACTGCTCTATCACTTCGAACTCACTGGTTTTAATAATGGACATGAGCTTTTCCGCGTCTTCCTTTGAGACTTCTTTCTTTTCGGACTCGCCTTCCCTAGGGGAGTAGAATCGTCCAGACCTCATTACCGCATCTACTTCCTTCGTCCCATAGTCCCAATGGACTGCTTTAGGATTGTACTATTCTACCGAAGGGACTTTTATGGTTATTGTCGTCGGGCAAGATGCCTCTGGTTCAGCTGTATCGTCCGCCTCCTCTCTTGGTAGTCGAATTACAACAGGTTTGATAAGACAATCTTCTACCTCACTCAAGCTGTCAAGCTCTTCCAGTTTGATCACCACAGTTGTAGCGTCTTCAATCATCGACACAGTGTCGCCAAAGTCCTTTGAGAAAATTTCGTTTTCCAGTTGACGATGCCGGTCGTCGTTTCTTAGCTTTGCTGATGTCGCAAATCTCGGGTACTCTCTCCTTCCCTTGAGTAGTTCAACTGAGTCTTGTCGCTGATCCTCCGATTTCTCTATTTCGACATACTGTTCTGTGTTAAGCTTGGTATCTATCATTTGGTCAATTGACGATTTAAACCCTTTCGTAAAAGGCCTTTCCACCTCCTTCGGGATTTCCAGCTGAACGGGATCATCCATACCTCCCCATCCATCTGGTATGATATCATTCATTCTCTGATAGAAACTAGGGGGAGCAGAATATTTCACCTTAAAGTTATATCCTCCAGAATCTTCACACAGGTTGTCTATGATTTCTCCCAGTTCTAGTGCGTTAGCCATGAATCTGTGATCTGTTAAGCTTCGCCTCTTAGCTTCCAGTTCGTCCTCATCGAGTTCTTCTTCCGGCTGGATGATCAGCCCAAGATCGCCTACCAGACTCTCGTGCATGATACTCCACGTGCTTCCTTGTTTAGTTTTAATCACAAAGTGGCTTCCTTCCAAGCTTAGAGAGGCCTCGACTCCCTCGAATCTTTCATCGGTAACGTCCGATATTATCCCCAAGCTCATTATCTTAGCGATACATAATTTCTTCATGTCAGTAGAGCCTCCCATTCTTTCGGGTATAGTGAAGCGATCGCCAGAATGTTAGTCAGTTTAAGTATGTCCACCTTCAGCTTAAGGTGGTTTTCCTCATCGTCAGTGAGTATTGTTATCTTACTGACGAGGAGGAAAACTACCTTAAGCTGAAGGTGGACATTATCTTACTGCTTGGTGGTCAGGAAGCGGGTTTTCTTGTACATTCGGAGCCATGTTATCAAACTTCAGAATCTGACTGTCAATCAAAGCTTGTACCTTCAGCTTAAGGATATAGCAATTATCAACGTTGTGTCCCCTTTCTTCCATGTGGTAGACACAGGTCTGGCTTTCATCAAAGCCGAGATATTTAACAGGATTTGCCCTAGGTGGTTCCTTCGCCACCAAGTGTTGTTCTAGAAGCATTGGGAGCAACTTGGATAAAGGTCTTGGGAGATGAGAGAACTGCTTTTGGGGTTGTCTCTTTCTAGGCTCTTGGCCTTTTGGTGCCGACCATGATGATCATCTCTTGGTCTGATTAGAATTGTTAAACAACTTGGGCTTTTGGGGGTCTGGTATGAAAGCTATGTCGAGTCCAGCTTCTCTCTCCTTTTTCAGGGGGTATTGCTTTCTGGTAGAAGTTTCATGTGGCATCCTTTCTCTTAAGGCCCACTCGAGCCTTTCGACCACCTTTATCAAATGTGTAAAGGTTTGACATCCTGAGGTATTCAATCTGTCGAAGTATTCGTAGGGGAGTGCTTTCAGGAACAAGTCAATCAGCTCATCTTCTGGGATTGATGGTTTTACTTGGGTCGCCAAAGCTCGCCACTTTTGGGCGTATGTTCTGATCAATTCACCCCTTGCTTTTGACGTTCGTAGGAGGTCTTCTCTCGTCGGGGCCGTAGCTATGTTGAATTTATACTGCCTAAGGAAGTCATCTACAAGATCTTCCCACCCATCATAGTCATCCAGGTCCAACTCGATGAACCAAGCCAGAGCGGCGCCAGCCAGACTTTCTTGGAACGTATTCATCAGTAGTGGAACATAGTCTGAATATTGCGCCATCTTACATAGGTAATACTTGAGGTGAGCGCGGGGACAGCCTGTTCCATTATAGTCAAGAGGGGTCTCCACCTTGGCAAAAGGAGATATCTTGTCGAAACGGGCCAACTCATAACCCTAGCTACTTAAACATTCCTCGATCTTGGCTATTCTCTTAGCCTCTGCTTCAGTTTTCACGGTATGCTTCTCCTTTTCATCTTTCTCAAGATTGATGACAACATGGGGTGTCTTTTGCTATGACTGGGTGTTCGGCATATGGACATCTTCTTCTGTACGTTGGGCATCTTCTACCGTCTCTTTATCAGCCATATCGAGCGCGAATGGTGGACTTGAGTTGTTCTAATTAAGAGCCACTGCCTGTCTGGCGTGGGAAGCTTCCAGCATTGCCTTAATATCAATAATCATAGTTGCCATAGCAGTCATCTGAATTTCAGCATGCCTCCTCACGGGGTTAACTCTTGTTGTTCCATTCTTGTTTCAAGCCGAGTGCGAAAACGATGTGTTGGTAATTTCGTGATGAGAGTGTACCTATTTTTTAAAAGGAATTTCACTGAGTATTTCTTTAGTATTGACAAAAGGAAGTACTTGATTCTTCTAATTGCATGTTTTCTATTGGTGAACGAGAAAAATGACTACCTTGTGAGCATCAGTCTCGTGTGAGCAGTTCTTTTAATCATTCTCCAAAAAGAATTTATGAAATTAAAAGAAGCGTAATTTTTTACTATAATTTTTATGCATTGACATAATAGCCTATTCAAGCCTAGGACGCTTGAGGTCTAAGGTGTCCTCATCCTCCCAACATGGATCTATCTCTTCAGTTTGGGACTCTTCATCTTCTGAATATGACGGCAATCCCATATCTTCGGGTATGTACGGCTCCACTCCAAGCACGTACGGTACGATATATTCGGGTACATAAGGCTCGACAAAGCTGCATCTGGTCATCTCAAAGTGCTGAATGTATTCTGTGATAGCCCTGTGAATGTTCTCCTTGCGAGTCATGTTTTTTGGCCATCTTATATCTTCAGCTTGAGAGTTCTTCAAAGAGTGTATAATAAATTCCACCTTAGCTTCAAACTGTTTCTTCCTTTCTCTTGTAAGGGTTTCTTTCGGCATGTCAAATGAGAAGATACCAGGTCGCGGTGGTGAAGGGATCTCCTGTAATGCCCCAAATTGTCGGATAACACTCTTTGGATAATATGCGGTAGCGCCTGTGAATCCTAGCAAAGGAACTGGGTCTTCACCATTACATGTGAGCTTGACTTTGCCCAGTATTGGCAATCTAAGCCGCCATCGGAGCTGTTCTGGTTTCAAATTTTCAAGGAATTTTTTTCATTTTATGAAGTTGAACTTAGGAATACGTGTATGGGTTCTGACGAAGGTTTTAAGAGGATGGGTATCGGAGCTAATCTCAGTGAAACCATGTGGATATGGAATTGTCTTATATGAGATGTGAACCATATGTACAGTAAATCACTAGAGGCTCTAAAGATTCCCTTCTTGTTTTTCTTGAAACGATTTAGGGAAATGAATGTTTCAGCAAGGATAATGTTCGAGTAATCCCACCTTTAACAAACTTGTCTGACTACTGCAGCCATAATAGGGTCGAAGGTAACAGACGAGATTGGGAATATCACAAAGCTAAAGAAAGCCAAGACAAATGCTCTACCAGATTTAGTCCATTTAGCGGCATGGAGGTTGGGGAATCGATCTAGAAGGAAGGATAGTGAAATTCGTCCATAATTACTTTTGGCATCTGCTTTCACTTCGTTGAGGCTTGTGTCAAGGAATTCAGCTAGTTGACTTAAGGGCTCAAATCCTATGGGAGGTTGAACTAGTAAGTGAGTAAACTCAACTCCGATGGCGAGGCTGTACTCTTCAAGAGTAGGGGTAACTTTCAGCTCTTCCATGCAGAAGGTAGCGGTGGTAGGATCCCAATAGAGTGCCATGACTTGAATAAAGGCAGGTGGGCACTCAATCTTCAGCAGGTCCACTAGATACCCTAGTCGTGATTTGGCGTATTTCTGGCTGGCCTCGTCCATGCTATCCCACCATGATAGGAGCTCGGTCCGGGGAACTTTGAACACTTGAATATCAATCTTTCCCATCAAGTCTAAAATATGCAAATGATTTTAAAAAGTCAATCGTCAAAAATTACTTTAAACATGTGACTATGCAAATGCCATGAAACATATATGGGCTAATTTAATTGCATAGTTCAATTGAAGAAATGGAAATTAGAACCTTTTCAGGTACTGAAGGCCTGACTTAAAGTCTAATTTGAATTTCGGGGAAGTGAATTATGCAATTTAGTCAGGTTCACTCCAGTGACTAAGGGAAACAACAACGTCACATTCCATTGGCCAATACATCAAATGGGAATAGAGCGGAATGAATCCTTTATTACAACTAGGACGCCTAACGAAAGAAAGGTAAAGAGAGACTCTACAAACAAAAAAGCCATAAAAGGCCGATGGAATGTGAGGATCTAAACCACCATTTCCCAAAGGTCTACTCTTATTTACAATGATAGTCAGTCGGGAACCATCCCCCAGTTGAGTGTAAGGGGTCGTCTTTAGTGAATTGATCGAGGCATGTCAGCTCTTCTGGCCATTCTCTGGTCCACGGTATAATGACTTCCGAAGTCTTCTCGCATTTCATCTTTTTGAGTACAATGTGTTTCGGCCTTGTCTTGATCGTAGGGCGTCTCCTTTTTCCCCAAAGGGTGATCATGGGTATCTCTTCATTAGCTTGTCGTTCAGCCTTTCGACGAGCATACGCGTCCCTAGCTAGGCGGTTGCGATGTTGTCTCTTCATTTCTAAGTAATCCTTGAACATTTCGTCTGCTTGTCGCTTAAACCTGAGGTTATCGACATAATAGCGGGTTTGGCAATCTTCGGCGTATCCCAACTTACGTGCAGTCAGCTTCCGGCCATCCACAAATCTGGTAAAGTGCAACCTCGTGTTCGGTCCAGGGCGAGTGACTTTCCTTAGGTATTCGAAGATCACCAACTCTGTTGAACTTCTAGGGAACAACGACATCCTACCCCTTTATCATCGCTATTTCAATTAGTCACTTGAGTGATTTTCATGATGCATGCAAATGCATGAGGATATATGTAATGCATGAGTCATGCTATAGAACAGGGAATAGTACTGTACATTGAAAGTAAATGCCTTACCAACCAAACTCGGGGAATGTGAAATGTTCCCCGGTAACAACGGACGGTTTTAGGTATACCAACCATCCATAGACATGCGCATGAGACAAGTAGGTATACTCTAAAAATCAAAAATCAGGTGAGGAACCTATGGCTTAGGCTCCCATGATCCAAATGAAGCAGACTCCTCCCCAAGGGTACCCACCCAAGAGGGCTAGATATCGCCAATTTGGATTATGAGTGGGAACGAACATGAAAGTCCCAAGTGCCATCAAACACGAGATCCTTTCGCATCCTTTCCCTATCTAAGGTAACCTAGAGGTGGTTGCAGTTGGGGTTTGACCGCCAGTGTGTGCAATATGTCGTGATCATCACAACGCAAGTCATGCATAGCAGTTTGTATCAAACACCGCTTCAATATGTGCGTAATATAAACATACATTCCCAACTCCAACCTGCAGGAAAGACGTCAGCAATCACTACACTCCTTATTTCTCCAATCTGTAAAAACATCTAACACAATGGTTAGCGTACGTACCTCACCTTCAAGAGCGTCTGCAGAAAAAAAAAATGTCAGATAAACCAACCAACTTTTTAATCGGCTCAAGTCCTTTGGAATTCTTAACCAGAGATTCTGGGTTAGAATAATCCCCAGCGGAGTCGCCAGTCTGTCGTGACCCTCTTCTCGTGGAGGAGGCTCTCGAGGGCTAATGGGCCGTCCAATGTTGCCTGATCGGACACGGGCCTCTCCCAAGGTCCATTACTCAAATCGCAACGGCTGGATATACGTGGTCGACCTACAGTGTGGTCTGGTGACATGTGATATGTGTACATGCCAAGGAGTGGCCACCAATCGTTTCGTGGAGGGTACGATAAAAAATCCTATCGAATAGTTGTGAGCGATCAATTCGATTCTGCGGAAACCAGAGAAATGAGATCGGGGACTTTGTTACGCTAACTGTCAGAGTTGACGCCCTTTCGGCACCTAAGTTGAATGATTCATCTGATCCTAGGATTTCATACAGATGAGTGGACTCGATTAGAATGGGAAAGACGATTTACCCATTGAGGGGTAAAATCGTCATTTTGAGAAAAAGGACGAAATTCAAAAACCCAAGCCCAAGAATTGGTCGCCTAACCGATCCTAATTCTTACATTGGCATTATCGACTTTATCTCGTGTACACAGTAGAGGCGACTTACCCCTAAAAGGTAATATCGTCAATTCTTGGGAGAACGGATAAGAAACCCCAAAAATGGGATTGATCAGTTGTCTGTGGTCAATCCTCAATTTTTGGGGATTTCTAGAATATCTAGGATTTTTCCATAATTTTGCTACATTTGTTTTTTATTTTCTAGCATTTTTAGGATTTTCTAGAATTTTTCTGATTTTTTTATTTATAAAATCATTTTCTAATTTTTTTATTAAAAAAATGATTTGGACCGGGTCGACCCGACCCACTCGGGTCGGAACCCGGCCCAGACCCGGACCCGCGTGACCCACAGCCATGAAACGACGTCGTTTATCCTTTTCTTTTCTGATTATTTGGACTTGATCCGACGGTTCCTATTGAACCGCGTGACTAACCCACAGCCGCTGGATCAGATTACTAAAACCTACGGCCTAGATTGAACGGAGACTCGACCAAGGCCGTCTGATCATCCTACTAAAGCCTACGATTAGGATTAGAAGGCAGGACTCGATCTGGACCGTCCATCATCATTAACCTAAACGACACCGCACTGCTGCTAACCTAAACGGCACCGTTTCGACTCATTTTTATTTTCTGATTTTAAAACATTTTCGGATATTCCTAATTACTAATCGGACGGCCACTAGAATTTAGACTGGATTTATCTGAGCCGTCCGATCTACTTATTCGAATAACAAACCCCCAACGGCCGTGCTGACTAGACCAACACGTGGATCAATGGCTGACTGCCACCTAGGAATGCTGACTCGTTGACCCGCCACGTCAGCTTCGTCTTCAACCTCTCGACTCCGACGGAACGAACGACCGAGCTTCTCCGACGATGATCCAACGGTGGGATCTTAACGAAATTGCGCGAAACCAGCACCAATCGACTCACAACAGTCTCTAGTTCAACATATCTAAGAATCGTGGGACTTCATTCACCAAATCACGATCGCCATGCGAGATTCAAAGTACGGCCATGGAAACTAAATCGTACAAAGCACGCGAAATCAGGGCAATTCATTCACAGATTAGCACGAAAGGAAGTTCAGAACGCTTACCTCGAGCTCCGATCGAGCTCGCACGACCTAGATTGGGTTAGGCAAGAATGAATAGTGCACGGCAATGGAGGTTGGATTTAGAGACTCAATTCATAGTGTTAAGATGAAATCGATGCAAAAGAGATAGGCGACGATGGTCAGTAATGTCTAAGGAACAAAACGCCCACTCTAGATGCAAGAATGGTCAAGAAATGTATGAATCGCCATTGATGCACAGTGAGAAGCTTAGAAGCGCATCTCACCTGTTTCGACGGTTTCAGACTGCGCGGCTGACAGCGATTGACTCCCTGCTGCTTGGGCGTTCTCCTGACGATCTCTTTGAGCTTTGGTCTAGCTTGGAAAGGCCTGACCGATGCTCTGCAAATTCGAGCTCTGCCCTCGACAATGGCGATGGAGGGCGAGCTCTCTCTCGTTCGTCCTCTCTCTCTTTCGATTCTGTTTAACCCCCTTCAACTAATTGAATCCACCCTTTTTTACAGAAAGCCTCCATAGGCTTATATGGCTCTTTGAATTTTGGCGCCGAATCGGGGAAGTATGTACCGGCTTCAATCGCACATGAGGTCACGTGCCTTTAGGTCCAAACGGCGTCGGGGACGATGGGCATTCCATCTAGGCCTGTTTAGTTCTCCGGCAGGTCCTATCTAGTGCGAATTTGACATGAATTTGCTCTGATTTTGGGAAGTGTTGACTTTCGCGAGTTTGCAGGTTTGACCGACCGATTGCTCCTCTCTCCAACTACGTCAAATTGTGATGTCGGCGTCAATCGACAGGTAAGGGTGAGAGTAACAATACGCCCACCAATGCTCCTCCAATTATTGTCGATTGGTCAACCAATTTGAGGATAAAAAATCCACTCAGAACTGTTCATCTGCGTGAAAACTTAATGAAGAAGACGACACTGTAGTGGATCGGTCCGACCGGCGGTCAGACCGGTCTGAACCGGTTCCGAATTGTAATTTTTCAAATTAAACCCAAATTAATGGGAAATTTTTACAATTGGTCCTCAGAATCGAATTTAGGGCATGGATTTTATCTAAAAATGTGGTTTTGCCCAAAAGTTCATATCAATTTCAACAAAAATCCCAAATTTTCATTTAATTGGAATTAGGTAAATCATGAAATTGAAGGCTCAAATGATCAAATTGGACCAAATTACCTATTCCAATCGATTCAAAATGGTGAAAAGCATTGGGTAGTGATTTCAATTTGTAATAGTAGTCCTTGAATTGAAAGTAATTTCAATTATGCCCAATTTCAAGGACTAAAATGAAATCTAGTATATAATTTTGCCCAATTCATGCAATTAAACAATCTGTGCGGATAACTGGGTTAAATTGCAATAAGGGACAATTAGATTGAATGTCAAGGTCCTAAAAAATGCCAAAATTGTAAATTAAAAGATTCAATTGACATTTTTTTTTACCAAATTCAATGACATGTGTAACAAAGGAGCACGTAAAATTGAATTTTATTTTGGACTTTTTGTGAGGCCAAAAAGACAAGGGATTTAAAAGAAAAATATTGACTATTTTTTTTCATATTTTTGTGACCTCAAATGCTATTTTTCTTGAATTTTAAAGTATTTTCCTAATTTTCAAAAATACTAAAAAAGGTGAAAAATATGAAAAATTAATTTTTTTTGTCAAAAATGGTTCCTTAGGCTTGGCCAAGGCCACCAAAGTTGATTTTGTAATTTTTTGACTTTTTATGAATTTTCTAAAGATAAGCTAAAAATGGCTGATCCAAAATTAGGTGTCAACACAATGCCCCTCCAAAGTCGTCAAGTTCATGGCCGAACAAGGCACCCACAGCGGGCTTAAGAAAAACCACATCAAAACTCAGTCATTTCTCACTTCCATCATGTCAATACTTTAATAGCACACACACAACCCCCGTATTCTCTTCTCCTCACACCGTTGATTCAATGGCCCTATGCATGCCAAGGGTCGGTCTATCAAGGCAAATCACCATAACTATCATTCCGCCAAAACTGCCATATTTCTTGGCCCTACAACCAGATTCCATCATAAGTAAACTGACATTGATCCATCAACTTTTTATGAAATCAACTTTCACAATCTTAAACTTCAATGTCTTATGGTCGCGTGGGAGAAAATAGAGCTCAATTTGGATATCGGACGACAAAGAACGACTCAAATCAAAATTGGTGCGCAACTCGGACAAATTGGTCGGCCTCATGCTTTTCACCTCAAACAGCCCTTGAAACTCTTTTAATATCTATTCCACCAAGTGTACACCCTATCAATATATCAATTGTCATCCTAGGGTGCCTTAACGAAGAATTTAGAGCTTGATGACACCTCAAATAGCCCCCAACAGGACCGGTTAGCACAAATCCAAAACAGAGCAGAACCGGTTCTGCTTCCTCATGCATTAAACAGCCCACTAATCACCCTTAAGTACCAAATTATCATCAATTTCGAAGCTAAATAGCACTCCTAAGAATTTCGAACAGCCCACTTCACCTCAGTCCAACCGGCAGTCAGAATCTGCCCTTAAAACAACATCAATTGAACCATCGAAACCTAATCGAAACTTAACCCAATCAACAGCCCCAACTCAATGAACATAGTACTACATGTCATGTAACTTCCATAAAAATTTTGGAACCAAATGAAGTCTCTAAGAGGTTGACCATGGCCCTCTCTTAGTTAGCTCAGAATCTGTCCACGTTTCTTCCGAAAATCACCATAAATTGACCAGACCTCCAAAATTCACGAAACCAACGGGAACTTGTTAAGGACATCTTAAACTAACCTGTGGTAGTTGGCAGCTGGCCAAAAGGTCACCGGAGGAGGCACTCGTACAAACCGAACGAAGCGGCAGAAGCTGGTCGGCAGGAACATTTTTCTATTCTTGAAGAAATTGCTCAAATGGAAAGGAAGAAGAAGATGGCTCACGAATTTTTTAGGTAAGGGGCAGCTGAAATGAGGTTTCATTCCATCAAGGTCAAGGTTCTAGAAGATTAGGTTAGTGGAAATTTAATGATCAACCCCCAAGTAATGACACTTGTCCCTTAATCAATAATATCAAAGCTCCAATGGCTCCTTTACCCCTCCAAATTTTCTGCAGCCTCCTTGGGGAAGAAGGACATGTCAAAAGACTAAAATTCCCTTCTCAAATCATTAAGGCAAGGTTAACTCTCCAAGGGCAAAATGATCTTTTCACACCTTTCGTCCGAAATTTCAGTTTTTCGATATTTTCGTTCTCGATAAAATGGCGTCCAGTCCATATCAAATGTGGTAATCCCTCATTTCCATTTTCAAATTCTGAGATCATAATTCGTGATCGAAACTCCCGTCGATCGAAATTCCAGTTTGTCTCGAACTAAAGTGTGGCTTTTGCAGACGTCACGCATATCGACTATGTGATTCTCATCACACTTAGGATGACTCAATCTATGGCAACTTTGGTTGTCATGTAATCACGGGGGTCTATCGCTAGCCTCGACGGCGACGATCGTCACAAATCGATTTAGGAAAATTTTGCTAATCGTACATTGGTTAAGCGGTATCACCCGCGCCCAATCGTACGACACTAGCAATGAGTTCCTTAATCGTTCTTAGATCGATCTCGACTCTAAATGTTCCATCGGTGATCCTTATGGTCAAAGCGCCGTTTTCTAATCGAGTTTCCTAGGTCCACGTATCTTATCGCGCGTTAGCCTTTCCCATTTGGTTAATTAACTTGAGATTGATCAGATCCGAGCGAGACATAACTGAAATATTTCGACAAATTCCTTACAGTCAAAGGTCTCGGAATGACAGGAAAATCAGAATGTCACAACTGTAGCCATTTAACCTAACCAGGGTAACTAAACTAAGACAATCGCGGTTAACTAACTAATCTATACATAACTCTAACTAATCTATCCCTAAACGTAATCAATGATCTAATTGAAGGTTAGGGGTTAACTCAAAACTACGGTTCGGGACAGTGGTGACGACGACACGATCGGCTATAGCATGATGATGGCGGCAACAATTCTTGGCCTCATGGTTTACGGGCTCAACAGAGTGCTCGACTCACGGCACTCGGTAGCAATGACGATAGCCCACGATGGCTCGAGGGGCTCATCGGTCCTTGGGCACGAGGGATTGGTGGCTTGCGGTGGGTAATGGAAGGGTGGTTGAGGGTCGCGGGACGTACAACGCAGCTGACCAGCGACGGAGATCGAGCTAAGGTGGTCAAAGGCACGGCGGCAGCTCGAGGTGGCGGTGTGAGGCAGAGGGGCCGAGAGGAAGATAGAGATCGCAGGGTCTCGGGGATGCTTGGTTGCTCGGACGACGATGGTGTGACGAGTTGGGACACGGGCTGGCTTGAGGCAACCGTTGCAATGGAGGAAGCGACGGCGACGGGGGAGGTTCGGTGAGATGTAGAGAGAGAGAGAGAGAGAGAGAGAGAGAGAGAGAGAAGAGAGAGAGAGAAAGGAAAAAAAAGGAGAGAATTGACTTGAGGTGACTTGGTGGGTGAGATTTGACTAGGGGGCCTACCAAGGTCAAATCCCAGTTGAAAACTTTCTCTTCTAGTGCATAAAGGCAATGGTAATTTGGTTATTCGGTATTTCAGAACTGGTTGGTCATTGGCACAAACGACTTAGGGTACTTTGGTGCTTTCACACTAGGGTTCGGTCATGACTAGGCTTGGCGCAAAGGGGTCTAAATTACTAAACTCTAATCTATTCTGACTGACGTCATCCTCAAAACCCAATATTGTAATAACATGTTGGAATTCAAGATTGAAACTTGCATTGAATCCAGTTATTTTACAGATGTCAAATTTCGAGACGTGACGTGTGTTCTATATTTCAAAGATTTAACAAGGTTAATTTCTATTTTATCCTAGAGCTCAAAAAAAGAGAAGGTGGGTAGTCTGCAATTTATTTGATTCGCTAATATGTATTCTCTAGGGGTGTCAGAACTGAACCACAAACCAAACCAAGAATCGAACCGAGCCGAACTGAATTGAAATTTTGTACATTTTCAGTTCAGTTCAGTTCTCGGTTCGGTTAGTGAAAAGAACCACGATTTTTTAATTGGTTCAGTTTTTTTGGTTTAGTTTAGTTAACTGAACGAAACTGCTCTTTGGGCCGGGCTTCACAAAATCAAAATCTCCAAACCCTAGGATATCTAAGCTTCGTTCCATCGTTCGACTCAACCATCGACACTCGATAGTCTCCTATCCTCACTCTCACCTCTCGGTACGATCTCACGGATGCCTAATGGTTGAAGCTCGCGATTGCAAGTGATGCCGGTAGTTGGAGCACACGGGCCCGGGAGACTCGCCTTCGACTTGAGCGGCGGGGGCTCGTACACCGACGTTGCTGACGGCGGATCTTGAAGTAGGAGGGCGATGAGCGCGGTGGGTCGACTCGCTTTCACTTCACCTTTCAATTGAATCGTCCTTTAGCAATTGTCCAAATTTTGATGCTGATTCCACTGTGCATATAGCTTTTTAGCTTGTCTAAATTTTTCATCTTCCTCTGTCTAGCACATGATACGTTTAGGAATATTATTTATAGGAAATTTTGGGGTTTTCACCCATCATGTTTGTCTTCCCGATAGTTTCTTTCACTCTGTTTGAGTAAAAGATCCAACAAAAGAGAAGTTCTCCCTTAGTACATCAGTTGTGAGATTCTGAAAGGACTGAAGGTGGTTAATATTAGGTTGAACAAATGAGCAGCTTCTTGTCTTTACTCACTTCAGCAAATATTTAATCCATCACAAGAATCTACTGTATATGTTCTTCCACAATGGTCCTAGGAGTGCTATGCAGCAGTTTGTGAGATGAACATTGTTGATACACTTGCCGTGGGTTGACCGAGAAGATTTAGGAATTCTCAATAGTGGTGATAAGTCAAACAATATGTTGTGGACTTTGTTGTTACACTCACTAAAGGTAATGCCACTGAATTTTGTGTGACCATTTCTCAACCAACAGATACTTTTTTTTTCCTAAGATAGTGTTTAAGTCATAGCAGAAAGTCTTGGCATTTGTGCGAGATGCACTGGTTCTTTCACATCTTTTGTTCTCTTGATGGCCTTACCCGATTGTCTGTTGTTGTCCTATTTTCGTAACCGGGAAGACCCTTCTGAACATATATTTCTTGCTAATTTGTGAATGAACCAAGTGTGTTTGGTGTGCTGTTTGTGTTAGATTACCTTGTCCTTGTTCTGTTTTTGTTCGTATTATGCTGGATGTTCATGTTCCCATTGGATTAATTTGTCCTTGTTCCCACTAATTATTCTTAAAGAGGTTCATGTTCATGTTGGATTAACTCTATCTGGGGGAGTTGCTCTTACTCAAGTATGTTCTTTCTATGCACTCATAAATTGGTTATGCATCTTTACTACTATTTTTCTCCAGTATCTTCTTGTTCCCCGCCCCCCCTCTCTCTAAAGAGAGGTTCCTCGAATTTTCATTGTTTAACACATTGCATATATGCAGCTTGCCGATGGAAACTCTACTGGCACTTGGGAATGAATAGCCAACATAAGCAGCAGCGACATGGTTTAAGCTGATTGATTGTTGTTGTCCTATCGTTGGACCTACCTGATGTCTTTTTTGGGCCTTCAAATTATTTGTAGCTGGTGGTCTCTTGGTGTATATTGCTTGTTTACCAATTTGTGTACCTTACTTTGGCGAGCGAGTTCCAATATGTATGAAGTTCTTAGGGAACAGAAGGAATTATAGGGATTTGCATTAGTTCTGTTAATTTTCATTGAGCAAGCAAAGGACCAAACTTCCCTAGTTTTTAATGTGAAGGGTGTAATATGGAACAAAAAAAAAATGAAAATTGAACCAAAAACCGAACCAAACCGAACCGAACTAAAATCGGTTCGGTTTGGTTCAGTTCGAACGGCCTTTGGTTCAGTTCAGCGTATTTTCCTAATGATTCGGTTCAGTTCAGTTCGATTGTTTGCTGCTGTACTACTGCTATGCTGGCGCTGCCTTGCTGCCGTACTGACTGTGTTGCTACAATGCTGCTGCGGTGCTGCTAGTTTATTGCCATGGTGCTACTGCGCTGCCACTGTGCTGCTGTTGTAACTCTTGCTGAATGGTCGGCCTTGTTAGGCCAGTCTATGTCACATTTTAGGGCTCTATGTTAGGCCTCTTTTCTCTTTGGTCACCTTGTTTGGCCACTCTTTAGCTCCCTCTCCGCGAGTCTTCGCTCCCTTTTGGACCTGTGATACTCTTGCACTTGTTGTGACACTTTTTGGTGTCATCATAAGTGGAGGTTTTGTGGTGTCCGGATCATTTTGGTTGTAAATTTGCAACTTGGTTTAAAGTCAATATATTCCTTACTTTCACAAAAAAAAATAATGCTTGGTTATTGGAGCGCAATGCATTGGAACTGGTGCTTATTAGGCTACTAATCAGCCCTAGAAAGAATGAAATATATTCCAAGAAATTATTGGTGAAGTCTGAAACTCTATGAACCAAGAATTCCTTTTTGTGCATCATGATTTTCACCAGTCACATTACACACCTACAAGGTTTGTTGTTCAATGTGATTCTACGGGCCATGCACATGCATGGTTTGTATACAGATGCCTTAAAGATTTTAGCCCAAAATTCTCATAGGAGCGGCCTCACTCCACACTTATATAAGTGATTCCGTCAAGTATATTCTGCAGCTTAATATACCACTAGAAATAGCAATGTAAAACATTAGGAGCTTAGCTCAACCTCTTTTTCCTTGCAACCTTGTACTATTCTCACATTAGGAGGGACATAAATTTTAAGCTGACTGGTCTTCACCTACTTTCCATATATAAATTTTTGACGCCAATTCATTTCATCGTACGTTCATTAGAATAGCCATTTCTTGTTCTTCAAAACTCCCTGGACATGTCGTTACTTTGTCGAACCGTCATCGCGCCGGATTAGTGAGGATCAAGGTCAGCTGAAGGATTGTGACGCCAATCTATAGTAGACAAGGCAAATCCAGGATCGGTCATTGTTTTTTTTTTTTTTTGGTAAGGAGGATCGGTCATTGTTTCTATGATCTTTTCTCGAATAATCGAGGCAAGTAGATCTCTCATCCTCATTGCTAGACTGACTATGGCTCACCATTGCAAGCATTGTTTGCCGAACTGTTTTGGTTGTGATGACTTCAATTTGGATCACTATGAAGTTCTGAGATTGTATCCTTTGAGTATCTTGGATTCTGGTTTGACTCTGAGATTTTATCCTTCTTGGACTCTAGTTTAATTATGAGATTATATCCTTTGTATAATTTGGATTCTATCACTGTGACTTTGATTGCAATCCTGCGATTTGATTGCAATCCTGCTATTCTATAGCTGGTTTATCGTTCGGTCTAGGAATTTACTTGCGAAGCCCTAAGCTCACTTCCCGTTGATTAATACCTTTTTCAGATGAGCAATTTAGCGAGGTTAAAGCCGGTGTGATGTTTTGGTTGAGGTATTCATGAGACTTGACTACAACCATGATTTGTTAAGTGACGTCAATGGATCACGCCGGCAACGCCAGTTAGTTGGGAATAGTGAAGAATTTGTTCCTTGTGAATCTCCTAGCAACATTTTGAGCTCTTATAAAGAACTGACTAAAAGATATGTGTGTGTATGTGTGTGTGTCTCTCTCTATATATATGAAATCAGTATTTTGTGAGTCTATTGTTTGAGACGTGCATTAGCTAGTTAGTGAAACCCATTAAGGCCATACCCCTTTTATAGGTGTACCTGCCGGTTGGTGGTTTTTTTTTTTTTTTTCATGCAATTGTTCCCGTATGGTTGACGTCTGTATTTTTTTTTTTTAAATAAGTCTTCCGCATGCACCAATTATCTAATGAAAGATTAAAGGAGAAAACGTGTGATTAGCAAGCCTTAATTAGGTGTGGCGGAATGGGATGCTACAACGCCCTTCTTCCAAATCAAAGGATAAATGCACTCGTTGAGAAGACGATAGAGAGCGGTTTGTGGAGCACATGTGATGCACAGTCAGGTTGTTCACACACTGGATGTCTCTTTCTATCTTTATATATCTATAGAGAGGCAAAATCAAGTAAAGAAGAGAAAGGCTTAAAGTCCGTCCTAGTGGATAGAGCTAGAGGAAGTAAGCTAACATGCTATTTGAAGTAAGCCGCAGGTGTTGGCTCAAAGAAGGCCTTCCGAGAGACGATGGCAAAAGGATTGGCATGGTTCAAGATTGGTTTATAGAAGATAAACTCCTACATCGCAAAGTACAAGGAGAGACTTCATTCTAGAGCTAAAGTAAGGAAGGAAATTGGATCGCATAAAAAAAAAAATGGCCCTACTTTAGATGTTACCCTTTAGGGGAGAAAAAGATTTATTGCCTGGTTTAGGGTTTCGGTCTTTTGACCTTTCGTCCGGAACCGATCGTTTTCCTTTAACATTTCGGAGGCCATGAGAACCTGTGGGAAGCTTGTTGGTTTTTATTTTGTTAGGAGAAGATGCTTGCAAGGGAAGAGGGCATTTCCTGCGAAGGATTCAATCCAGCTACAGGTTCCCTTATAGCTACCTTGTTATGACTTCATCAGTATCTAAGGTAAGATAGGATTTATGTTAATCTATTTTCTAACTTAAGAATGATAATATCACTCTAGGAACATTTTTATTTTCAGTAATTTTCCATTACGAATGTCAATGGAAAATCCAAAATATCTCATATGCATGTCATATAGATGAATTGCATTACATCCATGTCGAATGCCATTTCTGTTGGGCCGTTTAGGCCGATCCAGTACATTTAAGTAAGCTATCAGCTTCTTATTATGTGAGAGAGGGACTGCTATATCTATGGTAACATACTAGCAACATATAAGTGTAAAGCAGTAGCTAAAAACGTGAGACTGCAGCTGTTTTTTCTGAGAAAATAAACGACTGTCCAGCAGCGATCAATTCGATGATCGGAAGTCCACCCATGGTCCAATCGGGCTAAAATTTTGTCAGCAGCTTTGGGACTTAGTGACGATTCTTTACGGTTGGATCCTATTTTGAAGGCGTCTACTGCAACTTTTCTTGGGTGGTTTCAGATCACATTTTTGGGGTGTTTTTAATCCGTTTTCTCTCATTAAAGATGATGTTGACACTTACTCTTCACACTTAGTTTTGGAATTTCAGTGTTGTTGAAATTAGTAAGGTTTTACATGTAAACTATTAATAGTGGAGATTTGGGTGGACTCCGTGAATAGTCTCGTGATTTTTATCCTTCACATTGGAGAAGTTTTTCACGTAAAAAAAATCTTGCGTTATTTTTCTTTTGGCTCGTATATTTTCATTGGTTGTGTCGATTCGTTTTTTTTTTTTTCATAGGATAAGTCAAAGAGGGAAACTTATCTGCTATATTTTCCAACAAAGTGGTATCAAAGCATTGTCTTTTAACTAAACGATGGAATCGATTATGAGAAGGATGGTCAGTTTGAATGGAAAAAATTATCATATATGGAGAGAAAAAATGAAAGACCTTCTACATGTGAAGTGCTAGTATTTGTCGGTATTTGCCGATGCTAAAACAGATAACATGACAGATGTTGATTGGAATCTTCAGCACAAAATTATGTGTGGATTTATTTGACAATTTGTCAATGATGATGTTTTGAATTACATCAACAAAAAATCACATGCTAGAATTTTGTGGAACAAGCTTAAGTCATTATATGCATGGACGACTAGCAACAACAAAATATATTTGATTAAACAATTTATGAGTTGCATTACAAAGATGGTCAATCTATATCAGAACATTTTAATGAGTTTCAGGGAGTGATAAACTAACTTTTTGCCATGAATATTAAATTTGGTGATGAAGTGTAGGGACTTTGGCTGCTTTGTACCTTATCGAAATCTTGGGAGACATTTCATATGTCTTTGATTAATGTTGCACCTCATGGTATTGTTACAATGAATTTTGCAAGAAGTGGTGTTCTAAAGAAGAGATGAGAAGGAAAATACATGGTTCTTCCTCTCATTCTGAAGTTTTAGTTGTTGAAAACATGGGCATAAGTCAGAGTAGAGGTCCAAAAGATAGAAACAAGAGCCAAAGTAAGTCAAGATCATGGAAAAAGATTGTTGAGTGTCATCGATGTGGTAAGATGGGTCACATTAGGAAAAATTATTTTCAGCTGAAAAATTAGAAGAGAAATGAGAACAAAAAATAACAATGACAACAATGAGAAAAAACGATAAAAAATAATGACGATCAAGTGGCCACTGCTATTGAGGAACTTGTTATTGCTTGCTATAATGATAATGTTAATTTTTCTTACGATAATTCGAATTGGGTTATTGATCGTGGAGCTTCCTTCATATCACCTGCTAGAAGGAGTTCTCTACATTCTACAGGTCGGGAAATTTTGGTACCTTGAGGATGAGCAATGACGGTTTGGTTACACTTGTGGGTATAAGAGATGTGTACTTAGAGACTAATAACGGAGCAAACTAGTTCTGAAAGATGTTAGACATGCTCCGGATATTCATCTAAATCTGATTTCGACTGAAAGGCTTAATGATGCAAGATTTTGCAGTACTTTTGATAATAGACAATGGAAACTCACCAAAGACTCATTAGTTGTGGCTAGAGGCATGAAACAATCTTATTATATTTGTTTCAAGCCAAGATTTCTAAGGACATGTGCAATTTGTGAAAAATGAGAATGCAACTGCATCATGACACACGAGACTTAGTCACATAAGTGAGAAAGGTTAAAATTTGATTAAAAATAATGCCTAAGTCGTTGTCTCCTTGTGATAGTCAATTTAAGCTTCTTAGTGGCCCTAGCAGCCGGCCCATTATGCCTATTGGCTCTCAGGAGTCACCATTTGTTTATTGTAAAGCAATTACAGTGAGCTCACATTATTGGATGTAAGTAGAAAATAAACAGGCTAATCCACCTGGACTTAACAAAATGTTCAGTCGTTATTTTCTTGGCATCGTCCGTTGAATCCGTTCACTGCTCCGAGAGGGCCTTTCCTTTTCATTTCCAGTATATTTCCTCCACGCATGCTCATTCGTCGCCTTCCAGGCATTATCCGGGGGTGGTTCTATCTTGGTTCCGAATTGAGTCAACCCACATGAGCTGATTTTGCTATCATTAATATATAAGCATTTTGACATTTAACTGTATCGAAAAGCAAGGAAAAAAGGAGGAAAAAAAAAGTATCTAATAGTTCATCATGTCAACAGATGATATGAATTAGAAGTTTAATTTTACGGTAGAAAGCCGCCAGAAGGCGAACATCACAACAAAATCAAGTGTAAAATGTTCTGTAAAATGTAATGACTTACAGGTTTAATTCTGTGTGTGAAGCTAAACAGAGATCGGGGAGTACATGATAATTTTCACAGAAGTCAGCGGTCTTGGTCATGCATAAAAATCCAATATAGTCGTGTGTAAAATGTAATGTAGTTGTCCAATGTTCATAGACCTCCTGTGCCTCTGTGAGAGAAAGTGCGAGAGCGAGCGATGGCTTTGAGGGAAAAGGCTTTGACGGTGATAATGCTGGCTCTTGTGTTTCTGTCTCTAACGATGGCTCCGACGTGGTCCATGGCGCTTCTGATTTTGTTCGGAATGGTCGCTCCTGCAGTTGTTTCTGCTGGAAGAAAGATGAGAAGAAACCTGGTTAGTTCTTTGGGATTTGTATTGTTACTTCAAAACTTCTTTGACATTAATATGGTGGAATCGGTCCTCTACTTGTAGTTCGCCTCCATCTGAACCATAAAACTATGTCTTTTGGCCAGAAGCATAAGGCTGGGTCTGAAAAACTATGTTTACCATGTGAAGCGGTTTAGTTTCCTTGATTTGACAGGAATCATCTTCAACCTCATCGTCATCGTCTGGAATCAAGTATGACGTATTCTTGAGTGCTAGAGGTCAAGATTCATGCAAAGGATTTACGGATCACCTTTACTGCAAATTGATAGATGCTGGGATCAGGGTCTTCAAAGATGACGAACACCCCCCTCAAGGAGAGCAGATCGGGCCGGAGCTAAAAGAGGCAATCAAACAGTCAAGGATCTCGATAGCCGTCCTCTCCAAAGATTATGCTTCTAGTAAAATTTGCCTCAACGAGCTGGTACAAATGTGGGAGTGAAGAAATTCAGATGGGCAGTCTCTTATCCCCATTTTCTACGATATTAGTCCCTCCGATGTAAAACGCCAGGCTGGGTATTTTAGAACGTCCTTCAATCGACACGTGATAGACGGGGTCGACTCCAATACCATCAAAACATGGAAGGAGGTATTTCGACAGATCGGGAGATTAAGGGGATGGGAGAACCTAAATCGGGGGTACTGCTTTTACTTTTGGTTTCCTTTTTTCTATACTAGATTGTTGGATCTCAGAGGCGCAGCACTATGATACCTAAGTGTTTGAAGAAGGAAATTCTGGAAATGTTATTCACTCTCATGTTCTACTAAACGATTACAAAACACGCCTATTTATAGGCTGTAGGCATGACTCTACGACTTCTCTAGACAAACGAACAGACACGTCCAGATACATGACATTTAAAGCTAATAAACATAATCTCCTAGATAACAACGTCTAGGACTCTTCCTATTCTCTAGATAATAATTGCAACAACTTAATATCTTCCAAGACTCCACTTTACGATGAGCTTGGATTACGAAGAGTCGTGACTCTTGCGATTCCCAACAGCCTCCCTTAAACCGAGCTCATCTTGACCATGCCGATCATTCTCTTGAATTTAAGGAGGAGTCTGTCTTCAACGGCTTCGTAAACATATCAGCCACTTGGTCTTCCGACTTGCAATACTGCAGCACAATCTCCTTGGACTTCACTAGATCTCGAATGAAGTGATACTTTATATCGATGTGCTTGCTTCTTCCATGAAAGACTGGATTCTTTGCAAGTGCTATGGCTGACTTATTATCACAATAAATCACCGTCGAATGCTCTTGCTTATGACGAAGTTCAGCGAGCATCGAACGTAGCCAAACTGCTTGAGTAGCACAATAAGCCGCTGCTATATATTCTGCTTCTGCACTGGACAAAGCAACCACCTGCTGCTTCTTCGAAGACCAGGAGAAAATCCCATTTCCTAAAGAGAAAACATAACCGGAAGTACTCTTTCTTTCTCCAATATCACCTCCCCAATCACTGTCTGTATATCCCACAAGCTGAAAATCATTAGAAAAAGTGTAGAATATACCATCATCCACAGTACCTTTAATGTACCGAAGAATCCTTTTTGCCGCCTGCAAGTGTGATTGTCTAGGAGCTTCCATAAATCTGCTTATCATCCCAACACTATAAACAAGATCTGGCCGAGTAGAAGTCAAATATCGTAGACTCCCAACTAACCTCTTGAAATAAGTGGGATCGACTTCAAAACCACTTCCGTCTTTTGTCAACTTCAATCTTTCCTCCATGGGAGTGCTAATTGGTTTACAAGTAGCCATCTTGAAACGCTCAAGAATATCCTTGGCATACTTCTGTTGACAAACAAAAATACCATCCTCCGATTGAGTAACTTCTAGGCCAAGAAAATAATACATGAGACCCATATCTGTCATCTCGAACTCACGGGTCATGGCCTCCCTGAAGTCACAAATCATTTCTTGCCAATCTCCAGTAAATATGAGATCATCGACATATAAGCAAACAATGAGTATTTCACCATTCAAGCCAACCTTGACATATAAAGTATGCTCATAAGGACAGCGGATAAAACCATGAGTCAAGAAATAAGAATCAATTTTGGTATACCAGGCTCGTGGTGCTTGTTTGAGGCCATAAAGAGCTTTCTTCAATCTGTAGACTAAGCCCTCTTGTCCTGTTTTGACATAGCCCTCCGGTTGATCCACATACACCTCCTCCTCAAGTACGCCATTGAGAAATGCGGACTTGACATCCATTTGGTGTATTTTCCAGCGCCTTTGAGCTGCTAAAGCAAAAATCATACGAATAGTATCCATTCTTGCAACCGGAGCAAATACCTCAAAATAGTCAATCCCGGGTTTCTGTTTGTAACCCTTGACTACAAGACGAGCCTTCAACCGATCAACATCACCATTAGGCTTACGCTTGGTTTTGTAGACCCATTTTACACCGATGGACTTCTTGCCTTCTGGAAGAGACGTGAGTTCCCACGTATCATTCTTCTCGATCGCATATATCTCATCATCCATGGCATGAATCCAACCACTATCTTGGGAAGCCTCCTTAAAGTGTGTCGGATCACAATCTGCAAAAAGAGCATAATTGACAATTTCTTCATCAGATGGGTCATCATTATTCAACAAAGAATAATCCCTCAAACGAGCAGGTAAAACTCGTTCTCGCCGTGGACGGGAGGAACTTTCGACACGATCTTCGACAAGATTTTCAACAGGATTTTCGACAGGATCTGCTGTCGAAGTAGGCTGCATCGAACTCGTTGCTGGTTCAGATTGAACTGACTCCTCCTCATCGAAGACAAAATGAAACTGCTTCTTCTCTTCCCTGTTCCACATCCACTCAGCTTCCTCGTCGAAGGTGACATCTCGACTGATAACCACCTTCTTCGATATAGGATTATACAACCGATAACCCTTCGTCTCATTGCTGTAACCAAGAAAGATGCATTTCTCACTCTTCTCATCAAGCTTTTTGCGAAGTTCATTAGGCACATGGGCGTAAGCAATACACCCAAACACACGAAGATGCTGAACTGAAGGGATTTGACCACTCCACACCTCCGTCGGTGTCTTGAACTCAAGACCTTTAGTTGGACAGCGATTCAACAAGTAAATAGTACAAGCAACCGCTTCTGCCCAGAAATGCTTAGGCAAATGTTTGGAATGGAGCATAGTACGTACCATATCAACAATAGTGCGATTTTTTCTCTCCGCTACTCCGTTCTGTTGAGGAGTATATCGTGCTGTCAACTGATGTTTGATGCCGCACTGCTTGAAGAAAACATCTCCAACCAAATATTCCGTGCCACGATCAGTTCGGAGAATCCGAATTCCATGCCCACTTTGCTTCTCTACATAGGCTTTGAACTCCTTAAAAGCATCGATGGCATCTGACTTTTGCTTCAAGAAATAAACCCATGTTTTCCTGCTAAAATCATCGATGAAGGTAACAAAATACCTGTACCCCCGATTCGACGACTCACCGAGCGGTCCACAGAGGTCGGAGTGCACCAACTCCAACGGTCTTGACGCTCTCCATGATTTTCCCGAAGGGAAGCTTTCTCTGCACTTCTTCCCAACAACACATGGTTCACAAATATCCTTCGGAGAAGAAATTTCAGGTAGTCCACGTACCATCTTCTTCTGAGACAACAGCTTTAAGCTGTCGAAATTCACATGCCCGAACCGCTTGTGCCAAAGCCATGTCAAATCTTGCACCGAGGCACTAAAACATGACGTAGCATAGTTAATATACAAAGGAAAAAGTCGATTTCGAGCCATTTTTACCTTTGCAATCAATCCTCCTTTGCCATCATGAACCGTGCAAATCTCATCCTTAATGGTCATGAGATAGCCTCGCTCGGACAACTGTCCCATACTTAGAAGATTTTCTCGAAGACCGGGAACATAATGGACGTCGGAAATGCTTTGAACCGACCCATCCTTCGCCTTGATTTTAATAGTTCCCTTTCCCATGATAGGAACTTTGGTATTGTTCCCAAATCTCACCTCCGAACGAAAGGTGTCATCGAAGTTTGAGAATAACTCCTTCTCGCCACACATGTGATTGCTACACCCGGTGTCTAAGTACCAAACATTCTTCTGGTTCTCCACCGCAGAATTACATGTGAATAAAAGAGCATTACCTTGCTCACCATCTCCATCGACATGTCTATCGACGGATCTTGCTACCTTAGCATGGAACTTTTGACCACCAGTCTTCTTGCTCCGACATTCAGATTTATAGTGCCCATACTTTTTACAATTAAAACACTGAATAAAGGACTTATCTTTTTGTTGTCCGGCATACTTCTCTTGCCGCTTTGGATCTTTCCTTTGATTAGAAAGATTCTTCTTTTCATCAGGCAACACCAACTGGCTTTGCAAAGCTTCCTCCACCGTCTTGGATTTCTCCTTGATTCGTTGCTCGTGCATTTGTAGAGAGCCCACCAACTCATCGACGGACAAGACAGAGAGATCTCGTGACTCTTCGATGGAAGTCACAATATATTCGAACTGCAAAGTTAGAGTTCGAAGAATCTTCTCAACAATCTGTTGATCCCGAATAGTCTCACCATTGGCCTTCATTTGATTGACAAGAGCCAACGTCCGTGAGAAATAATCGGAAATGGACTCCGACTTTTCCATCTGAAGGAGCTCGAACTGTCGTCGAAGAGTCTGAAGCCGAACCTTCTGGACCTTCTCAACGCCTTTGTAAATGTTGATGAGAGTGCCCCAAGCTTCTTTCGCCGTCTTCGAATTCGCCACTTTCTCAAAGATTGACGAATCTATCGCTTGAAAGATGTAAAAGAGAGCCTTACGATCTTTCTTACGATTCTCTTTTAGCGTCTTCTGCTCCTCCGTTGTCAAATTTGCTGCCGCTTCTGGCTCTTCGAATCCTTCTTCCACAATCTCGGTCAGCTCCTGAAACCCGAATAGCACCTCCATCTGGATCTTCCAATGCTCAAAATTCTTCCCATCGAACCTCGGGAGTTGAGGTTGGACCATCCCAGTACCACTCACAGAAGCCATCTGACTCGAGAGAAAAAACTTAGCCAAACTGGCTCTCACTGGCTCTGATACCAAATATTGGATCTCAGAGGCGCAGCACTCTGATACCTAAGTGTTTGAAGAAGGAAATTCTGGAAATGTTATTCACTCTCATGTTCTACTAAACGATTACAAAACACGCCTATTTATAGGCTGTAGGCATGACTCTACGACTTCTCTAGACAAACGAACAGACACGTCCAGATACATGACATTTAAAGCTAATAAACATAATCTCCTAGATAACAACGTCTAGGACTCTTCCTATTCTCTAGATAATAATTGCAACAACTTAATATCTTCCAAGACTCCACTTTACGATGAGCTTGGATTACGAAGAGTCGTGACTCTTGCGATTCCCAACATAGATAAATTGCAACAAACAAACAAACAAAATTTGTAGAATGACCACGTGTTCAGATCCGTGTCGAGCGCCGACACTGACACGAAGACCGTCGGAGAGTATTTGTGCTTCCTTGGTCATGACATATCTACGATTTAGACCAGCCGGTCTGGTCCACCATGCTCTGTTCATTCCCCCTTGGCTTAGAAACTTATGTTTTTCAGATGGCATGATATCAATGTCAAATTTGCAATGCGCATGAAAAGGAAATCGATCGTCATTCCCCATGCCCATGTCGGTTGATTCAATATTTGTCGCTTCATTCCCTACCTTTATTTTTGTCTGCTTATTTATTTATTTTTTTAATAGATTTGGTAACACTTTCTTCATCCTCGTGCTTCATCACTTATGTTTTGCAGGCACGAGTCTCATCTCGTAAAAGAAGTTGTTGCACGTGTTGTGCAGGTGTTAAAGAAGGATGACCAAGTTGTAACGGAGGAACTAGTTGGAATTGATCATCATGTTCAAGAGATGATGGGAAAGCTTGGTGTTGTCTTCAGTGAGGGACAAGCGATCGAAGTACGTGGAGACGATGTAGGGGTCGTTGGAATATGCGGTATGCTGGGAGTTGGAAAGACTACACTTGCAAAGGCTGTCTTTAACAAGATCCATATGTTGTTTGATGCATGTAGCTTCCTTGGAGGTATTAGTTCGGAAAGACTGCTGCTGTCACAACAGATGTTGATCGCTGACCTTCAACTACAAAAACCTGCACCACTTAAATCTTCCAGCGAAGGGATTGGAAATATAGGAAGTCTATTTAGCAATGCGAAAGTTCTCATCGTGCTTGACGATGTGGATGATGACGAACAAATTAAAGCATTAGCTGGGAAGCTTACTTGGTTTGGCCCTGGAAGTAGAATCATTGTGACAACAGATAAAAGGAATGTTCTGAATGCATTCGATGTTGGGGCAGCTGGTCAGACAGTTAAAGAATACGAGCTTGAACCCATGGGACATGACCACGCACTTCGACTTTTTCGTAAGCATGTTTTTCTAGGGGATGCTCCCCAAGATGTCTCTGAATATGATTCCTTGTCCATAGACATTGTCAAGGCTATTGGAGGACTTCCTTTAGCTATTGTGGATCATGCTTCATATTTGCGCGACAAAACGAAGGATATAGATGTATGGAGAAGCACCTTGGAACTCCTAAACAAACACCCGGAAGATAGAGTTTAAGCTGCCTTTCACGTCAATTATACGGGAGGATCAGAGCTTGGAAATTCCATCGAAGACAATTAACTCACAAGTCTGGAGTTTGAATGCATTGCACCAATCTGGATGCAATGCAGTGCTGGAGGGTTGAATTTCAAATTTTCATATGTCTTACATTTCCTGCATCTTTAATGTTTTTTTGTTCCCTTGTGAACAGAGGAGTAAATAAGTCTACACACGTATGTAAGGTCCCCAAAATATACCCTGCCTTTCAGTTGGGGACCTTATATACTGTATTTTTAAGGGTATTTTTGCTTTTTCCGTTATATTTCCATATGGTTTCGGACTGAAAGAGCACTCGGATGCCAAATACAGTTATGGATAACACAGACCAGCATGCATCATACAAAGAAAGAAGTACAAACCAATTATAGAGGATGGCAGTACATGCACACTCGCAACTGGCGAAATCACTAAATTAGTTAATTATCACAATGCAAACTCAATTGCTGATATAGTTGCGGTTGAATCCGTGGTCTGCCATGGTTAACATTGGTCCAAAAGTTCGATTCCTGCTTCCGAGCGACAAAAGTTGAAAAATGCACAACTGGTCATACTCTACTAAAAAATTAGGGCCCAAAAGAAGGTCTTATGCAAATTAACTGCATTTACTAACCATGTTCGCCAATAGCACTCTCGAGTAATTGGACCAGTTCAAGTACTTCTCCTTCCAAGAAGCAGGACTTCAATGAAAAAACAATTCTTGAGAGGAGGATGACTGGAACCAAGTTATCGAATGGCTATAACATTCCTCCTGCACCTGAGCTTATCAGTACGTACCTGAACAGAGGCGTACGTATTTGTGCATGTCAATGCACACACATGTTTGCGTGCCTTAGAACATAAGTCATACATTCACAATAAAATTCACCTGAAAATTTACAGATAAGCAGTGTGGCTGATATTATTAAAATCTCGTGGATGGTGCTGTTGATGTTGAAAGGTCTCATTTACTTCACTTCTAAACTTCTGCACAAGTACCACCACACTAATGTGAAATATACAGAAACATTGATGACCTGAAGTTTAATAACCCGGACTGAGAGAAAAACAGTACATAGCTAGAGACAATCTGCTTTACCGGTAGGTCATAGGCGAGGATGATGTTGTTGTTGGATAAACAGCGTTAAATAAATAACAGAACTGTTTAAAGAGTATGGAGGATACTTACAATTCGAATGACAATAATAAATATAAGCAAGCTGCCTCAAATGTGAAAATACTAATTTGAGCCTTCAGAAGCAGTATTGAAAATTCATCAGATGCAAAAATTCGTCAGATGCAACTGCATCTGATCCTGTCAGATGCAATTCCTTCTGGACCCGTCAGAAGCAGTCCTTTTGGACTCGTCAGATGGAGTTCCTTCTGACCCTTCTGAGCTTCCTTCTGAGCTTCCTTCTGAGGCTCTTTCTGAGCCTTCCTTCTGAGCTTCCTTCTGACCCTTCCTTCTGAGGCTCCTTCTGACCCTTCCTTTTGAGGTTCCTTCTGACCTTCCTTCTGAGGCTTCCTTCTGAGCCTTCCTTCTGAGGCTCCTTCTGACCTTTCCTTCTGAGCAACAAAAATCGAACGAAAATATAACAATATAAATAAATAGAATTTAGATGGAATACCGAGGCCTGTGTCAGACACAGTTTCCTTAAAACATATTCGTCCCCTCCAGTACGTACTTTGAGGTTTCGTAGACGTCTGTCTCCCAAGATACAACGGTTACACAGCGATAGAGGTAAGCACAGCACTCCAAAGCTTCCGGCGAACTTGAACAACACGAGAACACTATCGAAAACAATGCAAATGCAGATAATTCAAAAGAGGGAGATTTTCGAAGTTTTTTTCGTCATATTCTAAACAGAACGGGAAGCCACCTATTTATAGGCTAAGCGGGGCATTGCGGAAATAACGGCTAAATTAATTGTGTAATCACAGAATTATAGCAGCCATAACCTTAGTTAATACTATTTACACACCGGTAATTAACGTAAGCACGATCAACGGCTTGAGTTGGAAAAATTGGCCGTTAATTCTGTAATCACAGAATTATAGTAGCCGTAACCTTAGTTAATACCTTTTACACACTGGTAATTAACGTAAGCACGATTAACGGCTTGAGTTGGAAAAAATTAAAAACAGAAGGCAAAATTGGGCTTGTCGCAAGGCCCTCTTTCCGGTCCGACATTCGCGTACGCAGGTCATGCGCTCGCGCCCAAGTTCAACTTGTCGGGCTTCCGGGATTTGCACCCCCCCTGCGCGTGCGCGCGAGGCATAGTACTTGTTACAATAGTTACCACTCAAGATGAGTGTAACCACTTATAAAGCACTTCAAGGCCTTCTTCCTTTTCTACGTGGGACTAGTGTTTTGTCACTTCCCACTTCCAACTCAATGAGTGTTCTTTGAGAAACAATTTCTCATTCACTCACCATCAAAATACCTCATATTTCCAACAATCCCCCACATAAATGAAAAATTATTTTGATTTTGACTCTGTGATAGTGTTCAACAAATGAAACCTGCATAGGATAGGTAGGTATCACCCTTTGAACCTTCCCTTGTGAAAGTATATTTAATTTACCAGCTGTCCAGTAGACATGATGTCCTTGAACTGTCATGCTTTCTTAGTAAATGACCCATATACTTCACACAAGAATCATCAACGTTTGTTCAGTTCTCATGAGTATGTTCGTTTTGGCCACGAACATCGTCCTGGTTCTGCGAGAGTTTCTAGAGAATTCAGCCCTCAATAATTCTCCTTTGAAGCGGCCCCACTTCTCTCTCTCATAGGTGATTACTTAATCTTGAGTAATTGATTTACTCCACTTAAGAATCATTAAAGCACTAGTTGCTATCATTTTCCTTATAAACCCCCACAATAATTGGTTTTCTCCACATACTTGGGGGATATCAAATCATTGTTTGTTTGATAGGAATGGTTTGAGGGATAGACCCCCACAATGATATCTTAAGTTCGTATACTTAGGTTGTCCCTTTTGAACCTAGATCTTGGGATCTCCAGTCAGCTAGGTTGGGTTTTCCGTTATACAAACTTTCCTGTAATGGGCTGTAGTCCCATTCCTATTGTTGCCTTTTCAACTAACTCTCTGTTTAACCATTTGGTTAGCGGATCCGCAATATTATCCTTTGACTTTACGTAGTCAATAGAGATAATTCCAGTTGAGAGTAGTTGTCTAATGGTATTGTGTCTACGACGTATATGTCTAGACTTACCATATACATGTTACTATGTGCTCTTCCAATCGCAGATTGACTATCGCAATGTATACAGATTGGTGGCACAGGTTTTTGCCATTTTGGAATATCCTCTAGGAAATGGCGTAGCCATTCAGCCTCTTCACCACATTTATCCAAAGCTATAAACTCGGATTCCATTGTGGATCTGGCTATAACAGTTTGTTTACAGGATTTCCAAGATACAGCCGCACCTGCCAGTGTGAATACATATCCACTAGTAGATTTTGAGTATTTTATATCAGATATCCAGTTTGCATCACTGTATCCTTCTAATACAGATGAATACCTGGTATAGTGCATGCCATGATTCCGAGTATATCGTAAGTACCTAAGTACTCTCACTATTGCTTTCCAATGGTCAGCACTCGGATTGCTCGTATATCTACTCAATCTACTAACCGTATAGGCAATATCCGGTCTAGTACAACTCATTAAGTACATTAGACTTCCAATAATTCTGGAGTATTCTACTTGAGAAACACCCTCTCCTCTATTCTTGGATAGATGAAGACTATTGTCTAATGGTGTTCTAGCAATACCAGAATCATTCTTGCTGAATTTTTCAAGAATCTTGTCCACATAGTGTGACTGGTTTAAAACTAAACCTTCCGATGTTCTTGTGATTTTAATCCCTAAAATCACATCAGCAAGTCCCATATCTTTCATGTCAAATCTTGAATTCAACATATTCTTGGTAGATTTGATCATTCTGTGATCACTACCAACAATGAGTATGTCATCTACATACAAACATAGAATGACATATCCATTCTCTATCTCTTTAATGTAGACACATTTATCACATTCATTGATTTTGAAACCATTGGTAATCATTGCATTATCAAACTTTTCATGCCACTGCTTTGGCGCTTGTTTTAGACCATACAATGATTTTACCAATTTACAGACTTTCCTTTCTTGTCCTAGAACTACAAAACCTTCAGGTTGTTCCATATAGATTTCTTCATCCAAATCACCATTTAGGAAAGCTGTTTTTACATCCATTTGATGTACTTCTAGATTTCGCAATGCTGCAATCGCAAGTATAATCCTAATGGAGTTTATTCTCGTCACAGGAGAATAAGTATCAAAGTAATCTAAGCCTTCTCGTTGCCTGTATCCTTTGATTACAAGTCTGGCTTTATACTTATCAATGGAGCCATCTGCTTTCATCTTCCTTTTAAAGATCCATTTGGACCCTAAAGGTTTACAACCAGGAGGAAGATCCACTAGCTCCCAAGTATGATTCTGCAAAATAGAATCAACTTCACTTTTTATTGCCTCTTTCCATAGAGGTCCCTCAGAAGAACTCACAGCTTCCGTACAAGTTAGTGGTTCTTTTTCTAACAAATAAGTTAGAAAATCATTTCCAAATGATTTTTCCACTCTTGCTCTTTTGCTTCGTCTTAGTTCATGATCTGAATCATGACTTTCATCATTCATAGTTTCATTCGTTCGTTTGGACGAACTTGAACCATCATTGGATTTATAAGGAAAAACATCTTCAAAAAATGAAGCATTCCTAGACTCCATGATCGTATTCTTGTGTACATCTAGAATCTTAGATTCATGCATAAGAAATCGATATGCACTACTGTTATGTGCATAGCTTATAAAGATACAGTCCACCGTTTTAGGACGTATCTTAGTTTTCTTTGGTGTTGGAACAATTACTTTAGCAAGGCACCCCCACACTCGTAAGCAATTGTAGGATGGTCTCATAAGGGGTTTTATCCTCTTTCTTTCGAGGTACCTTATTTAAAAGGTAATTGCTTGACAAAATAGCTTCACCCCACATATTTTGAGGTAAGCCTAAACTTAATAACATCGCATTCATAATTTCTTTCAATGTGCGATTTTTACGTTCAGCAACACCATTTGATTGAGGTGAATAGGGCGCAGTTACCTCATGTATAATTCCGTGTTGTGCACAGAATTCACCAATTGGTACTTCATACTCATCGCCTCTATCACTTCTCAATCTCTTGATTTTCTTATCAAGTTGATTTTCAACTTCATTCTTATAGAGAATAAATTTCTCTAAAGCTTCATCTTTGCTTTTCAGCAAATACACATAGCAGTATTTAGTGCTATCATCGATAAAGGTAATAAAATATTTATTACCACCTCTTGTTTGTACGAATTTCAAATCACAAACATCACTGTGAATCAATTCAAGAGGTACGGCACTTCTGTCAATCGATTGAAACGATGATTTTGTTAATTTTGTCTCAACACAAATTTCACATTTGTGTTTTGAATCAATTTGGAATGAGGGTACATGTTCCAAGTTAATTAATCTACGCAATGTATCATAATTAACATGTCCGAGTCTACCATGCCATAAATTGGATGACTCAAGCAAATAAACGGAATGTTTATTATCTTTATTGATAATAGTCATGACATTGAGCTTAAAAAGCCCATCAGTTACATATCCCTTTCCCACATACATTCCAGATTTTGACAAAATAACTTTGTCTGACTCGAACACCATGCGAAATCCATGCTTGTTCAGCAGTGATCCGGACACCAGATTCTTTCGAATTTCCGGCACATACAAGACATTGTTCAGAGTCGGCTCTTTCCCAGAAGTCATCTTCAGAAGCACTTTCCCCTGACCTTCAACCGCAGAAGAGGCAGAGTTTCCCATGAATACTTTCTCCCCATCAATTGGTTCGAAAGTTGTGAACAATTCCTTATTGGAACACACGTGCCTAGTAGCACCAGTGTCAATCCACCATTCCTTTGGATTGGACCCAACCAAGTTCACTTCAGAAATCATTGTAGAGAGATTTATGTCTAACATGTCTTTTGCCATGTCATTCACCATATTTGTCTCATAATTCTTCCTATTTGGAAGTCTGCAATCTACAGATCTGTGACCCGTCTTGCCACAGTTGAAGCATTTTCCTAGAAACTTGTTCTTGGAAACTCCTCCTTTTGGTCCCAACTTCGGGTTGGCGACCTTCTTGTTCTTGTGGCCATGTTTATGCTCCACAACATTTGCCTTAGCTGTAGCAGGATTGAATCATTTGCGTTCAGAGCTTCTGTTGTCTTCTTCAATTCGAAGTCTAACAATCAGCTCCTCTAGGTTCATTTCCTTTCGCTTGTGCTTGAGGTAGTTCTTGAAATCCTTCCATCCAGGAGGTAGCTTCTCAATAATCGCAGCCACTTGGAAGGTTTCACTCAAGTTCATTCCTTCAGCCTGAATCTCATGCAAGATCACTTGAATTTCTTGCACTTGATTGATTACAGCCTTAGAATCCACCATCTTATAATCAAGGAATCGACCGACAACAAATTTCTTTGCTCCGGCATCCTCTGTTTTATATTTCCGGTCTAAGGATTCCCATAACTCCTTTGCCGTCTTTATTGCACAATATACATTGTACAAGGACTCATGTAAGCCATTCATGACATAATTCCTACACAGGAAGTCAGAATGCTTCCAAGCCTCAATAGCATTGAAGGCTTGCTTATCCGTTTCTCCAACGGATACCTTAGGAGGTTGCTCAGTCAAGAATCTCGCAAGATTCAGTGTTGTTAAATAAAACAACATCTTCTGCTGCCACCTTTTAAAGTTCGATCCGTTGAACTTTTCAGGTTTCTCACCATGGTGAAAAGAAGGTGCAGCAGAAGTAGAAGATGATCCAGGCTAATGGACAGCAGAGGCAGAGCTTTTGGTGATGTCATCAGCATGCACATCAACAGCTTCTTTTCCAGTAGCCATTTGAATTGCAAGTGTCGAATCAAACCGAATCTGTTTTAAGATTGTTGGATAAACATCGTTAAATAAATAACAGAACTGTTTAAAGAGTATGGAGGATACTTACAATTCGAATGACAATAATAAATATAAGCAAGCTGCCTCAAATGTGAAAATACTGATTTGAGCCTTCAGAAGCAGTATTGAAAATTCATCAGATGCAAAATTCGTCAGATGCAACTGCATCTGATCCCGTCAGATGCAATTCCTTCTGGACCCGTCAGAAGCAGTCCTTTTGGACTCGTCAGATGGAGTTCCTTCTGACCCTTCTGAGTCTCCTTCTGAGCTTCCTTCTGAGCTTCCTTCCGAGGCTCTTTCTGAGCCTTCCTTCTGAGGCTCCTTCTGACCCTTCCTTCCGAGGCTCCTTCTGACCCTTCCTTCTGAGGTTCCTTCTGACCTTCCTTCTGAGCCTTCCTTCTGAGGCTCCTTCTGACCTTTCCTTCTGAGCAACAAAAATCGAACGGAAATATAACAATATAAATAAATAGAATTTAGATGGAATACCGAGGCCTGTGTCAGACACAGTTTCCTTAAAACAGATTCGTCCCCTTCAGTACGTGCTTTGAGGTTTCGTAGACGTCTGTCTCCCAGGATACAACGGTTACACAGCGATAGAGGTAAGCACAACACTCCAAAGCTTCCGGCGAACTTGAACAACACGAGAACACTATCGAAAACAATGCAAATGCAGACAATTCAAAAAAGAGAGATTTTTGAAGTTCTTTTCGTCATATTCTAAACAGAACGGGAAGCCACCTATTTATAGGCTAAGCGGGGCATTGCGGAAATAACGGCTAAATTAATTCTATAATCACAGAATTATAGCAGCCATAACCTTAGTTAATACCATTTACACACCGGTAATTAACGTAAGCACGATCAACGGCTTGAGTTGGAAAAATTGGCCGTTAATTCTGTAATCACAGAATTATAGTAGCCGTAACCTTAGTTAATACCTTTTACACACTGGTAATTAACGTAAGCACGATTAACGGCTTGAGTTGGAAAAAATTAAAAACAGAATGCAAAATTGGGCTTGTCGCAAGGCCCTCTTTCCGGTCCGACATTCGCGTACGCAGGTCGTGCGCTCGCGCCCAAGTTCAACTTGTCGGGCTTCCGTCGAGGTCCGGGATTTGCACTCCCCCTGCGCGTGCGCGCGAGGCATAGTACTTGTTACAATAGTTACCACTCCAGAGGAGTGTAACCACTTATAAAGCACTTCAAGGCCTTCTTCCTTTTCTATGTGGGACTAGTGTTTTGTCACTTCCCACTTCCAACTCAATGAGTGTTCTTTGAGAAACAATTTCTCATTCACTCACCATCAAAATACCTCATATTTCCAACAGTTGTTGCGTCTTAGACTACATGAGATGAAACGAAAGTAAACTTGTGAAACGAGCCCAAAAAAGGCAGAACCAGCATCCTCTGAGAACTGATAAATGTCTTCCCCAATGAAGCAAAAACTTGAAGACTGCCATCAAAGGGTGAAATAAGCAGGTCCCTAACAACTTGTTGTCCACAATGGGATGAGATATAAATCTCAATGAAGTCAACGCCTAAGCCCGGTTAGGGCGTTGGTTCGCCCATAATATCTTGTTGTGGAAATTCTCCTGTATTTTGATTCTGACAAAACTATCAAAAGAAAATATATAATGTTATGTGATGCAGAAAGAATGTGTAAGTAGTAGGTTGAGTGAATCCAATTCTGTCACGTGGACGAAGGGTCAGATGAAGGCACCTCTGACGAAGGGTCAGATGGAAGTGGTTCTGACGAAGGGTCAGATGGAAGTGCCTCTGACGAAGGGTCAAATGGAAGTGCTTCTGACGAAGGGTCAGATAGAAGTGCTTCTAACGAAGGGTCAGATGGAAGCACCTCTGACGATCTAAACAGGGACGGATGGATCACATCAAATCTCCATATTACCATTCATGTCAACTGATCAGTAAGAAACAAATCTGTTCTAAGACGAAACCCAAGAAAGATCAGTTTCTGCACTTACAAAACATGAAGACCCACATATGGCAGGTTTCTGATCAAGGCAAGATTTCTATGGAAAGTTTGTGATATTCGATTGTTCTGATATCCCTTCCTATCAATCAAGGGACTTTCTATAATGAGATATCATCTTCCAAGGAATATTCCTTCAGGAACCAACTCAGACTTATCACACTTATGGAAGCTGGAGATTCAGTTGTATGAGCGACTGAATCAGAAGGGTTCAATATCTTACTCAACGGTCTACATATCTTCTAAAGATACAGTCTCGTTCAATCACGATTGATGACGTCCAATCAAGGATTGAAGAGCGATCCCTTGGCCGGGAATCCAACGGCTAGTTCGGAGGTAATGGAGTATAAAAGAAGAACCATGATGGACTAAAGAGAAGAGGAGAACAACAATCCAAAGTGCAAGCATAATCTTAGTTCTATCTGAAAATATTCTGTGTATCCAAAATCCTTCATTGTGAAAATCTGTGAGAGAGAAAAACCAAGTGATTGAGTGTTTGTAATTCTCTTGATTCTTCATAGTGAAATCCAGCCGATCGGCTGTCATCGTGGGAGAGTGGACGTAGGCTTGATCTAAGCCGAACCACTATAATCATCGTGTGCAATATTCTCTACTCTAAATTCTTACCTTTGCGTTTAGACTTCTTGCACACTGTTATATTGTTCCTGATTCTAATCTTACACTGAATTTTATTTATTCCGCAAGAAATTTCAGTTTTATTCAGAATCACCTATTCACCCCCCCTCTAGGTGATATTTCACCCCCCTCTAGGTGATATTGCTAAATCCATCAATTGGTATCAGAGCAGGTTACTCATTTTACGAAGTGTTTATTGACTTCAGAGTTAACGATCTACTATGTCTAGCAATCACTCTTCAGGAACAAGCAATTCGCACTTTGCCAACAAGCCACCATACTTTGATGGAAAGGACTACAATATGTGGAGCAACAAGATGAAGTGGTTCTTTAAAGCCTATGATGACTTGATGTAGGATGTCGTCACAAATGGAGTAGTTCCTGCAACTACTACAAATCCAACCACTGCTGACGGAGCAAATCCTGTTACAACAATGACCGATGCTGAAAAGGCTAAAAGAAGAGGCCTTGATTCTAAAGCTGTCAATGCTCTCTTTTGTGCCTTATCTACTCATCTCTATAATCGTGTCTCAGAGGAAGAATCATCTAAGGCGATATGGGATAGACTTCATATTACCTTTCAAAGAACAAATCGAGTAAAAGAAACAAAGCTCAGTATTTTACTGAGTGACTATGAAGCATTTCAAATGAAAATTGATGAATCTATTGCATATATGAAAGACAGGTTTCATACTTTGGCAAGTGGACTTGCAGGACAAGGTGCACCTATTGCTGAACCAATGCAAGTCAGGAAGATACTACGTGGACTCACAGATGATTGGAATTATATCAAACCATCAATCCAAGAATGCCAAACAATCATACCACTCTCGGTGGATGAGCTAGTCGGGACTTTGCAATCTTATAAAACAGAACGAGCAAACAAGAAGGGAGAACAAAAATGTAAAAAATCTATTGCCTTGAAAACTGAAATTACTCAATGTCTTTCTGATACAGATGATGAAGATGAGGATGATGAAGAATTAGCCCTCATGGTCAAGAAATTTAGAAAGATGGCTCGGAAAGCCAGAAATATCAAAGGGAAGAAACCTTGGAAGAAGAATGATATGAAAATGTCAAGTAACGGCTCACTAGATAGCAAAGACGTGATCTGCTTTCACCGTAAGAAGGCAGGACATATCAAACCGAACTGTCCAATTTTGAAGAAGGACAAACTCAAGTACGAGAAGTATAAGAAGGCTCTAAAGGTAGACACTCTAACTGATTCTGATGAAAGTGAAAATGATTATGCAACCATCTGTCTCATGGCTGAATCAGACTCAAGCTCAGACTCAGAAACTGAGGTATGTTCATCTGAACTCCCTGATGAAATTACTGAGTATATTGATGAATTGTGTAGAAATTACAAAGAAGCTCTTGAAAAAGTTTCCGATTTGAAAAAGGAAAATTCGTCTTTAAAACAGCAGAATTTATCCCAAAAAGAAAAAATCGATTTTTTACAACAAGAGTTTCATCAGTTGAAAGAAAATCATAATTTAATTTCAAAAGAAAATGCTTCTCTGAAAGAAAAAATTTCCGATATCTCAAAAAGGTTTTCACGAAGCTCAGAAACTCTGAGTAACATTATTTCAAAACAAATACCCTTCGATGATCGATCTGGGTTAGGTTTTAAAAAGGAGAGCAATCTCAAAAATTTCTTTAAAATTGAATTTCGAAAACCAACATTTTCCGATTACAGGCATCATTTTCACAAGCATTTTACTAGATCTTATATTCGACAATCTTGTGTGAACTGTGGTGATCCTAGTCATACTAAGGATCATTGCAAGAAAATTTGGAGACATGTTAAAAGGTCAAAACCTACTAACACAGAAGGACCCAAGAAAGCATGGGTACCAAAGAAACAGTAAGTTGCTTATTTCTTGCAGGTACCAAAGAGGGGGAAGAACAAATGGTTTCTGGATAGTGGTTGTTCAAGTCACATGACTGGAAATCCAGATGTATTTATATCATTCTCAGATTATGATGGTAGAAGCGTGTCTTTTGGAGGAAAGAACAAGGGAAAAGTCATTGGGAAAGGAAATGCAAAGATTGGAAATCTGACAATTAAAGATGTCTCTCTAGTCAAAGGATTGAACTACAACTTAATTTTTGTAAGTCAACTCTGTGACTCTGGCTATGATATTTGCATCCAAGATTTAAAATGTACAGGTATAAGCAAGGACAAAAAGCAATCCTTCACGGGACGAATGCATGTGAATATTTACCTTTTAGATATTGACACTAACTGTGAAAGTGCAAAATGTCTTATTTCTGTTAAGGATGAATCTGATCTTTGGCATAGAAAGTTAGGCCATATTAGTGTAAAACATATCTCAAAGCTTTCCAAGAAAGGACTTGTTCGAGGGTTACCTCAAACGACTTTTGAAAAAAATGGACTATGTCATGCTTGCACACTAGGCAAGCAGGTAAGAAGTTCTTTTAAGTCCTTAAATCAAATTTCCACTAAGCATTGTCTGCAGCTACTTCATATGGATATCTTTGGACCAAACAGAATCTTAAACCTTGGAGGTAAGAAATACTGTCTTGTCATAGTTGATGACTTTTCTAGATTTACATGGGTTTTATTTTTAGCCCACAAAAGTGAGGCTTTTATGTCTTTTTCAAAACTTGCTAAAATGATTCAAAATGAAAAGGGGTACACCATTTCTAGTTTGAGAACAGATCGTGGGGGAGAATTTGAAAACCAAAGCTTCTCAGATTTTTGCACTGATTTCGGAATTCAGCATAATTTCTCTGCTCCTTATACTCCTCAACAAAATGGGGTAGTAGAAAGGAAAAATAGATCTTTGCAAGAAATGGCCAGAACTCTTCTTATTGAGAGTAAAATTACTTCTAATTTTTGGGCTGAGGCCGTTTCAACAGCTTGTTACATTTTAAATCGAATTTCTCTCAAACCTTTTAGTGAAAATACCCCCTATGAAATATTCAAAGAAAGAAAGCCTGATGTTGCATACTTTCATGTATTCGGTTGCAAATGCTTTATTCTAAAAAATGCTAATGATCGAATTGGAAAGTTTGATGAGAGAACAGATCTTTGCAACAACAAGCAAAGCCTACAGAGTCTACAACAAGAGCACTCGTGTTGTTGAAGAATCGGTGAACATCAAGTTCGATGAAAGCAATCAGAATGATGAACCTGAATCCATTCAAGTGCATACACTTCCTCAAGTCACAAACTCACGGGAAGACTCAGATGCAAAACAAGACTCAGATGTGAATATTGGTTCGGAGAATGTTCAGAAGGAAACTTCCTCAGTTGAAGAAAGACCAAAAGTTGAACAGAATGAACCCACAACATCCTTAAATGATTGCCCTGACAAAAATTGGAAGCACAAGTCAAGTCATCCAAAGGAACTTATCATAGAAAGCATAAGTGATGGCATAAAGACAAGATCTAAGTTCAAGCAAGTAATGAGCAACATAGCATTGGTATCTGAATTAGAGCCAAAAAGGATTGAAGATGCGTTAGCAGATGAGAACTGGATAAATGCAATGCAGGAAGAGCTACATCAGTTCAAGGCCAACAATGTTTGGGAACTAGTCAATCGACCCAAAAATCGTCTAGTAATTGGAACAAAGTGGGTATTTAGAAACAAACTGGATGACAAAGGAAAAGTTGTAAGAAACAAAGCAAGACTTGTAGCAAAAGGCTATTCTCAAGAAGAAGGAATAGACTACGATGAGACCTACGCACCGGTTGCCAAGTTAGAAGCCATTAGGCTACTTCTTGCTTACGCTTGTTACAATGATTTCAAACTTTTTCAGATGGACGTGAAAAGTGCTTTTCTAAATGGCTACATCAAAGAAGAGGTATATGTTGAACAACCCCCCGGCTTCGAAGAACCTAGAGAAAATGATTTGGTATATGTCTTAAAAAAGGCACTCTACGGACTGAAACAAGCACCTCGTGCTTGGTATGAACGGTTGAGTAACTTTCTATCTCAATACAACTTCACAAAAGGTAATGTAGACACTACCCTTTTTATTCAAAGAAAAGTTAAGGATATTCTTTTAGTTCAAATCTATGTTGATGATATCATATTTGGTTCTTCTAATGAGCTTCTCTGCAAGAAATTTTCTAAAGTAATGCAGGATGAATTTGAGATGAGTATGATGGAAGAATTACGGTTCTTTCTTGGTCTTCAAATTCATCAATCTCAGAAAGGAACTTTCATATTTCAAGAAAAGTATGCACTGAAAATAGTGAAGAAGTTTGGTCTGGAGAATGGCAAAAAGACAGAAACTCCTATGTCCCACTCCTCCAAGTTTGATAAAGATGAAGATGGAAAGGAAGTTGATCCTAAACTATATCGAAGTATGATTGGATCACTACTCTATCTTACAGCTTCAAGACCAGACATCCTATATAGCGTCTGTTTATGGGCAAGATTTCAATCAAGCCCAAGGGAATCACACCTATCAGCCGTCAAAAGGATAATCAAATACATTGGGACTTATCCCAACTATGGTTTGTGGTACTCTAAATCTTCTGATTTTATACTAAAGGGATATTCAGATGCAGATCTTGCAGGTTGCAAAATTGATAGAAAAAGTACATCTGAAACTTGTCAGCTCATGGGAAACATGCTTGTCTCATGGTATTCCAAGAAGCAAAATACAATGGCACTCAGTACAGCTGAAGCAGAATACGTATCTCTTGGAAGTTGCTGCGCTCAAATACTTTGGCTAAAGCAGCAGCTCAAAGATTATGGTGTTGAAGAATCAATTGTGGAAATTCTTTGTGACAACACAAGTACCATAAATCTTACAAAGAATCCCATACTTCATTCAAGAACAAAGCACATTAAAGTCAAGCATAACTTCATTCGTGATCATGTTCAGAACGGTGATGTTAACATTCAATACATTGATACGAAAAATCAACTTGCAGATATTTTCACTAAACCATTGGATAAACAGACTTTTAATTTTATTAAAAATAAATTATCTATCATTAACCTTCCTTCTTAAGTATATTTTAGAATAGGGAGCATCAGAAGGAGAGTAAGAAAGAGCATCAGAAGGAGAATCAGAAGGAGCGTCAAAAGGAGAGTCAGAAGGAGAGTTAGAAGGAGCATCAGAAGGAGAATCAGAAGGAGCGTCAGAAGGAGAGTCAGAAGGTGTGTCAGAAGGAGCATCAGAAGGAACGTTAGAAGGAGCATCAGGAGGAACGTCAGAAGGAGCGTCAGAAGGAGAGTAAGAAAGAGCATCAGAATGAGAGTTAGAAGGAGCATCAGAAGGAGAATCAGAAAGAGAGTCAAAAGGAGCGTCAGAAGGAACACTAAAAGGCGCGTAAGAAGAAATTCACATCTTTTGAAAAGTTCATAAATCGAGGTCAGTTATCTCTAAAAACTATCCTTTAGGTAAGTTCCTCATATGAATATATATCTCCAAATATCTGATTGACGGTGATTAATTGATTTGTTTACTTCCCTTTAGAAAATCAAAATTTTCTTTTATTGATTTTGTTTTAAAAAATAACCGACTCTTTTATAAAACACCGAACCGTCACCTCTGCTCTCTCGCTTTCAAATTTTTCTCAAATCAAAACCCTAAAACCGTATCCAAGATCTCTCGCTCTCGATTTCTTCCTCAAAACAACACTCTTTCATCCAAAGTTTCAAACTTTCTACGCATCAATGGCTCCGAAATCAGCCTCTGACTCGAAGAAGACTTCTCAGTTGAAGAGAAAGTTTTCCGCCTCAACAGCAAGCAGCGCCGAACCTACAGAAACCCAAATCAACGAACAGCGAGAAGCACTCCGCTTGGCAAAAGATTAGCTCTCAAGCCAAAGGGACAACTTCCTTATGCGGCCTTGATCTACAGAATAATAGATCATTACAAGATTGGTGGCTTGAGCGGCTTTATCAATCAAGAAATTCCTCTGATGACTGCTGGTGAGACTATGGTGACAAAGATGGGATATAAGATGACTCCTGCTGGATGGAGAACAAAGAACAAAGAACCAGTCATTGTGGATTTCGAGGAGGAGTCCAAGAAGAAATCTCCAAAGAGGAGAAAAGTTGTAGCTGTCAAGGGACAACAAGAAGACAGTTCAACTGATAAGGACTCAGAGGCAAGTAAAGAAGGAACGGGGGAGTATGATTCTAAAGCTACAGAATCTCGAGGTGGATCAGATGAAGAAGGTGAGTCTGGAGATCACAGTGCTGAAAGAAATGAGGAAGAAGGAGATGAAGCAGAAACACAACCACAAGAGAAAGTTGTGTATTTTTGTGATCTGACTGAGGAAGAATTCCTCACAATGTGGGATGAGGAGCAAACTGCCAGAATTGAAGATGACATAGAGTATGACAATACACTTGTCAATTGCGATCATGAGCAGTTGCTAGCATAAGTTCGAGCTAAGTTGGCCTCAAAAGAGCGGGAGGAAGAACAGGATGACATTGAGGCTTATTCGGTATCCTCCACCATTTTTAACAACTCACAAAGATGCTACAAGCCTGGCTTCAGCAATTGCACGATAAAATCAATTGTCGAGTGCACAGTCCATACCAATGGACATTGATGAGGAAATAGTATCTGTGCCAAGCTCAAAAGCAAAAGGGAAGAAGGCTATAACTCAGGGGGAGCCCTTGCCTGCTACATCGGATGTCTTTATCACTAAAGTGCTTGCCTCTCAAGCTTTTCCCAAGGCACGAACTAAGGGGGATGATGTAACCACAAAAGGGATTGACACATCATCTCAAGAACCTGCTCCTCCAGAACCACAAGTGGACCTTCAAAGGCATTTTGAGAACCTTCAACATATTCTTCTTCAGACTATGGCTTCTATGGAAACAAGGTTTGATCAGAAACTGCAAACTTTTGAACAGAAGATCGATAGGAAGTTGCAGGGTATGACCAGTCAGGTGACTAAGTTGGAAAAGTCCATTGATCTCTATGGCAGAATGTTTTGTGCTGAGGTCGCCAACATGCCTACCTACACCCTGGTCAGAACTGACAGAACAACTTTAGACCTGCCCTCATCTCAAGCTGTTAGAAGCCATGCTCAGCGAATGGGAGAAAGCTATGAAGGACCTTCCTTAGTGGAGGATGATAACGAGCCTGAAGATCGTCACTCTTCTTCAAAAATGCCTCCACCAACATCTTCTTAATTTCATTTTTAGCCAAAAGAATTGTTCTTTGCTATGATATAACCCTTACTCTATTTTTGACTCGATTCAACTTTTTAGCTTCTACACTCTTTCTGATGTTGACAAAAAGGGGGAGAAGAATCTATTTTTGTGCAGGATAACCATACTGTTTTTGTGTAGGATAACCATACTCTGATAGTTTACTCTCATTATGGGGAGACGAGTTTATTTTTGTGCAGGCAGGATAAGTTTAGTTTTGTGCAGGATCATCGCAGGATAATCATACTCTGATCATGTTCTCCTATAGGAATACTTTCATTACACGATCTCTAATGATGATTACCTGCAGGAGCGAATGTGATGATTACTCGCTTTTATCACTTTATCACTGTTTAAAAACTTTAAATTCACTTATATGTATTTGCAACAAGAGGAGTTTTGTCACCATCACAAAGGGGGAGATTGTTGTGGAAATTCTCTTGTATTTTGATTTTGACAAAACTATCAAAAGAAAATGTATAATGTTATGTGACGCAAAAAGAATGTGTAAGCAGCAGGTTGAGTGAATCCAATTCTGTCGCGTGGACGAAGGGTCAGATGAAGGCACCTCTGACGAAGGGTCAGATGGAAGTGCTTCTGACGAATGGTCAGATGGAAATGCTTCTGACGAAGAGTCAGATGGAAGTGCTTCTAACGAAGGGTCAAATGGAAGTGCTTCTGACGAAGGGTCGGATGGAAGTACCTCTAACGATCTAAACAGGGACGGATGGATCACATCAAATCTCCATATTACCATTCTTTGTCAACTGATCAGTAAGAAACAAATCTATTCTAAGACGAAACCTAGGAAAGATCAGTTTCTGCACTTATAAAACATGAAGACCCACGTATGGCGGGTTTCTGATTAAGGCAAGATTTCTATGGAAAGTTTGTGATATTCGATTGTTCTGATATCCCTTCCTATCAATCAAGGGACTTTCTACAATGGGATATCATCTTCCAAGGAATATTCTTTCGGGAACCAACTCAGACTTATCACACTTATGGAAGCTGGAGATTTAGTTGTATGGGTGACTGAATCAGAAGGGTTCAATATCTTACTCAACGGTCTACATATCTTCTGAAGATACAGTCTCGTTCAATCACGATTGATGACATCCAATCAAGGATTGAAGAGCAATCCCATGGCCGGGAATCCAACGGCTAGTTCGGAGGCAAGGGAGTATAAAAGAAGAACCATGATGGACTAAAGAGAAGAGGAGAACAACAATCCAAAGTGCAAGCATAATCTGAGTTCTATTCGAAAATATTCTGTGTACCCAAAATCCTTCATTGTGAAAATCTGTGAGAGAGAAAAACCAAGTGATTGAGTGTTTGTAATTCTCTTGATTCTTCATAGTGAAATCCAACCGATTGGCTGTCATCGTGGGAGAGTGGACGTAGGCTTGATCTAAGCCGAACCACTATAATCATCGTGTGCAAGATTCTCTACTCTAAACTCTTACCTTTGCGTTTAGACTTCTTACACATTGTTATACTGTTCTTGATTCTAATCGTACATTGAATTTTATTTATTCAGCAAGAAATTTCAATTTTATTCAGAATCACCTATTCACCCCCCTTAGGTGATATTGCTAGATCCATCATATCTTACCAAACAGAACTGACATATCATCGCAGAACAGATATCTTAGCCACATGCAATTTACCTGCCAAGAAGCCACGCATAATGCAATGTATACACGACATGATATTCAGACAGTCCCAATCAAGGAAAAGTATCACATCAACATGCTCACGCAAGACGCCACTCGAGTCCATTTATTAGGAATTAAGGGCATGACAATCCAGCACACTTGCTAGTTGTTGCCTAGTATACTAGCCAGTTGATACTCTTCTAGCGATACTAGGCATCGTCCTTTACTTCCGGCGACTGCATCTAGTAGTTCATGTGGTTTCGATTGACACAGCACAGAGCTATCAAGAATCCCTATCGGGTTTCGATCCGTCACGAGCTGCGACCGGCATCCAATCAAACTGATAACACAGAATGACGTGCATCCAACAAGTCATATTTTTCCGATTGACACGGTATAATCTTGTCAGGACCTTGGCAAGAATGTCATCGTCCCATCATATGACCATACATTACATCTGATAACCAATCAATTTTATCGTCTTTGATTAAGGTCGGATGATCATACGGACGTGTTCAAAAACTTGGCTCAAGGCCGTTTTTATGCTAAATCATGCTATTTGATTCCACACAGGTCATATGAATGCACAATTCACAACTCTGCTTGCGCCTGACACGGACGATGAGGCACACAGAATCTCAGCCATACACATGACAATCAATCCACTACACTTAATCAAGCAGTCAATTACACATTCGATTAACCAATTCAATTAATTAAACGATAATGATTAATCCCAATTTTGTCAAGGTATCGATTGATCGCTCAGTTCTGAACTATTGCTCGCTCCCGATCAAACAAGGGCAATTAATTGCCCAATCAATTAGTCAATCCAATCTAGCAATCAATTAGCCACAGACGACCTAAACTAATCAAACTAACTTAATCAATCACGGCCATTTATCCTAAACCCAATTTCTATCTAAACCGATCTTATTAGCAGATTAATTGATCACTTAGGAATGGCATATTGATGTGGACATCGAACCATATCGAGGAGGAGGTACTAGGGACTCGTTGCTCTATCCGCTTGGTCCAATTACTCGAGCGAGAGCGAGGAAATTCAAGCAAACTATCGGCATCATGGTTCAAGATCTTTGGAGTGGAGGTGATCTTGATTCGAGAATTGAAGATTCTGAAGCTCCTTGGCGCAACATGATTACATTTAGCCTCGCGAATTCTAAACGGATTTAGGGCTAACGAGCTCCGAATGAGCTCAATTTGGTCAGCTGAAGAGAGACGGCGTCCTGATCAATACTCATGGCCTTAGGCCATGAACTGCGATGAATTTCAGCCATTCGACATCATTTAGATGGACTTTTAGGCCTTTTTTTCTATTTTTAGGAGAATTTTTATTAATTAAGGGTATTTTTTTAATTTTTGCTTTTTAGGGTTAACACAATATATAAGGGTGCTTATGAGTTTCTGAAAACATAACATTAATTTAGAATTTTATACAGATAGTCTTCCTCTTCTTCGAGTTCTCTTGATTACTAAATCTTATTAAGGTTTCCTTGTGGCGATCGATCGACTTATCGAGCAAGATCGTGAATTTTCTTGTTCGTGGCGTCTATAGCATGGATTGGTTGACACAGGTTCGTCAACAGGTCACGCTCATACCGAGGTTACCAATCACAGGTTCGATTGGGGGTCAAAGTTAGCAATTCGCAACCCTTGGATCTTCGTAGAACGATCAGTTTCCGCAGCGATTCACATCATCTGGTATCAGAGCTGGTTCTACAAGGTCTAGTTATCTTACTTTTACTGATTTTAATTCAGCAATCTAGGGTTTATAGAATTGGAGATCTGTTACTAATCGAATTAGGATTCTGAATTGTTCTTGCTGTGATTTCAATTTTGACTTAGGGTTTTCGGTCCTAGTTGTTTTAATTGTATTGAGTTCGTCAAAAAAATCGGCAAAAAAAAAATTCAGTAAAAAAAAGAGTATCGATAAAAAAAAAGATAGATAAAAAAATTGAAAAAAAAGGCCGAAAAAAAATCAAGAGGACGTCTTGTTTCTTTTTATTATTATTATTGTTAGTTGGACCGAATAGAAAAAAAATAATAGCAAACATTAAACATGAATTCAAATCTAGCAAAAGTTGCTGAATTGCTGAATTAAACAGTATATTGCTGAATTGATCTTGTTTAGTGGTTTAGTCGACTGTTATGAGGAGTTTGTGAGAATAAAATTCTAATCTGATAAAAAGCTTGAAAGAACGAGATGAGAGGAAAAAGGCAAGAGTGTTTGAGTTTAATTGATGGAAGAAAAAGTCAAGATTGAGTTAAACACGATGGGAGTGACAAACACCTTGAGCGAAACACATGCGGGAGTGTAGTGCGATTTATTTTATTTCTAATGTTATCTTGCAGGTTTAGTTAAAAAAAATCATGGCAGACCAAGAAAGTGTAAATCAAAAGGAGGATGGCACCAATCCAAGGGATAATGCAATTTTAGCAAGCATCCAGCAGTTGAGCTTACAACTTGAAGTACTTAGCAACCGAGTTGTGAGGTGTGAGATGAGACTTGATAGTGATCGAGAGCCACCACGAGGGAGGCCACAAAATCAACGAGATGAGCCTAGGGCGCAACCCAGATGGCAGCGGCAATTTGACGATCAATATGTGTCCGATACAGAAGATGACCGAGATGGCAGGTTTGGGAGGAGAAACAGACGCCGAGAGTTCAGACATCGAGAAGATGATGAGCTTAGCAATATCAAGATGAAGATTCTATCTTTCCAAGGAAAGAATGATCCTGATGCATACCTAGAATGGGAGAAACGAATGGAGATGGTATTTGACTGCCAGCGATATTCGGAGCTCAAGACGATAAAAATTGTAGCTGTTGAATTCACTAATTATGCTATAATTTGGTGAGATCAACTTGTGAATGCAAGAGACGCAATTTTGAGAGATCGGTAGAAACGTGGGATGAGATGAAAGCGGTGATGAGGAAGCGCTTCATACCAAGTCATTACCACAGAGAATTGTTCCACAAACTGTAAAATCTCACGCAAGGTAACAAGAGCATGTAAGAGTACCTTAAAGAGATAGGGATTGCAATGATCCATGCTAATGTGGTTGAGGACCGCGAAGCTACTATGTCATGATTCTTATGTGGTTTGAGCTGAGATATAGCAAGAGTGGTAGAGCTGCAACATTATGTCGAGTTGGAAGAATTGATGGACAAAGCTATCAAGGTAGAGAGGCAATTGAAGTTGAACCGAAATTACAAGAGTGGTGGAGATTCAAGCTCGAATTGGAAACCCAATTGGAAGAGTGACGAGAAGCCGAACTGGAAGGGAAACAACATCAAGGTTGAAACTTCAAGGGAGAAGGAGAAAGATGGCAGAGTTGGTTCAAATCCGGTTTTAGGTAAAACTGAAAATCCTAACACTAGAACTCGTGAAATTAAATATTTCAAGTGTTTAGGCAGTGGTCATATGGCGAATCAATTCCCTAATAGGAGGGTGATGATAATGACTGGACTTGGAGATATTCAATCTAAAAGTGACAATGAGGAAGATGATGATGTCATGTCGCCATTGGAGGACTGTAGCGATGTCGTGATGCTAGTCAAGGGTGAATTGATGGTGGTTAGACGTTCTCTTAGCGTCCAAGTCAAGGAGGAGGAGCATCACCAGCAACGTGATAACTTGTTCTATACAAGATGCTTGGTGAATGGTAAGATTTGTAGTTTAATTGTTGATGGAGGTAGTTGTACAAATGTGGCAAGTTGTACTATGGTGGAGAAACTAAGATTGAAAACTACAAAGTACCCTAGACCATATAGACTTCAGTAGTTGAATTATAGTGGTGAAGTGAAAGTTTCGAAGCAAGTCCTAGTTCCATTTGAGATAGGGCGATATAAAGATGAGGTGGTGTGTGATGTTGTACCTATGCAAGTGGGACATCTTTTACTTGGTAGACCATGGCAGTATGATCGGAGGGTACATCATGATGGATACACTAACCGATATTCATTGGTGATGAATCAGAAGATTTATACTTTGATGCCAATGACACCTACTGAGGTGTATAAAGATCAATTGAAACTACAACGTGAGGCTGAGAAAGAGAGAAAAAGTGAGAAAATCGAGAGCTTGCGTGGAGAGTTTGAGACGCAAGGAAAAGGAGAGGCTGAGAAAAATAGAGTGGTAAAAGCCGAGGGAAAATGAGAGAGGAAAGAAAAGAGAAAAAAAATTTCTATGCAAGATCGAGCGAAGTGATGAGAGCTTTGGTTCTGGACCGACCGATGCTTGTACTTTTGTACAAAGAGGCATTGTTTACTACTAACGATCTTAACACGAGTTTACCTAGTTCTGTTGTGTCTTTATTACAGGAATTTAAAGATGTCTTTCCTAATGAGGTTCTTGGAGGTTTACCACCGATTCGAGGCATAGTGTATCAAATCGACTTGATACCTAGTGCGCCATTACCTAGCCAACCCGCATATCGAAGTAACCCTGAGGAGACAAAGGAACTTTAGTGGCAAGTTAGTGAATTACTAGAACGAGGATATGCGCGAGAAAGTCTTAGCCCATGCGTTGTTCCTGTTTTGTTAGTGCCGAAGAATGATGAGTCTTGGCGAATGTGTGTCGATTGCCGAGCAATCAATAATATTACGGTAAAATATCGACATCCTATTCCTAGATTAGATGACATGTTAGATGAGTTACATGGAGCTTGCATATTTACTAAAATTGATCTGAAAAGTGGTTATCATCATATTAGAATGAAAGAAAGGGATGAATGGAAAACTGCATTTAAGACCAAGTATGGGTTGTATGAGTGGTTAGTCATGCCATTTGGTTTAACTAATGCACCTAGTACTTTCATGTGACTTATGAATCATGTTCTGCGTGCTTTTATTGGTCGATTTGTGGTTGTCTATTTTGACGATATTTTGATATTTAGTCGAAGCCTTGATGACAATATTGAACATGTGCGAGCTGTTTTACAGATTTTAAGGGCCGAGCAACTATATGCTAATTTGAAGCAGTGCTCTTTTGTGACTAACAAATTAGTATTTCTAGGGTTTGTTGTTGGAGCTGATGGAATACAGGTTGTTGAAGAAAAGGTGAAAGTGATCAGAGAATGGCCGACACCTAAGACTGTGGGAGAGGTACGTAGCTTTCATGGCTTAGCTAGTTTCTATCGCAGATTTGTAAAGGATTTTAGCACTATCGCCGTACCTTTAACCGAGGTCATCAAGAAGCATGTGGGTTTCACGTGGGGAGAAGAGCAAGAGAGAGTATTCAATCTGTTGAAAGATAAGCTAACTAATGCTCCTTTGTTATCTTTACCAAATTTCAGTGCTACTTTTGAAATAGAATGCGATACTTCTGGTACAAGAATTGGAGCTGTGTTGATGCAAGGAGGACGTCCCATAGCTTATTTCAGCGAGAAGTTAAGCGGAGCAACATTGAATTATCCAACGTACGATAAGGAGATGTACGCTTTGGTGCGAGTTTTTGAGACTTGGCAACATTACTTGTGGCCAAAGAAATTTGTGATTCACATCGACCACGAGACATTAAAGTATTTGAGGGGACAACAAAAGTTGAACAAAAGACATGCCAAATGGATGGAGTTCATCGAGACTTTTCCATATGTGATCAAATATAAAATGTAAGGAAAATGTGATAGCCGATGCACTTTCTTGAAGGTACGCAATTCTAACTACTCTAGGGGTAAAGTGCTTAGGTTTTGAGCATATCAAAGAGTTATATACTGATGATGATGACTTTGGAAGAGTGTTTGACGCTTGTGAGCATGCTGCGTTTGAAAAATTCTACAAGCATGATGGCTATCGCTTTCGTGAAAATAAGTTATGTTTGCCTAGATGCTCTTTACAAGAGTTGTTGGTGCGACAGGCACATAGTGGTGGTTTAATGGGGCATTTTGGAATCAATAAAACTTATGAAGTGCTGCATGAACCTTTTTATTGGCCACACATGAAGCGAGATGTGACATGTGTTTGTGAAAGAGGCATTGCATGTAAGCAAGCTAAGTCTATAACTAAACCACATGGCTTGTATACGTCTTTACCTATCCCGACGCATCCTTGGGTTGATATTTTCTATGGATTTTGTGTTAGGATTGCCTAGGTCTAAGCATGGTAAGGATTCTATTTATGTAGTTGTAGATCGGTTTTCAAAAATGGCTCATTTTATACCATGTCATAAATTCGATGATGTAACACATGTTGCTGACTTGTTCTTCCGTGAGGTTGTGCATTTGCATGGCATGCCTAGGTCCATTATTTCAGATCGAGATACTAAATTTCTTAGCTACTTTTGGAAGACATTGTGGAAGAAATTAGGTACACAACTTTTATTCTCTACTACTTGTCATCCACAAACTGATGGTCAAACTAAAGTAGTTAATAGGACTTTAGGGACATTGTTACGTGCTATCATTAAGAAGAACATTAAGTCTTGGGAAGATTGTTTACCGCATGTTGAGTTTGCATATAATAGGAGTGTGCATTCTGCTACTAAATTCACACCGTTTGAGGTTGTCTATGATTTTAATCCATTAACTCCGTTAGATTTAACTCATTTGCCTATTGAAGAGCGTGTGGATTTAGATGGTTCTAAGAAGGCCGAGTTTGTGAAGACATTGCATGAAAAGACACGGCTGAATATTGAACACAAGATAGAGCAATATGCAAAGCAAGCCAACAAAGGGCGTAAGAAAGTAGTGTTTGAACCCGGCGATTGGGTTTGGGTTCATATGCGCACAGAGAGTTTTCCTGAACAACGACGTTCTAAGTTATTACCGCGCGGGGATGGACCATTCATGGTGTTAGAGAGGGTCAATGACAATGCCTACAAGCTTGATCTTCGAGGTGAGTATGGCATTAGTGCTACTTTTAATGTTACTGACTTGACTCTTTTCGATGCAGGTGATGATTTGAGGGCAAATCCTTTGTACGGCGGAGGAAATGATGTAGACATCGAACCATATCGAGGAGGAGGTGCTAGGGACTCGTTGTTCTATCCGCTTGGTCCAATTACTTGAGCGAGAGCGAGGGAATTCAAGCAAGCTATCGGCATCATGGTTCAAGATCTTTGGAGTGGAGGTGATCTTGATTCGAGAATTGAAGATTCTGAAGCTCCTTGGCGTAACATGATTACATTTAGCCTCGCGAATTCTGAACGGATTTAGGGCTAACGAGCTCCGAATGAGCTCAAATTTGGTCAGTTGAAGAGAGACGGCGTCCTAATCAATACTCATGGCCTGCGATGAATTTCAGCCATTCTGCATCATTTAGATGAACTTTTAGGCCTTTTTTTCTATTTTTAGGGGAATTTTTATTAATTAAGGGTATTTTTGTAATTTTTTCCTTTTAGGGTTAGCACCATATATAAGGGTGCTTATGAGTTTCTAAAAACATAACATTAATTCAGAATTTTATACAGAGAGTCTTCCTCTTCTTCGAGTTCTCTTGAGTACTAGATCTTATCAAGGTTTCCTTGTGGCGATCAATCGACTTATTGAGCAAGATCGCGAATTTTCTTGTTCGTGGCGTCTATAGCGTGGATTGGTTGACACAGGTTCTTCAACATGTCACGCTCATACCGAGGTTACCAATCACAGGTTCGATTGGGGGTCAAGGTTAGCAATTCGCAACCCTTGGATCTTCGTAGAATAATCAGTTTCCGCAGCGATTCACATCACATATACATCACATATTCTGGATCAAGTAAAGATTATGGGTTTCCAGCAAGCCACTGCTACGTCCATTTCATTATGGATTGATGATTTTTTAACAATACCTTTTAAGGGATGGTTAGTACAAGATGCTGAACAACAAAGTTTGATTCGGTTAATCTATTTAGACACCAATAATCATAGGCCCAATTAACACCCTAACCAAGAATTAGGGGTTGACTCACAATCTAACTAGCTCGGGCGGTCTCAATGGGATGGCACGGGCAACGACAATGAACGGTGACGGCGGTTCACGGTTTACTGGGGCTCCACGGCCTAACGAGCAGCAACACAACCTAACAGCAGCTGAGGTACGAAACGGAGGTCCAACAAAGGTCGTCGGTACCGGTGACTGGAGACTGGAGCTCCGGTAAGCGGCGGCTGAAACAGAACCGATCAGAGGCAAAATAGGGAACAAGATATTTTGGGGTGGTTCCTGGCCTCAAGTGATAAGGCGAGGCCGGGAAAGGTTAGGGGGCTCACCGGACAATCGAGGACGACCACTGGGACGGCCGGAGGGCCGCAAAGCTGGCTGGAGTAGGTCGAAATAGCGGTGGCAAAGGTAGACACGAAAACAGAGGAGATCGGGCGATAGAACAAGGGAGGCCGGCCAGGGGTATTTCGTGGCTCAACCGGTGGCGAACGGCTTTCGATGGCTAATGGGGGCGACAAGGGGGCTAGGGGTGGTCCTTTGGGTGACTGACGTGCGGCGGAGAAGGGCGGAGGAGGCCGGAACAGCGCCGGACAGAACCGAGCAGAGGCAGGGCGCGAAACAGGGGAGGACGTCGTCGGCTTCTGTGGCTGCCCGAAGGTCCTGAGGCGGCGGTCGACGGTTGCTTGGTGATCTGGGGAACGGAGGGGAGGTCCATGGGTCGGTGGATGGTGGTCAGATGCGGCTGCGGGTGGTGGCTGAAGCTCGAACGAACCCGGATGCCAAAAAAGGGTAGACTGGCGTCGGGGCTGTTTCGTGGCGGTCCCATGGCTTGCGGGGCAACGTGCGTTGGTCGGACGAAGGCTGAGTTGATGTGGACATCGAACCATATCGAGGAGGAGGTGCTAGGGACTCGTTGTTCTATCCGCTTGGTCCAATTACTAGAGCGAGAGCGAGAGAATTCAAGCAAGCTATCGGCATCATGGTTCAAGATCTTTGGAGTAGAGGTGATCTTGATCCAAGAATCGAAGATTCTGAAGCTCCTTGGCGCAACACGATTACATTGAGCTTCGCGAATTCTGAACGGATTTAGGGCTAACGAGCTCCGAATGAGCTCAAATTTGGTCAGCTGAAGAGAAACTGTGTCCTAATCAATACTCATGGCCATAGGCTCATGCCATGAGCTACAATGAATTTCGGCCATTCGGCATTGTTTAGATGGACTTTTAGGTCTTTTTCTATTTTTAGGCGAATTTTTATTAATTAAGGGTACTTTTGTAATTTTTGCCTTTTAGGGTTTGCACTATATATAAGGGTGCTTATGAGTTTCTGAAAATATAACATTAATTCAGAATTTTATACAGAGAGTCTTCCTTTTCTTCGAGTTCTCTTGAGGACTAGATCTTATCAAGGTTTCCTTGTGGCAATCGATCGACTTATCGAGCAAGATCGCGAATTTTCTTGTTCGTGGTGTCTATAGCATGGATTGGTTGACATAGGTTCGTCAACAGGTCATGCTCATACCGAGGTTACCAATCACTGGTTCGATTGGGGTCAAGGTCAGCAATTCGCAACCCTTGGATCTTCGTAGAATGATCAGTTTCCGCAGCGATTCACATCATGAGGAGTGGCGAAGGGACAGAGGTCATCAGTGGTGTAGTAATGGTCGCGCAACACAACCCACGGAGGAGGAAGAGCCGGCTCTTTGGGGGGGGGTGGGGGATGGGCAGGGGGTTGTCCACGAACAGAGAGAGAGAAGGGAGAGATCGTGAGAGAGAAGGTGAGCTGGAGAGAGGAGAGAGAGAGAGTTGTTGAGTGACGTGAGACTTGATTGGTGGGCAGATGAGATTTGACCGTGGTGGGGCCACCAATAATTTGAATTTTTGGCTTATTGTGAATAATTGAGGGGCAAGAACGTAATTCAATAATTCAGGACTTAACGGATTTTTATTTCGACTAACGAAGGGTATTTTCTGGCGAGAGGATTTCAATCCTAAATCGCGGCGACTAAAAATTTTAAAACCTAATCTAATTTGATTAATATTTCGAGAATCGTCCAAATGTCGTCACTTATGTCCTTATAATCCAAAATATTTCATCGATTGAAATTCAATTCCTTCCATTTTTATTGAATTCAGACCATTTACAAAAGTCGAATTTTCATAGCGTCACAAAATATGCCAAACTTGCCATTGCTTCGAGGTCATGTTAATTGTCGCAGGATTGACATGACACCTGCTATATATTCATGTCACATGTTTCATTGACGACATAGAAAACACTAAACCAATTTCATCATAGATCTACAGATAATACGAGAAAGTAAAGGGATATTCCGCGCAATAACAATTTATTTCTCAGTGACGCAAAAATCAAGGGAAGCTTACTCCCGACACGGAGGTCTTATACGGCTTACATGTAATAATTGCAACAGGACCTATTCACCCTCAAGCAGACCCTATGTACTCTTCCTCTATATATCCATTCAAGATGGAGTTTGCCTTGCAAATTGCAGTTCTATGGGACAACGTAGAACCTGTGCAAACTTCACTTACCTTCGCATGATGGTGATTCAGGAGGAGAATTGGCCACGAGCACGGTAAGGAGAATTGGCCCTTGATTAAACTTCGATATTTCTTTTCATTTTTTATGGTGTTCTCGGTTCAGCTCTTAAAGCCAAATCCGCATATAGTGAGACACCACAATCTGCAATGAAAGAGTGTTGGAAAATTGGATCAATCTCCCAAATCGCATGTACGAACGATATTTAATCGGACAAAGACAGAAATAGTTAAGCCGAAAATTTGTTACTTTTTGGAAATCCATACCTTATCGAAGACGCCGTTGTAAATGTGATTATTTTGGTAAATCATTGATCCGAATTAATTTCAAGCATATGATGATGCATCTTCTACTGAAATCAAGAGTGTTTTTCATACGCGGGTCATGATCTTTGATGAAACAAATGGATAGCAATTAAGATGCATCAATAGGTTTCTTGAGGAAAAGACTACAAAGGTTGACAGAAAAACTTCATCCTTTGTCCAGAGAGATAGTCGTACATGAGGAGAGTGATATTGTGGCCCAAGAGGAATTAGATATTGAAGCTTGGAGCATCACAAGATGAGTGCTATATAAATAGGAAAAGCATTGGCCATTCTCATTATTTGTGGATGCACCTGCATATTTTGCATTCAATATGTTTCCCAACCAAGAAATATGATAAATAGTAGGTTAGGTAGAAAATGGTATAACCCACTAATGTGTCAATGCACATCCTTTGACCTGTACTTTTTTTTTTTGGTCGAACTTTGATCCATACTTGACTTTTATATAAAATCGACGTATCAAGCGACATATTATCGATGATTTTACTTTATTGAAATTGCAGACAAGGCAACTCGATGATTAGTAATCCATCGTTATGGGATCCACTGATAAATTGCTGAAAACTGGCTTACTGCTGGTTATTATATAAGTACCATCTTTGCTACATATAAGTACCATCTTTGCTACATAGATGGATTCCCAACATCAAACAAACTCGTTTGTTTTGCGTATATCATGCTATACTTATCCAACACAGGATAGAGTTACTAAGAACAAGGGATGGCGAGAAATGCTCTCTAAAAGCATTTAGCGACTAATTTATGTGAGAGAGAGCATGTAGTGCTCTTATCACTTATTGACAAAAGAAAACTATTCACCTTTTTTAGCAAACGCAAGGTAAAAATAACATTGTGAGTCTTGTGACCTTACTACATGCACAATACGGTTATCTTCACTTAGGGTTTGATAGTTCTATGATGATGACGTTCTTCTAAAAGATGTAAATGGCGTTTCTTATTTTGTTTTCGCATATTGCTTGAATTGAGGAGAGTAGGGGAAATGGAGCTTTTTGGATAAGCGTGTAACAAAAGCTATGTGAGTTCCACTTACGTTTAAACTACTATTGCATTCTTACTTCGGTTTATTGTCTGACGTTAATAAGGGTATGATACGATATTATTCGACATCTAATTTGTGAAGAATATGAATTATTATAGATACTAGCACTTTTCTGATGCAGATAAAGTTGCGATCTACGAAATATTGCGTGATTGGTAATATTGCGTAAATCGCAACTTTATCCGTATCATTCTCCATTGCTAGGAGAAAAGATTCACCCTCGAATCTGATTCGTCGTCATTGATAAGAACACCCTTTTGAAAAGGACTATTTTCCTACTCCTATACTTCATACTTTGCTTGTTCTCTCGGATTGTGCCTTCCTTAGGAACCTCCTGAAATGCCACAACAAGAGAATGCAAACCACGCTCTACAAACTTATTAATCTCACCATGGGTTTTGCGCTCAATTTCTGACTTATTGTGGGCAAGGTTTAGGATCTACTCTTGAAGCACCACCAAGCTTTGTAATTCATTGGCCCCATAAATAGCATCTCCAAAGTCGGCTAATCTTGCATAATTAAATTCACTGATTTGTTGCTGATATGTTTGAACTGCATGGAGAATAAGCTCCTTATGTAAATAGGTTTTTTCAGTCCCAGGAGGCCCTTGGATTAACAATAGAGGCCACTTCTTATTCAAACCCAAGGTGATTGCTTTTCTATGGGAATAATCAAACGTCCCAATACTAGACATTCCTTCCACCTTTGCTTCAGCGCAATCCACCAATTGATTAAACTCTAGGCTGGCAACATCTTCCGTGGTTTCTAGTGCGAAATCCGCCATGTTAACTTTGGTTGACACGACGAGGAGTTGTTCCCCTTGTATCACTCGTTCCCGAACTTCCACCCCCATGGATTTTGGATCTGTAAGGTCCGAGTTGTACAGGTCGCCAGCAACAACTTGGATCTCAAGAAGTGAATCGACTAATGATCGGATGGTTGTCGATTTTTTGATGCCCATATCTCCCATAATCATGACTCCACCGATTTTAGGATCAACCACGTTAAGGTACCTGCAATCAAGCGACGCAGCAATTATGGGTACAGCCATGGACAGCTCCGCAGCCTGCTGGAATATAATCTGTTTATAGTCAGGCGGAAGGAACTCCTACTTCAGCAACCTCCTCATCTTGTGCCAAGTTCGAACACTCTCTTTTCCTTCTCGGTCCCTCCGATTCTGCAATCTCTCCCACCATGCAGATGCACTCCTTCAACCTATAAGCCACTAATTGTACCCGTTTCTCACTAAAGGTCTCTATCTAGTTAAAGAATTTATCAATATCAGCAATCCAATCTAGAAAATCTTCTATTCCCAGACCTTCATTAAAATAAGGGATATCGACTTTTAATTTAAAGTCGTTACCTTCACGATCAGTGTAACGTTGTCTTCCATCTCTTCTATCATATCCCCTTCGTAATACTCCATAACGATTTATGTCTCCATAACCAACATGTTTATCATCAGAAAATTCGTTTTCCTCTTCTTCCGAACTCTCTTAAAATAAAGGGTCCTTTTGCCTGTGGACAAGAACAGGTCTATCGACAGGGTCACCACGAGCAACATCTGCACCCGGCCTTCTGTCATTCCGTCAATTTTGGTTCATATCAACGCCAAGACCGTCGAATCGATCTGCCAATTTGTCAAATCGTGCTTTGATGCGATCTATGAGTTTCATTAAACGCTGCTCCAAACGTTGTAGCACGCCGTCCCCAAGGATTGTGGCTCCAATCTCCTGAGCATCATCACGAAGACCACCACTAGTCGCCATAGGCTCTGATACCACTTGACGTAGCGTTCAACGTATAAAGGAAATCGATAGAAAGCAAAGCTCTCGAAAATTCAATAATAATATTCTGTCTATCTCAAATGTAATAAAACATCTTATATATGAGATGTTAAACCTAACCCTATTAAGATTAAAAAATATCAAAAAACCAAAATTACAAAATTGCCACTAAGCTGGCGACCCGTACAATAGACATGGTCAAACGGAACCGCGGACCCGAAACTAGCCCGTTGACCGGGCCCGCGGTTCCGAACAGGAACTGGAACCTGCCTTCAAGGGACGGTTCCGGTTCCAAATTTTTCGGAACCGGCTCGGAACCGACGGACCCGGGCTGGTTCTAAACCGCCATATTTTTTTTAAAAAAAAGGAGACATGTGGGCCCCGCCCCGCCCCGCCCCACTCGCCCTTGGGGAAGAGCCAACGGCTCTTTCTTCCCTGAAGACCCGTTGGAAATTGCAACGGCGGCTATTTGGCCGTTGCAATTTCCTTTAAAAAAATAAAATAAAATAAATCCTATAAAAACTTCTCAATCTCTCTTTATTTTTCTCACAATTTCTCTCAATTCTCTCCAATACTCTCAAGTCTCAATCTATCAAATTCTCTCAATTCGCTATTCTCTCTCAATTCCGTCTTAATTCTTTGGATCAATTTTCCGATCAATTCTCTCAAAAAAGGGCAAGTGGAAGCAGAAATACTGGAAAGGGAAAGAACCCGATGGGAGAATCCAATTATCTTGTTCGTGAATGTGATCCTCGTGAATATGCATGTTGGGAAGACGACGATGTTCCCAATCCCAACGCCGAGCATGTCCCAACGCAAGAAAGTCTTTATCATCCTACTGGTGTCGAAGAATCGTCGATAGCAAAGGAGCCGAGACGGAAGGGCCGAGAATCCGGCTTATGGCTACACTTCAAAAAAGTATGGAATGAAAATGAAGGCAATTTTGATATAAGTTGTAAATATTGTCCGCAAACATACAAACTTGGTAAAGGACATGGCTACTGAACATTTCATCGGCATCTGACGAAAAAACATCCTATGCAAGCAGGGATCGACACTAGCCAACAACAAATTTTCGAGTTCGCCAATCCTAACCCTCATCCTTTATTCCGTTTCACTACTACACTTTATAAACAAACATTAGCTAAATATGTTGCCCTTTAGCATGCTCCATTCAATACTGGTGAAAATTTTAATTTAAAATATTTGGTAAACACTGCATTGGCCACACGAGCACCATCTGTTTCGAAAATTATTTTTAGACGCGAACTTAAACAAGTTTATATAAAATGAAAAAAGGATTTGACAAAAATTTTTGGAGAATTTAATGGATGTGTACATATAGGTAGTGATATTTGGAGTGATTCTTGAAATATTAATTCTTATATGGGTGTCACATGCCATTGGATATGTGATGATTGGGTTATTCAAAAAAGACTTCTTGTATTTCGAGTTTTTCCTGAAAGGCATACGGCCCATAATATTTATAGACTAACTAGGCAAGTTTTAGAAGAATATGATTTGATTAATAAAGTTTGTTCAATTGATTTTGATAATGCTGCTGCAAATACTGCTTCTATTCCCGAGTTAGAAAAAATTTGTAGACCCTCTTTTGGAGGATAATTTTTTCGCATTAGATGTACTTGTCATGTTTTGAATTTATGTGTACAAGATAGTTTACAAGTTCTTGTGACTTCTCTCCACCGAATAAATAGTGCAATTAGATTTTTATGAAGCCTTCCACATCTTATGAAAGCGTGGGGAAAATTTTGTAAACAAAATGGGAGAAAGGCAAAAAGGTTTCCAAAAGATATTCTGACTCGTTGGAATTCTACCTACGAGATACTTCTACAAACTTTTGATTACAAAGATTTATTATGTTCATTTATTTCGAATATTGTTCTCGATATTGCTTTACTCCCGCAACATTGGGACGTTTGCAATTTTTTTTTAGATTTTTTGAAAGTTTTTAATGATATTACTAATACTTTTTCTGGTATTTATTATCCTACTACGCATTTATTTTTAATAGAGTGTGTTAATATTTCCAGTGTTTTTAATGAATATGAAAAATATATTGAATTAGCTTAGAGTATTTTAGTAATGTGTGAAAAATGGTTGCATTATTATTTGAACATTCCTCTTGTCTATTTAGTTGGTATTGTTTTCGATCCACGTACTAAATTAGATGGTTTATTAGATTATCTGAATGCTTATTATTATGATTGTTTACTTTTGGATGGAGCAATAAATATTTCAATTATACAAGTAGAGGTTAAAGAAGCTATAGTAGCATTATATAATGAATTTTATAGTAGATATGATTTAAGTGACAGTGAATGTGGATCTACCCAACATAGTGTCTCACAAAGTGATGCGAGCATTTCACTCAGTAGAGGGTATAAAATGCTCATGAATAGGCAAAAAAAAAAATAGAAAGGGACAACGGGTAGTATTTCCGAATTAGAAAACTATTTAACAATTGCTTTTGAGTTTAGTGATTCCGAAGACAACGCAGATTTCAAAATTCTTGAGTGGTGGAAGAACCTTTTAACTCAATTTCCAGTTCTCTCCATCATCGTAAAACAAATATTATCGACCACTTCTTCAACAGTGGCAATTGAACATGTATTTAGTTATGGAGGATTAATTTTGGACTCCCGCCGTTCAAGATTAAGTCCGAAAAGTGTGGAGATTCAAGCTTATGTGGATGATTGGACAAATGCTAAATTTCGACAACAAGAGCTGGATCGAGAACACGAATTCTTCAGTGATGTCTGTGGAGATACTACCGCCACCACAACAACGGGTAGCGACGATTGACGATGAGATAAGTTGGGATTACCAAAGGTAAGAGAACTATATAGGTTTTGATTCTTCTATCCCCAAGAAGATATGTGTGCGCTTAATGATAATTCATTAAGTTCAAGCTCATTCCTCATCTCTTTTTTTTTTTTCCAAATTTTATTACAATGTAAAATTTGATTATAATTTATAATTTATAATTTTATTTTATTATTTAAAATATAAAATTAAAAGTTCGGAACCGGAGCTGGGAACTGGCTCAGAATTGCCGGTTCCGAACCGGAACCGAAACCGCCCATGTCTATCGTACAACTCGGACCCTACAGATCCAGAATCCATGAGGGTGGAAGTTCGAGAACGAGTGATACAAGAGGAACAACTGCCCGTCGTGTCAACCAAAATTAACATGGTGGATTTGGCACTAGGAACCACGGAAGATGTTGCCAGCCTAGAGTTTAATCAGTTGGTGGATTGCGCTGAAGTAGAGTTGGAACGAATGTCTAGTATTGGGACGTTTGATTATTCCGAGAGAAAAGCAATCACCTTGGGTTTGAATAAGAAGTGGCCTCGATTGTTAATCCAAGGGCCCTCTTCGGACTAGGAAAACCTATTTACTTAAGGAGCTTATTCTCCATGCAGTTCAAACATATCAGCAGTATAAAAGTGAATTTAATTATACAAGATTAGCCGACTTTGGAGATGCTATTTCTGGGGCCAACGAATTACACTAAAACGGCTACAGAGCAATCTCAAACTGCGGCAAATTGAGGCACCCTCCACACTTAAGCAGGCTTACTGATTTGTTTGTTTACATACTCCACTCTCCTTCAGAAAACACAAGATGACATACAGAATACATCACCCAATCCAAAATCAATTTGCACAATATCGTCGCATCCATATTATCCTCTACTGACCTGCTCGCTATGACCCTGAGGGAAGTAGACGACTCTGCTTCCTATAGAAGGCAGAGAAACAAGAGGACCAGCACAAGCATGCCAAAGTTCAGAATTCAGAAATCTCTTTTCACCTGCAATATTTCAAAAGACATGAATGAACATAATGAAGAGTTTCGAAAATCCAAAACAAGAAAGGCTAGTGGTGAAAACTAGTTGCACACAGGATAACATGGGCACTTGGTACGGCCATGGTGCGGAAAAGAGAATGATTTCTCTCTTCTTCTTTTTTTCCCAATCGTGGCTTTTCAGAGCTAACAGCAAGAACCCAAATCCAGCATCCAAGAATTTAGTAAAAAAAAAATTCAGCTGGACCAAGAAAAATGAACCAATCTGCTGGGGCATCCGAAAAAGCAATTCACACTAAGGGAGGAAAAAAGCAAAGACATGAAAAAAGTCGCATCCTTTTGCTCAATAAGCAAGAATTTGGTTGAACAAGCTACCCAACATCTTTATGGTCAAGCTTTTGGTCCTTACACTTCTAATTCATTTTTGAGAAACTCCTGAGCAAGGAAAATTGTAGCCACCCCATAGTCAGTAAGCCCAAAGATTCAGAATGCCTTGAAGCGCTTAGTCCTTGTCAGAGGCGGGAAAGTATTCGTGCAATGAAAGGTGAAGTTTTCACATCTAGGCAATCTTTCTGAACCAAATACAAACAAATTATGTGCTATCTCCACATATCAGCAATGTCCGACAATCGGACCAATCAGAGCCACTCGCCCAATATAAAGACAATCGCTCGCTCCGGTTGCACAGTGTCAAAACAATTCACACCATCCGAAAGCATCAATCGATCACAACCAAAATCAGAAACGCTCCTCGAATCCACAACCCCGTTCCACACTATCAAACCGAGAACCATCCTCATTCACACCGAGACAACAAAGAACCAGCATTCCACGTGCGAACATGCCTAGAAACGGAAAAAAGGAAAGAAGGCGACGACGAGGACACACCTTGTAGTGGAGGGGGATGCCGGTGTGAGGACCAATACCCTTCTCTCAGGGATGGAGAAGTGTTTCAAAGAACCGAAAGCGGAGGCTGAGGATTTGAGGGCGACGAGGTGGAGAGCGGTGGGTTTTGGAGGGAAGTGGGAGGGAAGCGAGATGGGGGGAGGGGCGAAGGAGTGAGCAGAGGAGGGAGTCGAGGCGCGGGGTCAAATGGTTGGGGATGGAGAGGGAAAAGGAAAAATAAAGAACGCGGCAAATGGATTCTGTTCGAATTTAGCGACGAACACGCATATTCGTCGCAAATTTAACGACGAATAAATAATCTGGTCGCTAAATTAGAGAGAATTTTATTTGAATTTTTTTTATTCATATTCTATTTAGCGACGAAAAAATTATTCGTCACTAAATTAGCGACGAAAATGACTTTGTCGCTAAATTAGCGATTATATTATTTGAACTGTTTTATTCAAATCCTATTTTCATATATTCTATTTAGCGACGAAGAAGTTTTCGTCGCTAAATTAGCAACGAAATAGTTAGATTCATCACTAAATTAGCGACTGCATTATTTTAATTTTTTTTATTCATATTCTATTTTCATATATAGCAGCAAATCTCACTTTTTTGTCGCAAGTTTGGCGATGAATAAATTGTTTCGTCACTAAATTAGTGACGAAAAGGTTATATTCGTCGCTAAATTAGCAACTTTATTATTTGAATTTTTTTATTTATACTCTATTTTATTTAGCGATGAATCTAATTTTTGCGTCGCTAAATCGTTGTTAATTTAGCAATGAATCCGTTTTGTTGTTGTTGCTAAATTAGCGACTATATTATTTAATTTTTTATTCAATTTATTAATTTTTTTTTATTTTTTCTATTTATTATTAAATATTTTCTTTCTATTTTTATTTTTGAAAGAAAATAGAATTCAAAAGAATTCGAATTTGGAATTCTATCCTATTTGAAATTTCCTTGCTAAATTAGCAACGAAAAATGAGTACGCCGCTAAATTAGTGACGGAACAATCTTCCTCGGAAAACAACCTCATCCTTATCTCTGGAAAACGACCTCTTAATTAGCGATGAAGTAGTTTTTTGTCATCATAACAATAATAATATATAATAATAACAATAATAATATATAAAAAAATAACAATAACAATAACAATCAACAATAATAATTATAACGGCAACAATAATAACAAACGTCGCAATAGTAATAATAATTGCACATAATTAGTGAAAAGTCTCAAAAACCCTAATTTTCGTCTTCATCATCATCTTTACCTTCGTCTTCATCCTCGTCTTGATCTTCATATTCATCTTTATCTTCTTCATGAATATCATCTTCATCCTCTATCGCGAAATCAAATTCGTACCCTTGATTGTGGACCTCATGACAGATGATATAGCAATCCTTACTCTTCAACTTGATCATGATTCTTGTGAGCCTACAGTCACACACACAATGTCAATAATATTTTTAATTAATGATTTATAAAATATTAATAACTTGCTTTTCGTCCATAGGCAACTTACATATATTTTGAACCATGCTGCAAATTTTTTATCATCTTCATAATCTAAATCATGAGAATCAATATTGTTTTCAAAGGGTAAAATGGCATTAAATGTGCCAAATTTTTTTCCAACACAAGAGATTTCGGCCAGATTGATTACATGGCATATATTAATTTTGACATTACGTTTAAAAAAATTTCAACATTGCAATATTTAAAAAATTAAATTAAATTTAAAATATATACTAAAAAAATAAAAAAGTAAAAAAAAAATGAAGGGCTTGATAGCGGCGAGGGTTTATACAGCGCTAGCCTCTGAAAGTACAACCTTTTTTTAACTTTCTTTTATTTATGTTTTTAGCTCATCTTTAGTTTTTTAATAATTTTTAACTTTTAGCATTTTTCATTGCTGATTGGGATCCTCCAACGAGTTACGTAAGTGTAAGATTTCTGGCAAAACTTATTAGAGTTAGCACTGAAATAATTATTTTCCAAAACAATTGGCAATTAAGTAATCCAAAACAATTAGCACTGAAATATGATCGAATCACATTTTCATTGCTAACTTAGCGATGAATTGCCTTTTTCGTCGATAAATTAGCAATGAAATTATTTTTCGTCGCTAAATTAGCGATGAAAAACTTTTTAATACATGATTTTCTTTTAGTTTTTCTGGGATCATGTCTTATATTAGTAAATTTAGGAGTGGTGTTACTTACCAATCCAATTTATTCTGCCTTTTCTTTGGGATTGGTTCTTGTTACTCTTCTTTCATTAGATAGAGAAGATCGCCAAGATTTCGTGATCCACTGCTTATTCCAATTCAATGAGTATTCTCAATATTATGCATTGAAGAGGACTCGAACCTTCACGCTCTTTAGCATCAGAAAGATACGTTCGTTTTGAGTCTCATTTTTTATAGTATTTTTGATGCCGGAAGAAAGCGTAGAGAAGTAGGAGCTAACACAAATAAGGAACTAAGGGATAAAATACTCGCCACCCGTAGGAATCCACCCAAGGGATAAGAGTAGAAAGGGATAGGTTACTCGTCACCCGTAGCAATCCACCTAAGGGATAATAGTAGAAACAAGAACTCATTTTTGTTATCAAGCCAAAGGCTCAAATCAATTTATCAATCAACAAGTCTCTGCCATTTTCATTCATCGTATCATCCTTTTATAGGCGAGTATGGAACAACCCTCCAAGCTTGAGTAAATAAGACTTTTCGATGAAATACAAAAACTCTTAGGAAAAGCAAAAAACTCTTGGAAGATAAGAAACGTAATAAATTCCTAGGAACTAGAACTTTGACTCTTAGGAAAGACAAATCGCAATTAATAAAGACTCTGGAAATCTAAAACTATTCAACTACTCTCGAAAATATAAGAAATCATTAATGGCCTTCAACGAACGTAGATAACCTCGCTATTGATAAGGGGTGTTCAATGAATTCGACGACTCTTCGACTTCTTCAAGGAATGCTCTGGCATCATTTTTTTTTTACAAAAATAGGAAATTCACTTCTCATTTTTTTTACAGATAAAAAATAAAATAATACAAAATATTCAAATTTTATTTTTTTCTTTAAACTGTGAAAGATATATTCTGGAGTTTTCTAGTAAACTTAGCGATGAAATTCCCTTTCTCGTCGCTAATTTAGCAACGAAAAATTATTCGTTGCTAAATTAGCCACGAAAAAGACAATTCGTCGCTATTAGCGACAAACAATAATTCGTCGCTAAATTAGCGATGAATTGCCTTTTTCGTCGATGAATAGGCCAACCTAAATTATCGAAGAAAACGAAAATTCGTCGCTAATTTAGCTTGGCCAATTTAGCGACAAAAAAAAGCAATTCATCGCTAAATTAGCGACGAAAAATAAATTCGTCGCAAATTAGTGGCGAATTCATTTTTCGTCCCTATTTTCATCGCAAATTAGCGACGAATTTTTTTCGTCGCTAATGTTTCGTGGCTAAAACGCTTTTTTTGTAGTGTTATTTTCTTTCACATAAAGTGCAAAAGGACATAAACTCTGTTGTGAAGTTCATCTCGATTTTAGCCCTTGTTATTTTTAAACCGTTCTTGGCTGAATTTATCTATGAAAAGAACGTTTGGTCATATAAAATGATATCGGCAACCCATAAATTTCGATCACAACATGCAATATCATCATCTAACTTTTAATTTGTTCAATAAAATATTCGAACTTTCTTCGATGTTCAAAGTATTGCTTTTATCTAGGTTGCACCGATACCGACACCGATACGACATGACACGTCGACACGCCATTTTTCAAAAATAGAAAAATCCGACACGTTGGGGACACATTGTGTTAAATATATATTTTTAAATATAAATAAAAAAAAATAAAGCCAAAACAAATGTCATATGCAGGAAATCGATAAAAGCAACAATTTATTGATTTTGTCATCATTTACATTTTGAATCATAAGCCTATAATTGATCCCACGTTGGTAATGAGGGGGAGAGAGATAAAAATGAAGTCTTTTTAAAATGCTAAAGATGACATTTTGAGATTTGCCTCTTGAAGAAAACAGTCCCAAATTGGTTGCTTAATGAGAATAATAAGTGGGATGGCCTTTTAAAATGCCAATAAATGGACATGGAGGCTTATTTCAAATTAAATTTTTAGTGAAAATGCCCACCATTATAGTTGGGCTCTCTCAAGTGTCACCCTAAGCTGACTTGCGTGTCAGTGAGAACACTCAAGCGTTGACCAAACTTCTAAATATTGCGCTTAAAAAAAAATAGAAATCACGTGTCCGACACACCGGACACGCGTGTCGACCGCGTGTCGGTACATGTCGGACGCGTGTCGGTGTCCGACACCGACACCCCCTAGGCTTTTATTTGATCAACCATAAGAGGGCGAAGTTATTCCATGTGACTATAAAGAGTTAATAATTAATGACACATTAGCTTTTGAAGAGGTCCCTAATTTCGGAAAGAAATCAAACATTCAATCATCCTCTTTAGTTCTTTTCATAATGCAATATTTATATACTTCCTCAATGCTAATCAGTCCTAAACGCTTTCACATTCTATCAAACCTATCCAGCAATCATTCACTCTCCCATTATGCTCCTTTTTGTTTCGCAAAAAAAAAAAAAATGAACGATCTAGAAAGTATTTTCTTAAAAACATAAAAATCAATGAGTGAAAATATTTTTCATCATACATGAAAATGTTTAGATATAAATTCTTGTGGATACTAAAAACATTTTCATAGGCTAATTGTCTCTAGTGATACGAGTGATCATTTCTAGAAATATGCTTCTGAATTGTTTATTTTCTGCAAAATGAATAGAGCCTTAAACAAAATTCTCAATCCTCTCCTCTGGTTTCTATGATCGAAACTTTTTGCAAAATAGATGTTCCACTTAGAAATCAATGATCTGACAATGCAACTAAGATTCTGTTTTTTTTTTTTTTGTTTGCTGGTCCATCAGTCTGTTTTGAAACGAACTATATTAGGTCGTGTGTGTGTCTTTCTCTGATCAGATGAATTAGCAGCTTCTTCTAGAACAACATATGCATCATTTTATTAAATTTGTGTAAGTCACTGCAAATTCTTCATAGTAAGTTCTCATCATAAACTCTTTAATCAAAATAATAAGTTAATCAAGTTGTCAGCTCCCATGAACCACCGTGTTGAGAACCGCTGCCGTTGCTCCTCACTTTCCCCTCCCCCAGACTTGGCGTGCCCCCTCTCTCTCTCATGTTGAAATTTATTCAAGTTGAGCTCGAGTTTGGAAAATCCTACTTCTCAATAGAGTTTATTAGTAGCATCAGGCGTTGAATATTTAAATAGAGCAGAGTAGAGTCGAGTCGAGTTGTGGGCACAGAAGTGCGTCAATTGATTTTTGTTTCAATTAAGCCTTTGATTCACAGCGCAGAAACCATTCAATTACGCCCTTGAATTAGAGCCTACTATTTCTTGATATAAGGTTCAAGAATGGAGGCAATATTAGGTGATCCCGCCCCCACAATGTCAGCGTCATAGGTGCCACGTCCGCAAAGGGGTCGACAAGATAGTTCGAAATTCAAGTTCATCCTGACCGTCGGTTTCTAGTGCTTTTCTGCGAAATGAGCGTGGACAAACAAACCCCCCACACACATCAACCCACCCGGGGCAAGGATCCTCTGCCTTACTTTTTTTTAAGGCAGCACATCCCACCCTTCATTTAGCTTTTGCCCCCTATATGAAGGGTGGGGATCAGGGTACCCTCCCTCTCCCCCGCGCCTTTATTGCAAATCCGCAACTCACACACAGAATTCACGCACTCCCAAAGTCAAAAACCTACACTTTCCGAGATGATTTTCCTTTCCATTCGGGCACTTTCCTGGAAAATTCCCCCTTGAAATCTCAGTACGGCTTCTCACTTGACCCTCGAGGCTCCTCCGAATGTGAATGCCTCTTCTACAATCCCCTCTACACTCGTAACACTGTCACTATGGCTTCTCCATCAAGCCCTCCTTGCCGAACCCTTTCTCTCGGGGTGGACTCGACGTCACAGCTCGACCCGCCATTTCATCACCCATTTGCTGATCCTCACCCGACCGTAAGTCTCATTTATACTTTTGTGGACAGGCTATTAGTGTGACAAAGAATGATATGCTAACAAAATACCAGCTCGGTTTAGACAATTACAGGAACATCATCGTCAATCCTGCTTTACTTTCACCACCGCCGCCGGTGCCGGCGCTGCCATGTATCTCCCCGAATACAAGTCAGGGTATAGAGGACTTTGTATGAAGCTGAATGAGGTTCCGTCTGCAGCGGATTCATATCAATGATGCTTAATGAGGATTTCTTCTTAGACGGATTTGTCTCATTAGCCTCAACTTCCCGGACTCTGCGATGGAACAGGACTCGGCGAAGGAATAGCACGCAAGCACTGGCGAAGTTGAGGCCAATGAGATGAACCCGTCTAAGGCGAAATCCTCGTCGAGCTTCATCGATATGAATCCGCTGCAGACGGAACCATCGTTCAGCTTCATATGGAGTCCTTCTCTATACCTTGGCTTGTGTTCGGGGAGAGACATGGCAGTGCCGGTGGCAGCAGCGGTGGTGAAAGTAAAACAGGATTGACGATGATGTTCCTGTAATTGTCTGAACCGATATGGTATTTTGTTAGCATGTCGTTCTTTGCCGCACTAATAGCTTGTCCACAGATGTATTAATGAAAGAGGATTCGACCTTTGTACACCGCCACTGAAGCCAACCCCTTCTCATCCTCTGTTCGTGGAAACCTTGCTAGAGAGCGGTGACAACAGCGACAGCGTAGGGCGCATGGCCAGGTCGAGTTCAAGAGCCTCTTCGACTATGGTCCAATCAATCACTATCATCATCGCAATTCGGTGACAAGGGGGGTCTGCCAGATAATGCCTTTGCTCGACTTGAACTTCCTGCTAGCACTGAATGAGATGCTTGGTGAGGAGATCTATTCGGGTGATGATCGGAGCAAGAGAGAGGAGGTGATAGGTCTGCCGCAGTAGCAGCAGCAGCAAAATCAGACAACGGGGAAGAAGTGATGTAGAACATTTGGCGCTTAATCGGGGTAAATGATCTCGGATTGCGCTCAAAATTGGTCGGTTATAGTGAAACGGCCGTCTGAATCAAAATTACCGCTTTGCTGTGAGATACGATGAATTTTAGCGCTTCGAAGTCGTTTAGAGCACTTTTCAGGTAATTTTCTGATTTAGGCAATTTTGAATATTTTGATTATTTGTAATATTTGATTTGTATTCCCTTAGATTAGTTTAGATATGATTATGATAATGTTATCTTTAGCAATTCTATTTTCTAAAGGAGTCCTATCACAATATATTGGACGTCCGTCTTTGTAATTGATATGTTATCATTCAATCAAATTCGAGTATTCCTTTGAAATTGTTTTACAAGTTCGCTTTTTTCTACATAGAGAGAGTGAGGATGGCAAGGTTGACAGGGAACCCTTGGTCGTCAATGGCCAGTGGACTCTTGAAGAAGACACGTAAAGACTCGAAAAATATTCACCTCGTTTTCTTGCTTCTTCTTCTTCATCTATTTTTTTTCTTCTCTGTCTGATTTTTTTTTTCTTTTGATATATGGGTTTAGCTTATTTTCCTCGATAGAGTTTCTGGGCATTTTTTTTTTTAAATTCTGGGAATGATATGTGACAAAGAAAATTATTCATTGTTTTGTATATATTTTTCTTCTCATTTATGTACAAGCTCTTGACAACATTGGTTGAGATGCATGGAGCGAAAAAATAGTCTTAGATTGGTCACATGCTCGAGAGGAGAGTAGGATTCAGATCACCTGACATTGAGGTTTCCATGACATGTTTACCATTACTCAAATCAGGCCGTCCAAATGAAAATGGAAGGCCAAGAATGGGCCACTATCAAATATGTTTTGAATTTTATGCACTCGGTTTGGTTTATCACCCGACCCGACATATTTTTTTGTGCTGCCTAAAAGTGGAGAAAAAAAATTGAGATTTGGTTCGTGACGCGAAGAGTTTGGTCGATTTGGGCTCTATTTATGCTGCGGCTAGGGTTTATTTTGTTATATGAAGGTTTTTTCTGTATATGAGAGATTCGTGAGCCGTGTGCTTTTGTTCAGCCGATAAGACCGACTTCTGTAATCAGTACTCTCTTTGATCATAGTGGAATCTTGTTTTGCCTCGCCTGTGGACGTAGATCACCTTGATCGAACCACATAAATCATTGTGTTCTGTATTTGTTTTTCCGCATTTGTTACAACAGCCATGTCATTTGTTGATGGGGAGGGGAAAAAATTGTACGGGAATTTTTTTTGGGTTTGAAAAATTTTGAATCCTAACTCTCTCTCAAATTATGCCATCTATTTTCATTTGGACGGCCTAATTTGAGTAATGATAAGCATGTCGCGGAAGCTCCAATGTCAGGTAATCCAAATCCGGGAGAGTCGGACAACAGTGCATTGGAGAGATGGCATAACCATCTGAGGACTGATATCAAGGTTTTTTTTGTCCCATTTTTCTTTTAATTTTTTTCCTGCCCGTAATTTGTCTTTCTCTGGACTCTACAAGAATCATACCTTCCATCGTATGAATTCACATTGACCATCATGCTCATTTAGTCTTGTTATCATAAAAATATTCAGAGTCAGATTTGATAAATGAATCGCATACATAGAGAGTATTCTTAGAGACAGATATATGATATGCATATGGATTAAAGGATATGAGCATTCAACACTTATTGTAATTTGCCATGATGGTTTATCATAAATTCAGTTACACGTCGAAATTGATCCATATTTCTTTTATTACCTGTCCTCTAGAAAAAAAAAATCGACTTTATTTCCTTGCCTTTACCAATGTGTATTTGTGTGCGTGGAACTCGTGAGTCCATCTCTTTCTTTTGCTGGTAATTAATTTTTGGTTGACTTACTTTTTAAAGTTTCCGTTACGCAGCTTATCCGGCGTCATTTAGTCCACATGCGACAACTCACAGGCATGCATTGGACAAGTGCCCATGCGATCCAGATTTTTCGGAAACCATGGCTTTTAAGCAGGGCTACAAAAATCTCAAAATATGTCGACTTCCATTAAATGTAAATGCTTTTTGCCTAACTTTTACTAGGGTGAGCAAATCGGACCACCCAGATTGGGACTATCCGGATCAAATCGGGACCGGTAGTCCAGTTTCTGATTCTAGAGGGAGCGATCCGTCTCCCGATTCTAGTGTCCTAGGACCGGACCGCCCAAACTCGACCGATCGAAATTTTTTTGATTTTTATTTTTTAAAAAGTTACCCTCTCTTTACTTTGTCAAGGGTGTGCTCCTACTGCTCTTGGAACCTCTCTTTTACCTTACTGGTTCCCATTCCAAAGCCTAAGCTCCTGCTGATTTGATCGGAACATTTTCAAGTTTAATGGATTCAGTACTTGCTGAACAGAGCCAAGTAGCAGGAGTAAAGCTGGTCTGAGGTTTTGAGAGTTTATGTTTTCATGAAAAGATAGGCATTGTCGTTGGGCATGCAGGGGTGTTGTTCCGCATTAGCTTTAGCTTTTTAGGGTGCTTTTGGCTCTTCTAATGTGTTTCAGCTCTAGGAAGCAAAAGCTTTTGGAGTTCTGGGAGCAACCCAAAAGCCTCACAGTCCCGCTCTAAAGAGCACTTGCGTGCTTTCGGAGCTTTTGGCCCGCGATTGGTTTGGATTCCTAAATTACGGACAATCACACCATCACGAAATCTTCTCTATTCATAGACAACACAATCGTAACACCAAAAGCCAGAAGCAACTACAGCAGTCCCAGAAACTACATCATCCTGCCAGGAATGGTGCATTTATGGAACCGCTCGAGAACCGGACCGGACTGGTGGTTGGTTCCCGATTCAGAAAAATTGAGAACCGGGACCACCGGTCCGGTTCTCGATTCTTGTGGGAAACCGGACTGGACAGGGAACCAATCATTCCTACTTTTTACTGAGAACAAATTGCATAAACACCTGCGTGAACTTCCATGCCGTAGCTCATCAGCTATTTGAGAACAAAACAAAAGATTAAGTCCCTTTGATGAACTCCAAGTTGTTCCATTTAACACATAACATACACCTACTAGATAGCCCCCCAAAAAACTAGGAGGACACCACAATTAAGTGTTACATGAATAGGATCCGCAATTATATTAATAGCGTGTAAATAGATTCATTATGGATAGACCCATACAATTGTATGGGTCTATCCACAAAATTAAATACGGTCAACTCTTTTTTTGAGATTCCGGAGCCAAATAGCCTGAATAGCAGCTGAAAAGCACACTGCAAACTCCGCTTTCTTGATCGAGGATTACATAGATTTCTGTTTACACTTTTCTGTAATACTGCACTTTTCTTTAGACATATAAATGTCTGTAGTTGTCAACTTCACATCTTGCTGATAGTTAGCAAAGCTTGAATCCAAATGCCCTACTAGCTGCAGGTCATGAATATGTATGTAAATTACATAGTCTTTTGTCTTCTTTAAGTCCCTCAAAACAATCTTAGCAGTAATCTGGTGATCACGTTCTGGAATTAACCAATATTTACTTAGAAGTTTTGTTGCAAAAGCAATATCTGGTTTAGTGCAGGCGTCAGCATACATGATACTTTTAAGTGCATTTTGATATGGTACATTCTTTATTTGGATTTTCTTAATAACTTATGAAGACACTATGATAGATTCAGTCTATTGCACTTAGTGACAGGAGCAACTCTTGACTTGCAACATTTTATACGGAATACAATCAATGTGTGTCCTCTAGAAATAACCCAACATGTGGTGAGAACGATCCATATGGATTTCAATGCCTAGGACAAAATACCCTTTATTAAGATCAATCATGTCAAAATACCTTGACAATATCCACTTCACCTTATGCGATAATTCAAGAAAATCACTTTCAAACAAGATATCCTCTGTATAAGACACAAGAAAAAAAATTCCTCCCACTAATCTTGCAGTATATATACTAATTTACTAGCAACAATACTATGAAACTTCAAGCAACAATTATCTAAAAGTTTACTTAAACCCATAAACAGGCCTTTTGGTATAGAACACCCATGAATATGTTCAAACCTTACTCCATGGCATTATATGAGATTCCTCTTTCTTTACGCACAAGTTTATCTGAATCATCTGCTGCAAAACCTTCGGGTTACATAATATAGACTTCCTCGAAGTATCTAATGAAAAATAAATTTCAATATATATATAATAAAACTCCTTATTATAATGTGCTATTAATACCTTAATCACTCTGAAAAAACTTTATGAGAGACTGAAAAAGAAAACTTATTTTAAGTCTGCTCATTCTTTATGAGTGAAAAATTTCGCTACCAGTCTATATTTAAACTTCTCTAATAAAACACTGATCAAAATATAATTGGATATAATAAAGTAAACAAAATTTTCATCTAGAGTCCCTTTAAGTTTTACATACCCAATTGCAGCAGATGGACTTGTGACCTTGAGGCATGCTAATAAGCTTTCAGACACCGTATGTTTCATAGTCTGTATCTTGTCCACCATGCATCCAATCATAATTATAATTAAGAACAAAAAATAACAACTATATAAACTACTAAATCAATTACATAGTCGATTTTGTAGTTATGCTCTTCTGGATAGACTATACAATATGACTTGATGTAACTGATCATCTCTGCATGATAGATCTTTTAAGAGGACCTACTTTAACCTTTATTGTGCGTTTGTGGGAACTTCATCAGAAATTATCTTAATAACAAGATTCTAGACCACACTAGAATAATAATTTAGGATGCTCGATAATCGTCTGTATAGACAGAGAAAAACGATACAGTAGTTCCTACCATATCATTACCTTTAATAGTTTGTGAGAACTACCCTTATTCGGCTAATCAAGCTCTAGTAATTTAACTATCTGTAATTTCACAATTCTTATTCCTTTTTTGGGATGATAAATCAATACCCCATGAATGATCTGTGCAAGGTATGAAGTAAAACTATGTGGCTTTGGAGTCCAACTTATCTAGTATTGGATTATGTAACTTTATTTCTACATGAACACCTCAAACCTTAAGATGGTTCAAACTAGATTAACGTCCAGTCCATGACTAAAAAAAATCAATGAAATAGTTTTAGTAAAAACATAATGGGTTATTTTCAAAGTTTTACTCCACAAAAATTATATAATGATTTTACAAATCATACTCTTCACCATATCCATATGGTGTGATTTTATCTTTCGGCCACACCTTTTTGTTCAGGACTTCCGGGCACAAAGTCACAATCCTAGAATCCTCTTAAGTATTTGGTAAATGGCTTTTTAAACTTACCAGAATTGCCATGTCAACCATGATACTCACCACCTTAGTCAAAACTGACAACTTTTATGATTTTCCCAACTATTTCTTGACTTTAGTTCGAAATATCTTGAACTTGTCAAGAAATCCAAACTTTTTCTTAATCAAGAACATATAATCACATAGGGAATAATCTTCAATAAATGTGATGAAATAAAAAATTTCTACATAATGTTGCCATATAGGATCCGCTTATTCAAGTATCAATGACTTCAGATAGATCACAACTGTCGACTACAGGTTCATTCTTTATATCGGTTATCTTACCTCTACTTCAATCTACGCATGTGTCTAGATCACTTTTCTGAGTGAGCAAAATGTTTGACATTATCAGTCTTTCTACTCTTTCTTTAGAGATATGATCAAGAAGCTTATTCCGCAATGCGTATGACTGTACCTTAAACAAAGGTCCTTTTGAAATAATATTTTCAGCTGTATAAGTGGCGTATAATTCATTGGGAGATAAACATAATTCGTACAATCCATTGGACATAGTGTAGTACCAAGCTTTATTTTAATTAAAAGAAATAGTAATTGCTATATTTGATATCTCAAAAAGTAACTACACATGTCCAAACTTGATACGAAAAATAAATTCCTTCTTTAAGGATAGTACATAAAATATGTTTCTTAATGTTACAATAAAACCAGAATTCAGAATGACATTCCCATCAATTCAACGTCAACTTTATAGTTGTTTTCTATAGTGAGCTTGATTCATCCTGATTTGGTATCTTTCAATTTATTAATTCCTATATTGTAAACACAACATAATATGTTGCACCGCTATCTAGCCACCAGATGAGGCTTTAGATAGAATAAATTCACAAACCAACACCAAAGAATCATTACTTTATGCTCATGTTTAGATAACCAAGTCTTAACATTAATTGTAGTCTTTCTTTATGTGACCGTTTTTCTTATAGAAGAAGTAGCAATCACTATCCTTTTAAAAGGATGTTTTTCATGGATCCAAATCGTCATAATGACCAGTGGTTTACAATAATACTTTATGAGTATGATTTCAAAATTGCTTAATATGCAATTCCACCAACTTTAAAACGTAATCTCTAATCTTAATAGAACCATCACACATGATGTTGAAGAGTCATTACAGACATATACTACTCTCAGTAATGGATGGGATTTAATTTCAAACCCCAAAGGCTTCCTTCATTTATTTAATAGTGCAGTTAACTGACAAAAATACTTTTCAAGTGTTCTTTAATAGATCGCTTTATATCAAATAAACGAATCCAATTGTTCTTTACCCAATAAGCACATATGCCATTGGAAGTTCTCACTAATAAAACTGAGAACCATGGGTCTTTCTTGACAATAGCAATACAAATATTTGCCAGTCATGTATATATAGAAAATCCTTATTGAGTTCACAAAACTTGAACCTAGATAAATCTCAATTTTCGGTTTTAACAGAGTTGCCATTCACAGAAACGGTGACTGGAAAAACAATCAATGTTTTCAATTAGCATAATGTGAAAATTTCACCTTGAGAGATACATGCATCATCATATAATTACCTTTGGGCAGAAAAAATGACATGCAATTGTATACTCCCTACACTATAGCGGCCATGAGAATATATTTTAATCTTCGTTAATCACCACCTTTGGGTGTATGAAAATACTTGGACCAATCAATTCTCAACCATATGTTGTAGATGTAATCATCCATGCAAGAATACGCAATTACCTCATTTAGGAGTATAATAACGCATTAAAATAGGAGACATCCCAATATTTTGTAAACTGTTCTTTATTAAACTCAACCAAGTATGCCACTTTGGCGGTCACAATCCAATTGAATTTATCAGAAATTGTGATATAACTTTATATTTCACATTTACCGTATGCATGTAATTTCTAAAATTAGAGGCAATCATCCACAAAATTACACGCCGCTAATTTTCATCGATGCAATCAACAATACATGCTAAACAATAAACATGTAATTGATAAATCATGCTCCACATATCTGTATGTGGTACTTACATGAAAGCTTGTACATGTATTTCAAGAAACCATATAGAAATACCTAGTAGAGCACAAGCAGCACGCCAATACTTGAAATATCTCACATGCACCTTTCTTTCTCTGCGCGCAGTCCTCACGCGCTAACATGTGCATCGCCAGTCGGTACTGAAAATCGGTTCAACTGGTTTATCCAATCCAACTGCTACTCCTTTAGTCGACTAGCGAACTAGGTCATGCAGAACGATCAACGACTGTTTCAACGGATGGCACGAGTCAATAATCAACTTGCCGGATTGGGTTCACAAATCGGATAGGGTCACCGAGTCGGGTTGAGTCACCCGGGCTTGAGTGACGTAAAAAGTCGTCAGCCTGCACATGCCGTGCACATGCGGGCCGAGGTTTGTCGCCTGGGACCGTTTGGCGCGTGCGTACGCTTGTTTCGTCAAAATAGAGTTCCATGTTTAGCACGACTTGTTCTATTCCTGCAGACTTGTTTCACAAGTCCCATCGCGAGACAAAATTTTGTGCAGAAAAAATCGAAAGAGAAAACTTTCTAGAACACTTCTTGGTCCAAAGCCACACAGAGAGGTGAAAACCTAAATTAAAATTCCTTTTGACTTTTCTCTCTGACAACCAAACTTCCGAATAAGGCCCAGCCGCATGAAATAGAAGAGAAAAAAGCGCTATAGGAGTAAAACGCCGTATAAAAAATTTCGAAAACTAACCAAAATCTTGATTCGAGATCTAAAACGTTTAGGCTCTGATACCACATGTAAGCTGCGAATTTAATCCGTATGCAGCAATCCAAGATCATCACGTATAGATTCACGAATCACACATTCATAAAGTAGAAGAATTGACTAACATGTTTTTGGATCCATCATTCTTGATGCAAAACTTGTGACAATCCGATACTCGAGAGCTTCTCATCTATGAACCCTCTTATCGCTGGCTTCAATGAGACGGCTCCTCACATATCGTTTTGACGACTCTTTATGTGAGGATGTGTGGAAATCAGGATTTAAAGGAGGGACTTGAGCTCTATTTACAAAGAATGAAACCTATCTCATCATTAAAAGATAAGGTTTATCTCGGCCCATACTATCCAACCCCATATCCGACTAGAATTAGGAAACTGTATATATCTTATCTTTATTAGACCAATTATTATCTACAATAACAATTAATAAAACCCACAATTGAATATTAAAATAAAATATTCTAACAATTCGCAAACATACGAGGTATTCGTAGACGAATAGGGCTTGTCTAACCTCAAATTATCTTAAGACGTTGCTTTGAATGTTGACTTTCTGTGGTTGAGATAATTAGGAGATTTTGGAAAATAATGAATGGGTCAAATGCAAGAATTGAATACGAGTATTCAAAAGTTTCATGCACATGAATCATGACGAGTGCGTCACCCAGAGAGGGCTTATTGGTAAGAATGTAATCTTATTTCGTAAGATTCTTTTCTATTGGTTTGAGAAATTGGATTACAGAGGTCAAGTCAAGGAACGGGGAACAAGGAAACGCAGTAGATGTTTATCGACATAAGTTACTTATCCTCGCAGAAGTTGAATCACCCGGCCAGTATTGATGGGATAAAATGCAGCCAAGTCTGATTAGGAAAAACACTTTCACATTGCCGAACCTTTTACAAAGTTTAACCTTAACCGTAATAAGCTATTTCGTGTTCATAATAAATCAATTGGGATGGAAGAGGGACGGTATGTCGGGCCAAATCCATCTTGGTAAACCTTTTATTACTTTCGAAACCCATCTCATTCCCGTTATAGGTTTCAATATAATATCGCGTACCCATCTTAGTAAACTAGTCAGTTCCCGCTGGTACCCGCACTCGGCCATAATATTTTTACAATAAATGAAAATCTCATACTAGATATGTAATAAACAATCTTAAATTTGCAAACACGACTGTTATTCAAAAATCGTGGATGATAAATCTCCAATAGAAACATATGGAGTCTCAGAATATAAAAGGGATAGAATTGAGTTGCCACGGTGCCGTCTCTTTTCCTTGCTGCTCTAACAACGTTCATACCGTAAGAAACACCCCCACGTTGGCCAGAACAGAAATAAAACATTAATTGACCCTCTTTTCTTTTCCTTCTTTTTTTTCTTTTTACTTAGCGAATCAGTGTGGACCATTCGAGCGATTGAAGTTTGAATTGACTCGCAATTAACTTTTTAAAACCCACTAATCTTGTGACTATCGACCGAAGTCAAAGAAGAGAAAAAAAATATGGTAAAGCATAAGACAACGCTGGCCAATATACCAAAAGGTTTTCATACTGCAGAAGGCGAGCATACAAGCTGAAGGGAACGGATCCCCAAAAATACATTTAAATACGCAGCGGATTACACCAAAGCGCAAGCCCTAGATCGACTTGAATCACTGATCGAAGAGGTAAATCACATAGAACGGACGTACCTCATTTTCCACAGATTAGAAGCCCCAATCGCTAGTGAGAAGGAGTCTGGATCCCCCGATCGTTCCTTGTCAATACCCACAGAGAGTCTCGAACGAGAGAGCCTTTTTCGTGAGAGATTCTGAGCATCGTTTTGCAAGTAGCAGAGGGTGTATATTGAGGAGTTACCAAAACTTCCTCATACAATTAATTAGGAAATTTAATATACCCTTTACTGCTAGATTAAATATTGGAATAAAAGCAATATTCAATATCGCCATTAATTTTGCCCTTAAATGGGCGTTACATTCCAACACAAGCAAAACATGAGGCAGCTTCTCAGTACATCGCATGTTCTCCGTGTCCAACGCTGTTGAGGGTTTGGTTCTTAGTTCCCATTAGCAAAAAGGCATTTCTCAATGAGCGGGAGAGGGTCCTCGAGACATTGAAAGATTTTTATAGTTTGAGCCCGTATTCTTTATTTATGTTTGACTTATGAATAGCTACTGTTATATATAATATCATTCTCTTGTAATTGAAAGTTCTGACAGAGAGGTAGGGGTGGTAATTATATTGGATTTCTCCACCGCACCTAGTCCTAACTTAAATGTGAATAAAGATAAACCTTGTATCTCGACTCTTAAATTTCTCGCATTTACTCTCTATTTCGTTGCATTTGTGCGTCTAATTCCGACAAATATGGCGTACTGGGTTGATGCACGAGCTCTTGGTTCCCACCATGAGCTACGTGTCTACAAGATTTTGGAAGCCTTTAGGCATAGAACTAGTCATTCAGGTTCTTTCATGCCGAATAGTGAGACAAGTTCCTGTTCCTGTATATTGTGGTGTGACTACTCAGACGAGCGTTTGATTGTTTTGGGCGTGAGTGTTCACATTCGTTTGAACGAGACTTCCGCACTTAAATTGGAATTCCACACTATTTTGCAGGACCACATGTTTTGGAAAGCTTCGGTTTGGTCGGCTCGGGACTCCGTTCTTTTGGACTTGCGTCGTTCAAATTCTTCAACCGGGTGCGTAAAGACAATGCTCGTGTGCATTGTATTTAGATGAATGTCGGTTCTGTTGAGCCGATTTGTAACATATTGTTAAAATGAGATATTTGAATTGAAATTCCACAAGCGTTTGTATTTGGAATTTGATAGCGTAACAGTCTTTGAGTGATTGTGAGAATAACAATACATTGTGAGTCACAAATTCTTAAAAGGTGGATGCCATAATAATTTCTAATTAACAAATATCTTTTTTTGTGTGTGCAAAAAAAGACTATTAGCACAATAGTCAGCCAAAGACGGTTATACGCTTTGTTTTATCTTGATATTCTGTCAAAGAACACGAGGATCCCGGATGATACACAACTTCTGCATCGCTGAAAAAGAAACACGAATTTCACAACAAAGGGAAAAGAGGAACGTTTTTCTAATGGTTAGATAAATTCATGCAAAATTCGCAATGTCACCTTTTGTACCGTGCAGTTTACTTATATTGCCTCCATGTTATTAACACAGATGTGGCTATGCAGCTAATTGGAAATTAAAGACAAAGTACTTGTGTCACACATGTACTGATGTCTTGGGACCTTAAGTCCCAAGTTGAGCCACTCCCCGTGGTTACTTGCTTGAATATCGGAAGCAAGGTCGAACTCTACATTGGTGTGTTTGGTTTGATGATTTGTCAATTTAGCTTTAAACATTGGACGACTTATTAATTTTGTTCTACCAGCCAATTATGGTCAGAGACGTGGACAACTTTCTTAAATCCTTTGAATTTGTCATTATTATATTTTCTATTGTTCTTTACTTATTTTTTTCTTTTAAGCCTAGTCCGGGCGAGGGCACTGCCGTCGTCGCCCTTGCTTAAATCCAAGCGAGATCTGGGACCCTCGCCAGCCTAGGGGTAGGGAAAAAAAGAAAATAAGCAATATAGAAACAATTGAAAATTGAAAATAAAACAAAATCATAGTAGCGCCAACTGTGCTACATAGGATGGTTGGGGTTGACTAGACTACCACGTTAGTAATTTTTTCAGTTAAAATTGATCAAAATGACTAAATTGTCAAATCATCAAAAGGTTTAGGACTAAGTTGGTAAATTGCTAAAATATTTAGGACTGAATTGACATAATTAAAAGGTTTATGACTAAATTAGTAAAAATGTAATACGATTTAGAGCTTTTTTTATAATTTTTCTTTTTTTTTTGCCATAAATATAGTTATCAATTAGAAATCGTCTTTTGTATAGTGAAAGTTAACTTATGAGATGACTGAAGATTTCTCAAAGTCAAAATGAAATGAGTGTGTGGGTAAATGTCCGAACACCATATTGACATCACATTCATGGAAGGTTTAATACACTAAAAAATCTCCAACTTTAACTCTTATCCCAATTCTACCTTTTCTCTCATAAAAAAACTCCAACTTTAGGTGTAGTCCTAATTCTACCCTAAACTTTTTTTGACTTATAAAAAAAACCTCAAATTTAGGTCTAGTCTCAATTTTACCATAATTTTTTTTTTGTCTCATAAAAAATCCTCAACTTTAGATCCAATATCAATTCTACCATAAACTTTTTTTTTGTCTCATAAATAATCACAACATTAGGTACAATTTCAATTTTACTCTAATTTTATTGTCTTATAAAATATGACAAACTTTTACTTGAGTCCTAAATCTGACTCGATTAACCTTATGTCAAAATCGCCCTTAGTGATTTTGCGCCCGATTTTCAATCTCTCATATATGGAAATGTTCCATCTCTCGTGATCGGAAAGCTCACACTCAAGATACTCGAATAACTTGTGTTTAGAAGTTTTTCATTTCTCGATTTTCAATGAGAAATTTTGAATGGATGGTTAATGGGGGCAGATTTGTGATCAAGTAATAGTTTGTGATTTTTTTTTATAAGATTGTAAAAGTTTTAAGGTAAAATTGGGACTAGGCAGTAAAATTGGGAAAAGACCTAAAGTTGGAAGTTTTTAAAGGGAAAAAAAGAAGAAGCTTTGGGTAAAGTTAAAAAAAAAAAGCTTTGGTTTTTATGGGACAAAAATTAGTTTGGGGGTAGAATTGGGACTAGACCTAAAGTTAGAGGTTTTTTTATGAGACAAAAGATAGAATTGAGATCCTTACCCCCCAAAAAAAAAAGATAGAATTGAGAAAAGACGTAAAGTTGGGATTTTTTTTGGGTGTTAGGTCATTCATGGAAAGATAAAAACCAGAAATCAAATGGACATACTGAAAAGTATCATGTGTAAACAATCGTGCTGATGGCATCATTCCCCGACGTTGTGGACATGATACAACAAACGAGTAGGTCAAGGACGAGCACAAGACGTTAGCTGTCCTACGACCGACCAATTCAAATTCTTATGAACGCTTTTTCTTCTTTTCCTCCTCTTTCTTTTTAACCAGTGAAGTCAAACCTAAATGTCTTCTCCAGCTGCGGCAGTCAAATATCAAAAACCCGGTTTCAAACTCGTATTTGAAGTCCAGTTTCATGAAAACAAAACGGAACTCCAATTAAGTTTACAATTCCTATGAGATGGTAATTAGATTATGGCCTAATACTGCAGAAAACCTAAAACTATTTCATTTCCATGTAAACTTGTCTTTCTTGACGACCAATTCAAATGCTTCTTCTTCTTTCTCTATAACCAGCAAAGTCTTTCCATTATCGGGTTCTCCCTAACCGCGGCAGTCAAATATTCAAATATCCCAGGCCCGTTCAACAGGTTTGATCAAGAGAAGAAGAAACGAAGCAATTGCTGGTAGCTTGACAATGGCGCAGTATAAATATGAGACATCCTCAGATGCATTCTCTTCATCGTGCACACACATAAACACACGACTTGCAACAACTAAAGCAGAAGAAAATTAGAGATTAGTAGAAATCAGCCAAGGATGAAGATCTTTTCGTCAAAAGTAGCAGCTGGTGTGATGGTTTTGCTGTTCTTGATGGTAACATCGGTGCGACCAAGTGAAGCATGCCGGGTTCTAATAAAGAGCAGCGAAATAGCGCGGGCTCATATTGAGGAGCCGAGTTTAATTGTTCTCCAGACCCTGCAGAAGGGTTCGACCCCGTGCACCGGGAACTGCCACGGCTACACTCCCGGAAGCAGCACCACCAGCACCAAGGCCTTTGCAGGCCGATCAGCCGTGGGCGTGCCTCCACGTGACTATTCCGATCACGTCCCTCGAGCTGGTGTGGCTGCAGATCGCAAATAGTTGGTGCTCCATGCAGAGGACGCTTGTGAAGAGAATTGAGTAGCTGCAAGTAAAAAAGAATGAAAAGGAATCAATAAGTAGTTTACAAGCGCAAACAGATAATTCTACATTTTCCCTTTTTTTTTTTTTTCGGATGGATAGTTTCCATCTGTTGTGGAATGTATAACTTGTTTCAATTTGTTGGATGTAATCCTTCAAGCCTAATAAATTTGTTAGCAGTTTTTTCATTAGTGCAAAAGCCGGGAAGGACTACCCGATCTTTGTCAGCAGTTTCGTTTCGTCATTGTTTTGTCAATTTTGGATTGATGAAAAACCCCAGTGTTGTTGAAATGGTAGCTAATGTTGCGCCAAGCGAATTTCGTGCTGTGTACCAAGAATTAAGCGACAAAATTCGATGGGACAACTACTTTTTCTCTGTGATAAATTAAGACATGGACTTCCTAAGTGCCTCAAGGATTTGGCACGATCTCATAACTGGATGTTAGGCTCGTAATTTATATAATTTATTCTGTTAACTTAGGCACCGCTTATTTTACAAAACTTTTGGCATTTCCGGAGAATTTTTTTTTCTAGAATAATGATGATATTTATCGATGTTCGGCTAAAATTTGAACATGAACTAGAAAATGCATACGTCGTTTGGTAAAAAAAATAAATCTGATCTGCTTTACCTAAATAGACATACATTATTCGGGCGTTATTGACGTGTGCTTAGGTAGCAAGGAAATCAGGTATGGGCATCAGAGTCCCGGTTTCGGCCTCGATGGACCTAGACCCAAGCGCCGCAAACCTCAGCGTAGGCATTGATCCCGCATTTGACTTCGATGGTCCCATGTGTCGAGGATGGCATCACGGGCTCTGCAGTCTCGGGCCTGGCCACAATGAATCTGGGGGCCAGGAATGGCGCACAAGCTCCGGGGTCTCGGTCCAGGGCTTGATGGACTTGGGCATAGATGCCATGGACCCGGGCTTAGGCACCAAGGTCCTTGGGCCTACCGCGATGGATATGAGTGCGAGGGTCATAGACACAGCCTCAATAGACTCCAGCCAAAGTGCAAGGGACCCAATCATGGACTCCAAGGTCCTAGGCAATAGCGCCGAGGTCCCGAGCCCAATCTTGATGGACACGTGTGTGGCCTCGATGGACATGGGCCCTTATGCCGAGGACTCGAGCATTGGAAATGTCGACCTTGATAGACCCAATCCCGAGCGTAGGGTCTCGAGCCTTGTTGACTTGATTCCAACCTCAATGGAACCGAGCCCGACCATTATGGATCCGAGCAAGATCATTAGGGTCTTGGATTCGGCCTCTATGGACCTGTGTCGGGGGGCAAGGCAACTGTCCCGTAGCCCTAGGCTCGGCGACCGGTGCTAGTGATTCGAACCCAACCTTTATGGACCCGAACCTGACCTCTTTAGACTTGGGATTGGCCTCAATGGACCCTGACGGACCAAAACCCGGCCTCCAGACCCCCGGAACAAGTGCTGGAGTTTCTGTGCCAAACTAGAGTTTGAGTCTAAGTGTCTACATCTAGTTATATTTTAGAAAATGATGTCTGAATTTTTAGTGAGAAAATTATTTTCCTGAATTTAAGTATAGATTTTCCATTGACTCATTTTTCTAAACGATCCAAATGCTAGAAAATGAAGAAATATTTTCTACAAAACAAACGAAACCTAATGTATATCACATTCGTGTCAATGCTGGTCGCTTTTGGATTTGCCACGTAACAATGTTTGAACATTTTAATTTGTGTGAAAAATTGTCGACCCTGAATTGCTTTAGCTAATTATGAAAAGCTGGGAACAAGCAAAATTTGTAGCAGAGGCCTGTGGTAGGAGAAGTCGTCACGCAACCCTGCGGACTATTTGTTACTTTTTCTGAAGGAGCTTTATTATAAGTGGCAGAAAAAATTAACAAACATCTGATCTTTTGATAATTTGCTGGTAATTTATTGACACTTCGATGAACTCTTTTTTTTTTTTAAATAGAGTTATCAAGTTATCGGCATTCCTTATCATTGATAAGTTTTAGTTGTCTGTCTAACTTTTGAATTTACCAACTCCCACATGAATTTATCGATGTTGATCGGAATGACTTGCCTATTTCTTTTCCTCTTAAATTACCAACTAACTTTCGATTGCTAGCTCACTTGCATCTAAGTTACACTATGTTTGCACCGAAAAATTGACCTACTTTTGGTTATTATCGATATATGATAGACTAAGTTGACCAATGACATGCGGCCGCTTTCATCAAAATCAAAGTAATTGACTTGATACTTAACCAATATGTTCTATTATGGTGTGCCGCCCATGCAGACAACTCCACCCAACCCACTACAGATAACTGGCAAGGCAGTTATCACTTATCAAAAGTTTTTTTTTTTAACGTGAGAAAGTCACGTCTTTCGATGAACATAACTTCTCTCCTCTCCTAATGTATCAATCTGTCGTTGGTTTTCACATATACGAAACAAAGAAAGAACGACGCTCTCCCCTTTACTGTTGAATCGCATTCGAAGCGAACGGAACTCTTGAGACTGTAAAGGCGACATATAATCTGTGGCAATGACGATATGTCCTCGTGATGTATTCTTTCTCGATCAGTGATGCAAGTTGTGTTTTGGGCATATTTCTGCACGTTTGATGTTTAAAACAGAGGATTTCGTATCCTTCGTAATATGTATGTAAATGGAGGCATTTTCTTAATCAATTGCTGCAATGGCGTCTCTATTACTTGCTGCTCAGACAACATTTATACCGTTGCGGTACAACCCCATGTTGGGAAACAAAATACCAATTGACCCCTTTTTTATGTTTACTTAATGAACCTGAGGGGGCAAATCGAGCGCTTTGAGTTTGAATTGACTCCTGATTAAACTTATATAGGGCGCGTGATTGGTACATATGTTTGAATGAGACTTCTGGACTTGAGTTGGAAATTCCGCACTATTTGGCAATGCCCGTTTTCTTCGGGTGTAATTGTCGGACCATATTGTTTTGGAATGCTTCGATGTGGTCGGTTTGGGGCTTCGTTCTTTCGGACTTGCGTTGTTCAAATTCTTTAACCCTGAACGTAGAGATGGCGCTCGTGTATGTTGAAACGAGTGACTTGACTAGAATTGGAATTCCACACGCTGTAGCTTTGCCCAACTTTGAGATAGTCAACATTTGTTCTTCGGGAAAAGTGTCAGAAAAATTCTAGACCTATAGTATTTACGCTAATTTAGTCATATACCTTTTGAACTAGAGTCAATTCAGTCATTCTGATTAATTTTGGCTAGATATTGCTAACATGGATGTTGAATGGTTTACATAGTACGACCGGTGCTGACGTCGAGATTTATTAATACTATTTTTGATAATCTTTTCTTTCTTTTTTTCTGCCTCCTTCCTCAAATGGCCAGCGAGGGCTGGCCCTCACCACCATAGACTAGGGTTGGCATCGCCGGGGTGAAGGCGAATGCCATTTGGCGAGGCTGACCATCTCCAACCACTGAAGGAAAGAAGCAAAAGAAGACAAGTACAAAAAGAAAGAAAAAATAAAAAAATAAAAAATTGAAAAATGTTATTCAAAAATATCCATGCCAGCGCCAACCATGCCACGTAGGTTATTTGGTGTCCACTTTAGCAATATCCAGTCAAAATTAGCTGAAATGACTGAATTGGCTCTTGGTCAAAAGATTTAGAACTAAATTGGCAGCCCTTTGTTTTTCTTACCGATAAAAGCAACCAAGAGTCCTTAATCCCATCATCAAAGTGCAATAAATTCTTAAAACTTTCAAATAGCACAAATCAAGTTATAAAATTTATATCGGCAGTCAAATCGTTCATTCAATTTTTTTTTATTACAATTTTGTTCTCTTTCCTATGTATCCTCTTACGTTATTAAATCATGAAGTATAAGTCTACAAAAACGTCGTCTCGGTACTTGATATTTTTAGCCAAATCGTGCATCACTACAACATGTCATGGATAATTATTGAACTTTATTAGTACTTCGACATTCGTTATAAAATAAAAATTAAGACGTTTTGACGAGCATACTAGACCGGATCTAAGTCACAAAGTTTCGTGTCTGCCCCAACATTAACTTGGGTTCGACCGCTGGGTCCAAGATCCAAGTCCCTGGTTGACCCAGTCCACGAGGTTCTTTCCAGGACAAGACATTAGCTGTTCCACGACCAACCAATTCAAATGCTTATTAACACTTCTTCTTCTTCTTCTTCTTCTTTTTCTTAAAACCAGTGAAGTCAAATCCGAATTTCTTCAAAAATCAAAATCCCGTGTCCAACAATTTAGTCAGAAGAATCGAAGAAACAAACGAAGCTATAATCTGTTGTTCGCATATAAATACGAGAGATCCCTCCCACAAGGCAAGGCATTTCTCCAGTCAAAATATGGTCAAAACCCTAATCCTATGTACTTGAGAGACCGAGGCACGCGAGGTGAGGTCATGTGCTTAATTTGGTGTCCATCTATTGTCTCACCTCTTTGAATCATTTTCTTTCCCCCCGTCTCACTTCAGCCGAATTTCACTGGGAGATTATAACAATTATAGAATGAGAAGAGGGACAAAATGCGAAAGATTGGATTTTGCGATTTAGATTTTCATTTTCAATTTGCTTAATTTTTTTTTTAAAAAAATTAATAGGGTTTGTAAATACACATTGAATAAGTTGCCAAGGTGTCAAAGGGAAAAGGTTGAGTTTGGGCTGGCTCTACGCTCTGTGTTACCTGTTAAACTTTATTTTTGTCAGCCGAAACAGAGAGCCCCGTTCCTTGATTTCTTCCCTCAAGTTTGCCCTGACTCGAATCCCACGCCCATTTCTATCTTTTTTTAAAAAGAGCTCTTTGCATAATTCGTTTTCTTGTGGAGTAAGCACTATAACCGTAGATAAACATTATATAACAGAAAAAAAGAGAAATCCAAGAAATGGAGTATAATCTTTTCATCTAAAAAGTATGTGATATATATCGGTGGGCTTTGGATAAAATTTTATTTTTCAGCCCAGCCCAAAAAAAATTTAGCTGCAATAAAGAAAAGGTCGGATTTTCTTAATAAAAAAAGCTATTTATGGAGAGGGCGGCACTATTTCCACTCCCATTTCGGCTAAGACATTCCTTTTACTAGTTAACTTACTTAGAATACCTTGCTCTTTCTTCATTAAATGTTTCTTTTTTTATCAGGCTAATCCACAAGCTACCTTTACTTTTAGTCGATCTTGATAAAAATGAAAAAGTAAAATCGATCACAAAATAATAAAAAAAATTAATTCATTAAAAGCATAATAAAATGTCGAACATATTTGCATTTAGATATGTCTTAACAAAGGTAAACACAAAAAAAACATGAAATTTCGTATTGTTCAACTCTTGATATAAATTATTGAATTAATATCGATTGTAAATTCAATCTTATAGCAAGTAGATTAACTTACGCAAGTTTGAAAGTGTAAAATGTGTAAACAAATTTTCAACCCATCTTGCAATTCATATTAAAATGTGAAAAGCTAAAGAAAAAAAACACAACTAAGCGATATGTAACTTTAGAAACCTATAAGTCTATTTGAAAATTAAATACAAGATCAAAATATGCTTGATAAATTATATTGAATTTAAATTTCAACTTTGAAATAAAGTTTTGTAAAACTATTTTGTAAAAAATAGATTATTAATTATATGTTCATAAGCCGTTATAACTAAAAATTTCTAACATTTTTATAGCTTTTTAAATTAAAAGCATAAGATAATAGCTTAAGAATAACGAACTTCTCTAAGAAAAATGATAAAATAATGCATTATAGATTGATATTTTATTGGGTATAATTTGACATTTATATTGTGAACTTGATATTTAAAAGGGAAAATATAGATAAAGGCATAATGTTGGTTAGGCTGATTTAAAAAAAAAAACAATAGGAAGAAGGGTATTTCGGTCGATTGATTGAAAAAATGAGTGCCTTAGTCAAAATGAGAGTGAAAATAGCGCTGCCCTTATAGATATTATAAGGGAATTTGTGCAGATCTAGTGGAGAGCACTAACTCGTGGCTTTGACTAATTTCGACACCATTTTTCAAGTGTGCAAAAAAAGAAAAAACTCTCAGTTGAGATTCAATTTTGACATCCATCAGGCCGCAATATAGCGACAAATTAAGGACATAGAAGTGGTCATTAGAATTTGGGGCAACAATTAGGGCTCTTGAGAGTCCTCATTTTATTTGGGTTTTTCAATTGGCAAGATCTATGTTCAGTAGCTGCACTGACTGTATAAGTTGGATTGATCAGTGTTGAAAGATCGAGGTTTGCTATCGACTTGGGTTGTTCATGCTCATTTTGCAATTTCATGGTTGGCGCTTGTTTAATTTGGGTTGACCTTCAACCGACGAATGACGATGAAGACCATTCTTCTCCAATTGACAAATGAGGAAAGAATGGCTATTCCGCAAAAGCAAATACCGAACAGGAAAGATGAGGTCAAGGTAGAAGGGATTAACAATTTGAACTAAAGCTTACAGATGGAAATGGAAGTCGTTTGAAGCTTTCTGTGCAAGGTGTAAATGTTCTGGATATGAACTTTCTGGTCGTCATCGATGAATTCTATTTATACTTTGGCATCTGTGTGGACATTGAGAATGCGAATCTCCTTGCCTCCATGAAAAGCGAAGCAGAGTTAATCAGAGAAAAGGAGAAATGACAAGGAAATCAACACTTTGTTGACACCTAAATTTTGACCAAAATTTTCAATCATTTTTTTTAGAAAATTAGAGCTAATCTTTTAGCTCTAGCAAAAATAATTAAGTCATATTTCATATTTATTTTTATCATGCATTTGCATTTAATGAACCAGCAGTGAAGCAATCCAAATTAATCATGCGGGTTTGATGTGGAACAGTTGGCATGCGATTATCTTGATAAATTGGATCATCAGAAGCCCGCGCGACTTTATCGGTAATTTCGGATCTTGGGTCAAACGATCTCGGATAGCGCTCAAAATTGGTCGGTTGAAGCGAAACAGCCGTCTGATTCAAAGTCACTGCTTTGCTGTGAGATACGATGGATTTTGGCATTCTGAAGTCGTTTAGACCACTTTTTAGGCAGTTTCCTATTTAGCAGTTTTGAATTTTTGCGTAATTTTCGAGATTTCAATTTGATTCCTTTTAGATAAGATTAGATTTGAGTCGATTAATGTTATCTTTAGTTATCTGCATTCCTTTAGGAGTCCTATCTATATATATGGACGTTCTCTCTTTGTATTATTTAGATTACCATTCAATCAAATTTGAGTTTTCCTTTGGAATTGCTTTCCAAGTTATTGCTTCCCTGCGTCAGGATTCTACGAGCAAAAAAATAAAATTGTGATGATGTATTGGGGTGTATGTTGGTCGAAAATTCCAAGTAATGAGACCAAATTGAGATTTAATTGAAATAATTCAACTTTTTAAGGACTCAATTGGAAAAATGTTTTAGAACTGGGATTATTTCGTAATTAAATGGAAAGTGTGAACACTAGCTCACCATTATACACACGTAGGGTTTACGTTTAGGGGGGCCACACACCAAGACACATTCAGAAAATTCAGAGTATTCACGTGAGAATTGAGGGGAAAAAGAAAGAGAGTTCTTGGAGGCCATTCACATCTTCTTCAAGGTTGCCCGCATAGAATCCACCACTATGCTTCTGGTGAGGGACTTTCTTCATCCTGGGTGCTTGTGACATATCTACGAGAGAGAAGATGGCTCAATGTTGGATGCTTTCCTCGTCCAAAATTCATCGAGGGATCCCACAGGTGCCAATTACAAAGCAAGGATAAAAGAAAAAAGGGAAGTTGTCCTTCATCAGAGGGGGAAATTACACTCCCCGAGGGCAGTCTGCACGAGGAAAATCTCTGGAGGCGGGCGGGTCCTCTGGTCGGAAATTCAACAATATAAATCGAAATTCGGGGAGTAACGTTGAAGCGCCAAAACCTACTGAATCCTTTGCATCAATGGCTCATGAAGTTGCGCAGAATCCTTATGTAAAGCCCTATCCATGAAAGTGTTTTAAATGTAATGAACCTGGACATCGTTCTAGTGATTGTCCGTGGCGGAAGATGGAAAATTTGGTCGAACCTCACGATGAGATTTATGAAGAGGATTGGGGGGGACGAGGAAGAGATAGTCGATGAAGAGGGTGAACATGTTAATTGCGTGGTTAGGCGGCTGCTGTTAACCCATGGAGAGAGGATTCGCAGCGGAACAACCTTTTCTGTACCCGATGCACTATAAGTGGTAAAGTCTGCAACGTTATTATTGATAGTGGAAGTTGCGAGAATATTGTATCGCAGGCACTTGTCGATCATCTCAAACTGAAGATTGAAGCTCACCCCTCGCCCTATACGATCAAATGGATTCGTAAGGGACCAGAATTAAAGGTAACCCAGACTTGTCGTTTGCCTATTTCTATTGGGAAAACGTACAAGGATACAATAATCTGTGATGTTGCTGAGATGGATGCATGTCACGTCTTGTTGGGACGACCATGGAAATATGACGTTGATGTTACTCACCGAGCGTGTGAAAACGTTTATTAGTTTGTGTGGGGGAGGGCGGAGATTACCCTTCGTCCCTTGGATGAAGCTGTTCGTGTTTCGCAACCCCCTCAAAAACAGGCTAAGGGTGGTGAAACTGGAGTTTTACTTAATGTTCGTAAGAGAAATGATATGTATTTAATTGTTGATGATGGGTCTAAGCAGGAAACCATTGTGATTCCAGAAGCTCTGCAGCCTTTATTGAAGGCTTTCTCTGGTATTATTACTGAAGACCTACCTGATGGACTACCACTATTGCGAGACATCCAGCATCAGATTGATTTACTACCCGGTGCTAGTCTATCTAATTTGCCACATTACCGTATGACCCCAAATGAGAATCAGATACTAAGAGAGAAGGTGCAAGAACTTCTGCGAAAAGGTTTTGTCCAAGAAAGTATGAGTCCTTGTGCTGTTCCTGCTTTGCTTACACCGAAGAAAGATGGAAGCATGCGGATGTGTGTGGATAGTTGAGCGATAAATAAAATTACTGTGAGGTATCACTTCCCTATTCCTCGTTTGGATGATATGCTTGACAGGTTGTCTGGGTCAAAGATCTTTTCGAAGATCGATTTGAGGAGTGGTTACCATCAGATTCGCATGAGACCTGTGGATGAATGGAAGACGGCGTTCAAAACCAGCGAAGGACTTTATGAATGGCTAGTCATGCCATTCGGGCTTAGCAATGCGCCCAGCACTTTTATGCGTTTGATGACGCAAGTTCTTAAACCTTTCTTGAGCAAGTTTGTGGTGGTTTATTTCAATGATATACTTATCTATAGCCCAGATGAGCAGCAACATGTAGGACACCTTCGAGATGTTTTGCAGGTTTTGGAGGAAAATCAACTTTATATCAACCTGCCTAAATGTAGTTTCATGACGAATTAATTGCTATTTTTGGGATATATTGTTAGTGCAGATGGGCTTCGAGTTGATGAAGCGAAGGTTTCCGCCATTTGAGGTTGGCGTACGCCTAAAACTGTTGGGGAGGTGCGGAGTTTTCATGGACTGGCGACATTCTATCGCAGGTTCATCCGTAATTTCAGTACTATCTTAGCACCTATTACAGAATGTTTAAAGAAAGGCCCATTTAAGTGGAGTGAAGAGGCTGAGACGAGTTTTTCCTTGATAAAAGAAAAGTTATCTACTGCTCATGTTCTTACTTTGCCGAATTTTGATAAGTTGTTCGAGCTAAATTGTGATGCTCCTGGGGTAGGAATTGGCGCAGTTTTATCGCAGGAGGGGAAACCAATTGCTTATTTCAATGAGAAGTTGAATGAAGTTCGACAACGATGGTCACCTATGAGCAGGAATTCTATGCAGTAATACGAGCTATTAAGCACTAGCAGCCTTATCTTTATCGGCGTGAGTTTATATTGAACACTGATCACCAAGCGCTCAAATACATCAAGGGACAAAAGCATTTAAATAAAATGCAAGAGCGCTGAGTTTCATTCTTGGAGCAATTTAATTTTGTGTTTCGGCATAAGGCTGGTCATCTGAATAAAGTGGCTGATGCTCTAAGTCGCCGAGCTGCTTTACTTGTTACCATGACAAACGAAGTAGTGGGCTTTGAAATTTTATGCGACCTTTATGCTGAAGATGAAGATTTTCGAGACACTTGGGCGAAGTGTCAGGCTGCTGGTTCTGCAGGTGATATGATTATTCATGGTAATTTCTTATTTTATGGCAACAAGTTATGCATTCCGCGTAGTTCCCTTCGTGAGAAATTGATTCGGGAATTACATGGTGGGAGCCTTGGAGGACATCTTGGGCGTGATAAATCCATCGCCTTAGTGGAAGAGCGTTATTTTTTGCCACAATTAAAACGCGATGTGGGGCGTTTTGTGCAGAAGTGTCCTGTTTGTCAAGTTGCAAAGGAGCATTCTCATAACACTGGCCTCTATACACCGTTGCCAATACCAACTGGACCTTGGGTGGACATATCCATGAATTTTGTTCTGGGACTACTGCGAACACAATGAGGTATGGATTCTGTTTTTGTGGTAGTAGATAGATTTTCGAAGATGTCACATTTTATACAATGTAAGAAAACTTCCGATGCTTCTCATGTTGCTGGTCTATTCTTTCGTGAAGTTGTTCGTTTACATGGTGTTCCAAAGACGATTACCTCTGATAGGGATACTAAGTTTCTCAGTCACTTTTGGATGACTCTGTGGAAATTATTTGGCACTACTTTGCAGTACAACAGTTCTTTCCATCCTCAGATTGTTGGGCAGACTGAGGTAGTTAATCGGACAATGGCGGACATCATTCGTTATCTTTGTAGCGACACGCCAAAACAGTGGGCTCGTTATCTAGCTCCTATAGAATTTGCTTTCAACAATACAGTTAATCGTTCCACTGGAAAATCACTATTTGAAGTTGTTTATGGTCGTGTACCTCAACATACACTTGATCTAGTTCCTCTGACTAAGATTCCTGGCTATAGTGTGGTGGCAGAAAATTTGGCAACGAAAATTATGGAAGTTCAAGGATGTTACACGCCAACTTGCTGAGTCCAACGCAAAGCATAAGGAGCATGCTGATAAGCGACGTCGTTCCAAGACTTTTGAAGTTGGCGATGAGGTCATGGTCTTTCTACGCAGGGAGCGATTCCCCGTTGGTACGTACAACAAGCTGAAGAACAGAAAGATCGATCCTTGCAGAATCATTAAGAAGATCAACAACAATGCCTACGTTATTGATCTACCTGGCGATCTTAATATTTCCAACATTCAACGTGGCGGACTTATCCGAGCATCATTCTCCAGGCATTCCGCTTTATCCTGATGATAACTCGAGGGCGAGTTCTTCTAAAGAAGTGGGGAATGATATAGAATAGTTGGCTTGCGATTATCTTGATAAATTGGATCGTCAGAAGCCCGCGTGACTTTACCGGCAATTTCAGATCTTGTGTCAAATGATCTCGGATCGCGCTCAAAATTGGTCGGTTGAAGCAAAACTGACGTCTGATTCAAAGTCATCGCTTCACTGTGAGATACGATGAATTTTGGCATTCCGGAGTCATTTATACCACTTTTTAGGCAGTTTCCTATTTAGCTGTTTTGAATTTTTGTGTAATTTTCGAGATTTCAATTTGATTCATTTTAGATAAGATTAGATTTGAGTCGATTAATGTTATCTTTAGTTATCTGCATTCCTTTAGGAGTCCTATCTATATATATGGATGTCCTCTCTTTGTATTATTTAGATTACCATTCAATCAAATTTGAGTTTTCCTTTGGAATTGCTTTCCAAGTTATTGCTTCCCTGCATCAGGATTCTACGAGCAAAAAAATAAAATTGTGCTGAAGTATTGGGGAGCATGTTGGTCGAAAATTCCAAGTAATGAGACTAAATTGAGATTTAATTGAAATGATTTAACTTTTTAAGGACTCAATTGGAAAAGGTTTTAGAACTGGGATTATTTCATAATTAAATGGAAAGCGTGAACACTAGCTCACCATTATAAATACACACGTAAGGTTTACGTTTAGCGGGGCCACACACTAAGACACGTTCAGAAAATTCAGAGTATTCACATGAGAATTGAAGGGGAAAAGAAAGAGAGTTCTTGAAGGCCATTCACATCTTCTTCGAGGTTGCCCGCTATGCTTCTGGTGAGGGACCTTCTTCTTCCTGGGTGCTTGTGACATATCTACGAGAGAGAAGATGGCTCAATGCTGGATGCTTTCCTCGTCCAAAATTCATCGAGGGATCCCACAGGTAGACATGGCCAAATTGGACCCGGACCCGGAACCGGCCCGTTGATCGGCCCGGAACCGGCCCGTGACCGAGTCCGCGGTTCCGAACCGGAACCGGACCTTCACGGGCCGGTTCCGGTTCCTATTTTTTCGGAATCGGCCCGGAACCGCCGGTTCTGGGCAGGTTCCAAACCATTTAAAAAAAATTATGTGGGCCCCGCCCCTTGAAAATTTCAGGGGGCGGGGCCCCCCTCCCCCAAACGGCCGTCACTGACGGCCGTTTGGACTTTGGGGGAAAGAGCCAACGGCTCTTCCCCAACGGCCTTCGGGCCGTTGCAATTTGCAACGGCCCGAAGGCCAAAAATAAAAAAAAATAAAAATAAAAAAAACTCTATAAATACATCTCAATCCTTATTTATTTTTCTCACAATTTCTCTCAATTCTCTCTAATACTCTCAAGTGTCAAGTCTCTCAATCTCTCAAATTCTCTCAATCTGCTATTCTCTCTAAATTTTGGCTCAATTTTTCGATCAATTTTCTCAAAAAATGGCAAGTGGAAGCAGAAATACTAGAAAGGGAAAGAACCCGATGCCGATCGAGATGGGAGAATCCGATTATCCCGTTCATGAATATGATCCTCGTGAATATGCATGTTGGGAAGACGACGATGCTTCCAATCCCAACGTCGAGCACGTCCCAACGCAAGAAAGTCTTCGTCCTCGTGGTGTCGAAGAATCGTCGATAGCGAAGGAGCCGGGACGAAAGAGCCGAGAATCCGATTTATGGCTACACTTTAACAAAGTGTGCAATGAAAATGAAGGTAAGTTTGATATAAGCTGTAAATATTGTCCGCAGACATACAAGCTTGGTAAAGGAGATGGCTATGGAACATTTCGTCGGCATGTGATGAAAAAACATCCAACACAAGCGGGGATCGACACTAGCCAACAACAAATTCATGGGTTCGTCAATCCTAACGCTCATCCTTTATTTCATTTTACTAATGCACTTTACAAAGAAACATTAGCTGAATATGTTGCCCTTGAGCATGCTCCGTTTAATACTGGTGAAAATCCTAATTTTAGATATTTGGTAAACACTGCGTTAGTTCCGCAAGCACCATATGTTTCGAGAAATACTCTTAAACGCGAACTTGAACATGTTTATACAAAACAAAAAAAGAAATTGTTAAGATTTTTTAAAGAATTCAATGGACGTGTACATATAGGTAGTGATATTTGGAGTGATTCTTGGAATATTAATTCTTATATGGGTATCACGTGCCATTGGATAGGTGATGATTGGGTTATTCAAAAAGACTTCTTGCATTTCGAGTTTTTCCTGAAAGGCATACGGCCCATAAGAATTTAATTTGATTGATAAAATTTTTTCAGTTGCTTTTGATAATGCCGCCGCAAATACTGCTTCCATTCCTGAGTTAGAAAAACTTTGTAAACCCTCTTTTGGCGGACAATTTTTTCACATTAGATGTGCTTGCCATGTTTTAAATTTATGTGTTCAAGATGGTTTACGAGTTCTTGCAACATCTCTTCAGCCAATAAATAATGCAATTAGATATTTGTGGAGCCGTCCTCAACTTATGAAAGAGTGGGGAAAATATTGTAAAAAAAATGGGAGAAGGGCAAAAATGTTTCCAAAAGATATTCCGACTCGTTGGAATTCTACCTACGAGATGCTTCTACAAACTTTTGATTACAAAGATTTATTATGTTCCTTTATTTCGGATAATGTTCCCGATATTGCTTTGCTCCCGCAACATTGGGAAGTTTGCAAAAAAAGTTTAGATTTTTTGAAAGTTTTTAATGATGCTACTAATATTTTATCCGGTGTTTATTATCCTACTACGCATTTATTTTTAATAGAGTGTGTTAACATTGCTGGTATTTTTAATGAATGTGAAAAAGATACTGAATTAGCTTCGAGTATTTTAGTAATGCGAGAAAAATGGTTGCATTATTACTTGAACATTCCTCTTGTCTATTTAGTTGGTATTGTTTTCGATCCACGTACTAAATTAGATGGTTTATTAGATTATTTGAATGCTTATTATTATGAATGTTTACATTTGAATGAAGTAATAGATATTCATAGTATACAAGTAGATGTTAAAAAAGTTATAGTAGAATTATATAATGAATTTTGTAGTAAATATGGTTTAAGTGATAGTGGATGTGAATCTGTCCAGTCTTGTGTCTCACGAAGCAATACAGGTATTTCACTTGGTAGAGGGTATAAAATGCTCATGAGTAGGCAAAAAAAAACAAAAAGGGACAACAGGTAGTATTTCCGAATTAGAAAACTATTTAACAATTTATTTTGAGTTTAGTGATTCCAAACACAGCGCGGTAGATTTCAAGATTCTTGAGTGGTGGAAGAACCATTCAATTCAATATCCAGTTCTCTCCCTCATTGCAAGACAAATATTAGCGACACCTTCTTCGACAGTGGCAGTTGAACAAGCATTTAGTGCTGGATGATTAATTTTAGACTCTCGCCGTTCAAGATTAAATCCAGAAAGTGTGGGGTTTCAAGCTTGCGTTGATGATTGGACAAGGGCTAAGCTTCGACAACAAGAGTTGGATCGAGAACACGACTTCTTCAGTGATGATTGTGGAGATACCACCGCCACCACAACAACAGGTAGCGACGATTGAAGATGAGGTAAGTTGGGGTTACCAAAGGTAAGAGAACTACATGGGCTTTGATTCTTCTATCCCCAAGAAGATATTGTTGGGATTCACGTAACACGTACGGGCAAATAAAAATTAGTAAACGCAGCGGAAAGAAATAACAACCCATACATGTATCTCCAGAGGCGTACTTCGTGCATTTCAATCGAAAAATCACAAAGCACCAAAGGGAGTAAATAGACTACCTCTTGTAGCGTGCTTGAAACGGAGATGTCGGTTCGATGTTCTTCAATCTCAGCCCCACATGTGTCGGGCCTCTAGTTCAGACACACCACCAATTGACGAACGGGAGACGACTAATAATTCCACAACAATTGTGCTAGCAATTTTGCGGAATCAATATTCCAAACCAATTTACGGAATCAATATTCCGAACTTGGTATATTTTGGTCACTCAAAATTATGAGAATATATAGAGTGTTTGTATTCTTCTCTCAAAGCTCTCAAAAATCTGCTCACTCTACAAATGAGCTAACCCCAACCTCAAAACTCTTGCCATCCTTTTATAGCCAAAAACACCTTCTAATAAATTGTATTTGTAAAATAGCACTAACAAATAATAAATGCTTTCTAAAAATAGCACTCACAATTTATGATAAATAAATGCCATATAAAAATAGCACTAACAATAGCACTCACAATTTATAAATAGCACTCACATCTTATAATACAAAAATGCTATTTAAAAATAGCACTAATAATTATAAATGCTATCTAAAAATAGCACTCACAATTTATCATAAATAAATACCATTTAAAATTAACACTAACAAATATAAATGCTATCTAACAATAGCACTCACAATTTATCATAAATAAGTGCCATTTAAAATTAGCACTAACAATTATAAATGCTATCTAACAATAGCACTCACAATTTATAATTAGCACTCACATTTTACAATACAAAAATGCTATTTAAAAAATAGCACTAACAAAGGTGTTAAAAATAATAATAACCATTATTATTATTACCGGAGTTAAAGAGGTTACCAAACAGTAAAATACGTATAACGTACAAATACGTATAAAGTACAAATACGTAGAGCATACGTGTACATCGTATATACACGTGCAAGTGACCAAAAAGAGAAATAAAATTAAATCTCATTTAATTTAATTTCAACCCAACTAATTGGTATAATTGCAAACAAATTTGCAATGTCGTCTTTCCACAATGCGTTGTCATGTATTGGTTAAGGTGTGTGACATTCCTAGGTTCATCACCGAGCTGGCAGTAAGACATGCACTAACACATTAGTACTTCCAAGAGAATTGATTGTCCCGATCATCCTCTAGGTCCTACAAGCCATGAGTGACATCTAGCAATATGTCATGGCTACCCAGACAGTGTGAATTCTTTTTAAGAACATTATGAACCTGTCATCTTTGGCTACAGTGTAATTCAATCCTTCTGTCTAACTATGTCCCGATCGAACAAAGGCCATGGAATATTTGTCAAGCCACCAATTCGATCATATGTACAAATCTAACTTGACATGCATTTATATGAGACATGAACATTTCATTCTCAATCATAATCCCGGCCGAGGATTTCAATGCATTGTTACAATTAGATCACATAGGACATCATACCTTTATTAATAAGGAGACATATTCCATATTGCGTACACATGTGACTTCGTATGTGCCTGAACTACGACCATCAAGTACAGAGACGAATCAACGACCCGCCAATATGCGCACTTGTGAACCATAGCCATTTATCATACAAGTCAACACTGTACCTCAGGTCTAAGGATTATTTACACAAGACCAAAGCATGAACGATTAAACATTGACCACGCAAAAAGCTTCCATGTCGCTAATCATTCAATATGTGTCACGTTCAGTGAACTTGTCCGATACAAGCACCTATGTTCTAACTCGGATATCGCAATACCCAATGACTTGTGACTCGTCATTCCCTTAAGTATCTGATACTTAATTATGAAGTTAAGAACATACCGACCTCAACAGGACAATTGATATCCATTCAATAATCAATTGATCGGGAACTGTTTTAAAGATTCAGTCTAACCGTAAACCTGTCACACATATTCTCAACGTCTTAAGAATAGGTTCGGCTACAACTGATCTTATGGATTTTATTCATTTATATTTGGACAAATGAATAAATACGTCTTTGCCACTGATAAGAAATCAGAAGTGCAACGGATATATCCAATATGTGACTATTACACAATTGCTTTAGGGCATATCTCTAACAGATATGTAGGCGCTTAATGATAATTCATTAAGTTCAAGCCCACTCCTCATCTTCTTCTTTTTTCAAATTTTTTTACAATGTACAATTTGATTATAAATTTTAATTAATAATTTATTAATTTATTTTATTATTTTAAAAATAAAATTAAAGGTTCCGGAACCGGAACCGGCCCGGAACCGTCCGGTACCGAACCGGCACCGGAACCGGAACCGAAACCGGCCCGGAACCGGAACCGGTCCTTTATGGGCCGGTTCCGGTTCCCCCATTTGGCGGAACCGGCGGTTCGACGGAACCGTGCACGTCTACCCACAGGTGCCAATTACAAAGCAAGGATAAAAGAAAAAGGGAAGTTGTCCTTCATCAGCATCATATTACTGCAACTTCCCTTTTGTTTTGTTCTTTACTTTTTTTCTTCTTTTCTAAGTTCTTTCGTGGATCCAGCTTGTAAGTTAATCAAACTCAAAGAGAAAAATTGTGAGAGAGGCATAGCAAAATATTTGAAGATCGAAGACAGGGAGTCTAGCAGAGATTCTGGTCTTTTTCGATTCTAATTATTCTCTATAGTCCACCACCAAGTGACAGTCTTCATTAATCTGCCAGAAAAAGACAAAGGGGATTGGGAAGACATGAAGACAATTCCTTGAAGTGGTGCCCTTTCTTTCTTTCTTCTGGTTGCACGTGTTCCAGTTCATAATACCAAGAAAAGTCTTCCAAGTTCAGTGTTGCAGTCATGTCCTTTTCAAGCTGAATGTGACTCTCCTCCACGAGCCAGCTGTGATTTTCGGAAGATCGGAAAACAAGACTTGGTGCAAATTCGAGTTTGGGAAGGCAATATCACAATCTAGGTATATTTCCAAATTTATTTTTTTGCAATATTGCATTGCCTGTTTTGCATGATTATAATCTTGATTGCATATTTTGATGAATTGTGTTACTTGATTTAGGATATGCAATATTCAATTGCAAATTGCACACTTGAGCAACTAATTCAAAAGAGAAAATGAAATCTTGCAATCTAGGGAAATTCCCTAACTTGGATATTCTGAATATTTGATTGCAAATCTTAATTGTTTGAATTGCATGTCCAATTTGGATATTCTCAATATATCTTTTGCTCAAATTGGAAAGATTGTGATTCATGTGAATATTTGAAATTTTGTGATAATCTTGTGATGACTATAAATTTTCCTGAAGATACTCAAAGACATCCAAAATATTTCACAGTGTAATCGATTAGGAAAATTTCCTGATCCGCAACCGCATACATGAGAATAAGTCTATCTATCAGGCTTTAGATAGAATTATTTCCATAACGGGTGTTTCGAATTTGAGGGTCGATCTGTCAGGCTTCAGATTGAACTGTGATTAGAAAGAAATAACGGTAATTATCTTTTAATACAAATACACTCATAAAAACTGAAAATCACAAAAAAATAAAAAATAAAAACATAAAATTTTAAAAATAAAAATCATTCATGTCTTTAAATTTCATGTCAGAAAATCTCAGAAAATAAAAAAAAAAGATATAGCAAGATATGGTTTCTTAAAAACCACATCTCATCATCTTTAGGAAGATAGGATTTTCTGGAAATCCTTTCTAATGGATTGCATCTATGTGTAAGAACCTTTTCAAATCCATTTGAATCTTTTAAAAGTTGTGGACTTAGGGTGAAGAGATTTGCCTTCAAATTTTTGGGAATTAATGCAAATTAAATCCGAAAACTTTAAGTTAATCTTGAACCAATTCATTCTCATTTTTCATTAATTTTAATATTGAAAATACTTAAAAAACACAAAAATAAAAAATAAAAAGAAAACCTAAAAAAAATTTGCACCTTTTCACTTTAAGTGAGAATTCATAAGAATTTCAAAATGGAACATTTTTCATGAAATTGGTACCAAAAGGGCATTAATTGAAAAATTAATGTAACCAAGTCTCGAACTTAAAATCTTTGGTTCGCAGAAATAAAATAGTTTCTCCAGCTATTTTATTTAGGTTTCCAATCAACCTACCAAGAAATGATTAGTGCCGGCTCCAAAAATATAAAAATCTTTTGCAAGATAATCACTTGAACTATAAGTCACGATTTGGTAGAACTTGGGAGAGTTCGAGCTAGGTTAGTTAATTTAATTAATTAACCTGGTAATCCATTAACCTAAAATTGACAATCTCGATTTTTAGGTCGTGACATACTTAACACATTGCTTTAGCACATTTTTACAGATGATTAATTATAAATTCAGCTCATATGTTACAACAGTAAGCACAAGACCTAACAAGATGAAACAAATGACGACAATCTAGATGCTTCAATAGATCTCTTGAGCAAAGGACTATAAATGTTGAAGGAAAGACTTCATCATTTGTCAATGAGATAGTCCTATACGAGGAGAGTGGTATTGCGGCACAAGAGAAATTAGATATTGAAGTTTGGAGGATCACAAGATGAGAGCTATTTATATAGGAAAAGAATTGGCCATTCTCACCAAGGAAATGCTTCGTTGACAGTACCGTTGGGGGCGGTACAATCTCAATCTTAGATCATCAATGCACACATCTTCGCATGTTTTACATAAATAACTCATTAATTGAAAAATCGTGTGATTAGAGATAACTATAGTGCTATCAGATTGTTAGGATAGCAGCTCTCATCTCATTATTGGTGAATACACCTGCATATTTTGTATTCAATATATTTCCATACCAAGAGTATGATAAATGGTAGGTTAGGTAGGAGCTATATAACCAGGTAGGAGCAATATAACCCATTGATGTGTCAATGCACATCCTTCGATCTTTACTTGACTTTTACATAAAATTATCAAACCTCATATTATTGCCGACAAAAAATACAATATAAATATTGGATATTGTTATGGAATTCGCCGGCCATGTACTTAACCTCTAGGTTGCTATATGCAGCTAAATTTTGTAGATTGTTCAATTGATTTCTATTATTTAAGTACCATATATGGATTTCCAACATCAATCAAACTAATTTATCTCGCATATATTATTTGATATTCGTCGAAGATGGGATAGACTTAGTAAGAGCAAAGGATGGACAAAATTACTCTCTAATAGCATTGAGAGACAAACTTATGTGTGAGAGAGCATGTAGTTCTTAACTTCTAATATCACTTCTTGGTAACAGAAAACTATACATCTATTTTAGAAAACGCAAGGTAAAAATAACATTGTGAGTCTGGTGACCTTATTAACGAAAAATACGGTTATCTTCTTTTGGGTTTTAATAGTTCTATGTTCATCCTATTCTTCTAAAAGATGTAAAAGGTGTTTGTTACCTTGTGTTTCAATATTACTTGAATTGAGGGGAGTGGGGGAGATGGAGCTTTTCGGATAAGACGACGCAACGAAAGCTGTGTGAACCCCACTTATGTTTAAATTAATGTTGCTGTTGTCGCAAAATTTTCCTCGATTGGGCCCGCTTAATCTTCTCAGGGCTCGGCCCAAGAGGTTGAAGCCCAAAAGGGTTGTTGTTGCAGAAAAATCCTTTTATCGAATGTTAGCAGTTCGTTAAGAAGAATGGCTCCGTGCAGGTTTTGGACAGAGGGTGTCAAATGCAGGATATCTTATTGATAAGAGCGTGTCTTTCGACAGTTTTTTACAAGATTTCGACAAGACTCCTAGAGACGAAATTCGATGAAACTTGTCGAATTGCTTCGACGAAATTTTAACTGAGATAGGAGCGGGAGAAATTGTTGGAATTCTATGAAAAAGTCTCGGGAGCCAGGATGCATGCTAGTTTCATACAACCAGGTGGAGTGGCACAAGATCTGCCTCTTGGCTTATGTCGAGATATTGATTCCTTACAACACTAGAATTGAATCGACGGCATAAAACCTTACTGTAGGACATGATGTCGGAATTTAATCTATGACATCGAACGGGTGGAAATGTAAGACACAGCACCGGAATTTAATCAACAGTACTGGACAGGTGAATAGAAAACTAGTGCAACGCCGGAAGTTAATCGACGACACCGAACTGGGCGAGTAGACGCCAGAATCGAATCGACGACACCTAACTCTAGATATGAAACACATCGGAATTGAATCGACGACGGGAATATGGAAACTACAGCTAGATTAAGAGCTAATTGATAAGATAAAGACTTGTTTGTTGCGTTTTGTTGGGGGGGCTTGCTGTTGGATACCCGTTGGTATTTATAGTCGTAACCTGGTAACCGTTGATCATCTGCTGCCTTGGGCCCCAAGTACATTCTCTTCGATGACTAGGCCTGTTCTGGTAACCATCGAATCATCTGCTGTCTTGGGCTCCAAGCACGCTCCCTTTTGATGACAGCTGTCGCTTTAGCCCTTTAAGCACATTTTCCTTCGGTGACTTTCATGGATAAGGTTTTTAACAATTTCCGCACCTTTCGCTGTGCTTGATGGGATTGCCGCCTAATTTTGTAACTGCCCTGATCGTGTCTTCTTTTGCGTGTCTTTTCCCTTGGCTTTTGAGATAAATACCGCCAAAATCACCCTCTACACGTGGCGGATCTGTAGCTTGACTTTTATCTTGCTCGCATACGTCTGTCCGCGGCTAATCGTTCTTCCTCCATGTGCATATCACGTGACCCATAGGGTAATTTCAGATATTAACAAATGCCCCCTTTAAAAGACATGAATCGAAGTTTTATGTCTTTTAAATGACGTCTCTAGATTTGACAACTGCTATCAACATGGGATCTGGTGTAATCATTCCAACTTTTCCTTGACGCATCGATTTCTTTTCTTTTTAGTACCTTTTTGGATAAAAAGCTCTCATCCATCGTTTTCTCTGTTGTCTTAAACCCTAAACCTATGGTTCTCCGTGTTTGTCTCTTTCCATGGCGTCTTCATCTTCTTCTTTTGACCCAAAACAAATGATCGGCCGTTTCGACAAGCTAAAGGACGAAAGCAAAGATGATTGCTTTTTCGAACTACTGAATACTTCCAAAGAATATTTTGGGTTCATTCTGAGACCTAGTCTTCAATCGCATTTGTCTATTCCGGCATCTCTTCAAACCTGTTTCCCATTGCGTCGAAGCGAAAAACTTCCAATTCAAGCTTCTCCTATGCGGGACATCTAGTCACTTCCATCTCAGCGATTCCGGAGTTTTCCATTGCTTGATGAGACGTTTCTGGCCTGGTTTTGCAGGCTCAAATCCGACCTATTGACTACAGCTGCTTAGGTGACAGCACATATCAGGACAACTCTTAAGGTTAGTTTGCTATCCTATGATCTGAATAGGGTTTATTGGGCTTCGTCATAAGCTTTTGGTCCTCATCAACCAACTGCTTATTTTTTTTTTCTGTGGGGTCTCATGTCGGTCACTCTTCTAGACGTTTTTACCATTGCCGGTCTGGCTACTCATGGCACATTTTCCATAAATCTAGAAATTTTAGAGGACTGCTCCACTCCTCACGCTTCCCTTGCTTATGAAAAGTTTCTAAATCTCCATTGTAAGACTTCCAGCACTGTCTCTCTTGCCAAGTGAACAGCCTTCCTTCTGTTTTGGCTGTCGAAATACCTTTTCTTTAGCCCAACTGTAAAGGTATCTCAAGATTACCTCGTCCGTGCGTCCAATCTTGCAAGAGGAAGAGATGTCGCCCTAGGTCATTTGGCTTTGGCTGTTCTTTATAGGAGCGCTACCCATGCCTCTCGATCTATGATGGCATACACAAAGGACAGTGTGTTGTCTGGCCCACTCTGGATCCTTTAGGCTTGGATAGCATTATATCTTCCTTTTCTATTTGCGGGCGTTCCAAATTCCCAAAAGGAAGGTGGTCCTTCGAGTATTGGTACCAGATTGCTCACCGCCGCTCCGCTGGAGGTTCCTCCTGATGTTCTGCCTTTGATTTTCTATCTTCAGTAAATCCTATCATGCGGCCCTGACAACGTTGACATGTTCCCATACCGTTCGGCTGAGCTTAGCTTTCTTCTTAACCCGAAAACGCATGAGCCTTTCAGTTTTCGTGATTTTCTAATTTATGTTCTTTCTCCCAAGGATCTCCCCATTCGGTTATGCCTTAAAGGCAGATTCTATCTAGAGTTTGAGCCTTATTCACCTCAGTACTACGCTCGACAGTTTGGCCTTCGACAAGCTGTTCCTATGCCCATTCCTTACCTCATGGATTTTCCATTGATGGATAAGAAGGCATACAGACTTGATGATGATGATTCTTTTGCCTGTTGCGCTCGAGTGAGTGCTTTAATGCATCAACGTTTTCCAAGAATACCACTAGGGCTCTTTGGTTTGGTCCTGGGGTTACTTCGGAATACACAACCTGGTGGCTATCTTTCAGTCTTGAGAGTCCTTACGAAGCAGCTACTTCCTCACTTTTGAATAAAGATTGGATCAAATCTGTTGGCTTGAGAATGAAGGGTATAGATTCGAAAGGAAAAAAGAAGGCTTCTCAACAAGATATTCTCGAGTATCCAGTATTCCCTGCAGGTTGGAAAGACCTTTCCTTTTTTTTTTAATTGCTTGTTAAAACTCCGGGTACTTACTTGTTCATGTTTACCAGATGATGAGCTAGATGATGAAGATGACGAACCCATTATTTCCCTCCATCGGAAAAAACGCTTTGAGCCTTCGATCACCCTCTCTGATGTTAACGCATCTTCGGCCATTCCTCCTGAAGACCCTTTGCTGACTGTTGCTCGAACTAGCGGAGAACTCGATGTTAGTGCTTTTGTCAAGCTGGCAGCCCCTGTTGAGCTATCCGAAACTCCCCATCTGCCATCTTCAGCAGTTCGTGATATATCCTTACTGGCCCTTGCTCTATGCCAGGTAGATTCGTCCAGCATCCTTCCAACGATCGAAAAGCCATGTGGGGCACTTCCTTCTCTGGCACCCGTTGCCTCTCAATCATTGATTGATGCCGATCTTCCATTTACTGAGGCTGAAGTAGCTCCGGTGTCATTGGGAGATGTCCAAACTTATTTGGCGAAGCCCATTTGTGGTGTGTGTCAACAGAGCACTTTTCCTTCTAGAGAGGCCTTAGACCAGTTGAAGCTCAACATGTGGTGCTCCTTGGATCTCCTCTTCTCTGGGGTTTCTTCCTTCATTGATAACCCCTCGGCTATTGAACGTATCAAATCCGTAACGACAGAACTAGCCAATGAAGAATTCATTGCTTTGCTCCCTTCGACCATGGCTTATCGCTTGAAGAATTTTTTAGATAACTTCTCAGCCGGTTTCTCCCATTATAGAGAGTGTCGGGACCGGGTAGTTGCCCTGACCAGCCTTGTAGATTACTCTTCTAGCGCTGAAACTCAAGCAGCGGAACAACTGGTAGGCCATGAGCGGCAATCCCTTGAGGAAGTTGTTAAGGAAGTGTCTAAGTTGAATGAGAGAGAGAGAGAGCAAAGATTAGCAATAGAGAAAGAGATAGAGGAGACACGCTGATGCCGAAGCGCAATAGAAACCAATGCTAAACAGAATAGAATTTGATAAACGAGGAACAATCACTGTTCACTCAAATGTGATTTTATAAAAATCAACAAAAACATCAATGTCTGTCATAAAACTTAAAACTGCGAAACCCTAAACACCCTTATATAAGGTGTTAACCCTAATTGACCTAGGAAACACAAAATTACAAAAATACCATTAAATTGTAAAATTGCCTAAAAATAGAAAAATGCCCGAAAATCCATCTAAACGACCCCGAATTGCCAAAATCTAACATCAACGGCGCCTAGTATTGATCAAACGGCCGTTTCCCTGCAACCGGCCAAATTTGAACCCAATCCGATATCGTTTACTGATTCTGTCTGCCGGTCCTAGGTGCATCATCCTCCCTTGCTAGAAAAAAAGATTTGTCCTCAAATCTTATTGTGTCTTTTCATCTGAAAAACGTCGGGGACGGCCTCTCCATCGAATCAAATAATACATCAATTTCAGCCCCAAAAAGTTCCTTGAAACTGCAGTGGTGAGATTGAAGATCCTTGATTCCGCCAACTTGACCAACTTGGGAAGATCCTGCCTTGCTCTAGCTCCGTACGAGCCAATGACTTTAATCTTTCTGCGGACAAGTCGATTTATGCCTACCTCCCCCATGCTAGCAGATAGAGACGAATGCTCTTTCTTGTCAATAACCCCACAAGCAATCTCCAAGCACCTCTTCCCATCTGCAAGCTTATGTTGGTCACACAATGCTTTCCCCATCGATATAAACACCAAAGCCCTAGTCTGACTATCTTTTTCTGTCTTTGGGACGGCATTTCTCAGGGTATTAATCGCATGATCAGTCTTCCCCAGTGCAATTTGCATATTCGCAGCATCAATCTCGGCTCGGAGCAAATCAGAATTGAGCCACCAGTTCTTCAAAACCTTCTGCGAAAGTTCATTGTGCTCCAGCGCCTTCTCATGCTGCTCTAACCCGCTATATATCAAGCCAAGAAGTCTCCCATCATGCGTAATCTCCACTGAATTATTACCTAGATGAATTTATGTATCTCGAGAGCCTTCAAGCCAAATGGCAGAGCCTCCTTAAAGTTCAGAATAGCAGCATAAGCTTCCGAAACATCACGATTTTCTTTACCCAACTCCATACTATCCTCGTCAAAAGTCGTCTCTTTAATCTCAAGACACTTTCTAAGATCCCTAATAGCTTCCTCTCTTCTTCCCATCGCCGTCTTCACGTTGGCCAGTTCAAATGGCACCGCGTGCCGAATGGGTCTAATAGCCTCAACACTAGACCCTTCTTCCTCTAGATTAACCAACATCCTATTTGATCTACTCAAATACCCCAAGCTATCACTAAACCTCTTCAGCGACAAAGCCCCCGATTTCTTGAGGTTGAAAACTTCGAACTGAGATGGGTTCGGCACGAAATTTATCAAAAGGGACTTACCAGAATCAGCATGGACAATCTCTTCTTGATATGAATCCACGTCATCTTGTTCTCCATTGGATTGATCGTAAACTGGAAGTCTATCTTCATCATAGACTAGATCATCATCAAAGATTGGATCTTCATCAAAGGTGAGATCTTGATCAAAGATGGGTTCTTGATCAAAGATCGGATCTTCGTCAAAGATTGAATTTTCGTAACAAATTGAATACTTATCAAAAATCAAATCTTGATCAAAGATTGGTTCTTGATCAAAGATCGGTTCTTGATCAAAGATCGGATTTTCATCAACGATCGGATATTCATCAACGATCGGATATTCATCGACGATCGGATTTTCATCGACGATCGGATATTCATCAACGATCAGATTTTTTTTGGAAGAAAAGTACAACCCCGCCAGCGCAAGTCGTCGCTCCATATAGGTTCGCCTTTTCTGCACCCGCGCAAGTCATTGCTTCAAATCCTGAACTCGTCTCCGTAGCTCTTCGATTTCTATGTCTCGCAGATCTCTCGGACGCGGCTGTTCATCTGCATCAGGAACGACTCCACGTTCCCGGCCTCCACAAGCACGCTGTCTTCGACCACCTCGATTCCGTTCAGCCATTGATTTCAAGCAACCTGTGCTTTGATACCAAATGATGCCGAAGCGCAATAGAAACCAATGCTAAACAGAATAGAATTTGATAAACGAGGAACAATCATTGTTCACTCAAATGTGATTTTATAAAAATCAACAAAAACATCAATGTCTGTCATAAAACTTAAAACTTCGAAACCCTAAACACCCTTATATAAGGTGTTAACCCTAATTGACCTAGGAAACAAAAAATTACAAAAATACCATTAAATTATAAAATTGCCTAAAAATAGAAAAATGCCCGGAAATCCATCTAAACGACCCTGAATTGCCAAAATCTAACGCCATCGGTGCCGAGAATTGATCAAACGGCCGTTTCGCTGCAATCAGCCAAATTTGAGCACAATCCAATATCGTTGACTGATTCTGTCTACCGGTCCTGGTGCATCACACGCCTTCGACGATCCACTATAATTTCTCGTCGATCGATGATCGAAGATCATTTGGCGAAGTCTCTTGCTTCTCTAGAGGAGAGGAAGCGAAAAGACCTTGCTAGGATATCTCTGGAAGAGGCTCACCGGCGCTAGGTTAGAAGTGAATTCATAGCTTGTAACAAGAGATTCGAATCCCTGTTGTACAAACTCTTCTCAGATATCAAAGATTCCTTGTTTTCTCAAGGATCTTAATGAAATTGTGTTGAACATTTTTTTGCTTTTCCGCGCCAAAATTTTCACCATTATCCCACGTTCGCGCAATAACCTGATGCAGTTACTTTATCAATCCTTATATAAACGTGGGCGCCGCATAGTGTTCTCAATTCCTCATGGCGAATCAATCCTTTGTTAGTCCTCAAACAGCTTCCTGTTTATCGTGCCTTGATGACCTTCTAAGCTATGAAGCTAAAGGAGACGTTTCCTTTCTTTTATGGTTAATTTAATTAACTTGATAATTCCCGCCGGAGTCGCCAAGCTATCGCGACCTAAAATTAAAAATTCTGGGTTAACGGATTATTAGGTAAATGAAATTAACTAACCTAATTTGGACTCTTCCAAGTCCCACCGAATCGCAACTTAGGTTCATTTTTTAAAAAAAATGTATCAAATTGGAGTCGCCACTAATCGTTCTTGGTAGGTCGATTAGAAACCTAAATAAAATAGCGGGAGCACTATTTTATTTCTACGAACCAGAGATTAAGTGTTCGGGGATTTGTTACATTAATTTTTCAATTAATGCCCTTTCGGTACCAATTTTCATGAAAAATTTCTTGATTTGATGATTTAAGATTTCTCTTGTTAGGTATAACGCTAATACAAAGTGACATGAAAATATGCATGAATGACGTGCAAGACATGGCAAGTAGGATTCTTAACTATATGCTGTGATTTTTTTGGTATTTTTTTTTTTTATGGATTTTCGGATTTATGAGAAATGATGGCAAAAACTATACTACGGTGAAGACAACATCAATTATAACTTAAGAAATTGACTTCTCAAAACCTCAATTTATATTAAATGTTATTTCCATGTAAAAGATGATAAAAAAATGTAATTTACCTTAAGAAAAGGTGTCATCTTTTTAGTATTTTTTAGGAATTTAATTAAAAAGGAAAAACACAAGAATTTGAACAGAAATAAACAATCTTGCCCATAATTCACCTTAAATTCCAAAAATTCCGATTTTATACGCAACTTGCCCTTGGATTAAGGCCAGAGAACGGATTATATGTAGAATTACCATCACCCCTATATACATAGGACAAATCATGAAATTCTTTGGAGTTATCAATCCGCCCCTCAAAATAGAGGGTTTGATGTATAAAACTCATGTATATTCGAACACGATCATACTTCAAATTCGAAGTCAAATTGCGTGCATTGATATACACATTTCAACGGGACTAGGCACAAAGGGAGCATGAATTATGGGCATGATTATTTATTTAAGTGCAAATTTTAGCAAACAAACAATCGCAAGAATAAACAAATATGCATGAGAATATGATAATGAAATGCAGAAACTATGAACTACCAGCCAAGATATAAAAAGGTCAACCGGACATCAAAGTAAATTCAACAAATCATCGCAAATTCAACCAAGTATGATTCGGCCAAGAGAGCGAAACGTGCCGAAAATTTTATTTCTTGTAAAAGAGTGCAATATTATATGATTTGACCTTGAAAAGTGAATATTCAGCGAATAATCTGAGAATGATCGTATTCCAATTAGTTCCACCAATTCTCAAAGATATGCATACAATTCAATTAATCAATCAAATCGAACTTTCTCAGAAAATTAGAGTTTACATGCAAGAAAGTTCAATTTTCATCATTTTTTTTTATGATAGAAAGGTTTTAACTTTACAAGGTTTTGATTGCAAACAATATGTATTCGAAGAAGGCACATGAGCATGTATATTTTTCAATCAATCATCATGAATATTGCAATCAAAAGTTGAAAGAAATTACCTTTTCAAAAAATGAAAATCTGCACTTGCACAATACGCCGCCTTTTAGCTCAAATTCTCAGCGGAACGTGCACCTAAATGGCCCAAACTCTACCACAAGACGTAGCTGTGTTACATCTCAACTAATGACAAAAGAACAACATGTTTTTCCATCCAAATAAGGCTGATTTGTGCGCGAACAGAGTCTGGACAACAGGGCGTTGAATCAATAATGCCTTGAGATCAATTCGAGTCGTGTTGTGGTGGGACTTCACGGCTGTGTGGGATGGTGAACCGAGGAAGTGCACGGAGGACAGCGGTGCATGGCAATGGACGGCAGATGAAGCTTTGGTGGTGCACGGATGGTCGCAAGTCGTCGAATGAGGTGTTCAGTTGAGCACCTCCTTGATCGAGCACCTCTATCACTCTCTCCCTTTTTGTTTGCTCACCAATTTCTGAGTATAATGTGCTCTCAAATTCTGACATCCGTCCCCTTCGCTCGTGGCCATGCATGTTCTTTTTATAGGCAAGGATGACTTAGATCAGAGAAAGAAACAAAAGATTCTTTCCTCTCGGGAATGCTTAAAAATCTTTCCTCACTATGGCTCATGCGTATCTCATTTAATTTCCAGCCTCGTGAGAATCTTTCCCCACATTCCCTTCAAAATGAATATACGAAGAAATAATCCCCTCCCCTATCAGTTTGATTTGTTTATTCATATTCTGGCCATCTCAGTTGAATATTCTTCTTTGTCGATGACATCTTGCCCACAATCATGCCAAATTACACCGACACTTATCTTCTATCGTGGCATCTTAAAAAAATCATCTTTTATATTCTTTCCCTCGTTCTTTTTTTTTTCCGAACTTGCTCTTCACAATCTGCAAGATACATATATGGATATTGCAAATTCCTCCTTCTAGTCAATTCCTTTGCCTCTACGTGGAGCACTTACAGAGATGGCCCGAACATCATATGTTTTTCTGCCATAATGGATGTGCGCATGGGATAGCCCAGTCCCATTTTCGGTCATACGAATTTGTGACATGGGCCATCTAAAAATTATGTTCTTTCGGGGCTCATCCGGCTTTAATTAACTAAGTAGATAATTAATTAAAAGCCTTTAAATTCTAATGAGTAAAATTGGGTTGATAGGTCCATACTATATAAAATTTCGGTAGGCGACCTTCAAATCACTGCAAATTTAATGTCCAAGTCGCTTGACAAAATTGAGTTTAATGCTGATATCCAAACAAATGCATGCTATGATAAAAATAAACATGAAAAATGATTAAATTATTTTTGTTTAGAACTAAAAGATTAGCTCTAAATTTTATGTAAAAATGACCGAAGAATGTCAGTTAAAATTTAGGTGTCAACAACATCCACGTGGCATCCACGTGTGTTATTTTTTTAAAAATTTTGAGATGTAATATTAAAAAATTAATAAAAATACCACGTGTTTGGCCAGAATTGACATTGAAATAATCATTTTTGGCCGGAATTGGCACTTCGGTGATCATTTTCTCTCAGATGTGGCATAGAAGTGATCCAAAAAAATTATTGGTACTAAAATGATCTCCGTACACAAATATTGGCACTTCTGCTATACTTCTGCCTGTTTTTTCGTTGTTGGAAAAGTTTTCTTTGACTAGTTTATTTTCTGTGAGTCAAACATCGGAAAAGTCTAGACTTTTCTACTCATTCGTGAGAACCTATTTAAATCACACTTAGAGATGGAAACCGCAATTCAATATTGTTGGATGTGATGCTTTCTTTTCATAATGTGAAATTCCATGGCATTGCGAATACTCCACCGCAAAGTCGACGAAATCCAATAAGGTGGTAAAAAGTTCTTTATAGTTTCCTTAATTAAGTAAGATTTCATACTCTTTTTTAATCGTATTAGGCCATTTAGCATTAACATGAACAACTAAAGTTAGGATCAAGAAATCACTAAATTTTCCCAAGTTAACCCAAAAATCTTGGCTTGATCTTGCCTAGATTCAAGATAATCAAGTTCTATTAGAGAGCACTCGTTCATGATAACATATTTGAATCAAACTTAGAGATAGAATCCACAATTCAATAAAGTTGGATGTGATATGTGTCATATATCATATATATGCATATTTTACTCTCATTTTTCTCATGAAAGTTGAAATACTCGAACGATTAATTCTTTCTTTTCTTTTTTCTGAATGAGAACTGAGGAATGTCTCATTCATTATGGTTTGGTATGCATTAATCTGTATTGCATCTTTCGTTTTTCTTCTTATCTCATTCTTTCCTTAGAGTAGAGTGGACATTGTACCAGATAACTTAAAAAAAGAAAATTGAAATAAATATTGGTTGAAAAAAATTTTGGGCTTTATTTTATGCTGCGGCTAGGGTTTATTTGTGCGTACGGAGGTTTTTCGTCTGCTGAGAGTTTTGTGAGCCGTGTGCTTTTGTTCAATCGCTGAGAACAACTTTTGTAATCTGTACTCTCTTTGATTATAGTGGAATCTCGTTTTGCCTTGCCCGTGGACGTAGATCACATTGATCGAACCACATAAATTCTTGTGTTCTGTGTTTGTTTTCTGCATTTGTTACAACACATTTCTATAAGTATTCATTCCATTAATTTGTAAATAGAACATAATTATAAATTATATAATCCCATAAAATATTTTCTTGTCTTAGAGTGTTCAACTTTTGCAACATGCCTACTAATAATCTTCCAAGGCCGGGTTAAAATATGCAGAATTTGAAAGGGAATAAGAAGCCTTTTGGTATGTGGATTAATTAGTTATACTAAGTGTTGGAAAATATGAAAAAGAAGTAACAATGTAATCGGACTTTGAGGCGTGTAATCACTTTCTTTTAGGATCAATTTGCCCCACGAAGTTGCTATAGGTTTCTGGCAAATTTCCTTCAGGATACAATAAAGTCACTGCGAGAATACTGGATAGCAATTCCAGTAATTCTCCTAAAACTCTCTGCGAAACAATGGAAAGATGGCTGTCTCTCTTTTGAAGGAAAATGCAGAAATAAAAGTTGATTCTGAAAACTGAACAGAATTGTCTATTATATAGACTAATAAACACACCTTTTGGTGTCTAAACTGTCCATGTACGAACGCATCTATTCATGTTCAAAACATCGCACCAGTTCGTGTTCAGAACATCGCACCAATTCATGTTCGAAACATCGCGCCAATTCATGTCGAAAAATTACAATTCTGACATGACCATTCGTGGTGATAACAGTCATTCGGACACAGCTGTTCGTAAGTGACAACTGCTATTCGGACACAACTGTTCGTGTCCGAACAGTCACAATTTAAAAAATAAAATAAAATAAAATAAAATTATAAAATATTTTATTTCGAAATAATAAAAATAAAAAAATAATTCAGAAATCGTCCGCGACGCGCAATCGTGCTAAGTGCGTCTAATAATCGCGCACCCTCACGCGGGTATGGTGGGATCTATCCCACTTGCCAATTTCTTTTTCTGAAAGATTATAGCAGCTTTCTAATTAATAATGAGACTTTCTCTCTCCTTTCTATCCTATGTGGGATACAAAAAAGGCATTATTTTGATTTGTTTTTCAAACAAATAACAACAATCCCCCACTTTGTTTGTAAAACAAATTTATAAAATAAAATTTCTCAAAAGTACAGCCAAAGTTTCTATGAGATCAATATACATACGTGAAGGTCTCTTTCGAGTTAAACCTTCATTTAGTGCAAGTACCTCAAAGTTCTATCAATGTCACAAGTAGCTGCTGGCTTTAAACTTGTTACTTTTAATAATAGTACCGGACATACCACACATATACTAACCTCTTGTTTCAACGAGAAGTTTATAATATACTTAGCACTGTTATGGCCTTGTGCTTGTACCTTTTCATAAGCTCTCTAGAAAGCAACCATAACTTTCGTAAGAAGCGGCACCACTTCTAAGCTCATATAGGTGAAGTATCTATCACGTGTTTCTGTTACTAATGAACACGATACATTAATGTATTATACTTCATTAAGAATATAATTCAGCCTCTAACACGTAACAGACAATACTGATTTCTCACATTTTGGGGCTTATATCAGTATTATACAATCACTTTCAGTAACTTGTTCTTACCCATTAAACCATATTACTAGTGATATGCTAGTATTTGGTCGGGTTACCATTACTGGTGATTTTAATTAAATGGTTTCAACCCCATTTCTTTTGAGCTCATTATTACTACATCTCTTGGTAGCGCCTTCGTGAAAGGGTCAGCCAAATTTTTGCTTGACCTTACATAGACAATTGTAATGATACCATCTTGAATCAATTGTCTTACGTACTCATGTCTTAGACTAATGTGCCTAGACTTACCATTATAAGTGCTACTATATGCTCTTGCCAAAGTAGCTTGACTATCACAATTGATAGAAATAGGAGGCATAGGATTAGGCCACAATTTTATGTCCAACAACAAATTCCTAATCCACTCGGCCTCTTTCCCAGCTGCTGCTAAAGCAATAAATTCGGATTCCATCATTGAGTGAGATATACAAGTCTGTTTCTTGCTCGCCCAAGATACAACACATCCTCCTAACGTGAAAACCCATCCAGAGGTGGAATGTTTATCTCCTATGCTTGTAATCCAACTAGCATCGGTGTATCCTTCTAGTACAGCCGGATAATTATTATAGAACAATCCTAAATTTTTCGTTTTCTTAAGATAACAAAAAATTCTGGTAATAGCATTCCAATGTTCTACACTTGGATTACTAGTATATCTACTCAACTTACACACAGAAAACGCAATATCAGGTCTAGTACAATGCATCGCATACATTAAAGACCCTATAACACTAGCATATTCAAGTTGTGCTATTGCTCTACCAGTATTATAATTCAATTGAATATTGGGTTCAAATGGAGTACTCACTTCTTTGAAACCAAGATGTTTAAATTTATTTAACATTTTCTCAACATAGTGACATTGGTTCAAAGAATAACCCCCACTATGTTTTTTAACTTTAATACCTAAGATAGTATCTACTTCGCCCAAATCTTTCATTTTAAAATTTGAAGTTAGATACTTCTTAGTCTCAATGACTCCAGTCATATTAGTTCCAAAGATAAGCATATCATCAACGTATAGACAAACTAGAACACCATAGTCTTTAGTGAATTTAGAATAAATACACTTATCAGCACTATTATGCTTGAAACCATTGGACAATATGACTGAATCAAATTTCTCATGCCACTGCTTAGGTTCTTGCTTAAGCCCATAAAGAGATTTAACCAATTTACATACTTTCTTCTCATTTCCAGGAAGAACAAAACCTTCTGGTTGTTCCATGTAAATTTCCTCATTTAAATCTTCATTTAAGAAAGCAGTTTTAACATCCATTTGATGAACACAAAGATCATAAAAAGATGCGAGAGCAAAAAGAATTCGAATAGATGTTATACGTGCTACAGGGGCATAAGTATCAAAATAATCTATTCCTTCTTTTTGCCTATATCCTTTGGCCACTAGCCTAGCCTTCAAAGTTTGGACAGAACCATCGAAGTTATATTTTCTCCTGAAAACCCATTTACACCCAATAGGTTTAGATCATTCTGGTAAATCTGCTAATACCCAAGTATTATTGGACATAATTGAGTCCATTTCATCATTTATAGCTTCTTTCCAAAAAGAAGCGTCTCTAGAAGACATAGCATCACTAAAACATTTAGGATCGTCTTCTAAATTTAATACTAAAGAATATTTATTTACCACATTATTATCTCTATCTCCTTCAACGAGAAAAACATAAGTAATAAAATCAGGACCTAAATCTTTTAATTTTCTCGCTCTAGTGCTTCTTCTTGGTTCAGTCATAATTTTCGAATTCTTTGTTTCCTTCTCATGAGAATCTACTTGTATTTCTATAGGTCTTGAATTATTATTATCAACAATTTCAAAATCTGTAGAATACTTATTCTCAAAAAATTCAACTTCTCTTGATTCCACTATGACATTTGATTCTAAATCAAGAAGTTTATAAGCTTTACTATTTTCAGCATATCCAAGGAAAACACTTCTGATTGCTCTAGGACCAAGCTTTGTTTTCTTACGGTCTGGTACTCTATAATAAGCCAAACACCCCCACACTTTAAAATATGATAAGTTTGGCTTTCTACCTCTCCACAATTCATATGGACTTATATTAGTCTTTTTGGATGGTATTCTGTTATGAATATGACATGCAGTAAGTAATGCTTCACCCCATAAATTAATTGGTAGCTTTGAATTAGAAAGCATACAATTAATCATTTCTCCAAGAGATCTATTTTTCCTTTCAGCCAAACCATTTTGTTGTGGAGTGTATGGTGCTGAAGTTTGATGAATAATACCATGTTCTTCACAAAATGATGAAAATTCATTTAAGAAATATTCACCACCTCTATCTGAACGTAGAACTTTAATTTTCTTTTCCAATTGATTTTGTACTTCAGCCTTATATTTCTTAAACATGGTAAACGCTTCATCTTTCGATCTTAGGAGATAAACGTACAAATACCTACTGTAATCGTCCACAAAGGTAATAAAATACCTTTTACCACCACGAGTTAACATTACATTGAATTCACATATATCGCTATGCACCAAATCTAACAAATTCGAATTTCTATTTGTACTCGGAAAAGGCCTCTTAGTTAATTTAGACTTAGCACAAATTTCACATTTTTCTAATTCTCCATTAAAATCGATCAAATCTAATTTTTTCATATTTTTTAAATATCGAAAATTTAAATGCGCCAATCTACTATGCCATAAATAAGAAGAGTCAACGGTATAAACAGAAGATTCAATCTTATTATTGATACTCAGTTGATACATGCCTTCATTGGCATAACCCTTTCCCACAAATATTCCATTTTTCGGCAGGATAACCTTGTCGGATTCAAACAATACCCGAAATCCCTTTTTACATAGCAAGTCAACAGAAATTAAATTCTTCCTAATCTCAGGTACATACAAGACATTCAGAAGGGTAACTTTCTTCCCAGAAGTGAAGTCTAACTCTACGGAGATTTGTCCTTCTATTTTTGCAAAACTGTTGTTAGCCATTTGGACCTCTCGATAGTTAATATCAACAATCTCTTGAAAGTTCTTGATCATAGACTTATCCTTGCACACGTGGACTGTTGCACCAGAATCCAACCACCAACCCGATTGAACAGAAGTAGCATTAATTTCAGTAATCGTGGCCACAATACAATCAGCTCTTGCAGAGATTTCCAAGTCTGAAAATTTATGCGTAACCATTGCCACATAGTTCTCTTGAACAGCATTGGTATTTGCCTTCTCAATTTGCATTAGTGTGTTCTTCTCCTTGGAAGTGTTGTTCTTGCGGTGCCTACAGTCCCTTGCAAAATGTCCCTCTTTGCCACAAACAAAACAGCCTCCTTTCTTTTTCTTTTGTGCCTTCTTAAAGTTCTGCTCCCTCTTGCGTTTCAAGTTCGGGTTATATTTAGACTGAAATCCATTACCCGACAGGACATTCACTTTAGTTTCATATAATCCAGAACTTTCACGCAAGCGTGACTCTTCCTCAATGCGGAGATGTTTCTGGAGTTGAACCAAAGCAACGTCTTCTGTCTTGTGCATCAGCCTTTTCCCATAGTCCTTCCAACTTGAAGGTAATTTGGCAATAATTGCTCCGACTTGAAACGCTTCTGGAATATCGATTTTTAGAGCACGGATTTTGTTCACTAGAACTTGTAGTTCATGAACTTGCTCCAAAAGGGGTTTAGTATCAATAAATTTGAAGTCGAAATACTTCGCAATCAAATATTTGTTCGTACCTTGTTCCTCTGCTTTGTATTTGAACTCAGTGCATCCCAAATTTCCCGAGCAGATTTCATTTCCGTGAACAAGTCATACAGACGATCGGACAACGTATTTAGAATGTGTCCACGACAGAGTAGTTCATCTTCTTCACGTTTCTTCTTTGCCTTATTCACCCTCTCAATCTCTTCGACATTTGGTTCTTCTCCTTCAGCGGTGAGAACATGATCTTCAATAGGCGTCAGACACGGGTCCAGAATGTAAGATATCTTCAAAGCTGTAAGTAGAAACATCACTTTGTCCTTCCAACGCGAGAAATTGTTGCCATCGAACCGATCCAACTTGACCATATTCTGATTCATCACTTTGATGGTCTCCGACTCCAATGTTGCACGAATTGATCCTAAAAATTGTTGGAAAATATGAAAAAGAAGTAACAATGTAATCGGACTTTGAGGCGTGTAATCACTTTCTTTTAGGATCAATTTGCCCCACGAAGTTGCTATAGGTTTCTGACAAATTCCCTTCAGGATACAACAAAGTCACTACGAGAATACTGGATAGCAATTCCAGTAATTCTCCTAAAACTCTCTGCGAAACAATGGAAAGATGGCTGTCTCTCTTTTGAAGGAAAACGCAAAAATAAAAGTTGATTCTGAAAACTGAACAGAATTGTCTATTATATAGACTAATAAACACACATTTTGGTGTCTAAACTGTCCATGTACGAACGCATCTATTCATGTTCAAAACATCGCACCAGTTCGTGTTCAGAACACCGCACCAATTCATGTCCGAACATCGCACCAATTCATGTCAAAAAATTACAATTCTGACATGACCGTTCGTGGTGATAATAGTCATTCGGACACAGTTGTTCGTAAGTGACAACTACTATTCAGACACAACTGTTCGTGTCCGAACAGTCACAATTTAAAAAATAAAATAAAATAAATTTATAAAATATTTTATTTCGAAATAATAAAAATAAAAAAATAATTCAGAAATCGTCCGCGGCGCGCAATCATGCTAAGTGCGTCTAATAATCGCGCACCCGCACGCGGGTATGGTGGGGTCTATCCCACTTGCCAATTTCTTTTTCCGAAAAATTATAGCAGCTTTCTAATTAATAAAGAGACTTTCTCTCTCCTTTCTATCCTATGTGGGATACAAAAAAGGCATTATTTTGATTTGTTTTTCAAACAAATAACAACACTAAGTTCCTGAATTTTTGACTGCTAGTCATTTATTAGTCTTTCGAGATTTCCTTCTTTTCATTCGCAAAGTCTAAGAATATCAGATGATCTGCCTTATGATTTTTGTAAATCGAACTCTCATGAGATTTGTAAAAATCCTTAAAAATCCTTTCTGTGATCATCCTAGCTCCTCCGTAATATCCCATTGGTAAACCGCAAACCAAATATAAATGTTCCAATTATTGTACTAACATAGACATCTAGTTCCTCAATTTCCATATCAACTATCTCCCAATACATTTAACAATAATTCTTTATAGATCACCAAAATAACTATTTATTCCAAAAGAGTATCGCCATTCAAAGTATCTTCACATAAAATTTAACACTTAAAAGTTCCAAGATCAATAACTTAACTACTCGCCTTAACTCATACTTAAGAAAAGCACATCTTAAACATGCTAACAACACCAATTACAAATTACTCTTTGAACTGTAACTCCCAATTTCAATGTTTCAGGCTTAATATATCAAACTTAGTCTTCTAAGATCCATTCTCATCTCACTAGAATTCTCCACTTGAAGATTCAAATACGTCACTGGTAGACCTATTTCGTACATACTACATAGTACCAAAGAATCATAACCTATTCCTCAGAATCCCATTTCCTTGTTTGTATGATCGTTATTTTTTATCTACTTTTCTGATATTGCAAATTTTCCCGCTAACTGGCGCAAAAAAGTTAGTCCTGCAAGGAGGCTCTGGGCAGCTTGACTCACAACGCCTTTTGTGGTTGCCAACACAATAATCCTACCAATTCAGATTTCAACAAAGTACAAATCATTGCCGGAAATGGGCAAGTGATGCTTGCAATTCTTCCAATGCACGCCCCTTGGTCTCCGGCACCAGCTTAGCAGTAAATACGATTGTCAAACAGCAAACGCATGCGAAAATCAAAAAAGTTCCTGAAAGCAGCATAGTCAATACATAGAATTGTTAGTACATGCACCGGACACATGAACACATGCAGTTCATGTTTATAGGCTCCAGAGAAGCATAGCTGGTGAAAACTATGGAACAAAAAGGAGAAAAGGAGAATTAATTACCCGGTGCGCTCCATTCGAGCATAAAGTTGAAAGTGTAGCTAACAATCCAAGAGCAGGTCCACCTGGCGAAGGTCACTGCGCTTCCAGCAGAACCTTTAACATTTACTGGGAATACCTATTGAGATCATGTCCATTGGAATTAGTAGGTTTCTAACCTTACATGTGGCCTTGAAATAGAGATTATAGTGTAATATTAGACACGAAGTATCTATTTACCTCGGACATTATAATCCATGGTAACCCCGCCATGCCAAGGGAGTAAGTTATGAAATACACCTAATTGCAATAATCATCTGTCAGCAACTTCAACACAACTACTCCTGGAAAGACGGTAGAGTACTTAGAAGCACTAATGCTTGATGAAGAATTCAGTGAACTGTTGCTTCCACGTTCGAAAGAAAACGCGATCAAACATTTTCCCTTTTCTTTCCCTATCTTGTCCTAGACAGATTGAGCAATGAGCCTAAAAAGAAATTCATTACCAATATACTGTTCTAAAACTGAATAAAAACTACTAGGGCCAAATATTTTTGTTATACATGCTTACCATAATGCATACATACGCCAAAATGGGAGTGACTTCCTCCCAATACTGCAGGTCCTGGTTTAGCAGCAAGGAATTAAAACACAGGATCAGGCCACTTCATGACGTCGCAGAAATATTAACTAAAGTTACCAAACAGATTTCAGTTTTTTATTTTTTTTTCGGGGACATAAAATAGAAATCAGATAAACATGAGCGTTACCAAGCAAGCACTCAGTTAGTGTTCGAGTACCTGCATTAGGAATGAGAATCCTAGAAGAAAGCAACTCAAGCCCATTCCAGCTGAAGAAACCTGCAAATGAGGGTCAGTTTTGGTATGCGTATGAGCGGCTTTAACAGCTGCGTCAATATGTATTGTTTTAGTCACCATTAAAAGCGGTCTTCTTCCAACTTTATCTATCAAGATTACATTAAGAACGCTTGCTGGGATCTGCAAAACAGGCGAGAAATCTTGAAGACGGACAAAAGAAATTATGTTCCAGCGCGATTCTCAATAGTTGATTACCTGGGCAATAGCTATGCTTCGGGTACCAATGCTGCTTGAAAAGTCTGTCAGGATAACAAGTAGAGATTACCAAGTCTTCATTCATTATGATTGAGTAACGAATTAATAGTCCGATATTTACCAGCTGATTTAAATATAGTGCTAGCGTAATAGTCAAATGCATTCGGTCCTTCGAATTGTTGAAGCATCATCAGTCCGACTCCTACCTGGGCTTTGCAAACATTAGGAAATAAAAAGAAAAACAAGAGCAGAAAATCGCGGGCAATTCGAATATTTTCTAGGGAAGGCTTACTATGAGGGAATGAGCATATCTTCGTCGAAACAAATCGAGAATCCTAGACTGGGATTGTCGTTCAAAGGCTTCTGTATAGTCCTGTAAGACAATACGTATGGAAGTATCAAAAACTAGAAAGAAAAGTCAAAATTCTGGTTTGTTAAATGGAGAAAGTACTCTGATTTCTGCCGCTTCCAGGGAAATGTCCATGTTTTTGCCTCGGAGTCTCTGCAGCGTGACTTCAAACTCCTTTTCTTGACCGACTTTTACCTGCCAGTCATTAAATACACTAATCATCATCTTCGCAATGGAAATGCTGAGTCCTAACTGCAAAATTGCTACAACATTAACTTCATTTTACGATTTTAGATTTTTAAACAATTAGTGAACTCTTATAAAAATGATACATTCACCCTTAGACTTGCATTTCAGTCATGACTGAAATTTATGTTGCCATCATATTCGATTCGTCACTAGTCTTCCCATTTTCAGTCTAAAATGTTGGCATGAGAAAACATTTAAAACGATTTTTTTAGTATGTCGCAGTGGGCTAAAAGAATCTCCGCATGGCGTACAACATTCTACTTGTGCTATTTAGATTGCCCCATCATCTAATCAACCAAGTTCTGTTAAATATGTCTTGAATTTTATGTATTCGGCCCGGTTCATCACCCGACCCGACATATTTTTGTGCGACCCAAAATTGGAGAGAAAATTGAGATTTGGTTCGTGACGCGGAGAGTTGGGCCGATAGGCTCTGGCTCGGCTATTAGTTGGAGGTCAACCCTACAGTCGACAGTTGCTTTGTCTACTATAGAGGCAGAGTATATGGCAGCAGCAGAAGCGGTAAAAGAAGCTATTTGGTTAAGGAATCTTGTTCAGGAACTTGGGCTCCAGCAGGAAGACAATTCAGTTGTCTTTTGTGACAATCAAAGTGCTATATACTTGGTTAAAAATCAAGCATATCATGAGAGGACTAAGCACATTGATATCAGGTACCACTTTATTCGAGAAGCATTTGCTGAGAGAGATATGATGGTAAAGAAAATTGGTACTGCTGACAATCCTGCTGATATGTTGACCAAGTCAGTCTCCGCCAACAAGTTTAAGCATTGCTTGAACTTGATTGTCATGCTTGGTTGAGCTTTGCCCCTTCTGGGCCTGGTGGCGAGGTAAATGAAAGTTCTACATTTTTTTTTTGATGAAGTGGATATGTTCTTTCGTTGCATCCCTTGTTTCCTACACCGAGTTAGCTCACGTAGGCTTAGGGATGCTGGGAGAATGTGTTCAGCTTCTTGATTAATTTCTTTAAATTCAAGCCAAGGTGGAGATTTGTTAAATATGTCTTGAATTTTATGTATTCGGCCCGGTTCATCACCCGACCCGACATATTTTTGTGCGACCCAAAATTGGAGAGAAAATTGACATTTGGTTCGTGACGCGGAGAGTTGGGCCGATAGCTTCTTGACGAGAAATTTTTTTTGGGCTCTATTTACTACTGCGGCTAGGGTTTTTTGGTGTACGACGGTTTTTCGTTATCTGAGAGATTTTGTGAGCCGTGAGCTTTGTTCAGTCGCTGTGAACGACTTCTGTAATCTGTACTGTCCTTGATTATAGTGAAATTTCGTTTTGCCTCGCCCGTGGACGTAGATCACCTTGATCGAACCACGTAAATCCTTGTTGTTCTGTGTTTGTTTTCCGCGTTCGTCACAACAAATTGGTATCAGAGCGAGTTCGTTTCTGGGATTCTTGAAGATGACATCTTTGAAGTTTCAGATCTCATCTTTTGACGGCAAGAACAACTTCGGATTATGGAGAATAAAGATGAAGGCTTTGTTGAAGCGAGAGGGTACTGTTAGGGCACTGGATGGAAAATATCCAGACGACATGACCTCGGCTGAGGTTGAAGAGATTGATGAGAAGGCGCACAGTGTGATTCAGTTGTCTCTAGATGACAATGTTTTGCGAGAAGTTGCCGATGAGGAAACAGCGGCTGGTCTCTGGAAGAAATTGGAAAGTCTCTACATGAAGAAATCTTTGACATCGAGACTTTATTTGAAGCAGCGTCTTTATACCCTAAAGATGCGAGAAGGTACTCCTGTTCAGGAACACTTGGATGAGTTTAATAAAATTATTATGGATATGAAAAATTTAGATATTAAACTCGAGGATGAAGATCAAGCTTTGATTGTGTTATGTTCACTGCTTGCCTCATACGAAAATTTTGTGAACTCGATGCTTTATGGACGTGAATCCATAACTTTGGAGGATGTTAAAACATCATTGAGTTCTGCAGAACTGAGAACGAAGTTGAATGGGAACAACAGTGGAGACAGAGCAGATGGTTTGCTTGTGAGAGGCAAAACCAAGAGCAGGGATAAAGTCTTCAGAGGGAAATCTGTTAATCGTTCAAAATCTAGGCCACCTGGAGATAATACGAACGTCGAGTGCTACTATTGTCACAAGAGGGGACATTACAAATCAGATTGTCCTTTGCTCAAGAGAAATGATAAGCAGCATGCTCAAAGACAAGATGCGGCGAATGTTGCTGACAAAAATGAGTCTAATGCGTCAGACAACGTTCTTACGGCATGCTCTGCTGTTAGTTTCTCTAATGATGTTTGGATAATGGACTCGGGAGCATCATATCATATGTGCCCAAACAGAGAATGGTTCACCACATATGAGCCAATGAATGGTGGATCAGTCTTGATGGGAAATGATGTTGTATGCCAAGTTGTGGGAATTGGTACTGTTCGGATTAAGTGCCACGACAAAGCAGTGAGAACCTTGACTGAAGTAAGGCACATACCAGACTTAAAGAGAAATCTTATCTCTTTGAGCAGTTTGGATTCCATTGGGTGTGTGTACTCAGGTGGAGGTGGAGTTCTCAAAGTATCCAAAGGCAATTTGGTTGTGATGAAAGGAAACAAGGTGAATCACTTGTATCATTTGCAGGGTAGCACAGTTTTTGGTACTTCAATTGGCACATCAAATTCTGTTTCGAATAATGACAGAACGAAACTGTGGCATATGCGTTTGGGCCACATGAGTGAGCGTGGCATGACAGTTTTGAGTAAACGTGGTTTACTTTGTGGTGAGCAGACAACCTCGCTGGATTTCTGTGAGAACTGTGTATTTGGCAAACAGTGCAGAGTCAGTTTCAGTACGGGCACGCATTCGACGAAGGGTACACTCGACTACATCCATTCTGATTTATGGGGACCAGCACAGGTTCCATCTAAGGGTGGTGCTCTTTACTTTGTGACGTTTATTGACGACTATTCCAGGAAGGTTTGGATTTATTTTCTGAAAAGAAAAAGTGACGTGTTTGAAACCTTCAAGAAGTGGAAAGCCCTTGTTGAGAATCAGACAGGGAAGAAGATCAAACGCCTTAGGACCGATAATGGTCTTGAGTTCTGTGGTGGCGATTTCAATGAATTCTGTGCAAATGCAAGTATCGTTCGACACCGTACAGTTAGGCACACTCCACAGCAAAATAGGGTGGCAGAACGGATGAACAGAACTCTATTGGAAAGAGCAAGATGCATGCTCTCTAATGCTGGGATGGAAAAGGATTTTTGGGCTGAAGCAGTTAACACTGCTTGTTATCTGGTTAATCGTTCTCCTTCAACAACAATAGAATGCAAGACTCCTTTCGAGATGTGGTCAGGTAAGCCTTGTGACTATTCTAATCTAAAGATTTTTGGATGTCCTGCTTACTTTCATGTTAAGGATGGTAAGTTAGAACCTAGAGCAAAGAAATGTATCTTTGTTGGGTATGCTGATGGGGTGAAAGGTTATCATTTGTGGTGCCAGGAACCTAACTCACCTAAGTTCATTATTAGTAGGGATGTTACTTTTAATGAAATCCTTATGCTTGATCATAAGAAGGTTGTTGATGAGTCTGCAAGAAAACATGAGAGTGATAGGAATGAGGTGGAGGTTCAGGTGGAACTTCGAGAAAAGACCTCTCAGAATGATTTGAGCGAGCAAATTGTTACTATCGATTCAAGTTCAGATGAGGAAGTTTTAGATGAGGTGGATCAGCCATACTCTATTGCTACTGGCAGAGAAAGGAGGCAGACTCGTCCTCCTCAAAAATATGGGTTCTCTGATCTGGTGGCTTATGCTCTTACGACAGCAGAAGATATGGGTATTCAGGAACCTTCTACCTATACTGAAGCTATTACTTGCACAGAATCAGAAAAATGGGCTGTTGCTATGGCTGAAGAACTTGAATCACTCCACAAGAACCAGACTTGGGATTTGGTGCCGTTGCCAAAGGGAAAAAGAGCCATTGGGTGTAAATGGGTTTTCAAGAAAAAGGAAGGCATTCCAGGTGTAGAAAATGCTAGATGCAAGGCACGGCTTGTAGCTAAAGGCTACAATCAGAAGGAGGGAATTGATTATGATGAAGTGTTCTCTCATGTGGTAAAACACACTTCCATTCGTTTGTTGCTGGCTATAGTTGCTCAATTTGACTTGGAGCTTGAGCAACTTGATGTGAAGACTGCTTTTTTACATGGTGAGCTTGAGGAGACTATTTATATGGCCCAGCCCGAGGGCTATTATGTAGAAGGCAAGGAAGAACATGTCTGTAGATTGAAGAAATCATTGTATGGTTTGAAGCAGTCTCCAAGACAGTGGTATAAATGATTCGACAGCTTTATGATAGGGAGTGGTTATCATAGGAGCAACTATGATAGTTGTGTCTACTTCAGGAATGGTTCAGATGCATCTTTTGTCAATCTTCTTTTATACGTGGATGACATGCTCATTGCTGCAAAGAACATATCAAATGTGTTGATCTTGAAGAAACGTCTCAGCGAGGAGTTTGAGATGAAAGATCTGGGTCCTGCCAAGAAGATCTTAGGAATGGAGATTAAGAGGGACAAGAAAGCAGGGAAGTTATATCTCTCGCAGAGGAGTTATATTGAGAAGGTACTTGAGAAGTTTGGCATGCAAAATGCTAAGCCTGTCAGTACACCGTTAGCATCTCATTTTAGACTCTCGGCTATACAGTCATCTCAATCAGAGGTCGAGGAGACTGCGATGTCTCATGTCCCATACTCCAGTGCAGTTGGTAGCCTGATGTATGCCATGGTATGTACTCGTCCCGACATTGCGCATGCAGTTAGTGTGGTTAGTAGATATATGGCACACCCTGGAAAGGTCTATTAGCAGGCAGTGAAATGGATACTTAGGTATCTTAGAGGTTCCGCAGAGCTGGGCCTAGTGTTTGATAGAAACAGTTCCAACGGTACCTCAGTTGTGGGATTTGTGGATTCTGATTTTGCAGGTGACCACGATAAGAGAAGATCTTTGACTGGTTATCTTTTCACACTATCTGGCTCGGCTATTAGTTGGAGGTCAACCCTACAGTCGACAGTTGCTTTGTCTACTACAGAGGCAGAGTATATGGCAGCAGCAGAAGCGGTAAAAGAAGCTATTTGGTTAAGGAATCTTGTTCAGGAACTTGGGCTCCAGCAGGAAGACAATTCAGTTGTCTTTTGTGACAATCAAAGTGCTATATACTTGGTTAAAAATCAAGCATATCATGAGAGGACTAAGCACATTGATATCAGGTACCACTTTATTCGAGAAACATTTGCTGAGAGAAATATGATGGTAAAGAAAATTGGTACTGCTGACAATCCTGCTGATATGTTGACCAAGTCAGTCTCCGCCAACAAGTTTAAGCATTGCTTGAACTTGATTGGCATGCTTGGTTGAGCTTTGCCCCTTCTGGGGCCTGGTGGCGAGGTAAATGAAAGTTCTACATTTTTTTTTGATGAAGTGGATATGTTCTTTCATTGCATCCCTTGTTTCCTACACCGAGTTAGCTCACGTAGGCTTAGGGATGCTGGGAGAATGTGTTCAGCTTCTTGACTAATTTCTTTAAATTCAAGCCAAGGTGGAGATTTGTTAAATATGTCTTGAATTTTATGTATTCGGCCCGGTTCATCACCCGACCCGACATATTTTTGTGCGACCCAAAATTGGAGAGAAAATTGACATTTGGTTCGTGACGCGGAGAGTTGGGCCGATAGCTTCTTGACGAGAATTTTTTTTTGGGCTCTATTTACTACTGCGGCTAGGGTTTTTTGGTGTACGGCGGTTTTTCGTCATCTGAGAGATTTTGTGAGCCGTGAGCTTTGTTCAGTCGCTGTGAACGACTTCTGTAATCTGTACTCTCCTTGATTATAGTGGAATTTCATTTTGCCTCGCCCGTGGACGTAGATCACCTTGATCGAACCACGTAAATCCTTGTTGTTCTGTGTTTGTTTTCCGCGTTCGTCACAACAAGTTCCATTAAGTCATGTGTTGAGAGAACCTCTTGTACTATTTTGACGATTGCCAAAATAATCCAAGGTTACTAATATATCTACTAGTTGTGTAGAACCAACTTGTAGATGGACGCAAGTCAATGTGTAGTTGGTGTCTGGAGTCTGGATTAGGAACATCTGGATTCCAGTAGTGCTTTGCTTCAACAAAAGTCGAACAGTCAAGCATATGTTTGGAAGAGCCGGAGTGTAGAAGGTGAGCAGTCCATTCAATTTCAAGTATGAAGAGACTGGAGGGGCGCTCCTGCTATAGATGCTGTATAAGATGGTTACGTGCTTCTACATTCCTGGATAAAAAGACCTAGATCTTCTTCCAATTTGATTTTGCATTCCGAATTGATATCTAGCAAGTACTTGCAAGCTTTGGAATCCACAAACAGCAAACTGGAGAAGATCATAATTGATTTTCCTTTTCTGTCCAAGCAGTCAGAGAGTGAGATAGCCTATCGAAGCACAAGCCTCTATGCTCATAGGCTGCGTTTGGTGGTCCGGATTTGGGCCCGGATATGATAGGATAAGGTTGGATTAGAAATCCTCCGGATTGTCTTTTGGATTTGTAAAATCCCATCATATGTTTGGTAGATGTCCTGATAGGATAGGATATTCACACTTTGTCTGGTGTGCAACCCTTCAGCCGCTCCTCTAGGGTTGCCGAGCAAGTCCCTCCGGCCCTCCCATCACGGAGCCGCCAAGGAATCGGGCGGCCAATGCCGCCGAGGAATCCTCACCGGAGAATCGTGCTCTGGTTTGATAAATCCAATAATCAGTGGATTAGTGTCCACTCTTTTCCATATGGAACTGCTTCTTCTTTCTCCTAAACCGGCAGTCCGTACTCCCTGTTATGCTCCATGCCCTCGAAGCAGAAGGAGAACCTCCCCTTTAATGGCGTCTCTCTCTACTCGTCACCACTCTCTCGGTGAATATCCTCTGAGGTAACCCTTTCTCATTCCCATGACTCAAAACCATGAAATTGAATTCTGGGTCACTTGCTTTTATGGAAAAGATATGATTTTTCTTCTTCGTCCTGTGTTTTGCAATGCAGATACGCTGTGGTTGGTGCTGGCTTTGCTGGACTCTCTGCCGCCACAGATCCCTCCTCTTCCTCCGCCCAATCGTCTATCCTACTCCCTCTTTGCCCTCTCTCTCTATCCCCAACACCGCCGTTCTCGCTCTCTCTCGTCCTCGTTTCGCTCTCTCGCTCATTGTTCAGCCATGGCTTGGATCTTGAACGAACCTCCTGCAGCAGTAGCTTCAGGGGTCCGGGACAGGGGCAGTCGGCTGCAGGGCTTCGGTTCGGCTTCTCCGGCGGCCCTCCGGCGGCGCTTGCACGTCGGACGAAGGTGGAGGAGGCAGTGATGATGGTGGACGGAGCTGGGAGGCGGTTCGGTGGTTGTGGAGTCGTGGCTCGCATTTGAAGAAAGAGATTGAGAAGGACTTGTTATTTTTATCCAATCCGGATCTATCATACCCCCTCCCCCGGATTTCTTATCCGGGGTTTTATCTGGGTATATTCGGGTTTATCCGGTCCGGACGACGTCGCCAAACATCGGATAGGATAATTGTTATCCTATCCGGGCCTAAATCCGGACCACCATTTTTGGTTTATTGAGCAGATAAATTGGTCCAAAGGTTCATGTGACCTCGAGATGGCTTTCAACCGTTAATTTGAAAATTGGAAGGTAAATCAAAGAAAAAAAGAATGGCTCTGGACTTTGGCGAAAATGAATATCTTCTATTTTCTCTGTCATTCATACTCTCGTGCTTATACTCGCTATGATGGTTATATTTCTTGTAATTTGGAAAAGATAATGTTTATAATGTCAGAGGTGTTGCGTGAACCAAGCGATCGAATGATAAAATAGACTAAATAAGAAAATAAATCGAACACTAGATTTTATGTGGTTTGGTTGCAGAGGACTATGTCCACAGGAAGAGCGACGACGAATTCCGCTATAGACCAAGTAATACAACTGATATTATAACCACACTCGAGTCACTCAAACAGTTTCAATGTTCCTAACCTCCAATTATATCGAATAACCATGAGTGTTTAAGCCTTCATAATTTCTCACAAAATAAACTGTCAATCTCATGAACTAAACCAACGAATTAGGTAAACTTTTTCAAGCACTCGATGATGAGAAACATATGTATGAATTCGAAGTCTGGCTTATTCAAGGTCAAATCCAATGTCCATGTTGACTTTCCAAGTTCAATGGCAAAATCCCACACAGATTAGGAAAGTTATTGCACTATATTTCCTTTTCCCTTTTTTCTTATTCAATTTGGACTCTACCCAAAAAAAAAAAAAAAATCTGATCACCATGACATATACGTAGGCGTCCACAAGGAAAATTTTATTTTGAGTTAAGTTCCGTTCATGGGCTCAAACACTAGACATAATTTAAGAATCTCCACCTTAACTCGACGTTTGAGCAAAGTTACAACAGTTTCACTAAAGTCTAAACTTTGTTGTTACTCTACCATAGTATCTATGGGCTCAACTACTGCAGACATCTTCCAAGTTCAAGCCTCGCTTGGACTTTAATATAGCCGTGGATCTCATCATAACACTAAATGCACATGCACCTTTAACTGCTTTACAAGGATTATCCGATACAACCTCCTCTACAGCTCATAAAGAAAAATCACTATTGCATCCATATTTGTCAGGAGATCGAATAGCACCTTGTCAAATTTAGCAGTTACAGTCTAGACATGTATAGACACTGCTATAATGACTTCTAGCCAGAAGTATTGGAGACTCATTGAATGTAACTTCTCTCCTAATAACAAATGAATTTAATTTAGGGCACCACAAGTGATACCCCTTTCATCTTGTGCATATCCTAGAAACATGCACTTTCTTATCCTTCGATCAAGCTTACCTTCACTAACTCAAAATAATATGGGCAACCAAATATTCTAACAATAGAATAATCATCAATGCTACCTAACCACACTTATTCGTGAGTCCGACATCCTATCATATTCAATGGGATCTATTCATCAAGTAACTCGTCGTAATAATTGCATTTGCTAGGAACCTCCTAGCCATACTAGCATTAGAAAGCATTTTGTGGGCCTTCTCTTGTAAAAATCTATATATTAGCACCGGTGCGGCATCTCACTATGCCTTCTTTCATGTAGAATTCGTTTAACAGCTATGAGCAGAACTTCATGCTACTATCAGTTCACACATGCTTGATTGTTTTACCAGTCTTCTTTTCAATCAAAGATCTTAATTGCATGATCCTAGCAACAACAGCAATCTCGTGCCTAAGCATAAATACTGAGGTCCTTTTTGAGTAATCATCTGCAACTATTAGCATAAATTTGGTACTCTTCCTCGAAGGAAACCGCGATAGCGTCTGAACATCCAAGTGAATTAATTATGATTTTTTCGTGGTTTCTTTGACATCCACACTAAACTGCACTTTCCACGGTTGATCTGAATCACATCACTTGTATGCATTTCGTTCATTAGTCACATAACCTCATAGTTAATTCCTTTTACTTAGAACCTTCAAGTTTTTCTTGCTAATGTGGCTAAGCACGTATGTCTCAATTCATACTCTCGAACAGATGCATCCGATGTCTCCGTAGCGAAATGTGTCACTATCTTGCCTTGAAGCTCATACAAGCCATTGTGCTTGATTCCTTTTATTATCACTAGCGTACCTCGAATAATTTTAAGAACACCATATTTTGAAAAATACCGACAACCAACTGAACCCAGGACACTCAAGGGAATTAGGTTTTTCTTCAACTTTGGAATATTTCACTCCAATCAATGTTTTCACAATACCATCATATATTGTAATTCTAACATCTACAACATCATATTCAGCGATGTTCCCCAAGTGCACTTTGCTACTATATATGCATTGATAAGTAATAAGCTAGTTCATGTTTGGTGTGACATGAAAAGAATAACTAGAATCCATAATTCATCCATCAAATGACTAATCATTAGTGACAAATAAGACAGAATCAAAATTATCCCAATTTCAGTCATTAACAGCTGCAACATCATTTGCAGACTCAACTTTAATCCCTTTACCATTCTCATTCTTTAGCTTAATGCAATTCCTTCTAAAATGCCCTCTCTTGCCACAATTTCAACAGATATCACCACTAATCCTAGACTGACTACATTTATTCGGGTATATACTACTTCTTACCTAATGTTGGTATAAGTTCTTCCTCTATTTTCACATAGTAAAGTAGTAGAATAGATTCACCAAACTCTCTTCTACGGATGTTCTCACTTAGAATCAAATCTCGAATTCCATCGAACGTCAAATTTGTTGACCTTGAGGAATTACAATCGACAAGTCAATCTCAAATGTACTCAATTAACTAAAATTCACATTGAATTCATTTATATGATTAACAACCAATGCACCTTCGTTCATCTTTAAATCAAACAGACGTCACATCAAATATACATTGTTGTTCGTGGAGGGCTTCTGGTACATTCCTAGTAGGGCTTTCATCAAATTTATTACCAGTTTTTCTCACAAGAGAATTTTTACTAAGGATACAAACATGCCACCATGTATGTATGTATTACGCAGCTATTAAATATAGTAGAGTAAACAAGAGGAATGTCACATTTTCTCAATATGAGTTTTCTGAGTGAGAGATTATAAAATAATATTTGTGGTTTTTCTATACACACTCACACACATGCGGCTATTAATATAGTAGAGTAAATAAGAGGAGCATCACATTTTCTCAATATGAGTTTTCTGAATGAGAGACTGTAAAATAATATTTGTGGTTTTGCTTTTGGCTCAATCTAGAAGTTGGAAACAATCGAACGTGTAAGCAATTGTTACTCTTTGAATTTTTTTTTTATTAGTGGATTATTTATTTCTGGCTCTCATGTGGTCGTAGGGGAGAAGGTACCGGCACTCGGACCTATTCACATCAATCTTTAGTGTTCTTTATTATTCCTCGTTTATTTCTCTAGTGATTCCGGATTGAATTAATTGCGAGATCCATTAATTTTTTTGTAATATATTACAAAATTATTATTGAAGCTAAGGGCTTCTAGAGTTAATATGGGGCCTTTTCTTTTTTTTTATCACTGTTTGGAAATTCTGTAGAAGCAATTATGTTTGGAGCAAAACTTGAGATTGAGAAGTTAATTGGGAGAAATAAATTTGGGGTGTGGAGGATTAAGATGCATACCCTATTAACAACCCAAGGGTTGGCGAATGTGTTGGATGGCAATAATATGTTTCCAGAAACGATGAAAAAGGCTCATAATGTAGAGTTGATGGAGAAAGCAAAAATCATAATTAATTCTTTTAAATCTGTCGGATGAGCTATTGATTGAAGTGGCCGAAGAGAGTAATGCTGCAGCATTATGGGAAAAACTTGAGCACTTAAATCTGATGAAATGTTTTAACAATCACTTGTATATGCTGAAAATGATGTTTCAGTTCCAAAACCCATTTAGATCAGTTTAACAAACTCATGATGGACTTGAAGAATGCAAATGAGGCATTGCCAGGTGAGAAACAAGTTATGATTACTTTGGAAGATGTAAAATCTGCCTTGTTTCCGAAGGAGTGGTAAAAGAAGTTATGAGAAGATAACTTAGCACGAAATTTGATTATTCGAGATAGAGATGAACGAAGAGAGTCTAGAGGAAGTAGATCTAATGTTCGGAATCGTCAATGCTACTACTGTGATGAGATATGGCACCACAGGAGAGAAAGTATCCGATTCGCGAAAAAAATTTTAATTTTGGTAAAATATATCCAATTCATCCCCTCATGGTTACTCAACCTTTCAATAGTCCCATCGGATGACTAATTTGGACCCAACACTTATCAATCCCTTTTCACTGGATGAATCTACAGAGTAAAGTGATGGGCCACAATCTAAATTAAAGTTCCGAAAGAGCACCTGATACACTCCATGAGCAACTCACCAGCCATCTAGGAGACTCAGGGATGAGGAATAAACCAAAAACTTGAAGTACGCAGGGGATTCCACCTGAAAATGAATTCATGGACGGTGAGCTTCTGATTGTTTCCAAGGTAAATGAAATCTAACAAAACAAAGCACGAGAGAACTGAGACAGTAACCTATCAAAGCCAAGACACGCCAGGAAACAATAGTTCCCACGAAGTACATGAACGAGATGCCACAGCACAACAAAAGCTGCAACAAGACCAAGCAATGGTTGACGAGCAACGCATCGGAGCTGACCCCGTTACCAGTTTACAGCGGCCCAAAAAAAATGTTTACATGATTTAACGCCGCGAATGCTCCCCGGACGCGTTTGGGTGTTATTTCGGCGATGTACACAGGTACCTGTTTGGCCGCGAAAAATCATCACCAACGTCTTCCAGAAATCAATCAGGATAAGAAAATCTGCACGTTTCTGCATTACCACATAACTTAGAATCCCAAAGCCAACTCCATGTAATAGTCTTCCGATATCGAGCCACCAAACATTCTGTAAGCTTAAGATGAAATACACCTTTAACTGCTAGTCCCTGAACTTTGGTCAAGTCATCGACAATCCATCGAAGGAAGTTTTGAAGAGGTAAATAGACAGCACGAACCTTGGCAAATGCTATAGAAAGCCATCCTGCAGCGCAAAATATTTGCGAAATCCCCATTGTCTGCGTCACAACAACACCTTAACTAAGAACTCAATGAGATTCTTTTCAGGTTCTTCAAATTCAAGAACAGCTGGAAAGGCTAGAGAATGCTGTACCGCTCTTCGACCCATCATATCAGTCATCCGCCCGTTAACCAAAGCTCCTATTACCCCTCCTATTGTTATGATAGAACCAAAAAGCGAGTACTGTAACAGGTCAAATTGGTATTACTACTGTTAGAAAAACCGAATCGTGACTCTCAAATTCCCTTTATCCAATGGTGTCTCAAGAGTCATAGCTAGCTAATGCATTTTCGGACATGACATGATTTTCAGGAAAAAAGTTGTGTTGTAAACAAAAGAAGCGATCGAATAAAAGGTGGGTTGATCAGTGCGAGCTACGGGAAGAACCCTAAAGAATTTTTCGATAAATCAAGTGATACAACGGAGATTGCATTCAAACACCGTTTTTTTAGCTTTCAATTATACCTGATAACTCACACAGTATTTAGCCTTCATAATATATTGTGAAGTAATCTTTTAATCTCACAACGCACTACCAAATTACTCTTGAGTAATTCAGGAACGAAATAAACTCACGTGAAGAACACTCACATAAGCAAACCCTCTCTTCTTTGGTGCTCAAAGGTACGCTTTAACCACGATGGGTCTCCTCTATTTACAACCAAGAGAAGATCTTGCTCACCATCGTTGACTTATTGGTGAAAGAAGCCCATCACCAACTAGTCAAGTGGCGCGCTCTTCAAGTTGGCAGGACTTTTGTGCGCAAAAGAGAGGTCCAACTTGGGGCTAGGAAGAAAACAAAAGAGACAAGCAAATCTATTTTTTGAGGATAAAGAGGCTTAAGACGCCGTCTGTCAAGCTCGAGACATATTCTATCCGTTAAAACGAGATTTGAGATGATGTTAGCAGAGGTTAAGCACATAATATCACCGAACAAAGAATTGGCTGAAACTGGCAGCAATTCATTATACTTTCTAGCAATGCACAGAGGGACATGTAGCACGTATGCTTGATGGGACTCACTGCTGCCGTAGAGAGCCCGAGATCCTCCATTATGCCCGACTCAGCAGGCGATGAGTAACCAGACTGCATTATAGAAATACGCCACTGGTTATGATTACTTCTACTTGGTGAAGAGTAAATAACTATTTGAGAGACTACGGCCTAAAACAGAGCAGTTGCCTAGGAGATCACATTACAACGGCAAGACCCAAAAAAATAATAATAATAATAATAAAATCTTAAAGAAGCAACTTTAGTCTTTTAAAGTTGTCCGAATTATGACATTCTTGAAAAATCCGGGTCAGCATAGTATCCTTGGTCTATTAAACCATGTGATTACAACAGGGGCTTCTGCAACATTATTCCCTTTCGCTCCCCACACGCCCTCCACCCCCCACTAACAAACAAAAAGACGACCAGATATTCAACAAGAATTGCAGACATATATCTTTCTCGTTGTAACATCATACGAATGCCAGGACGAAAAACACCACTTTTTTTTTCTGCAGAATGGAAGTTGCTAAAAGACAAAGATTGGCCGAGCAATTGGTTTGTTCTTCTTTCCTTTTCTAACGAAACATTCACTCGGATTTGAAGAACCCTGTCGCGGGAATCCAAAAAGGCACACAAATAAAAAAAAGGAGGAAGGAAAAGAGGGGGGGGGGGGGTTGTGCTTGACAGAAAACAGAGCGGGGTTCTTAGCCATCAAACTACGTGCAGGCAATTAACGAAAGGGAATGATGCAATAATTCTCACAGTGCACCCAGAGGCAAAAGACCCGCAAACGGCAACGAGCGTGCTAAAAACGACGAGAGGCGTGACCGAATGATCACTTGAAGACATGGATTTGCCATAGTCGCCGAGAAGCAGAGAGCTTGTGGTCAACCCGTCTCCTCCTTGGCTCTCTCTCTCCATCTCTCGAAGAACAGGAGTCAGTTACCAGCCAGTGCATATGGAGGACAGCGGGTTGGGGTGTGAGTGAGAGAGAGGGGGGCACAGGGAGCTAGGGGGGAGAAAATATTAGGTAGTTTGGACTGCAAAAGAGTCATGGTTCCCTCCACTAGCTAATCGCCACTTTTCCAGTAGGGCCCATTTTACTTTTTTTATTTCTTTCTTTTGCGTGAAAAACTCTGAAAAGGCAAGCAGAAAATTTCGAATACATAAGATTCTTATAAAAGGATATAATCTCCGAATTGACTTCTGGAGCAGAAAACAGCTTCTAGAAGTATTTTCATGTAGGCCCTTAGCATTCAATTTCTGGAGCAAAAAGCAGTTTCTAGAAGTATTTTCATGCACGCCCTTAGCATTCAATTATATTTTCGTGCTAATTTTTATAAATCTCAGAGATTAAATCCCTTTGGTAAAAATTAACCTGAAGTAGAAATCCGTTTGGTAAAAAAATTTACTTATGGTAGAATTTTTAATTTTCTGAAGTGAAAAATCAATTTTGAAGCTATTTTTGACCAAGTTGAGAAGTAAAAATTTTTCACTTCTTCGTTACAGCATCACTTCTTGGATCACACCTGACTCCGCCGACCTCCGTTACCTCCTATCGACCCCGTCGTCGCCGCTGCCAGCCGCCAATCACCGCCGTCCACGACCCTTGCCACCACCGCCCGCCAACCATCGTCGGCCGCCCACCACCGCCGACTGCCATTGCCCCTCGACCGCCGCCACCACCTGCCAAGCACCACCATTGCCACTGCCGATCGCTAACCACTAACAACGATCGCCGAAGATTTTATTAATAATGTTTCAAAAGTAGAAATTTTCAATCATTATCAAACAAATTTCTCTGATCAAAAATAATTTCTGGAGCATAAGTAGAAAATCAACTTCTGGTTTTGGTGAAAAGTATAGAAATCAGCTTCTGATCAGAAGTTGATTTCTGATAGAGAAGTGTTACAACGCGCATCCATAAAAGTTATAAAAATTATAGTCCTAAAAATTATCAAATTAATGAGATGGAATCATTCTGTTAATTCTATCCAACTAGACTAATGGAAAAGATTTTATTTGCAATTCCACAAAAGGAAACATAGTATATGGTATATCTTTCAAAATTGAACGTACGTCATCCATAATTCACATTCCAGAATTCTCTCCAAAAACTCTCTCAAAGGCTCTCATGAAAAGCAACCGATCAGTAGATCGCTTTTCTCTCTTGCGTTTTCGAGGCATCTAACATGTGAAAAACGAGAAGTATTCGTTATTTGTAATATGCTTCTGAGATCAGTGATATAAATTTGATTCTAGAGCTTGATGATCTAGTGCAATCGATGCGTAAACGTATGTATACGACGGTTTGATTGATGTTTGGCTATAATTAGCATTTTGTATTTATGGGTATGTGGATCTATATTATTCTACTTCGTTTATAGATCTCGATTGGATTAGTCTAGAATCAAACTTGTATCACCGATCTTAGAAGCATATTATGAATAACGAACATACCTCGTTTCTCGCATACTAGATGCCCCGAAAACGCAAGAGAGAAAAGCGATCCGTTGATCGATTGTTCTTCGTGAGAGCCTTTGAGAGAGAATTTTTGGAGAGAATTCTGAAACGTGAGTTATGAATGACGTGGTTCAATTCCGAAAGATATACCATATACTATCTTTCCGTTTGTGGCCCATGTGAGAGACGAGGTATGTTCGTTATTCGTAATTTGCTTCTGAGATAGTGATACAAGTTTGATTCTAGAGCTTGATGATCTAGTACAATCGATGCATAAACGTACTTATACGACGGTTTGAATGATGTTTGGCTATAATCCACACTTCGTTTTTATGAATATGTTGATCTATATTATTTCGCTTCATTTATATATCTCGATTGGATTAGCTTTAGACATTTTACCCAACAGTTTCCATGATCAAGACAAATAAAACAGCGATTTTTGTTTAAAGGAGGGCCTGCACTATATTGTGCAGATTCTTCATTATAAGTTTTAATTAGCAGGGCATATATGTCCTCTCAAAGGGAGCCAAGATTGTTAGAAGCAGCTCAGAGGAACAATGCCGATGAATTGAAAGACTTGATCAGAAGCAATGAACTCATGTTAGAGGAGACGGCTCACCAAGTAGCCGGGCACACGCGCTGCACGCCGGCTATGTCGCGGGCCATTTAAATTTCGTCCAAGGAGCTCCCCATGTCGACGACGAAGGGTGCAGAGATAGGACCAATGATCGTGACCCATGAGCAATGCCGAAGCTGTAATAGCACCGCAATATCCGGGACTTGGATCGTGAGCAACGATCCTCGACCTTCTTTGTTTTCATATGACCTGTAGTCCATTAAGAGGGTAATGTTTCATATATTAAGACTAGGGTAAGAACAGTAGGGGTGCCACAACTTTTGTACGGAGATCACTTGAGTGCCTCAACTTTTTTTTCGATCACCTGAGTGCCTCAACTTTTAAATATGGATCACTTGAGTACCACTTCTGACGAAAATCGATAACTTGAGTGTCAATTCCGGCAAATCGTCATACGTGGAATTTTTTATCATTATTTTATTTATTTTTTAACGACACGTCATTTTTTTGTCGTCCTACGTCGGCAACCACGGGGCACTCTCGTTGGCTCGAAGATGAGGGATTCCGGCGATCCTCACCGGCAACGATTGGCCAACCCACGGGCATCGGCCAGCTCGCCCTAGGCCGGCGAGGTCGCGACAGACCTCAGCAATAGCCGTCGCGGCCTCTGTGGCCGTGGTCAAGGGCGCGAAGGCCCTCGCCAAATTTGAGAGAGGGCCCTCATGGCCCCATTGACCATGGGTGAGGGGGCTCGACTGCACCTAGCGACATCCATTTTAGATCTAGTCGCTGGTCCGATTCCCCATGGTTGCCGACGGTCTCAATTCTCGCATTTGTGCCAGCAATCGCGGGTCTAATCGCTTGGGCCAACGGATCTAGGGTTTGTGCATTTGTGGGTGGCCGAGGTCGTGCGACCCTCAACGTCGCCTTGCATGGCTTCTTTGAGGCTGCTGGCGCTTCGGACGTGATGAAGACGAGCTTGGTGCAGATCTGAAGCTGTTGTGGATGGCCTCTGTTTTTGGTACTCCAAAACAGAGTATCATTGTGAGAAGAAGGGAGAAGGAGAGAAGGAGGAAGAGGAAGAGGGCGGAGGTGGGCGAAGAGGAGAAAGAGGACGGAGAGGTACAACTGAAGGGGGCAAAGGCGAAGGCGGGCGGAGGAGAGGGTGGCCGGTCGGCCGGGGGCCGATGAGGGTCGCCATGGACCCGTCGTCCTTGGGTAAATAAGAAAACAAATTAACCAAAAAATTATGAAAAATTACACATGTATATCAATATATTCGAAAAAATCTATCGCTGGTGCCACATAAGCATTTTCGACTGCCACCTCAACTTTTTCGATCGCCACGTAAGCTTTTCCGATCACCACATAAGCGATGGCACTCAAGTGATTCATATTTAAAAGTTGAGGTACTCAAGTGATCGAAAAAAAAGTTGTGGCACTCCTACTATTCTTACCCATTAAGATTGTTGTCGTATATAAACATGACTTGTATTTCGTATATGAAAAATAGATTGATAGGCAAACTTGAAACCAATCGCAAATAAGTAATCTGAATGCAAATGAATGATCCGAGCCCAACGAATTCACGTTGTGTCCTTAAGACAAATTTGTCCCCTCAACCGGTACCGAAGGTTCTTGGACAATTGCCTCCCAAGATAGAACGGATCACCTTTCCTCGAAGCTGGTACTTATTTCAGAGGAAACCTTCGAACACAACTTCGTGGAATAAGCTCAAAATGATGAAGATGATGAATGAATGACGAACATAACAATTGTATCTAATGCTTGTGTCTGATACTCATGTCTACTATGATGGTCAATGCTTTATATTTATAAAGAGTAAAGCGAAAAGTTACGAGGACATATGGTTTCGTCGAAAGGGTTCGTCGACGAAAAGGCACGATTTCGTCGAAAGGATTCGACAAAACGTCACGAAGTCGCACGGTTTCATCGAAAAGATTCGACGAGACGAAATGAAACAACTCTTCATTTCTATTACCAATCGAAATAACTCTTCATTTCTCATTCAACTTTATATGGGACTTTGAGATCAAAGTTCCAACAATCCCCCACTTGAATGAGAATTTCAATTATCAAAACTCTCCATGAATGCATGACATGCAATGTACGAATATTCCATGAGAGAACATTGCATCGAGATAAGTAGTCTGAGACTTTGAACTTTCCCGAGTGTGATCTATCGGACTTACTTGATCAATCAGTAGACTTGATGTCTTTGAACTGTCGACCTTTTGGTGTAAGCCTAGACAATAGAAATGACACAACTATCTCTCGAACAAAGTTGGTTCTCATTGTTGTATTCGTTTTGGCCATGAATACCGCCTGGTCTCATGAGTGCTTTAGAGAATTCGGCCTTTTCAATTCTCACAGAAGCAGCCCTCACTTCCCACTCACATAGGTGATTTCTGAATGTGCAGTGTATCACATACTCGATTCAGAATCATTAAAAGCCTATGATTAACCTTCACATATTAATACTGTCTATATACAAGATTGAATAGAAAAATTCACAGTACTCTACACCTCCTTCATAACTTGGTTTTTCTTTTGAATCTAGATCTTGAGATCTCTAGTCAACTAGGTAAGGTTTCCGCTATGATGACTTATTTATGGCCTTAAAACTCATTCCCCTTGATGTTTTCACAACCATCTCTCTAGTTAGGCCTTTGTTAATGGATCTGCAATATTATCATTTGACTTCACATAGTGAAATGTGAAAATTTTACTAGAGAGAAGTTGTCTTACCAATATACATAACATTTCTCGCCACCATGCTTTGAGACAATTCTTGAAATCTTTTCAAGACGGTGGTAGTCTTTCAATGAAAGCAGCCTTTTGAAATGATTTAGAACCATATCTTTGGCAAGAATGTTATGCATGATCTCTTAGAGTTTTTATGACTTGAATTAGGATGGTTATGAAATCAACAATCTTTAAGTCCAGAAACTTGCCAACGATGAATCTTTTCAATCCATCATATTACTCTTTGTATTAACCATTTTCAATAGGCTATAAACGTTGTAGAGGAAATTGCCTAGACCATTGAGGATTCAGTTGTGGCACAGGAAGTCAAAATGCTTCCATACATCTATAGCAATAATACTTTCCGTGTTTGTCTCTTCTTCATCCAAGATAGGAGCATCTTTATTGAAGAACCTTGCCAAATTCAATGTCGTGACATAGAACAATCATCTTCTATTGTCATCTCTTAAAAATCAGACCATTGAACTTTTCTGGCTTCTTTCCAAGAGTTAGGATAGACGCAATAGATGTTATTGATGTCGAAACTATGAAAATAACCCAACATACCCTTGAAAAATACACGTACATAAAGTTTTACATGCATTTTAACAATTTAAATGAATCAAATATATTCAAATAATATATCAAAACGAAGATAATCTCGAGACGAACGCAACGGTACCTCACATGCCCCAAACAGAGCTCATATGCGCTTGTACGAGCCGGTCAAAGTTTCTGGCTTTACTAGTCAATGCATGGTCAACGAACGTCAACGGGTCGGACTGAACCGGGAGGGTCAAAATCGGTCGAACTAAACCGTAAACACCGAACCAGGTCAGTCAATAGGAAAATCGGGTCTTCGGGTCGGTTAATGGGTCGGGTCTGACCCGGATCACGGTTTATCGCCGGACACGATGCTTCACGCATAAGGCGCGTGAAGCCCATGCGCACGATGGTCGTCGGCGTGTGCGCCATCGTCCGATGGCCTCCGACGGTGAGCTACCACTTGAAATGCTCGTATGAACGAGACCTACTACGCTATGTGATTATTTAAAAATTTTACCCAACAAAAACACCCAAAAATAGCCTGAACAGTAACAATCGCCGGTGATCGTCGCACACCGACACCCCTAGAGTGCGTGTAAGTGTGTGCGAATGTTTCTGGCATCCCCTAGATGCGTGTGACCACTCATTTTTCTCGTATCGACGAGATGAATCCGAATATATATTCAAGCATAATTGTCATCGGACTAAACTAACAACAACGCGCCAGGACAGAATGCGTACAACAAAATAACTATACAAACCAAGCATAGAAAAACAAAATTTTGTCTTAAGATTGTAGTCCACTAAGTGGGTAGTGGTTCATATATTAAGATTGTTGTCACATATAAACATGACTTGTAGTTCGTATATGAAAAATAGATTGACAGATTGTCGCGACCCTCTCGCGGAGGAGGCGAGGAGGACTAATGGGCCGCCCGATCGTCGCCTGATCGGACGCGGGCCTCTCCCATTGTCCATTACCCAAATCGGAACGGCTGGATATACGTGGTCGACCTTCGGTGCTGTCTGGTAACATGTGATATGTGTACATGCCAAGGAGTCGCCACCAATCGTTTCGTGGAAGGTACGATCGAAAACCCTATCGAATAGTTGGTAGCGATCTATTCGATTTTGCGAAAACCAGAGAAGTGGCATTGGGGACTTTGTTACGCCAACTGTCAGAGTTGACGCTCTTTCGGCACCTAAGTTGAATGATTTATCTAATCCTTAAGATTCATGTAGACGAGTGGGGTACGGATCCTAAATCTAGGAGTTCATGCAGGTTGGAGTGGCTACCCTATCACTCACAATCAGTAAAAATAAATACGCAAATTAAGAATCCAAAACATGCGGATAAAGCACATGAAAGCAGCATGGCATCCCTAATGAGGCCCTATTAGCCTAGAGAAGTATCAATCAAGGCTTAGGAGTGATTAGGACATGATTCGCCCATGAGGGGCAAAATCGTAATTATGAGAAATTTTAGGACAATTTGCCTTAGAAGGGCAAAATTGTCATTTCAGATGAAGTGTGTAGTCAAAAGATGGTGGAAATGGGATCGGCGATCAAATCCTTCCATTTCCCATTTTTCGGGAATTTCTAGGATTTTTCTAGAATTTAGAAGTGATTTTGCCTTCGAAGGGATAAAATCGTCATTTTAGACAAAGATGAGAACTGAAAATATGAAATATTAGGGTTGGTCACCCAAAAATAGGGTTGACCAGTTGTCTGTGGTCAATCCTCAATTTTTAGGGATTTCTGAAATATCTAGGATTTTCCTATAATTTTCCTATATTTTTTTTTTGGGATTTTCTAGGGTTTTCTAGCATTTTTTTGGATTTTTTAAAATTTTCTGATTTTTTTATTTTTTAAAATCATTTTCGAAATTTTTTTAATATTAAAAATGCTTCGGACCGGGTCAGCCCGACCTACTCGTGTCGAAACCCGGCCCAGACTCGGATCCGCGCGACCTGCGCCCAAAACGGCGCCGTACTGCCTTTTTTTTTTATTTTCGGATTATCTAGACTTGATCCAACGGTTCCTATTGAACCGCGTGGCTAATCCACGGCCGCCGGATCAGATTACTAAAACCTACGGTCTAGATGAAATGGAGAGTCAACCAGGGCCGTCTGATCAACTTACTAAAACCTACGGTCAGGATTAGAACGCAAGACTCGATCTGGACCGTCCACCCTCACTAACCTAACCGACGTCGCACTACTACTAACCCAAACGGCGCCGTTTCAACCCATTTTGATTTTCTGATTTTAAAACATTTTCGAATAAACCTAATTACTAATCGGACGGCCTCTAGAATTTAGACTCGATTTATCTAAGCAGTCCGATCTATTTATTCGAATAACAGACCCCCAACGGCCGTGCTGACTAGACTGACACGTGGACCAATGGCTAACTGCCACCTAGGAACGCTGACTCTTTGACCCGCCATGTAAGCTCCTCTTCAACCTCGCGACTGCCTCTGAACAGACGGTCGCGACTCTCCGGCGATGATCCGACGGTGGGATCTTAACGAAATCGCGCGAAACCAATGCCAATCGGCTCGCAATCGTCTCTAGTTCAACATATCTACGAATCATAGGACTTTGTTCACCAAATCACGATCGCCATGCAAGATGCCGAGTACGGCCATGAAAACTCAATCGCACAAACCACGCAAAATCAGGGCAATTCATTCACAGATTAGCACGAACGGAAGTTCAGAACGCTTACCTCGAGCTCCGAACGAGCTCGCGCGACCTAGATTAGGCTAGACAAGAATGCACAGGGCACGGCAATGGAGGTTGGATTTGGAGACTCAATTCAAGGTATTAAGACGAAACCGATGCAAAAAAGATAGGCGACGATGGTCAATAATGTCTAAGGAACAAAACGCACATTCTAAATGCAAGAATGAACAAGAAATGCATGAGTCGCTATTGATGCATAGTGAGAAGCTCAGAAGCCCATCTCCCCTGTTCCGACGGTTTCAGGCAGCGCGACTGATGGCGATCGACTCCCGGCTGCTTGGGCGTTCTCTTGATGATCTCGTTGAGCTTTGGTCTAGCTTGGAAAGGCCTGACCGATGCTCTGCAAATTCGAGCTCTGCCCTCGACAATGGCGATGGAGGGCGAGCTCTCTCTCGTTCTTTTTCTCTCTTTTTCGCTTATGTTCACTTCCCTCTAACCGAATCTACTAACTTCCTCCTCTCGCCAGATCAATTGGCTCTTATAACTCTTTGAAATTTCGGCGTCGGACGGGGGGTTGAGCCGGTGACCTTTGCACGTGCAATCACGTGCGAAATGGTCACCAGACACCGACGAATGTCTGAGACAAATTGGCCACTAATTCTGGTCATCCGGTAATGCCAATTTCACTCGAATTCCACCTGCATTTGGTCTTTCGTTTGGTTTGAAAACGACCGGTGAACATTTGACCTTCGCCGGCACCATTCCGACAGACCCAGACCGTCGGACCGGTCTTGGTCGACGAAGAGCTTCTTGGCCAACAAAACGCCTTCATTAATTCCACCAATTGAAGCCGATTGATGGTCTAATTTCTCAGTTGAAGTTCGCCTTCCAAACCTGCAATTGGTGCGGCAAGTTTTGGGGAAGAAGGCATTGTAGCGGACCGGTTCGACCGGTCCGACCAGACGGTCTAACCGGTCTGAACCGGTCTCGAATCGCAATTTTTCAAATTAAACCCAAATTAATGGGAAATTTTTGCAATTGGACCTCAGAATCGAATTTAGGGCATGAATTTTATCTAAAAATGTGGTTTTTCCCAAAAGTCCATGTCAATTTCAACAAAAACCCTAAATTTTCATTTAATTAGAATTGGGAAAATCGTGAAATTGAAGGTTCAAATGATCAAATTGGACCAAATTACCTATGCCAATCGATTCAAAATGATGAAAACCATTGGGCAGTGTCTTTAATTTGTAATGGTAGTCCTTGAATTGAAAGTAATTTCAATTATGCCCAATTTCAAGGATTAAAATGCAATTTAGTATACAATTTTGCCCAATTTATGCAATTAGACATTCTGTGAGGGAAATTGGGTTAAATTGCAATAAGGGACAATTAGATTGAATGTCAAGATCCTAAAAAATTTCAAAATTACAAATTAAAAGACTCAATTGACATTTTTTTACCAAATTCAATCATATGTGTTACAAAAGAACACGTAAAATTGAATCTGATTTTGGACTTTTTATGAGGTCAAAAAGACAAGGGATTTAAAATAAAAATATTGACTATTTTTTCATATTTTTGTGACCTCAAATGCTATTTTTCTTGATTCTTCTAGTATTTTCCTAATTTTTGAAAATATTTAAAAATACGAAAAATATGAAAAATTATTTTTTTGTCAAAAATGGTTCCTTAGGCTTAGCCAAGGCCACCAAAGTTGATTTTACAATTTGTTGACTTTTATGAATTTTTTATGAATTTTCTAAGAAATAACTAAAAAAGGCTGATCCAAAATTAGGTGTCAACAGCTGCCCCTCTTTGAGAGGAATCTCACGAGAGGTTTCTCTCAAAGACAGGTGACACCTTAGTCTATATCGACTCTACTGGGAAATAGAAAAATGAATCTTGACATCTAATCTTTCTTGTCCCGTTGGTGAATGATTTGCCCTATCTTTGCCGATGTGAGAGGGAGGAGAGGTGGGATAGAGATGTTCACCTGTTACTTACTTGCTTGATGCTCGTGCGGCATGCGCGGTGTATAGTGGGTTCAAGTGGATACCTAGGGGCTCGTCTCTTGAGCATCCTAGGGCGGTTAAACTCTAGCTTGTATGATAGGCCAAACCAGAGTGAGATTCCTATATTTGATAGGAACCTATGAATGACGCACCCATTCTTTTAGGGATTGTCAAAAGTTTTGATCCGTTTGGTGGATCAAACCATGAATAGGACTCCTCTCTGCTAGGAACCTATGGATGACGCACCCGTTCTGTAGGGATTGTCGAACATTTTGATCCGTCAGGGGGATCGGGCCGTGAATGAGACTCCTTTTTGCTAGGAACCTATGGATGACGCACCCATTCTGTAGGGATTATCGAACATTTTGATCCGTCATGGGGATCAGGCCATGAATAGGACTTCTTTTTGCTAGGAACCTATGGATGACGCACCCGTTTTGTAGGGATTGTCGAACATTTTGATCCGTCAGGGGGATCAGGCCATGAATATGACTCCTTTCTGCTAGAAACCTATGGATGACGCACCCGTTATGTAGGGATTGTCGAACACTAAGCTGATCCTACACTCTGAGAAATCAACTAGGGTCTATACAAGTGAGGTGTACCTAGCTCTTAGGTTTACCAAATGAGCTATTCTGGTTTTAGGGATTACCTAGAACTTTACAGACAGCTAGTTCTAAAAATTTGTCCTTTTGACATGCAATGTGTTATTCTGGGATTTGGGGACTCCAAGTATCCTGTAGAAAACTCAAACGTATAAAACTGAAATCTCGCAGAGAGATGATTCCGAAGATTATCCTTTCGACATTGGATGTGACATTCTGGGATCTGGGGACTCCAAGCATCCTGCAGAAAGCTCAAATCTATAAAATTGAAATCTCGCAGAGAGATGATTCCGAAGATTGTCCTTTCGACATTGGAAGTGACATTCTGGGATTTGGGGACTCCAAGCATACTGTAGAAAGCTCAAACCTATAAAACTGAAATCTTACAGAGAGATGATTTCGAAGATTGTCCTTTCGACATTAGAGGTGACATTCTGGGATCTGGAGACTTTAGGCATCCTGCAAAAAGCTCAAACCTATAAAATGAAATCTTACAGAGAGGCAATTCCGAAGATTGTCCTTTTGACATTGGATGTGACAATCTGGGATCTGGGGACTCTAGGCATCCTGCAGAAAGCTCAAACCTATAAAACTGAAATCTTACAGATAGGTAATTTCGAAGAATGTCATTATGGGGTAAAGTCTACTTCTTGGACCTAGGGCTGTCATGGGTCTCATAGAAGCTTTAGACTTAAGAGTTCATTCCTCATTTGCAAAGGGTTTAGCCCTCTTGAGGTAATGATGATCATAATGCAGGTAAAGGTTCATTTTAACCTATGCAATTATGCAAAATGACTTAGGATGTTTGAGGTTATCCAAAACATCTTTAAGCATACGAGGATGATCAAGAATCCTTGTGAGAAAAATCCTTGGATCAAACAATTTGAAATTTCCAACCAAAGCTTGCTTTCGAGCATTCTATTGGAATATCTCTGTCAGAAAGGTCTTCTTACCAATTTTTCTGACTTGATTTTTTTTCATAACAAGAGCACTCGAATTTCCTAATACCTTGTACCCGGGTTTTCGGGACCGTTCGCAGCGCATACATTTAGATTAATCGGGAGGTCTTTACGGGACCGTAATGCTGGGCTTGGTCAACGGTTTTCAAAGAGGGACTTGCAAGCAAGTCAAGGCTATTGAAGAGAAGTCTTCAACGTCTGCTCCAGGTTTACAAGTCAAGGAACCTGCAAAATGAGAAAGAAATAATCTTGCTCGAACTTTTTCGAGCTAAGCTTAGACATCAAACCCTATATTAACCCAAATGCTTTAATCAGAAAAGACTTCTCATGGTTGTAACGCAGGTAGGATTGGGGACCGAAAAAAGGTTAATTTTTGGCTTAGAATATGTGAAGGGTTTAACATTGGTGATCATCGCAGGTTTGCTGCCGATCTAGTCCGTTTCGGTTCAAAGAGCGCCTTTAATCTTAGAAGTGCATGGGTAACCTTTGGGAGAACCTCTCTCTCTCGTTAGTGCGGCGACAACATCTGAATGTGACATAATCTGGAGTATTTTCACAGTTTGTCTCCCTTGGGATTTTCTTTTACAACCAGATTTCACTAGTGACCTATATACAGATATCATGCAATCTTTTTGGCATTTACAAGATCAAACACATGATTCATAAGTGTACAAGTATTTGGAGAGGCATTGGCTTTGCTTTTACCAAGCACTTTGCTTTTTCTTGATGCTCAAGATTGGATTTTTCTTTCTTTCTTTTTCTTTTTCTTTCATCTTTTGTTGAAATCCCAACTTTTCCTTTCTTTTGGGATTTAAGATTTTCAAATAAGTGTGCTAGATGTACAACTTGAATATCAGCACTCAAACATTAACCCATGAATTTTTTATCATTCCTATTCTTTTGAACTCATTCACTCTCGAAGTGATGTTGCTTCCGCCCTAGGATATGCAATGATCACCAACAGGTTTGTGAAACGAACGTATAGGCTCAACTAGGCTGTACAAAGGGTAGAAGTGTATAGGATAGAGAAACGAACGCTTTTCGTCATCTTAAAGCACTTGAATTACCATAGAAGTTAAAATAACAAGCAACACACGAAGATTGATGCAAGTCTGAGCAAGAGCATTTCTAACCATTTACCTCCTGATACTGCTGGACTCACCTCTAGTTGGCCCCAATGTGGGGTGGTTCTTGACAGGGGTAAAGAATGCAACCTCCGTTCAAAGGGTTATCAATGGTCATCTGTAGTGTTTATGATAGAGAAATGAATGCCTCCGTCATCTCAATCCATGTAATAGATGCGAAGGGCCCTTATACCCTCGGATCTAGGCTTTCCTATTCTCACACTTCTCTCATCTCTCTAGTGTATGTAGGACATGTTTGGGTTAGGTTTGCCTTCCATCTAATGGAACATCCCTGTTAGACAGTCTAAGAAAGCTATGTTTTTTGTAAAAATCACTTAGTTTTTCTCCAGGCATTTTACTCCATCGGAGTTTTCAAAGATGCATCATGCATACTTGGATCATGCTTGGACAACCTCCGGTTCTGACAGCTGTGCAGTAAATGTCAAGGATTCATTTTTTCAAAAACAATGTTTATTCCTAAGTTCGGGCATGTGAATGTTCATTCACTTGCTCTTTTCGTCTTACAGGAAGTGAGAGAGGCTTTACTGCGTTCTTCTTTTGTTGTCTTCTATCTCCATCAGGCATTCCTGCATGTAGGATAGAATAGACATTATTGTGAGTGAAAGATGATTTAATCCTTGATGGAACAGATACATATCACCTGGTTCTTGACTTCGAGGACTCTTCCGTCTAGGGTTCCATTTGAATGAATCCGATTTTGAGTCCGCTTCTCGGAATCCTGCAAAACTGAACACATGCTAGTGTATGCATGAATGCATGATGTGCTTATGTGATGGCTATTATGGCGATTCGGATCAATTCAGGACAAGCCATATATCCAACATCTGATTTTCATTTCAAGGATAATACTTCTTCACAGCATCTGAATTTACAGGGTGCCCCAATTCTTCTCCTTCAGAATTTACAAGAATCAACGCTCCTCCTGTGAGAATCTTCTTGACAATATAGGGGCCTTCGTAATTCGGGGTAAACTTACCTCCCGAGTGGATAACATTTGGCAGTCTTCTTTATCACCAGGTCGTTTACCTCAAAATTTCTAGCTCTAACCTTTCGATTGAATGACTTGGTCACCCTTTTCTGGTAGCCTTGACCATGACAAACCGCTCTAAGACGTTTCTCGTATATCAGATTCAGCTGTTTATATCTGTGTTTGGAGTATTATGTCTCGAAAAGTTTACCCTCTGATAAAATTCTTAAAGAGGGAACCTTAACTTCCACAGGCAGGACCGCTTCCATCCCGTATACCAGAGCGTAAGGAGTTGCCCCAGTAGAAGTCCTGATCGAAGTTCGATATGCCATTAAGGCAAATGGTAGCCTTTCATGCCAATCCTTATAATTCTCTGCAGTCTTAGCCAAGATCTTTTTGATATTTTTGTTAGCCGCTTCCACTGCTCCGTTCATTTGTGGGCGATAAGGGGAAGAGTTAAGATGTCGAATACCAAAGCGGTCCAGTAGATCATCGACAATCTTGTTGTTCAGGTTGGACCTATTATCTGTAATGATCGCTTGAGGGGTACCATATCGAGAGATTATGTCTCTCTTAATAAACCTTGCCACACTTCTTGCGGTGACATAAGAATTGGCCTCTATGAACTTCGTGAAGTAATCGATCGCCACCAGGATGAAGCCATGACCATTTGAAGCCGTCGGATTGATGGGTCCTATCATGTCTATCCCCCACATAGAAAAAGGTCAGGCTTCGGACATTTGATGCAATTCATTCGGGGGCGCATTAATCTTATCGCCATATATTTGGCACTGGTAGCATGACCGGACATGCTGGAAGCAGTCAGATTTTGCTCCAAACACACATTTGTTAGGGTTCAACCTCAACTTGTATTTGCGTAGTCGCTCAAATAGTTTTCTTAACACCTGAATGTGATCTTGTCCCTTCCTGGATTTGGTGATCATGTCATCAACATATACTTCGATTTCTTTATGGATCATATCGTGAAATAATGTGATCATAGCCTTCTGGTAGGTGGCCCCAACGTTCTTCAGCCCGAAGGGCATAACCTTATAGCAAAGGTTTCCCCATGAGGTGGTAAATGCAGTCTTCGGTTTGTCCTCCTGCTTCATGAGGATCTGGTTATATCCGAAAAATCCATCCATGAATGAGAATAGTTCGTATCCTGCAGTACTATCCATTAGTACGTCAATGTGAGGTCGTGGGAAATTGTCTTTTGGACTAGCTCTATTCAAATCTCGATAATCTACGTAGATTCAAACTTTGCCGTCTTTCTTCATGACGGGGACTATATTTGTAATCCAGTCCGAGTACGGGATAGCTTCAATAAAGCCCACCTTGAAAAGCTTCATCACTTCTTCTTTAATTTTGTCTTCCAACTTGGCTTTCATCCGTCTACTGCCTTGTCTGACAGGTTTAACACTGGGATCTGTGGGTAATGCATGTTCCACAATCCTGGGATCCAAACCCGGCATGTCAGCGTAAGACCATGCGAAGACATCCTGATACTCCCTCAGTAATTCTGTAAACCTGATCCTTTCATCTTGGGATAAATGTCCACCGATTTTGATTTCCTTGATATCCATAGTGTCACCCAAGTTAATAAAAACCGGCTCTTCTGAGGTAGGAGGCATTGACTCCTCGAAGGCACTCCTTCATCCTCTTCCTCTTCTTCAATATTGTAGGAACAGTCAATGTGGTGATTTGAATCGCATAACAACCTGGTATGTATGTTTGATATGATATGCCTGAAATGTCATGAGCATGGTTAGTCTATATTCTATATATAAATGTCATGCATGGGTATGGAAAACCTTTTCAAAAGAGATTTCAAAATAAATGCAGGTATAAATGGGACTAGTCCTCATATAATAGGACATTCTTGTCCCTCAGAAATCCTTTAGAAATTAGGAATCATATGGAAAATCAGGCCTCAAGCTTCTGTGTGGAAGACTAGTATCATCATCGAGTTGATTTGTGGTTCCATATGTCCTTAACAAAACTCGTGTGCTTTTATTGAATGCACAATGGGTCGCACTACAAGCTATGCTGTTTGGACCAACGACCGGAGATCCAAAGGCGTTTTCCTACGTTTATTTCAAACAACGGAGATTGAAAGTGCTACGAAATGCATGAAATCTAAATGTAATATTAAGAGTAGGGAAGATATTTCTTTAATCAGAAGTAGTGGCTTCATCACCCAGCCACCTTATGATGACATTCACGAAGTTATCTCCCAGGAAAGAGTTCTCTAGATCTAGTTCTGTTGTTGGAGTTATGTCTTCTTCTAACAACCACCTAGAGCTCTTGTTGAAGTACTTGTTTAAAGGGCTGTCAAACATCTTAGATTTGCTTTTCCAAGCTGGAGAACCAATGAATGAATTTCTCTGATTTTTCTGGCTTCCATGGCGACCCGGGCTCTTGCCTCGGCCTCGGCTTGTTGTTTTAGGGGTAGATTCGCCCAGGCGATTTTTTTGATACCCCAAGCCCATCCTATGCTCGTTAAATTTCAACTGTAGAGGGGCATTCATTCCTTGACCATATTTGCCCATACATTCTCCAGGGTTATATCCATATGCCAATAGTATCTTAGCTGGTAAAATGTTGGCTTCAGAAATATAGGGAGTTCTCAATCTTGCCTCCACGGGAGTGTGTACTGCTGCCACCAACTCCAGGGAATGATAGCTTGCTTACACCCTAATTTCGGGTTCGATGTAAGGAATAGCGCAGCTCTGATATGTTTGGAGGTCAACTTCTCCATGCACGGTAATTACCTTCCCATCTACTATAAATCGTACTTCCTGATATAGGCTTGAAGGCACGGTTCCTGCTACATGAATCCAAGGTCTTCCCAACAGGAATTCGAATGCACTAGGCAAATCCATCACTTGGAAGTTTATAGAGAATTTTATTGGGCCGATGAGTACGTCGAGCTCTATCTCACCTACCACAGTCTTCTTCATCCCATCAAAAGCTCTCACAGCTGTTTTGGAGGTTTTAATCATCTCTTCTTTGATGCCTAAACTCATCAAGGTAGCTAAAGGGCATATGTTGAAAGCGGATCCGTTGTCAATCAATATGTGTGCTATTCTTTTTCCATTGCATTGTGCGGTAATGTATATGGCCTTGTTGTGTATTCTCCCTTCCATGGGGAAGTCTTCATCTGAGAAGCTCAATTGATCTTTCAGGAGGATTGCCCCTACAAAGTTCCCTAACTGCACATCATTAATTGTCTCAGGGACATGCACCTCATTCAGTATCTTCAACAGTGCATTCTTGTGCTTCTCTGAATTGATGAACAAATCCAGTAGAGATATTTGGGCCGGCATCTTCCTTAACTGCTCTATCACTTCAAACTCACTGGTTTTAATAATTGACATGAGCTTTTCTGCGTCCTCCTTCGAGACTTCCTTCTTTTCGGACTCGCCTTCCCTAGGGACGTAGAATTGTCCAGACCTCATTACCGCATCTACTTCCTCCGTCTCATAGCCCCAGTGGACTGCCTTAGGATCGCACTCTTCTACCATATGGACTTTTATGGTTATCGTCGTTGGGCAAGATGCCTCTGGTTCAGCTGTATCGTCCGTTTCCTCTCTTGGTAGTCGAATCACAACAGGTTTGATTAGATATCTTCTCCCTCACTCAAGCTGTCAAGCTCTTCCAGTTTGATCACCACCGTTGTAGCGGCTTCAATCATTAACACAGTGTCGTCAAAGTTCTTTGAGAAAATTTTGTTTTCCAGTTGACGATGCCGGTCGTCGTTTCTTAGCTTTGCTGATGTCGCGAATTTCGGGTACTTTCTCCTTCCCTTGAATAGTTTAACAGAGTCTGGTCGCTGATCCTCCGATCTATTTGTTTCGAGATATTGCTCTGTGTTAAGCTTGGTATCTATCATCTGGTCAATCGACGATTCAAATCCTTTCGTAAAAAGCCTTTCCACCTCCTTCAGGATTTCCGGTTGAACGGGATCATCCATACCTCCCCATTCGTCTGGTATGATATCCTCCATTCTCTGATAGAAACTAGGAGGAGCAGAATATTTCACCTTAAAGTTATATCCTCCAGAATCTTCACCCAGATTGTCTATGATTTCTCCCATTTCAAGTGCGTTAGCCATGAATCTGCGATCTGCTAAACTTCGCCTCTTAGCTTCTAGTTCGTCCTCGTCGAGTTCTTCTTCCAGCTGGACGATCGGCCTGAGATCGCCTACCAGACTCTCGTGCGGGATACTCCACGCGCTTCCCTGCTCAGTTTTAATCACAAAGTGGCTTCCTTCCAAGCTTAGAGAGGCCTCGACTCTCTCGAATCTTTCATCGGTAACGTTCGATATTATCACCAAGCTCATCATCTTAGCGATACATAATTTCTTCATGTCAGCAGAGACCTACCATTCGTTCGGGTATAGTGAAGCGATTGTCAAAATGTTAGTCAGTTTAGGTATGTTTACCTTCAGCTTAAGTGGTTCTCCTCCTCGTCAGTGAATATTGTTCCTATCGTTTGGTGGTCAGGGAGCAGGTTTTCTTGTACATTCGGAGCCATGTTATCAAACTTCAGAATCTGACTGTCAATCAAAGCTTGTACCTTCATCTTAAGGATATAGCAATTATCGACGTTGTGTCCTCTTTCGCCCATGTGGTAGACACATGTCTGGCTTTCATCAAAGCCAGGATATTTAATAGGATTTGCCCTAGGTGGTTCCTTCGCCACCAAGTGTTATTCTAGCAGCATTGGGAGCAACTTAGATAAAGGCATCGTGAGCTGAGAGAACTGCTTTTGGGGTTGCCTCTTTCTAGGCTCTTGCCCTTTTGATGTCGACCACGACGATCCTCCCTTGGGCTGATTAGAATTGTTAAATACCTTGGGTTTATAGGGGTCTGGTATGAAGGCTATGTCGAGCCCAGCCTCTCTCTCCTTTTTCAGGGGATATTATTTTCTGGTAGAAGTTTCATGCAACCTCATTTCTCTTAAGGCCCACTCGAGCCTTTCAGCCACCTTTATTAGATGTGTAAAGATTTGACATCCTGAGGTGTTCAATCTGTCAAAGTATTCATAGGGGAGCGCTTTCAAGAATAGGTCAACCAGCTCCTCTTCTGGGATTGACGGTTTTACTTGGATCGCCAAAGCTCGCCACCTCTGGGCGTATGTTCTGATCAATTCACCACTTGCTTTTGAGGTTCGTAACAGATCTTCTCCCATCGGGGCCGTAGCTGTGTTGAACTTATATTGCATGAGGAAGTCCTCTGCAAGATCTTCCCACCCATCATAGTCATCAAGGTCCAACTCGATGAACCAAGCTAGGGTGGCGCCAGCCAGACTCTCCTGGAATGTGTTCATCAACAGTAGAACATAATCTGAATATTGGGCCATCTTGCGCATGTAATATTTGAGGTGAGCACGGGGACAGCCTGTCCCATTATACTTCCTCACGAAATCTGGTTCTTTGTAGTCAGAAGGGGTCTCCACCTTGGTAAAAGGAAATATTTTGTCGAAACGGGCCAACTCATAACCTTGGCTGCTTAAACATTCTTCGATCTTGGCTATTCTCTTAGCCTCTGCTTCAGTTTTCATGGTCTGCTTCCCATTTTCATCTTTCTCAAGGTTGATGATAATATGGGGTGTCTTTTGCTGTGACTGGATGTTCGGCATACGTGCATCTCTCTCTGTACGTTGGGCATCTTCTGCAGTCTCTTTATCAACCATATCAAGTGCGAATGGTGGACTTGAGTTGTTCTGATTAGGAGCCATTGACTGTCTGGCGTAGGAGGCTTCCAGCATTGCCTTAATATCAGCCATCATAGTCGCCATAGCAGTCATTTGAGTCTCCAGCATGCCTACTCGTAGGGTCAACTCCTGTAGTTCCATTCTCGTCTTAAGCGGAGTGCGAAAACGATGCGTTGGTAATTCCGTGGTGAGAGTGTACCTGTTTAAAAGGAATTTCAGTGAGTATTTCTTCAGTATTGACAAAAGGAAGTACTTGATTCTTCTAATTGCATGTTTTCTATTGGTGAACGAGAAAAAGGACTACCTTGTGAGCCTTAGTCTCATGTGAGCAATTCTTTTAATCATTCTCCAAAAAGAATTCATGAAATTAAAATAAGTGTAATCTTTGACGAAAGTTTTTATGCAATTGTAAAACATGGCCACACTCATGCATATGCGTTCAAAGTAATATTCAGTACAAGTGAGTATGCATGAAAAGGCATTATAATGTTTGCTTATTTTACACTTGACAGAATAGCCTATTCAAGTCTAGGACGCTTGAGGTCTAAGGTGTCCTCATCATCCCAACATGGATCCATCTCTTCAGTCTGTGACTCTTCATCTTCTTAATACGACGGCCATCCTATATCTTCGGGTATGTACGGCCCTACTCCAGGAACGTACGGTACGATGTATTCGGGTACATAAGGCTCGACAAGGCTGCGCCTGACCGCCTCAAAATGCTGAATGTATTCTGTGGTAGCCCTTTGAACGTTCTCCATGCGAGTCATGTTTTCTGGCCATCTTATATCTTCAGCTTGAGAATTTTTCAAAGAGTGTATAATAAATTCCACCTTAGCTTCAATCTGTCTCTTCTTTTCTCTTGTAGGGGTCTCTTTCGGCATGTCAAATGAGAAGAAACCATGCCGTGATGGAGAATGGGTTTCTTGTAATGCCCCAAATTGCCGGATAACCCTTTTTGGATAATATGCGATAGCGCTTATGAATCCTAGCAAAGGGACTGGGTCTTCGTCATTACATGCGAGCCTGACTTTGTCCAGTGTTGGCAATCTAAGTCGCCACCGGAGCTGTTCCGGTTTCAAAGCTCCAAGGAAGTTCTTCCATTCTATGAAGTTAAACTTAGGAATACGTGTATGGGTTCTGACAAAGGTTTTAAGAGGATGGGCATCGGAGCTAATCTCAATGAAACCCATGCGGATATGGAATTATCTGATATGAGATGTGAACCACAGGTACAGAAGATCACTAGAGGCTCTAAAGATTCCCTTCTTGTTTTTCTTGAAGCGATTTAGGGAAAGGAAGGTCTCAGCAAGGATAATGTTAGAGTAATCCCACCCACAACAAACTTGTCTGACTACTACAGCCATAATAGGGTCGAAGGTGACAGACGAGATTGGGAATAGCACAAAGCTAAAGAAAGCCAAGACAAAGGCTCTACCAGATTTAGTCCCTTTAGTGGCAGGGAGGTTGGGGAATCGATCTAGAAGGAAGGATAGTGAAATTCGTTCAGAATTACTTTTGGCATTTGCTTTGACTTCGTTGAGGCTTGTGTCAAGGAATTCAGCTAGTTGACTCAATGGCTCAAATCCTATGGGAGGTTGAACTAGTAAGTGAGTAAACTCAACTCCAATGGCAGCGCTGTATTCTTCGAGAGTAGGGTTAACTTCCAGCCCTTCCATGCAGAAGGTGGCGGTGGTAGGATCCCAATAGAGCGCCATGGCTTGAATAAAGGCAGGTGGGCACTCAATCTTCAGCAGGTCCACTAGATACCCCAGTCGTGATTTGGCGTATTTATGGTTGGCTTCGCCCATGCTATCCCACCATGATAGGAGCTCAGTCCGAGGAATTTTAAACACTTGAATATCATTCTTTCCCATCAAGTCTAAAATATGCAAATGATTTTGAAATGTCAATCGTAAAAAAATTACTTTAAACATGTGACTATGCAAATGCCATGAAGCGTGCATGGGCTAACTTGATCGCATAGTTCAATTAATGAAATGGAAATTAGAACCTTTTTCAAGTACCGAAGGCCTGACTTAAAGTCTAATTTGAATTTCAGGAAAGTGAATTATGTAATTTAGTCAGGTTCACTCCAATAACCAAGGAAAACAACAACGTCACATTCCATTGGTCAATACATCAAATGGGAGTAGAGCAGAATGAATCCCTTATTACAACCAGGACGCCTAACGAAAGAAAGGTAAATAGAGACTCTTCAAACAAGAAAGCCATAAAAGGCCGATGGAATGTGAGGATCTAAACTACCCTTTTCTAAAGGTCTATTCTTCTTTACAATGATAGTCGGTCGGGAACCCTCCCCTAGTTGAGTGTGAAGGGTCGTCTTCAGTGAATTGATCGAGGTATGTCAGCTCTTCTGGCCATTCTCTGGTCCAAGGTATGATGACTTCCGGAGTCTTCTCGCGTTTCATCTTTTTAAGTACAATGTGTTTCGGCATCGTCTTGATCGTAGGGCGTCTTCTTTTTCCCCAAAGGGTGATTATGAGTATATCTTCATTAGCTTGCTGTTCAGCCTTTCGACGAGCATATGCGTCCCTAGCTAAGCGGTTGCCATGTTATCTCTTCATTTCCAAGTAATCCTTGAACATTTCGTCTGCTTGTCGCTTAAACTTGAGGTTATCGACAAAGTAGCGGGTTTGGCAATCTTCGGCGTATCCCAACTTGCGTTCAGTTAGCTCTCGGCCATGCACAAATCTAGTAAAGTGCAACCTCGTGTTTGGTCCAGGGTGAGTGACTTTCCTTAGGTATTCGAAGGTCACCAACTCTGTTGAACTTCTAGGGAACAACGACATACTACCTCTTTATCATCGTTATTTCAATTAGTCACTTGAGTGATTTTCATGATGCAAGCAAATGCATGTGGATGTATGTAATGCATGAGTCATACTATGGAACAGGAAATAGTAATGTACATTGAAAGTAAAGGGCTTTTTTCCAAATTAATTTTTTTTAAAAAAATATTTACCAAAATAATAGTAAAAAAAAATTAATTACCAAATTGGCACTTGGGTAAATATTATAATTTGGTAATTAATTTTTTTTTACTATTATTTTGGTAAATATTTTTTTAAAAAAAATTAATTTGGAAAAAAGCCTGAAAGTAAATGCCTTACCAACCAAACTCGGGGAATGTGAAATGTTCCCCTGTAACAACGGACGGTTTTAGGTGTACCAACCATCCATAGACATGCGCATGAGACAAGTGGGTATACTCTAAAAATTAAAAATCAGGTGAGGAACCTATGGCTCAAGCTCCCACAATCCAAATGAGGCAGACTCCTCCCCAAGGGTACCCATCCAAGAGAGCTAGATATCGCCAATTTGGATTGTGAGCGGGAACGAACACGAAAGTCTCAAGTGCCATCAAACACGAGATCCTTTCGCATCCTTTTCCTATCTAAGGTAACCTAGAGGTGGTTGCAGTCGGGGTTTGACCGCTAGTGTATGCGATGTGTCGTGATCATCACAATGCAAGTCATGCACAGCAGTTTGTATCAAACGCCGCTTCAATATGTGCGTAATATAAACATACATTCCCAACTCCAACCTGCAGAAAAGATGTCAGCAATCACTACACCCCTTATTTCTCCAATCTTCAAAAACATCTAACACAATGGTTAGCGTACGTACCCCACCTTCAAGAGCGTCTGCAGAAAACAAAGTCAGATAAACCAATCAACTTTTTAATCGGCTCAAGTCCTCTGGAATTCTTAACTAGAGATTCTGGTTTAGAATAGTCGCCAATCTGTCGCGACCCTCTCGCGGAGGAGGCGAGAAGGGCTAATGGACCACCCGATCGTCGCCTGATCGGACGCGGGCCTCTCCCAAGATCCATTACCCAAATCACAACGGCTGGATATACGTGGTCGACCTTCGGTGCGGTCTGGGGACATGTGATATGTGTACATGCCAAGGAGTCTCCACAAATCATTTCGTGGAGGGTACGATCGGAAACCCTATTGAATAGTTGAGAGCGATCTATTCGATTTTGCGAAAACCAGAGAAGTGGCATCGAGGACTTTGTTACGCCAACTGTCAGAGTTGACGCCCTTTCGGCTCCTAAGTTGAATGATTTATCTAATCCTCAAGATTCATGCAGACGAGTGGGGTACGGATCCTAAATCTAGGAGTTCATGCAGGTTGGAGTGGCTACCCTATCACTCACAATCACTAAAAGTAAATGCGCAAATCAAGGATCCAAAACATACGGATAAAGAAAATGAAAGCAGCATGGCATTCCTAATGAGGCCCTATTAGCCTAGAGAAGTATCAATCAATGCTTATGAGTTATTAGGACATGATTCGCCCATGAGGGGCAAATCGTAATTTTGAGAAATTTGGGGACAATTTGCCTTAGAAGGGCAAAATCGTCATTTCAGATGAAGTGTGTAGTCAAAAGATGGTGGAAATGGGATCGGCGATCAAATCCTTCCATTTCCTATTTTTTGGGAATTTTTAGGAATTTTCTGGAATTTAGAAGTGATTTTACCTTCGGAGGGGTAAAATCGTCATTTTAGACAAAGATGAGAACTGAAAATCTCAAATATTAGGGTTGGTCACCCACCTGACCCAAACCCTAATTTTAAGCCATTCTCAAGACTCGATTGGAACAAAAAAGACGATTTCCCCATTGAGGGGCAAAATCGTCATTTTGAGAAAAGGGACGAGACTCGAAAACCAAAGCTCAAGAATTGGTTGCCTAACCGACCCTAATTCATACTTTGACATTATCGACTTTATCTCGCTTACACAACAGAGGCAACTTACCCCTAAAGGGTAATATCATCAATTCTCGAAAGAACGGATAAGAAACCCAAAAATAGGGTTGACCAGTTGTTTGTGGTCAATCCTCAATTTTTAGGGATTTCTGGAATATCTAGGATTTTCCTACAATTTTCCTATATTTTTTTTTGGGATTTTCTAGGGTTTTCTAACATTTTTTTGGATTTTCTAAAATTTTTCTGATTTTTTTTATTTTTTAAAATCATTTTCGAATTTTTTTAATATTAAAAATGCTTCGGATCGGGTCAGCCCGACCCACTCGGGTCGGAACCCGGCCCAGACCTAGATCCACGCGACCCGCGCCCAAAACGACGCCGTACTGGCTTTTTTTTTTTTTTTTTCCGGATTATCTAGACTTGATCCAACGGTTCCTATTGAACCGCGTAGCTAATCCACGGCCGCCGGATCAGATTACTAAAACCTACGGCCTTGATGAAAAGGAGACTCAACCAGGGCTGTCTGATCAACTTACTAAAACCTACGGTCAGGATTAGAACGCAAGACTCGATCTGGACCGTCCACTCTCAATAACCTAAACCTATGTAGCACCGACACTTCACTTAAGCCGACGTATTCCGACACACGGTCAACGCATGTCGGAATCCCGACACCGGTCAGCGCCTCCGACACGTGTCGGGCACGCGTGTCGGGAGTGTCGGACACGCGTGTCGGATACGCAAAAAGCCCAGCCCATAAAACGGCAAAGCACGAGCGGCCCAAGTGTCGTGCGCCCAGGTGTTTTCGCTAATATATAGCTCGAGGATTATTTGATAATTTTATTATCAAGGTGATAGTTTGATTATTTTCTCCTTTCACTTGTTCATAAACTCTTTTTGTATCAAATAATAATTTATAATGTATATATAAAAATATATATTTAATACGACATGTCCCCGACGTGTCGGATTTTTCTATTTTTGAGAAATGGCGTATCGACGTGTCGTGTCGGTGTCGGTGTCCGTATCGGTGCAACCTAGACCTAAACGACGTCGCACTACTACTAACCCAAACGGCGCCGTTTCAACCCATTTTGATTTTCTGATTTTAAAACATTTTCGAATAAACCTAATTACTAATCGGACGGCCTCTAGAATTTAGACTCGATTTATCTGAGCCGTCCGATCTATTTATTCGAATAACATACCCCCAACGGCCGTGCTGACTAGACTAACACGTGGACCAACGGCTTACTGCCACCTAGGAACGCTGACCGGCCATGTCAGCTCGTCTTCAACCTCACGACTGCCTCTGAACGGACGGTTGCGACTCTCCGGCGATGATCCGACGGTGGGATCTTAACGGAATCGCGCGAAACCAACGTCAATCGACTCGCAATCGTCTCTAGTTCAACATATCTAAGAATCATGGGACTTCGTTCACCAAATCACGATCGCCATGCGAGATGCCGAGTACGGCCATGGAAACTCAATCGCAAAAACCACGCAAAATCAAGGCAATTCATTCACAGATTAGCACGAACGGAAGTTCATAACGCTTACCTCGAGCTCCGATCGAGCTCGCGCGACCTATATTGGGCTAGGCAAGAATGAACAGGGCATGGCAATGGAGGTCGGGTTTGGAGACTCAATTCAAGGTATTAAGACGAAACCGATGCAAAAAAGATAGGCGACGATGGTCAGTAATGTCCAAGGAACAAAACGCACATTCTAAATGCAAGAATGAACTAGAAATGCATGAGTCGCCATTGATGCACAGTGAGAAGCTCAGAAGCCCATCTTACCTGTTCCGACGGTTTCAGGCAGCGCGACTGACGGCAATCGACTCCCGGCTACTTGGGCGTTCTCCTAATGATCTCTTTGAGCTTTGGTCTAGCTTGGAAAGGCCTGACCGATGCTCTGTAAATTCGAGCTCTGCCCTCGACAATGGCGATGGAGGGCGAGCTCTCTCTCGTTCGTTTTCTCTCTCTTTCGCTTCTGTTCACTTCCCTCTAACCGAATCAACTAACTTCCTCCTCTCGCCAGATCAATTGGCTCTTATAGCTCTTTGAAATTTCGGCGTCGGAGGGGGGTTGAGCCGGTGACCTTCGCACGTGCAATCACGTGCGAAATGGTCATCGGACATCGGCAAATGTCCGAGACAAATTGGCCACTAATTCTGGTCATCCGGTAATGCCAATTTCACTCGAATTCCACTTGCATTTGGTCCTTCGTTTGGTTTGAAAACGACCGGTGAACATTTGACCTTTGCCGGCACCATTCCGACAGACCCAGACCGTCGGACCGGTCTTGGTCGACGAAGAGCTTCTTGGCCAACAAAACGCCTTCATTAATTCCACCAATTGAAGCCGATTGATGGTCTAATTTCTCAGTTGAAGTTCGCCTTCCAAACCTGCAATTGGCGCAGGAAGCTTTGGGGAAGATGACACTATAGCGGACCAGTTCGACAGGTCCGACCGGACAGTCTGACCGGTCTGAACCGGTCTCGAATCGTAATTTTTCAAATTAAACCCAAATTAATGGGAAATTTTTGCAATTGGACCTCAGAATCGAATTTAGGGCATGAATTTTATCTAAAAATGTGGTTTTACCTAAAAGTTCATATCAATTTCAACAAAAACCCCAAATTTTCATTTAATTGCAATTAGGCAAATCGTGAAATTGAAGGTTCAAATGATCAAATTGGACCAAATTACCTATGCCAATCGATTCAAAATGATGAAAACCATTGGGCTGTGTCTTTAATTTGTAATGGTAGTCATTGAATGGAAAGTAATTTCAATTATGCCCAATTTCAAGGACTGAAATGCAATTTAGTATACAATTTTGCCCAATTTATGCAATTAGACATTCTGTGAGGGAAATTGGGTTAAATAGCAAAAAGGGACAATTAGATTGAATGTCAAGATCCTAAAAAATGCCTAAATTGCAAATTAAAAGACTCAATTGACATTTTTTTACTAAATTCAATCATATGTGTTACAAAGGAACACGTAAAATTGAATCTGATTTTGGACTTTTTATGAGGTAAAAAAGATAAGGGATTTAAATGAAAAATATTTACTATTTTTCCATTTTTTTGTGACCTCAAATGCTATTTTTCTTGATTTTTCTAGTATTTTCCTAATTTTTGAAAATATTAAAAAAATACAAAAAATATAAAAAATTATTTTTTTGTCAAAAATGATTCCTTAGGCTTGGCCAAGGCCACCAAAGTTGATTTTACAATTTTTTGACTTTTTATGATTTTTTTTTATGAATTTTCTAAGAAATAACTAAAAAAGGCTGATCCAAAATTAGGTGTCAACATAGATAAACCTGAAACCAATCGCAAATAAGTAATCTAAATGCAGATGAATGATCCGAGCCCAATGAATTCACGTTGTGTCCTTAAGACAAATTTGTCCCCTCAACCAATACCGAATGTTCTTAGACAATTGCCTCCCAGGATAGAATGGATCGCCTTTCCTCGAAATCGGTACTTGTTTCAAAGGAAACCTTCGAACACAACTTCGCGAAATAATCGCACAAAATGATGAAGATGATGAATGGATGACGAACATAACAATTGTATCTAATACTTGTGCCTAATACTCGTGTCTACTGTGATGGTCAATGCTTTATATTTATAAAGAGTAAAGCGAAGAGTTACGAAGACATATGGTTTCGTCGAAAGGGTTTGTCGACGAAAATGCACGATTTCATCGAAAGGATTCGACAAAACGTCATGAAGTCGCACGGTTTCATCGAAAAGATTCGACGAAACGAAACAACTCTTCATTTCTATTATGAATCGAAATAACTCTTAATTTTTCATTTAGCTTCATATGAGACTTTGATATCAAAGTTCCAACAGGACCTGCAGTATCCACCTCCTTGATTTCTCCAGAAAGATCTTCGGCCTTTGGAAAATGTTGTCTTAACCCTAAATGCCCTTGTGTGCTTTGACTTTCCACTTCTGTAGCTCATCTGTACCGGTTAGTGGTCTAGTGTCACTACCTTCAAATCAGGTTTCATATATCATGCTCGAGCTATTATTAGCTGCATCTCAATGCTCCAATTCATCTGATTGTTGGGAAAATACAATACAAAACCTTGAACTATGCACTCTGTGTCACATTTATCCTGAACTTTTTTTGACGTCAAAAACCCTAAACTATGCACACAGTGACACACTTACCCCAATTTGTTTTTGACACCAAGAACCTCAAATTTATACCAGTGCGACACATTTACCTTTTGTTAAAATTTTGTTAAAAATTTTCACTAAAAGTATGATATAGCTCCACCTCAGTGCCACGCGAGCGCCATGTCAATAAAAGGTTAAAAAAATTATAACAAAAAAATATAAATTATTATTCATCTTCTTCAACGTAAATATCGCTCGGCCAAAACTCGTTTGATGCTCGCCATCGCTGTCCACCGGCACTTAAACCTCTCGGTAGCGCTTGTCCTACCCTGCTTGACCAGTCTTCAGATCTGGCCATGGCGGCCACAAGCTTCGAGCTCGGATTTCGCTTCGAAGTTCACAACCGCCATGGCCACTCAAGCTCGAAGCTTGGCCTAAATGTTTGTGAATTTAGTCTCTTTTGCATGGGAATGGGTTTATGGATTTCGTCTCTTTGAGAGGGACGGGTAGTGGCAGCATCAGTAGTAGAGGTGGAGGTGGTGGTTACACGCACGCGTGAGGGGCACATAGTGAGCGTCGCAGTGGGGAGCTGCAAAAAAGGTTGACAGCAATTTGCAAATTCGAAAAAGATAAATCAAATTCAGATAAGCAAATTCTAGATTGCAAACAATCTGTGCAGATGAATTTTCCATAAACAAAGGGACATACCCAGAAACGGACACAGCATAAACGGACCAAATTTACAAACCCTCAAGCCAAGCATGGAGCTCGAGCGGTCATGGAGGACGCAAGCTTAAGAACCAAAATCGGACACAGCATGAACAGTGACTTCAAATTTTCCTTATCTTTTTCCCCTTCTGGTTTTCATGTTTTTCTCATGCCGTGCTTACATGGCACCACATCAACGCCACATCGGATCCACGTTAACTTTTTAACCGTCAATTTTATTGGCATCTTGACGAAGGACAAATGTGTCATATATATATAGGCTTTTTGATGTCACAAAAAATAGTAGAGCAACTGTGAGACGATGGACATAGTTTGGAATTTTTGACGTCACAAAAGAAAAAGTTCAGAGTAAATGTGTCATAGTGGATATAGTTTAGGATTTTTGGTGATATTTTCCCTTGATTATTAAGGTGGATATGATGGAGGGAAGGTAGAGAAAAATAAAAAGACATGGTACATGAAAATGCGTTCGGTAATCAATAACTTCTTCGTAAACGTATTAGATGATCCATATTGTAATAAAGTCGAAAAACAAAAGCAAATTTCAAATTTCCAATAAAAGTTTTAAAAAAATCGACCCACTAAAACTAGATTGAGGTAATCAACTTATTTATTTATTTGGGTAGTTTTGATTGTTCAAACTTTCTAATGATAATGAATTATTTTCACAGATAACAGTGAATTTAAGTTATTGTCAATCAGATTTTTATTAAATAGCCCAGATAACATATTTAATCATGTAGTATAACCACAAAATCATATTAAATGATCTAACATTTGTTACATTGGATGGTGTAATTAATCAAATATGTACCCTTCACCTAATTCGTATAGAATATGTGGTTTTCTACAATATAAAAGTAAAGCTTTCATGCAAGGACTTTTTATTGATTAAATTAATTCTCTTGCATCACTCTATAGAGTACACTAACGGCGCAAGTTAGGAATCAGTCGTTATAGAGTCCGACTCTCATGAATATTATTTTGTTTTTTATGATTTTATTTCTACCGCAACTGTAAACTATTGTATGCAATCGGAATACTGAGGGGATTAGTTCACTATCAGTGGGCGTTCACCTAGTACCATAATTTTCAAAAATCGTTCACTTGAATGTCATCGCTGACGTGGACGCCGGAAAAGCTAGCATGGCACGCCAGAAAACTGACATGACATGCCGGAAAGCAAAATACAATGGCACTTAGTACAGCTGAAGCAGAATACGTATCTCTTGGAAGTTGCTGTGCTCAAATACTTTGGCTAAAACAGCAGCTCAAAGATTATGGTGTTGAAGAATCAATTGTGGAAATCCTTTGTGACAATACAAGTGCCATAAATCTTATAAAAAATCCCATACTTCACTCAAGAACAAAGCACATTGAGATCAAGCATCACTTCATACGTGATCATGTTCAAAATGGTGTTGTTAACATTCAATACATTGATACGAAAAATCAACTTGAAGATATTTTCACTAAACCTTTGGATAAGCAGACTTTTAATTTTATTAGAAATGAATTATCCATCATTAACCCTCCTTCTTAAGTATATTTTAGAACAGGGATAGTCAGAAGGAGAATCAGTAGGAACATCAGAAGGAACGCTAGAAGAAGCGTCAGAAGGAGCGTCAAAAGGAACGCCAGAAGGAGTGTCAGAAGGAACGCCAGAAGGAGCGTCAGAAGGAGCGTCAGAAGGAGCGCTAAAAGGCGCGTAAGAAGAAATTCACATCTTTTTGGAAAAGTTCATAAATCAAGGTTAGTTAACTCTTAAAATTCTCTTTAAGGTAAGTTTCTCATATAAATATATATCTCCGAATATCTGTTTGACGATGATTAATTGATTTGTTAAAGAAATTCTTTTATTTCTTTTTAGAAGATCAGAATTTTCGTTTATTGATTTTGTTTCCAAAAATAACCGCCTCTTTTATAAAACACCGAACCGTCACCTCTGTTCTCTCACTTTCAAATCTCTCTCAAATCGAAACCCTAAAACCGTATGCAAGATCTCTCGCTCTCGATTTCTTCCTCAAAACAACACTCGTTCATCCAAAGTTTCAAACTTTCTACATATCAATGGCTCCAAAATCAGCCTCCGACTCGAAGAAGACTCCTCAGTTGAAGAGAAAGTTTTCCGCCTCAACTGCAAGCAGCGCCGAACCTACGGAAACCCAAATCAACGAACAACGTGAGACATTCCGATTGGCGAAAGGTTTGTCTTTATCTGTTTTTGAAGGAAAAGAAGCAATGGCACATTCTATTAAGCCAATGTACGATAGTATTAAGGAAGCAGGGGATTCTAGCAATGAACTTAGAAGATTGCTGAATGCTCATCAGTTCGAAAGTGAAGGTGAATTGCTCGAGTTTATTAGTTTACCTGGAAAAATAGTTGATCCAATTGCTGTAGAAAAACCTGAGTCGGCATCTAGAAAAGGAAAAGCGAAAATGGCAGAGCCTAGTTCGAAGTCAAGAAAACCATCCCCTATAAGACCTGGCGGAACTAGGGCAAAGGTTGAAGATGATGATGACATTCTGTTCAATGATTTTGTGAAGAATATCGGGTTTAATGTGGATAAAAGCTTTCCTAACCTCATGTTTCAGAATCAGGCTTACAAAGACAAGTTTGAATTCATGAAACAGAGAGGTGTTATACCTCACAAGGTGTTTGAGTTAAAGTACTTTGATAGTAACGGCATTTATCTGAGGAAGCATCTACAAAATGTGAAGATAGATCAATTCATAACGTATAGGGGCTATACCTTTCCTGATCTGGTAGCCTACTTCTACTCAAATCTTCAGTTTGTCAACTTCAACTCCTTGGCTTTCACGATGAAAAGAAAGCAGTATATTATGACTGTTGATGAATTGCCATCTATCATGGGAACCAGAAAGAGAGATTTCATACCTCTAGATGTCACTGCAGAAGAAGCCTTTTGCTTCCTAATTGGCAAATCAAGCTTCTCAAGGGAATCGAAGTCGCATATTGCCTACAATGACTTCCCCTTAAAACACATCATGATGCACAAGGTGATCATTGAATGTCTTAGACCCAAGGCAGTCTCTAAAACAGACATCTCGAAGTATGAGGCAAACCTGTTGTGGGGAATCCTAACAGGAAAAAGGATCTCTTTTGCTTACACAGTCCTATTACACATGTACAGGTCTGTTCTCAAGCCAAAAGGACAACTACCATATGCTGCTTTGATCTATAGAATAATTGATCATTTCAAGATTGGTGGATTGAACGCCTTTATCAAACAAGAAATCCCTCTGATGACTGCTGGTGAAACTATGGTGACAAAGATGGGATACAATATGACTCCTGCTGGATGGAGGACAAAGAACAATGAACCAGTCATTGTGGATTTCGAGGATGAGTCCAAGCAGAAATCTCCAAAGAGGAGAAAAGTTATAGCTGTCAAGGGACAACAAAGAGACAGCTCAACTGATAATGACTCGGAGGCAAGTGAAGAAGGAACAAGGGAGTATGACTCTGAAGCTACAGAATCTCGAGGTGGATCAGATGAAGAAGGTAAATCTGGGGATCAAAGTGCTGAAAGGAATGAGGAAGGAGGAGATGAAACAGAAACATAACCAAAAGAAAAGGTTGTATATCCTTGTGATCTTATTAAGGAAGAGTTCCTCATAATGTGGACAGAGGAGGATGCTGATAAAAATGTGGATGAGATAGAGTATGATAATGCTCTTGTCAATTTTAATCATGAACAGATGTTAGCACAAGTCCTAGCTCAGCTGGTCTCAGAAGAGCAGGAGGCAGAGCCAGATAACATTGAGGCATATTCTATATCCTCCACCAGACTCACAATCCACAGAACTGCTCCAAGCTTGGCATCAGACATTGCACGAGAAGATCAACTGTCAAGTGCTCAGTCCATACCTATGGACATTGATGAAGATGTAGAATCTGCGCCCAGCTTAAGAGATAAAGGGAAGAAGGCTATAACTCAGGGGGAGCCCATGCCTGCAACATCTGATGTCTTTATCACTGAAGTGTTTGCCTCTCAAGCTTTTCCCAAAGCACAAACTGAGAAGGATAGTTTAGCTACAAAAGGGATTGACACCTCATCTCAAGAACCTGCTCTTCTAGAACCACAGGTGGAACTTCAAGGACATTTTGAGAATCTTCAACATATTCTTCTTCAGACTCTGGCTACTATGGAAAAAAGGCTTGATCAGAAACTGCAAATTTTTAAAGAGAAGATCGATAGGCAGTTGCAGGGTATGACTAGTCAAGTGACCAAATTGGAGAAGTCAATTGATCTATATGGCATAATGTTTTGTGCCGAGGTCGCCAACATGCCTACCTACACACTGGTCAGAACTGACAGAACAGCTTCAAAACTACCTTCATCTCAAGCTGTTAGAAGCCATGCTCAGAGAATGGGAAGAAGTTGTGAAGGACCTTCCCTAATGGAGGCTGATAACGAGCCTGAAGATCGTCTATCTTCTTCAAAAATGCCTCCACCAACATCTTCTTAATTTTATATTTTATTTGGTAAAAAGTTACTCTTTGCTATGATACAACCTTTACTCTATTTTGTTTAAAATTGACCCGATTCAATTTTTATTCGCTTTTTACACTCTTTCTGATGTTGACAAAAAGGGGGAGAAGAATCTATTTGTGCAGAGATTGATATCATCTTGAGCAGAAATATCTATACGTTGTTTATACTCTCATTATGGGGAGAAGAGTTTTTTTTTACAGGATCTCTAATGATGATTACATGTAGGAGCACATCGGATGATTACTCGTTTATATCACTATTTAAAAATTTTAAATTCACATATATGTATTTGCAATAAGAGTAATTTTGTCACCATCAAAAATGGGGAGATTGTTGTGGAAATTCTCCTATATTTTGATTCTGGCAAAACTATCGTAAGAAATTGTATAACGTTATGTGATGCAGAAAGAATGTGTAAGCAGCATGTTGAGTGAATCTAATTCTGTCGGGTGGACGAAGGGTCAGATGGAGTGCTTCTGACGAAGGGTCAGATGGAAGTGCTTCTGATGAGGTCAGATGGGGTGCTTCTGACTGAGGGTCAGATGGAAGTACTTCTGACGATCTAAACAGTGATGGATGGATCACATCAAATCTCCGTATTACCATTCCGCGTCAACTGATCTAGTAAGAAACAAATCTGTTATAAGACGAAACCCAAGAAAGATCAGTTTATGTATTTGCAAAACGTGAAGACACATGTATGGCGGGTTTTCGATCAAGGCAAGATTCCTATGGAAAGCTTGTGATATTCGATTGTCCTGATATCACTTCTAATCAATCAAGGGACTTTCTACAATGGGATATCATCTTCTAAGGAATATTCCTTCGGGAACCAACTCAGACTTATCACACTTATGGAAGCTGGAGATTCAGTTGTATGGGTGACTGAATCAGAAGGGTTCAATATCTTACTCAACGGTCTACATATCTTCTGAAGATACAATCTCGTTCAATCACGATTGATGACGTCCAATCAAGGATTGAAGAGCGATCCCTTGGCTGGGAATCCAACGGCTAGTTCGGAGGCAGGGGAGTATAAAAGAAGAACCATGATGGACTAAAAAGTAAGAGGGCGAACAACAATCCAAAGTGCAAGCATAATCTGAGTTCTATCCGAAAATATTATGTGTACCCAAAATCCTATTCATTGTGAAAATCTGAGAGAGAGAAAAATCAAGTGATTGAGTGTTTGTAATTCTCGTGATTTTTCATAGTGAAATCCACGCGATCGGCTGTCATCGTGGGAGAGTGGACGTAGGCTTGATCCAAGCCGAATCACTATAATCGTCGTGTGCAATATTCTCTACTCTAAACTCTTACTTTTGTGTTTAGACTTTTTGTACACTGTTATACTGTTCCTGATTCTAATCGTACACTGAATCGTTTTTTATTCCGCAAGAAATTTCAATTATATTCAGAATCACCTATTCACCCCCCTCTATGTGATATTGCTAGATCCAACAATTGGTATCCGAGCAGGTTGCTCATATTTACGAAGTGTTTATTAACTTCAGAGCTAACGATATACTATGTCTAGCAATCACTCTTCAGGAACAAGCGACTCGCACTTTGCCAACAAGTCACTATACTTTGATGGGAAGGACTACAATATGTGGAGCAACAAGATGAAGTGGTTCTTCAAAGCCTATGATGATCTGATGTGGGTTGTTGTCACGAAGAAACCTATTGATCCATCCCAGTTGCTAGCCATTTTTTTAATCAAAGATCAAGGCCCACATGTGAAGAACGCTCGTGATTTCAGTAGGAGATGCTGTAAGGAACAAATCTTTGAAGGGAAGAAAAAAGTAGAGAAGAAGAAGACAAGATAATTTTTTACGTGGAAAAACCCTTCTAAATCAGAAAGGGAAAAAAACCGCGGTGCCGCACTATGCAATCTCTCCACTATCAGTTTTCAGCGTTACAGATACAAAAAATATCGTCCCAATATATAACAGGAGTCTAGGGCATACAAAGTTGAGAAATAAATTACAAATATGCCACGTAGAATATCTACGCAATATCTACGATTAATATTGCTTTTTATTTTCCTTTATCAGACTCCACAAAATCCATCAATCTCCCACTTGAAGGCTGATCTTCAACACGGCAATAATCTTTCATAGTCTTCATTCTTCTTTGTAACCGACATTGTCTTATTGCGGCGGCCCTCCTCATCACTATCCATGGAGGCCAACTGAAGCAATGCATAACCTCAGTTTCTCAATGGTGACAACCTTTGTTAACATGTCTGCTGGATTGTCTGCACCAAGAATCTTCTTCAATGACAATGTCCCATCATCTATCAACTCACGGATATGATGATACTTCAATTCAACATGCTTTGTCCTTGAATGAAACACCGGATTCTTTGCAAGACAGATAGCACTCTGACTGTCACTGAAAAGAACACTGCTATCTTGCTCCTTGCCTATTTCCTTCAGAAAAATTTTCAACCAAATCATCTTCTTACCAGCTTTCGATATAGCAACATACTCTGCTTCAGTGGTTGAGAGAGACACACACGTCTGAAGTCTAGACATCCAGCTGATTGCAGTGCCACCTAAAGTAAAAACATAACCCGAGGTGCTCTTCCTCTTATTCAAGTCACCATCAAGATCTGTATCCACAAAGCCTTGTAAAGTTACACTGTTTTTCGCAAAAGATAATGACATACCTGAAGTGCCTCTCAAGTATCTTAATAACCACTTTACGGCTTCCCAATGCTTTATCCCCGGATTAGCCATGTATCTACTCACAACTCCTACTGCATGAGCGATGTCTGGTCTTGTACACACTATTGTATACATTAAACTACCAACAGCTGACGCATACGGCACCTTAGCCATATATTATTGCTCCTCGTCCGTCTTTGGTGACTGCTCCTTTGAGAGTTTGAAGTGACTTCCCAAAGGAGTACTTCTAGGCTTTACATTCTGAACTTCGAATCTATCCAGTACTTTCTCGATGTACTTTTCTTGAGATAACTTTAGAATTCCTTTGGATCTATCCCGCATAATCCTCATCCCAAGAATCTGATTCGCTGCGCCCAAATCCTTCATCTCAAATTCTTTTGACAGTTGCTGCTTTAATATATTGATTTCTCTCATGCTAGATCCTGCAATGAGCATATCATGCACATACAACAGCAAAATAATATAGCAGTCATCAAATTTCTTGAAGTAACAACAATGATCCATCTCACTTCTAGTGAAGTTGTTACCACACATAAATGTATCAAATTTTTTGTACCACTGTCTAAGAGTCTGTTTCAAGCCATATAGACTTTTCTTCAGCTTGCAGACATAATTTTCTTTTCCAGAGACCTGAAAACCTTCTGGTTGTACCATGTATATATCATCCTCTAAGTCACCATGGAGGAATGCAGTCTTTACATCTAACTGTTCTAGATGTAAATTCTCAGCAGCAACAATACTCAACACTAGCCTGATAGTAGTCAATTTCACAACTGGAGAGAAAATCTCTGTGTAGTCAATACCTTCATTTTGCTGAAAACCTTTTACTACTAACCTTGCTTTGTATCTCTTGTTGCCATCAGGTTCTTCTTTGACCCGGTACACCCACTTGTTCTGCAATGCCTTTTTCTCATCTGGTAATTGAGTTAACACCCAAGTTCTATTCTTCTCTGGTGAATTCAACTCATCTTGCATTGTTAACTCCCACCTAACAAAATCTTTAACCTGTAGTGCTTCTAAAAAAATTTCTGGTTTACCAGCATCAGTTAAAAATAAATAATTCAATGACGGAGAATACCTCTGTACAGGTTTAGATGTTATGCTAGATCTTCTCAAAGTGGGCTCAGAAGTGTATGGTTCTTGTTCTAAATTTCCACCAGAGTCTACAGCAACAGTTTCGGAATTTCTAGCCATATCACTATTAGAAACCCCTTCCAATTCAATCTCTCTAGTCTCCATCGTTTGCTTCTTCACACTAGATTCTACCATACCTCTATCCTTATACAACGAGTTTTCATTGAACGTAACATCAGCGGTTCTTATTATTTTTCTATTTTGCTCATCCCAAAATCGATTGCCAAAATAATTAGAACCATATCCAATGAAAAACATTTTTTGGCTTTTGCATCAAGTTTATCTCTATTTTCAGAATCTATGTGGACATATGAAACACAGCCAAAAACTTTTAGATGGGAGAGATTTACCTTTCTTCCACTTCATTCTTCTTCTGGTAACTTGAAATCAAGTGGAACTAAAGGTCATATGTTGATTAGATATGCTGCTGTGTTAATTGCATCTGCCCAAAACATCTTGGGTAATCCCGCATGCATCCTCATACTTCTTGCACGCTCATTCAAAGTTCTATTCATCCTCTCAGCAACTGCGTTTTGCTGCGGTCTATTGGGAATAGTTCTTGTCATTCTGATTCCGTTCTCTACACAAAATTGCTTGAACTCATTGCTATCATACTCACCACCATTATCGGACCTAAGACATTTAATCTTCAGGCCAGTCTCGTTCTCTACTTCAGCTTTCCATCTCTTAAAATTAGTAAACACGTCAGATTTATTTTTCAAAAAATAAACCCATACCTTTCTGGTGGAGTCGTCAATAAACGTGACATAATAGCGCGAGCCTCCAAGGGAATGAACAGGAGCTGGCCCCCATACATCTGTATGCACCAACTCTAATTTTTCTTTCTTTGGTTCTTTCCTAATTTTTGAAAAACTAACACGTTTCTGCTTACCCATAACGCAATCCTCACATAGACCAATATCTATGGACTTCAAATCAGGCAATTTTCCCTTAGAAGCTAACAACTTCATCCCCTTTTCCCTCATGTGTCCAAGCCTACAGTGCCACAAATTAGAATCCGCTTTCGACTTAGTAATAGCTGCGATTTCTCTACTGCTTTCAGTCATGTACAGTGTTCCTGACTTTGTTCCCCGTGTTACAACCAAAGCACCCTTAACTATTTTTCAAGAGCTATCCCCAAAAATAGTTCTGTATCCTGTGCTATCTAATTGACTTATAGAGATCAGATTTCTCTTAAGTCCCGGAATATATCTGACATCATGCAACTTCCATTGATAGCCATTAGTAGTTTTAATATAAACATCACCCTTTCCCATAATATCCAAAGGCTCATCATCAGCAAGATAAACCTTTCCAAATTTTCCAGCAACAAAATTATGCATTAATTCTTTGCAAGAAGTAGAGTGAAACGACGTACCTGAATCTAAAATCCAAGATTCAATTGGACTATCAATGCTCAAAATTAAAGCATCATTATCAATCGCCTCTTCAAGAGTTGCACTCACTGATTTCTCTTCTTCTTGATTTCGATCGCGATACTGAAATTGCTTCTTTGGGGCTCTACAATCTCGTCTCAGATTACCTCTTTTTTCACAATTCCAGCAAGTTATTTCACCACGACGTCTCGATTTGCTTCTTCCTCTAGATTTCGATCTACCACGATTCTGGTTTCGCTATCGTTAATTGCTTCTCCCTCTGCCTTCATTATTTAAGGCAGCATCGAAAAATTCACCCGACTCTCTTCTGCGAATATCTTCGCTAAGAATCAAATCTCGGATAATCAAATCCCGACTGCTCACTGCAGTCACAGTTGCACTCCAACTTTTAGGTAGAGAAGATAATAAAATTAAAGCTTTTACCTCGTCGTCGAATTTGATTTCCACCGAACTCAACTGAGTCGTGATCACGTTGAATTCGTTGATGTGATCTGTCACAGAAGCACCTTCGTCCATCTTCAGATTGAAAAGACGACGCATCAAATATACCTTGTTCGATACGGAAGGCTTCTCGTACATGTTGGATAACGCCGCCATCAAATCTACCGTTGTCTTCTCATTAGCGATGTTGAAAGCAACGTTCCGTGCCAATGAGAGACGAATCACACCCAAAGCTTGCCTATCTAACAACTCCCACTTTTCTTGCTTCATTGATTCTGGTTTTTTTCCCGACAAAGGTTCATGCAAGCTCTTCTGATACAGCAGATCCTCGATCTGCATCTTCCAGAAACCAAAATCCTTGCCATCGAACTGATCGATCTTCACCTTCCCTTCGTCCATATTCGTCGCTCCCACTATTTCGCCAAACCTGGCTCTGATACCAGTTGTAAGGAACGCGAATCTTTGAAGAGAAGAAAAAAGTAGAGAAGAAGAAGACAAGAGAATTTTTTACATGGAAAAACCCTTCTAAATCAGAAAGGGAAAAAATCAAGGTGTAGCACTAGGCAATCTCTCTACTATCAGTTTTCAGCGTTACAGATACAAAAAATATCGCCCCAATATATAACAGGAGTTTAGGGCATACAAAGTTGAGAAATAAATTACAAATATGCCACGTAGAATATCTACGCTTAATATTGCTTTTTATTTTCCTTTATCAGACTCCACAAAATCCATCAGATGCATCGTAATACCCTTTAATCCTGTAAAGTTGGATCAACGATTTACCAAAATAATCTACTTGCAATTTTGTCTTCGTGAACGGTATGAACCTCCAAAAGTAACCATTTTTTCAGCTTAAATATGTTTGTCTTAATCTGATTAAAAATCGTTCAAACGTGCGATTTGGACAACTGATCTAACCTTCCATCACTCACTAATTGCAGATTGCGGTGTCTCACCCCAGGCGGATTTAGCGTTAAAGAGATGGTCTGAAAACACCATCAAGAGGGCAAAAAAGTTTGCAGTTTTCTTTATGTATATGCCAGATCATGAATTAGTAACCGCGTCCAATCTCCAAAAAAATTTCTTAACGAGTCCATAAGAAGTGATCTCATCTTTTTCGTTGGGTCCGGATAGAGATCAAAGGTCTTTTATGAAGTCGTTTTTTCTTCCGATCTAGTCTAGATATGAAAGCTTCTCTCTTCCATTTGAGTTTTCTTATTGTATGTTTTCATGGTTCCGCTTCCCTCGGATTATATTAGCGTACAAGTCCAGTTTCAAAGGAAATTGGAGGAGTTTTGTGAAGGTTTCAATCTCACTATTAGATCTGTGCTCGTTCAATCTTTTTATTCTGCATGGTGATAGTGTTGGGGACGCCGGACCTATGTGCGCATCACCGAAAGGCTCGTAGCAACAAATAAAGATCTCAATGGGTGTTCATTATTAAAGACGGATTCTGTGATCGGCCGCCAATTTTTGTTTGAAGAAGTAATGAATTTGCTTTTTGAATATGTGACCCATATCTTTGATGATTCATGTTGTTATCTGGATTTTGTTTTGTTTTAGAGTTGTAGTAATTGGATTGCGATATTTTGCTCTTTTTTTGCGGAAATGAATAAAACGAAAATTTGAAAAAAAAAATTGCACAAGGTTGTGTATTTTCCCCGGAACTCAATTTGCAAAGCAAACTCCATCGTTAATGGATCGACAGAGGAAGAGAACATAGGGTCTGCTTGAGGGTTAATAGGTTCACTTGCAATTATTACATGTGATATTCTGTGCAGATCTCCGATGAAATTAATTCTAATATTTTTTATGTTGCTAATGAAACATGGGACATGAATCTCGAGCCATTCTCATATCATACTTTTCTCTAAACAACGAGTGGATCCTCTCCTAATCATGTTGCTTAGAAGTTCCATATACTTTTGATTAATTTAAACTAAAAGAAATTTAAATGGATGCATGACTTGATTTTTCTAGTTTCAGTAAATGTTTGGCTTACAATATGAGAAACCACCTATTAGACATTAGGGAAATTGCCAAAAAGTCCTAAACTTATTATATTTATGCCAATTTAGTGCTAAACTTTTTAATTTTATCAACTGAGTCATAAAATTTTTCACGTTTTGTCAATTTAGTTTGTATGCCCAATTTTGGTTAAAAATCGTTGACGAAGACTTCAGCTATCCTACATGGCATGGCGGGCGCGGATGTGCACAATTTCTAATCGTATTTTAATATTTTTAAATATTTTTTCTTTTTTTTTCCTTCAAAAGGCGGCAATGGTTGCCGGGCCGTCGCTAGCCACTGTGCGAGAGTAACGACCCTCGTTGGCCACTTATGTAAGCATGCGCTTTTAACCATGAATCGTTACATCTAGTAATTCAATTGCCATGTTTATAGTGATTTCTCGAGATCTTAAGGTTGGAAGTGGAATTTCCATATAATATGAATATCCATGAATCAATAGACATGCAACTCCGTTTTTGAATTGATAGACCTACCCTTTGCGACAATGGCTACTACAGAAATGGGTAATAAATGCAAATATACAAGTCAATCCATGGTAATAGTAATTGTGGCCAATGTATTTGCCTTATTTGTTCAATCCTCCATCTTTTTATCACCGTGCTTCTTTACTCTTGTTAGTTAGCCTCACTATCAGTCCCACATTACAAATTATTATGCATAAAATATGACCTGGAGAATTAAAGAAAATCCTAAATTTATGCAATTGTGTCAATTCAATCTTAAACTTTTGTTTTTGGCCAATGAAATCCTAAACTTTTTGTATTTATGGGATTTCTATCCATCCGACCACTTATGGCCAGAAATCGTCTACATGGAATCTTGCAAGCTTGCATTTGGCGCATTTCTCTTGATCAGGTTATGATTTTAGCCCTATACAACTCAAACCACGAGCAAATCAAATACGCCAAAGGCATTCATGGTACTAGTAAATCCAAAACCAACGCAACCTTCATCAACTTCAAAACCAAGGTTACATTCATCCCCTTCCCCAATTCATTGGTCACATTTGCAAAAAAAGCTTCGAACAACTTCCTACACTCGTAAACATTGAACAATATCGTATCAAAGCCTCAATATGCACCTTAATAAGCAATCATTTTTAGGAAAATATTTTTCAAAAAATTATTTTTCCGTAGAACAAACGAAGCCTACATTCTGTTTTAACTACCGATTGCAGCTCATTCACAAAAGAAATTCCTATCGATGCAAATTATCTACGTGGAACATCTATGGACGACGACTTTATATCCTGAAGCATTGAAGAAAGCATCTCATGCGATGGATGTACCACGCATGGCCCAAGTGCTACGGACCTCGTGTTGCTTGGTGTCATGTATGTCATGCTCTCAATTCTATTAGCTTGTTACACCACGTGTCACCGCCACTACGGTAACTTGGTTTCAAGTGTTGGGTGTGTATTTCTAATGTTGTCTGTTTAAACTAACGCATTTCCGGTTGGAGGAGGATGATGACCAGCCCATCGGTTGAGCCATTACCTCTATACAGTGAAACAAAACGCGCTACCGCCCAAAATTTATTTATCATAGGCCATTGTGCATGCATGATCCCATGTCATCTTTTTAATGGCCAATACCAACGGCAGTTTGATGGTTGCCGGAATCGAGCCTCAACCGCAAGTCGGGTCGGAATTGGGTCAAAGCCACGAGTTAGTGCTTTTTCGACGGCCGATACGAACGTCTGCAGTGCCGTCACTTCCGAGTTGTTGCTTTTGTTTCACCTGAGATGCACTCATTGAAAAGTGCACAGGAATAATGAGGACGCTTTTGCACCAGAAGTTCGAGAACGGAGAGAACCAAGAGGGAGAAGAGAGAGCGAGTGACAGAAGCTAGGGTGAAAAGTGAGGCCCGCTTTGGACACAGGTCAATCACTTAAGAGACAGGCACAAGGACTACATGACAAGTCAGGCCTATCCAAAATTTTCCCTCCGCAAATTAAATCGGGACTGAATAGGTTTTCTGACTGGTCTGGTCTTAAACCAAATATGAAGAAGAGTGAATTCTTTTGCTCGGGTGCCTCGGACCTTCTTCGACAATAGCTACTTTCGTTGCTTGGATTTCAGGAAGGTGCTCTGTCATTCGTCTATCTCGGGGTTCCCATCGTATCAAGCTGACTGAAAAAGGTGGATTGCACCTCCTTGGCGAACACTATCATAGTTAGAGCTCGCTCGTGGTCGCAAAGCTTCCTCTCCTTCACGGGACGACTTCTGCTGGTCAAGATGCTCGTTCACGCTATGCATGTTTATTGGGCATGTGTGTTTATCCTCCCTAAGTCTGTTCTTCTTCGTATTGAGCAAATTCTCAGGCAATTCCTGTGGAAAGGTCTAGAGTTAGGCAGAGGAGGTGTTAAGGTGTCGTGAGACAATACTTGCCTACCAAAGGAGGAGGGAGGCCTTGGTATTCGTCGACTCGCTGATTGCAACAAGGCTACTTTTTTTTTTTGGTCAAGCATATATGGCTACTTTTCATGGATAAATAGTCCATATGGTGCAAATGGAGACTGGAACTTTCTTAAAAGTAAGAAATTTTGGATTGCAAAGAGACCGACCTTCTGTACTTGGCCTTGGAAAAAGATCCTCGACTTCAGACAAGATAGTGAACATCTTTTTCGCTGGCGGGTGGAAGGGAGCAACATATCCTTCTGGTTTGATTCCTAGCATCCGAGGGGCCCTTTTTACAAGTTATTTTCTGATCTGGTATATCTCGGATGGCAACGGTTCATGATTTCCTTTCTACAGCTCACTGTCCCTCGAGGGTGGATAACGTCATGGGAACTTGAACTGATCCCATGCCGTCCCTCACCCCTGAGAGTCATAACATCCTGCTTTGGCTTAGCCATCCTTCTGGCGCTTTCTCCTTAGCTTTGGCCTGGGAGTATTTTAGGCAAAGAGGTCAGGCCGTCCACTGGCACTCCTTCATTTAGGACCATCAGCACGCTCCTCGACACTCCGTCATTACATGGCTTACCACTCTAAATAGGTTGCCAACTCGGATTCTCCTTCTGACCTTGCGGAAGGTAATTGTGCATTTTGTAGTTGCCGCCCTAACTTTGTTGATCATCTTTTTTTTTTTTTTTTGTCGAATCACAGAAGCTCTTGCTTTGTTTTGGTCGGCTAAGTGCAGCCTAGCTTGGCATAATGCTTCTTGGCAAGATAACCTTTGGTGGGCAATGAAACACATTCGTGGCCACTCTTTCCATTAGTGCATTGCTAGATTCTCTTTTGGAGCACTTTGCCACATTACATGGTTGGAGCGGAATCATATCATCTTCCATAACAAACATCTCAATTTGACATCTATTAAGGCCCATCCTCAGAAAATCGTTAAAGACAAAGCCCTCTCTTTTAGCCATGTCGATAACAATGCCAGAAACCGAAGGATGCAAACTTTTTGGGGGTGTATCATCAGTGATTTTTTATTGATGTGGCTATTGCTGCCGCTTTCTGGCCATCTTACTTGGCTTTCGGGGTTTGTATAGCTTTTTCTATAGGATAGTTTGGACCCCATTTGCTTTGTTTTAGCTGCCACTTCGCTTTTCATTTGTTTTGTCTAGTTTTCCTACCCAAGCTGCCCTTATGCCTTAGGCGACATTTTGATGGTGTGCAGCGGAGGTCTATATGTATTTTGCGCTTTTATAAATAAATATCTTACTTTTACCAAAGAACCATTTACATTTGTTTTAGTTCAGTCTATGCAACCAATTTTTGTCATAGATCGTTAACGTGGACTTCGGCCATCCTAGTGATGACGCCGGCTCTGAAGAAGACAAATAATTTTAATTTTCTAATTTTTTTATTGATTTTTTTTTCTTTTGCTCCCTTCCTTCTTCTTCCTTCTCCTCGTTCTAGGTCAATCCATTCTCAAATGAAGTGGTTGGTAACTGCTTGACTGTTTCTTTTGATAAGCACTAGGATTTGCGTCGTTAACGGGGACTTTTTGAATGGGTTTCTTGATTGCTGCCACTGCTATTAGGCTTGTAATTTTTTGCTGATTGAGTTTGTGAGCGTGGGTTCTTGTTTTGGGCTTGTGGCAGGGTCTTAGCTCGCCTAGGAAAACCCACGATCACAAAAATTTCTACATTGGTGTCCTTTAAACTTAATTGAGTCCGCCGATAACCATTTGAGTTCAAACGATAGGAAAAGTTTTGCTACAGTTGAATCCATCGATTTACATTTTACCTCAACTCTCTTAACTGAGTCAGGGACTGATTTATCTACACGACCTATCAAGTATACCGTGAAGAGATATAACTCAGCACCACTAGCCCTATATTAATCTCAACATAAGTGGAATTCACATAGCTTTCGTTGCACACTGTGATCCAAAAAGCATAATCTCCCCTACTTTACTCAATTCAAAAGCAATATGCATACACAACGTAACAGACACGTTTTACAACTTTTAGAAGAATACTATGACCATAGAATTATTAAATCCCAAATGGAGATAACCATATTTGCTTATGCAATAAGATCATAAAGATATTATTACCTTGCGTTTGCTAAAAAATATATAGTTTTCTTTTGACAATGAGTGATATTAGCATGACATGCTCTCAAATAAATTTGTCGCTAAGTCTATCCTATCTTGGATCAATTATTTCAAATTGACAAAGATGGTAAGTATACAGTAGAAAAAAATGAAGAATATATGGCTTTTAGCTGCATATAGTAAACCCGAGGTTAAGTACGTTTCTTTCAGCATTTTACTCGTGTACCCAGTAACGATATTGAATATATAATCATCGGGTTGCCTCGTCCACAATTTCATTGTTTATAAAAGCCACGTCAAGATCAAAGGATGTGCATTGACATATTACTAGATTAAACAAATCCTACCTAACCTACCATTTATCATATTTCTCGATATGGAAATATATTGAATGCAAAATATGCAGGTGTATCCACCAATCATGATATTGCCAATTCTTTTCCTATTTATACAGCTCTCATCTTGTGATGCTCCAATTAATATCTAATTCCTCTTGAGCCACAATCATACCACTCTCCTCATATACAATGAGCCAAAATCTTACCAGTCTCCTCATATACAATTATCTCTGTGACAAATGATGAAGTCTTTCCGTCTACCTCTCTAGTCTTTTCCTGAAGAAACCTATTGATCCATCCCAATTGCCAGCCATTTTTTTAATCAAAGATCAAGGCCCACATGTGAAGAACGCTCGTGATTTCAGTAGGAGATGCATCATAATACCCTTTAACCCTGTAAAGTTGGATCAATGATTTACCAAAATAATCTACTTGCAATTTTGTCCCCGTGAACGGTATGAACCTCCAAAAGTAACCATTTTTTCAGCTTAAGAATGTTTGTCTTAATCTGATTAAAAATCGTTCAAACGTGCGATTTGGACGACTGATCTAACTTTCCATCACTCATTAATTGCAGATCATGAATTGGTAACCGCATCCAATCTCCAGAAAAATTTATCAACGAGTCCATAAGAAGTGATCTCATTTTTTTCGTCGGGTCCGGGTAGTGACCAAAGGTTTTTTACAAAGCCGTTTTTTCTTCTGTTCTAGTCTAGATATGAAATCTTCTCTTCCATTTGAGTTTTCTTATTGTATGTTTTCATGGTTTCGCTTCCCTCGGATTATGTTAGCGTACAAGTCCAGTCTCAAAGAAGATTGGAGGAATTTTGTGAAGGTTTCACTCTCACTATCAAATCAGTACTCGTTCAACATTTTTATTCTGCATGGTGATGGTGCCGGGGATGCTAGACCTATGTGCGCATCACCAAAAGGCTTGTAGCAATAGATAAAGATCTCAGTGTGTGCTCATTATTAAAAACATATTCTGTGATTGGCTGCCAATTTTTGTTTAAAGAAGTCATGAATTTGCTTTTTGAGTGTGCAACCCATATCTTTGATGATTCGTCTTGTTATCTGGAATTTGTTTTGTTTTATAGTTGTAGCAATTGGATTCTGATATTTCACTCTTTTTTGCCGAAATGAATAAAATGTAACTTTGAAAAAAAAAATTGTGTCACGTCCCCCCTTCCTTACAAGCACGTACATCCGGAAACTGCCGTAAGATCTGTCCCAGGATACTCTCTAATACGGCCAAATTAAATGAGACTCGCACGCGGAAGGTAAAGGAAAATAAAACTCATCAGAATATCATCAACTAATACCAACAACCAAGAATGAGATGCGGGGGAACAAGAAACTTTTATACATTCTAAGACGGGTTCTTACATACGAGACCATATCCTAGCTATCGCTACTTGCTGAGGTCGAGGAACCAAAGGGAAAACAAAAGGAAACTACCAGCCCTAACAAAAGATCATCTCCACAAAAGACGTAACAAAAGGGTCAACCAACTAGTGTCCTCAGCTCGGTTCGCATCCTCGTCTGGATCATAGTCTGAAAAAGACTCTGACTGAACCTCAACTGAGTCCTCCTCCATGTCGTCGTACTCTAGGTCATCCTCTGAATCCGAAATCTCGATCACTTCCACACTTGCTTTGCCCACTGGTTCTCCTTCGGGTATGTTCCTCGAACCCACCGTAGAAGTCTCGATCTCTATCTCCTCTCGGGTTGGGTGGCACCAAGAGGATACGGCTCTCCTCGAGACTTCTTGAGGCTTCAACTGCTCCGACATAACGTCACCTATCCTATGATACCATGACTCAAACCTATGAGGCTGGCTCGGTGCTCCCAGCTCGCCTACCCAAACCACCGTAGTTCTTCTAACGTATACTGTACCACGGCCGTCAGGAAACCCCTCGATATATCTAGTCATCTCCTGGGGTTCACCCAAGCGGGTCGGCATCATCTTCAATTCTTAGGGTCTGGAAAAATAGGGTCCCACTACGGGGTGAGATCGACATCTCAGTAAGAAAAGTCCTAACCCTAGGTTAGACTAACAGTACACTCAGGTGAACGTGACATAAACTCAATGTACAACAATAACGTGACAAATGCAACAACCATAAAGAACACAAGAATGTCATCAAGTATCATTCGTACAATCATGGCACCCGGCCTCATCATTCAAGTCAAGCACACTTTACATAGCCAAGCCATTCCTTTCTTCCCATTCGACTTTCGCTTAAATCAAGCCCGCGTGTGGAACGCCTCAGACTATCTCATTGATAAACCCGCGTGAAACGCCTCAGATTTTCAATATCACACAGGCCTGTGTCAACACATCAATTCTCGTCCCGCGTCTCACGCATTAGGATAGTGGCCATTTTCAACCCCGCGTCTCTACGCATCAGGTTATCTAATAAAAATTCTCAAGCATGCCAGAATTCCTCCCAATTTAAGACTTCATGATCGAATATAGTTCATGCATTCAGCTAATAATAAAAGGCATGCGATAAACTCACTTTTCAACAACCAAGAGAGACAATCAACATATATCATGATTATTCAATGAACATTCAAGCAATCGGCACAGCACGTGATCAAATGTCGATGAATATCACCATAGCTCGCCAAAATTAGTGTAATCCTCATCGGATTCACCCAATCGAGTCTAATCGTTCTAGCCACGGATTAGAAACTTCCATACCTCAAGCTTAAATCAGCAAAAATCTCTTGCCTAGCACTTAAAGAATTCGGCTCCAACAACCACAAAACAGGACATCGAGCGAACCTAGTGAAAATCAATCAATTCGTCAATATTTCTTCGTCCAAACTTCAAGCCATCGGACATAAACCTCCTTAACATATTACTCCACACCCTAACATGCCTCGAGGATCAAATTAGACATCAATTCCATCACTAATAGCCTTCACCAACTCAGCAAGAACAGAACCGAAACAAAGCATGTTCGGTTCTGCTTCAAATCTACTCAATCAGTCCACAATTCAACCTAACTCCTCAATTTAACCACAAATACCCTTTCCAACACAAATTTCTATGTGTCAAGAGGCCTCACCGAAAGTTTTCGCTCAAGTGAAGCCGGATGACCTTCGAAAGGCGCCAATTCCTCCGAGGCTGCAAATGAACAGATTCTGTCCTTCAAACATCACAATGATTCTAGGTCAAGATGTTGCTCAATTTCATCCAAAATTTCACAGCAACTCACTATATGTGTCTATTAGACCTCCACAAAAATTGAGCTAAAAATCGTCCATTTGGGGGTTCAATGAAATACAAACAGAAGCCTACCTCCGGTTGAGTCATTTTCCGTCGACTCGCGGGAGATTAGCCGGCCGGAGCTCCATAGATGGCCAATCGGCGCGCTACCAGTTGGAAAAGTTCGGTAACAGGGAGATCTTCGCGATGATGGGTGACTCGTGAGCTGGTTGTCAACGGATGAAGAGTTTGACGACGATGAAGTCGACGAAAAATTCGGATCGTGCAGGGGGCTGTTCTGGGCGTGAGGAAGAAGAAACGAAGAGGAGGAAGGTGAAGTTCTGGTGGACTCCTGGGTTGCCGAGAATGAGTAGGAGAGGAAGAGAAGGTGTGGATGATTTTACTCCAAAAAGATTTTCTAGAATATACTTAAGCTAGTGGACATTTAATGACTTTCATCCACATTATAACACTTGTCCCATGTAAATAAAAATCCAACTTTCTTCCCAAACTACCCTTAAAAAATCGGCAGCTTCAAAGAGGGGTTCCAAATGACCGTAGTGCCCTTGTCCGAATAATAAAACCAAGTCGACATCCCAAGGGCAAAATCGTCTTTTCACGCCCTTCGTCCAAAAATCCATTTTTCCGCTAATTTTCATCCTCGACTAGGCGTCGTCCAATCCAAGCTCATTGTTACAAATCTTCATTCCCATTTTTCATTTCCAAGATCCCAAATAGTGATCGATTTTTCGTTGTTCGTAATTTCAATTTATCTCGAACTAACGCGCGGCTTTTGTGAATGTTACGCGTATCGACTCTGTGATTCATATCACACTTAGGAAAATCCAAACCACGGCTATCTTGGTTGTCATGTAATCACAAGGGTCTATTACTAGCCCCAACGGTCGCAATCGTCATAACTCGATTTAGGAAAAATTCGCAAATCATACGTTGGTTATGTGGCATCACCCGCGCTCCAATCGTACAACACTGGTAATGAATTCCTTAATCGTTCTCTGATTGGCCTCGGTTATAAATATCCCTCGACGATCCTTATGGTCAAAAATGCCATTTTCGTGTCGAGTTTTCTAGGTCCACGTACCTCGTCGCGTGCTAGCATTTCCCCTTCGGTTAGTTAACTCGCGATTGATCAGATCCGATCTAGATATAACTGAAATACTTGATGGATATCTTACAGTCAAAGGTCTCGGAATGACAGGAAAATCAGACTGTCACAATTCTTCCCCCTTACAAAAATTTCGTCCTCGAAATTTGTTACAATTCACTATTCAAACAAATGGGGGTATTGACGCCTCATTGCTTCTTCATTCTCCCACGTAACGCCTTCAGTTCCATGATGCTCCCAAACTACTTTGACTAGCGAAACCGTCTTGTTCCTCAAAATGTGCTCCTTATATTCTTCAATCCTGATAGGCCTTTCCACATACGAAACTCTGTTGTCCAATTCTAAAGCCTCGTAATCCAAAACATGCGTCGGGTCTGGCTCGTTATTCCTTAGCATCGACACATGGAAGACATTGTGTACTTGGGACAGACTTGGTGGCAAAGCAAGTCGGTAAGCCAAAGTCCCAATCCATTCCAAAATCTCGAATGGGCCTATATATCTCGGACTCAACTTTCCTTTCTTTCCGAATCGAGATATACCTCGCATTGGTGATATCTTGAGAAAAACATGGTCACCCACTTGAAATTCCAAGGACTTACGTCGCTTGTCAGCATAGCTCTTATGGAGACTTTGCGCTGTTCTCAACCTATCTCTAATTACTTTCACTGCTTTAACCGATTGCTCTACCAATTCTGGTCCCGTGATACTTCTTTCTCCTACCTCGTCCCAGCACAAAGGAGTTCTGCACGCTCTTCCATAAAGTGCCTCAAATGGCGCCATACCAATACTTTGCTGATTACTGTTATTGTACGCGAACTCCACTAAGTGCAAGTGATCCTCCCATCCGCCCTTAAAATCTATAACGCACGATTGTAACATGTCCTCAAGCGTTTGAATCGTCCTTTCCGATTGTCCGTCCGTCTGCGGATGATACGCCGTACTAAACTGTAATCTGGTCCCCAAGGCGTCCTGAAGACTCTTCCAAAAGTTCGCCGTAAACTTAGGGTCTCGATCCGACGTAATCGTGATAGGCACTCCATGTAAACGTACAATCTGCCGTATATACAACTCGGCGTACCTATCCATCGCGAAGTCCTTTCTCACAGGAATGAAGTGCGCAGACTTAGTCAATCTGTCCACGACTAGCCAAATCGAATCATGTCCTTTCTGACTCCGCGGTAATCCCATAACAAAATCCATCGTCACGTGTTCCCATTTCCACTCCGGAATCTCCAAAGGTTGCAATAATCCACCAGGCTTACAGTGATGCGCTTTCACCTACTGGCACGTCAAACACTTGGCTACATGTCTAGCTACATCTACTTTCATACAGTTTCACCAATAGTGCTGACGCAAGTTCTGATACATCTTTGTACTACCTGGGTGAATACTGTAATTACTCCGATGAGCTTCAGACAAGATTCTTTCCTTAAGCCCTTCATCACTAGGTACACACAAACGTCCGCGAAACTTTAAAATTCCATCCTCAGTCATCTGGAAATCATCTTTCCTCTTAGTCGCATCTATACTCAGGATTTTCTGGATTTCAGGATCTATAGCCTGTAAATCTTTGATTCTTTCTTGAATTTTCGGTTCGATTCTCAACGTCGCTTTCAAGCTCGTCATTTGGCTCACTTCCAGTTTGAACTCCGAGTCCCTCAATCCTTCCAGCACAGACCACCCTTTAACCATTAAGTGCGTAATACAAGACTTCCGACTGAGTGCATCGGCAACTCTATTTGCCTTACCAGGATGATATAAGATATCGCAATCGTAATCCTTAAGTAATCCCATCCACCGACGCTGCCTCATATTCAACTCCTTCTGAAAAAATAGGTACTTAAAACTCTGGTGATCCGTGTAAATTTGGAACCTTTCGCCGCATAAGTAGTGTCTCCAAATCTTCAAAGCGACAACAATCACAGCTAATTCCAAGTCATGCGTCGGATAATTTAACTCGTGGAGTCTCAATTGTCTTGAAGCGTACGCTACTACCCTTCCGTGTTGCATTAGCACACACCCCAATCCTTTCAACGACGCGTCGCTATAGATCTCAAAGCCTCCAAGTCCAGAAGGTATCGTGAGAACAGGTGCCGTTGTGAAACGATGCTTAAGCTCACGAAAACTCCTTTCACACTTGTCTGTCCATTCAAACTTCGTTGACTTCTTAGTTAGCTGCATCAATGGCATGGCTATAGACGAAAACTTTTCCACGAAGCGCCTATAGTAACCAGCCAATCCCAGAAAACTCCGAACCTCAGTGACTGTCATTGGTCTAGGCCAATTTATCACTGCTTCTATTTTCGCAGGATCTACTGAAATTCCTTCTCCAGCTACTATATGTCCAAGAAATGCCACTTTGTTTAACTAGAACTCGCACTTACTGAATTTGGCGTAAAGCGAGTGTTCCCTCAAAGTCTGTAAAACAATTCTCAGGTGCTTCTCATGTTCGTCGTTACTCCTTGAGTAAATTAGAATGTCATCAATAAACACTATAACGAAACGATCGAGGTATTCCTTAAACACTCTATGCATCATATCCATGAATGCAGTTGGAGCATTCGTCAAGCCAAAAGGCATCACTGTAAATTCATAGTTTATATCTTATCCTGAAAGCCGTTTTCGGAATATCCTCCTGCTTAATCTTCAACTGATGGTATCCCGTTCTCAAGTCTATTTTAGAGAACACTGAAGCTCCCTGCAACTGATCGAACAGGTCATCGATCCTCGACAACGGATATTTATTCTTAATAGTCACCTGGTTCAATTGCCTGTAATCTATACACAGACGCAATGATCCATCCTTTTTCCTCACAAATAACACTGGTACTCCCCATGGCGAAGCATTAGGCCTAATAAATCCTTTGTCAAGCAACTCCTGTAACTGCACTTTCAACTCTTTCAACTCCGATAACGCCATTCGATAAGGTGCCTTCGAAATAGGCTCCGCTCCAGGAGCTAACTCAATTACAAACTCAATCTCACGCTCGGGTGGCAATCCCGGCAATTCTTAAGGAAAAACATCAGGAAATTTACGTACCACAGCTATCTTTTCCAATTTCGGTTCTTCGACCGTCGTATCAACTACCGCGGCCAAGTAAGCTCGGCATCCCTCATCCAACAACTTTGTCACTTCAAGCTACAAAACCAAAGGAATTGAAGTTCCCCCACAACTTCCCTTAAACTCATAGCTAGGACGACCATCCGGATAGAAACAGATTACCTTTTCACCACAGTCGACTACTGCTTTTTGTCTATTCAACCAATCCATCCCAATAATCACATCAAAATCAAACATAGGCATACTGCCAAGTCTATTCTTTCCTCTCTACCCTCTATGGCCATCTTGCAATCCGCACACCCTAACGACACTATCACCTTATCCTTTAGCGGAGTAGTAACATGCAAAGTCACATTCAAAGGCTTCAAATCCATTTCAACCATATCAGCAAAACGAACAGACACAAAGGAATGCGAAGCTCCAGGATCAAATAATGCATAAGCAACATGGTCACACAAGTAAACCATACCTGTGACCACACCAGGCGCATTCTCTGCTTCGCCTCGAACTACAGCATAAACTCGCCCTTGAGCTGGGGGTCTCGCCAATTCATTCTGCGGGGTAACAGCTGGGGCTCCTGCCTATGGTCATTGTCCTTGAGGTCTAGCCATTTGAATTTGGTTGGGACACCATCTCATCTGATGGCCCATCTGACCACACTTAAAGCATGCGCATGTCCTAGTCGGACATGGTCCATTTCCATGTCTTCTTCCGCACAAGCGACAGTTAAAGTTGGACTGATGCTGCGGTTTACCAATGTTCTTCCTTGCAGGCGAAACAAAACGCCTACCACTCAGCATCGGTCCCTTACCCAACTGACGATTATCTCGAGGTACAGGGAATCGCGATCCCGATGCTGTTGACCTCTCTCTCATGTCTCGTTCTATCATCTGACCCCGTTCATAAACTTTCTTATAAGTTCTCAAATTCATGGCCACCATCTGACTGTGAAGTTCGGGTCGTAATCCATCTCGAAACCTCTGCATCTTCTCTAGCGGATCCTCCATGTAACGCGGTGCGTACATAGACAACCTTGCAAACTCTTTTTCATATTGATCAACAATCAAATGACCCTGACGTAAGTTCTGGAACTCCACCAACTTGCTTTCTCGCGCAGTCTCCGAGAAATACTTATCATTGAAGACCTTCGTAAACGCAATCCAATTCAAAGCAGTGCCTTCCGAAAATACTCCGTCTTTAGCGGCCTTCCACCAGTCATTTGCCGTACCATCCAGTTGGTACACTTCCATGAGTACTTTTTCCTCGTCTGTACATCTCAAAACTCCAAAAATCTTCTCGAGTTTTTCTATCCATCTGGGTGCTAACTCTGGGTCACCAGTTCCATTAAACTGAGGTGGCCTCAACTTCACAAACTGTTCCACTAATTGACCTATATCTCGAGGTGTAATAACATTACCTGGCATATTGCCAACTCCCACATTTTGGCCAGCATTTACATTAACTTGCGCATTGCTAGTTCCAACGCCTTGGCCACTGCTACCACTACCTCCGCCCTCTGCATTGGTACCCGTCATTGCATTCACTGCAGTTAAGGCCGCACCCACAGCTTGGGTTATAGCAGCATCTCTATCCTGCGCCTGTCTATCTATCAGATTACCAATCCGTTTCAAGGCCCTCAACACATCTCCCATTCCAGGATTCTCTGCCGCAGGTGGCCCCGAACTAGAAGCCCTAACACTAGGTCTTCTACGTCTCACATGTCGATCGCTCATCCTTATACTCCCTGCACCACTGTAATTCCACCATGGAATTAAAGACTTAGATAAACCATTCCAAGCTAATGGTTCCATGCCACACAACTATCAGCATCCGTTTCAGAGCAACCATTCCTAGACAATTTCAAGAGCACAACGATTTAGAATAAAGAATTGTGCTACCAGCTCAAATGAAATGCACAATGCTTCACAAAGCAAGCATTCACGATCAATGCATACTCTCAGAACAAAGCTTGGTCGCATTCAACCCTCATAACCATGCCACTTTCATGATGCCAAACACATGCACCACTCATATGCCATGCATTGCTTAACTCACTCTAGCGAACCCTTCCTACGGTCTCGCTACCCAGTCACCCCAGATCTCATTCCTCCTTATTACTCCAATCCTCAATCACTTGGATCGAGTTAAACCCCACTCTGATACCACTTAACTAGGATGTCACGTCCTGCCTTCCTTACAAGCACGTACATCCAGAAACTGCCGTAAGATCTATCCCAGGATACTCTCTAATACGGCCAAATGAAATGAGACGCGCACGCGGAAGGTAAAGGAAAATAAAACTCATCCGAATATCATCAACTAATACCAACAACCAAGAATGAGATATGGGGGAACAAGAAACTTTTATACATTCTAAGACGGGTTCTTACATACGAGACCATATCCTAGCTATCGCTACTTGCTGAGGTCGAGGAACCAAAGGGCAAACAAAAGGAAACTACCAGCCCTAACAAAAGATCAACTCCACAAAAGACGTAACAAAAGGGTCAACCAACCCTAAGCACTCTAGGAGGTGCTAGTGTCCTCAGCTCGGCTTGCATCCTCGTCTGGATCATAGTATGAAAAAGACTCTGACTGAACCTCAACTGAGTCCTCCTCCATGTCGTCGTACTCTAGGTCATCCTCTGAATCCGAAATCTCGATCACTTCCACACTTGCTTTGCCCGCTGGTTCTCCTTCAGGTATGTTCCTTGAACCCACTGTAGAAGTCTCGATCTCTATCTCCTCTCGGGTTGGGTGGCACCAAGAGGGTACGGCTCTCCTCAAGACTTCTTGAGGCTTCAACTGCTCCGACATAACGTCACATATCCTATGATACCATGACTCAAACCTATGGGGCTGGCTCGGTGCTCCCGGCTCGTCTACCCAAACCACAGTAGTTCTTCTAACGTATACTGTACTACGGCCGTCAGGAAACTCCTTGATATGTCTAGTCATCTCCTGGGGTTCACCCAAGCGGGTCGGCAGCATCTTCAATTCTTAGGGTATGGGAAAATAGGGTCCCACTACGGGGTGAGATCGACATCTCAGTAAGAAAAGTCTTAACCCTAGGTTAGACTAACAGTACACTCAGGTGAACGTGACATAAACTCAATGTACAACAATAATGTGACGCATGCAACAACCATAAAGAACACAAGAATGTCATCAAGTATCATTCATACAATCATGGCACCCGGCCTCATCATTCAAGTCAAGCACACTTTACATAGCCAAGCCATTCCTTTCATCCCATTCGACTTTCGCTTAAATCAAGCCCGCGTGTGGAACGCCTCAGACCATCTCATTGATAAACCCGCGTGAAACGCATCAGATTTTCAATATCACCCAGGCCTGTGTCAACACATCAATTCTCGTCCCGCGTCTCACGCATCAGGACAGTGGCCATTTTCAACCCCGCGTCTCTACGCATCAGGTTATCTCATAAAAATTCTCAAGCATGCCAGAATTCCTCCCAATTTAAGACTTCATGATCGAATATAGCTAATAATAAAAGGCATGCGAGACACTCACTTTTCAACAACCAAGAGAGACAATCAACATATATCATGATTATTCCATGAACATTCAAGCAATTCAACACGTGATCAAATATCGATCAATATCACCATTGCTTGCCAGAATTAGCGTAATCCTCATCGGATTCACCCAATTGAGTCCAATCGTTCTAGCCACGGATTAGGAACTTCCTTACCTCAAGGTTAAATCAGCAAAAATCTCTTGCCTAGCACTAAATGAATTCGGCTCCAACAACCACAAAACAGGACATCGAGCGAACCTAGTGAAAACCAATCAATTCGTCAATATTTCTTCGTCCAAACTTCAAACCATCGGACATTAACCTCCTTAACATATTACTCCACACCCTAACATGCCTCAAGGATCAAATTAGACCTCAATTCCATCACTAACAGCCTTCGCCAACTCAGCAAGAACAGAACCGAAACAGAGCATGTTCGATTCTGCTTCAAATCTACTCAATCAGTGCACAATTCAACCTAACTCCTCAATTTAACCACAAATACCCTTTCCAACACAAATTTATATGTGTCAAGAGGCCTCACCGAAAATTTTGGCTCAAGACGACGCCGGATGACCTTCGAAAGGCTCCAATTCCTCCGAGTCTGCAAATTGGCAGATTCTGTCCTTCAAACATCACAATGATTCTAGGTCAAGATGTTGCTCAAGTTCGCCCAAAATTTGACAGCAACTCACTATATGTGTCTAATAGACCTCCACAAAAATTGAGCTCAAAACTCGTCCATTTGGGGGTTCAATGAAATACAAACAGAAGCCTACCTCCGGTTGAGTCAGTTTCCGTCGACTCGCGGGAGATTAGCCGGCTGGAGCTCCACAGATGGCCAATCGGTGCGCTACCAGTTGGAAAATTTCGGTAACAGGGATATCTTCGCGATGATGGGTGACTCGCGAGCTGGTTGTCAACGGTTGAAGAGTTAGACGACGATGAAGTCGACGAAAAATTCTGATCGTGCAGGGGGGCTGTTCTGGGCGTGAGGAAGAAGAAACGAAGAGGAGGAAGGTGACGTTCTGGTGGACTCCTGGGTTGCCAAGAATGAGCAGGAGAGGAAGAGAAGGTGTTGATGATTTTACTCCAAAAAGATTTTCTAGAATATACTTAAGCTAGTGGACATTTAATGACTTTCATCCACATTATAACACTTGTCCCATGTAAATAAAAATCCAACTTTCTTCCCAAACTACCCTTAAAAAATCTGTAGCTTCAAAGAGGGGTTCCAAATGACCGTAGTGCCCTTGTCCGAATAATAAAACCAAGTCGATATCCCAAGGGCAAAATTGTCTTTTCACGCCCTTCGTCCAAAAATCCATTTTTCCGCTAATTTTCATCCTCGACTAGGCGTCGTCCAATAGAAGCTCATTGTTACAAATCTTCATTCCCATTTTTTCATTTTCGAGATCCCAAATCGTGATCGATTTCTGTCGTTCGTAATTTCAATTTATCTCGAACTAACATGCGGCTCTTGCGAACGTTACGCGTATCGACTCTGTGATTCATATCACACTTAGGAAAATCCAAACCACGGCTATCTTGGTTGTCATGTAATCGCAAGGGTCTATTACTAGCCCCAACGGCTGCAATCGTCATAACTCGATTTAGGAAAAGTTCGCAAATCATACGTTGGTTATGCGGCATCACCCGCGCTCCAATCGTATAACACTAGCAATGAATTCCTTAATCGTTCTTTGAAATGCCTCGGTTCTAAATATCCCTCGACGATCCTTATGGTCAAAAATGCCGTTTTTGTGTCGAGTTTCCTAGGTCTACGTACCTCGTCGCGCGCTAGCCTTTCCCCTTCGGTTAGTTAACTCGCGATTGATCAGATCCGAGCGAGATATAACTGAAATACTTAAATGGATATCTTACAGTCAAAGGTCTCGGAATGACAGGAAAATCAGACTGTCACAAATTGCCCAAGGTTCTGTATTTTTCCATGGAACTCAATTTGCAAAGCAAACTCCACCGTCAATGGATCGACAGAGGAAGAGAACATGGGGTCTGCTTGAGGGTTAATAGGTTCACTCGCAATTATTACGTGTGATATTATGTGCAGATCTCCGATGAAATTAATTCTAATATTTTCTACGTTGTTAATGAAACATGGGACATGAATCTCGAGCCATTCTCATGTCATACTTTTCTTTAAACAAGTGGATCCTCTCCTAATCATGTTGCTTAGAAGTCCCATATACTTTTGATTAATTTAAACTAAAAGAAATTTAAATGGATGCATGACTTGATTTTTCTAGTTTCAGTAATTGTTTGGCTTACAGTATGAGAAACCAACTATTAAACATCAGGGGAATTGCCAAAAAGTCCTAAATTTATTACATTTATGCCAATTTAGTGCTAAACTTTTTAATTTTATCAATTGAGTCATAAATTTTTTCATGTTTTGCCAATTTAGTTTGTCTGCCCAATTTTGGCTGAAAATCACTGACGTAGACTTCGGGTATCCTACGCGGGCGTGGACAATTTCTAATCGTATTTTAATATTTTTCAAACTTCTTTTTTCCTTCAAGAGGCAGCACCGGTTGCTAGGCTGTCGCTAGCCACTGTGCGAGAGTAGCGACCCTCGTTGGCCACTTAGGTAAGCATGCGCTTTTAACCATGAATCGTTACATCTAGTAATTCAATTGCCATGTTTATAGTGATTTCTCGAGATCTTAAGGTTGGTAGTGGAATTTCCATAGAATATGAATATCCATGAATCAATAGAAATGCAACTCCGTTTTTGAATTGAACCATTCTGATAGACCTACCATTTATGATAATGGCTACTATGGAAATGTGAAGTAAATGCAAATATACAAGTCAATCCATAGTAATGGTAAGTGTGGCCAATACATTTGCCTTACTTGTTCAATCCTCCATCTTTTTATCACGATGCTTCTTTGCTCTTGTTAGTTAGCCTCCCTATCAGTCCAACATTACAAATTATTATGCATAAAATATGACCTGGAGAATTAAACAAAATCCTAAATTTATGCAACTGTGCCAATTCAATCTTAAACATTTTTTTTTTGCTAATGGAATCCTAAACCTTTTGTATTTATGGGAATTCAATCCATCCGACCACTTATGGCTAGAAATAATCTACATGGAACCTTGCAAGCTTGCAGTTGGCCCATTTCTCTTTATCAGGTTATGATTTTAGCCCTATACAACTCAAACCACGAGCAAATCAAATACGCCGAAGGCATTCGTGGTACTAGGAAATCCAAAACCAATGCAACCTTCATCTGCTTCAAAACCTAGGTTACATTCATCCCCTTCCCCAATTCATTGGTCACGTTTGCACAAAAAGCTTCGAACAACTTCCTACACTAGTAAACATTGAACAACATCGTATCAAAGCCTCAATATGCACCTTAATAAATAGTCATTTTTAGGAAAATATTTTCCAAAGAATTTATTTTTCCGTAGAGCAAACGGAGCCTACATTCCGTTTTAACTACCGATTGCAGCTCATTCACAAAGAAATTTCTATCGATAGAAATTATCTGTGGAACATCTATGGACGAAGACTTTATATCCTTAAGCATTGAAGAAAGCATCTCATGCGATGGATGTACCCCGCATGGCCCAAGTGCAACGGACCTCGTCTTGCTTGGTGCCCTGTATGTCATGCTCTCACTTCTATTAGCTAGTTACACCACGTATCACCGCCACTACGGTAACTTGGTTTCAAGTGTTGGGCGTGTACTTCTAATGTTGTCTGTTTAATCTAATGCATTTCCGGGTGGAGGAGGATGATGACCAGCCCATCGGTTGAGCCATTACCTCTATACAGTGAAACCAAGCGCGCGACCGCTCAAAACTTATTTATCATAGGCCCTTGTGCATGCACGATCGCATGTCATCTTTTTAATAGCCAATACCAACGGCAGTTTGGATTGCCGGAATCAAGCCTCAACCGAAAGTCGGTTCGGAATTGGGTCAAAGCCACAAGTTAGTTGCTTTTTGGATGGCCGATACGAACGTCTACGGTGCCGTCACTTTCGACTTGTTGCTTTTGTTTCACCTGAGATGCACTCATTGAAAAGTGCACAGGAATAATGAGGAAGCTTTTGCACCAGAAGTTCGAGAACGGAGAGAACCAAGAGCCAGAGGGAGAAGAGAGAGCGAGTGACGTGAAAAGTGAGGCCCGCTTTGGACACGTGTCAATCGTTTAAGGGACAGGCACAAGGGCTACATGACAAGTCAGGCCTATTCAAAATTTTCCCGCCGCAAATTAGTGTTTTTACTGGAAAATCCAACCTTCGTTCTATTACAGTCAAATTTTTTTGGGTGGGGCTGTAAGATAAAATTATCTCCAAAGTCCACCAATATATACCGTATAACCTTACCAAATTGCCCCGACAAAAAAAAAAACTACCAAATTGAAAAGGGAAAATCTAGAAACCATAATCCAACCTTTTCCCCTTTTGCCCCTTTGCTATTTATTCTGTAATTGTTATTCCCTTCTAGGAAAATCCAGCGAAAGTGAAAGGGAAAAGAAAATGATGCGGAAGAGGTGAGGCAGCGGAAGTGAATAGCTGTCCGTGTTGCCAATGGGGATTCTGATCGGACTGTCCAAGTACATTGATGATTTCAAAATACGATTGCATTATGATTTATTAATTCGATTAATTTTATTTAAAACATATAACTGCATCATCAGTAGGGGTGTCAACGGGATGGTTCGGTTCGATTTTTTTAAATAACCGAACCGAACCGAAAATTTATGGTGAATGAATGAACCGAACTAAATGGCGTCCCGAACGAGTACATACCGAACCGTACCGAACCGAAAATTCGGTTCGGTACGGTTCGGTTTCCCGATTTTCCTGATTGTCTCTTTTATTCGGTTTTTCATATTGTTTCTCTTTTTTCTTTTTTTCTTTTTTTAATAAAATAGCTTACCCTTTAAAACAAGAAAATAACTATGTTTTATATAATTTTCGAATTGCCGGACCTTATTTTTCTCCAAAAAATGATAATAAACAAAATATAATCAATTCTAACTTTTAACTGGAAATAAACTAAGGATCCAAACTAAATATCTTAAAGGGGATGACCAGTCAAAGGGACATTAAAAGCTCATTTCAAAGCACCTACCACTACCAGGACAGGAAGAAGCAACAGCAGATTAAGTTTGAATGGGACCTGCATTGACTATTATCCTCCTTTGACCACTGGCCATCATCCTCTCCTGTGATCACCCACCCACCCACACCACAACCTTTCAATACAAGAAACAAATCAAAGACTGCCATAGGATAGGGCGTGTAATATCTATTCATGTGAAGATTGGCTAACTAGCTAAGCATGTGAAGATTGGCAGTACAGAAGCTGTAAAAAGTTGGAAAAGAAGAAGAAGAAGAAGAAATGAGGAGAAATGCTAAGAAGAAGAAGAGGACTCGAATTTGTAGTATTTATCAACAGCAACAGAGACGTTCCAAGTGCAGCTGATTCCCAAATTTACCAAGCACTAAACCAGAAGCACCCTTAACAATTGTCAAAAGCAACGGTCTTTGGGGATAGCTTATGGAGGCCAGAGATGCAAAGTAGCCAGAGAAAATAGCAGAAACGCCAATAACATAACTCCCTCCGATACAAGCAAACCAAAAGAAAGACACTAGACATATTCAGCTCCATTAGGAGGGACAGAAATACGCAGAATAGAAACACCAGCTGAGACTAAAGACCAATCCAAACTAACCGCCTCAATTGTCACCATCATTAGACTAATCCAGGGCATCGCCATCTTCATCGTTGCCATAGTCTTCATCAAAGGGCTTCTGCTTATAGGAAATTCCAAGTCTCCCCCGTCTCCCACCTACTTCCCTAGAAATGGTAATGTTTAAAAGTCAATGTGAAACCCATGAGAACAGAACCTCCAAAGCAAAAAGAAAAATACATGACATAGGATAAGTTGGTACTTTCCAGTATAATGAAGTCTTCAACCAATCTTAGCAGAACTTTTGAAAGGAACTTAGCAATCAATAAATTAACGTCTTCGAAGATAAAAATTTACAAATTCTGCTATCATATATGTAAAGAGCAAATATAAAAACTCAAGCTACAAGTAAACTGAAAAGCGGAACAGCATGGGTTGATTTACAACAAAGGAGCTCATTCACAAACAGATCAAGTGCTTCACATTCTGGTTCATCGAAAGGATCTAGGCATTCACCGCACTAAAAACAGGACGCTACTATCATATTAACAGTTAAAAAAACATACCATAACCGACTCTAAACATTCTAACTTAACGTCAAATATGAAGAGCGAGTTCTTGGATCTACTTCACATACATAAATAGCTTGTGAGTACCCTAGAAGAGTAGAAGACTCAATAACATCTCAAACTTCCAGATAACAGACTCTCTCTTTTTTTTTTCCCTTTTCCCCCAAATTACAAACTAGCCAGCACATAAAGGTATGAAATTTAAGGTCAACTGAAAGATGCTCCCCCAGCTAACACTGTGAGCTGAAGCCATAAAGAGCTGCCTCCCCTCTCAATGATTTCGGACAGGAGGCAGTTGGATAGCTTCTGCACACATCATTCCTCACCATAGTCACCATTTTTCACATACCATAATTGTGGTCTCCCGCTCGTAAACATGGCAAGATCTCCAGAAACTAGATACACTTTGTGAAAAGAAAAGCTCCCACGTCGGAATTCTTGTGGTCGCACTCCCAACCACATACGTTTCTATGCGACGAGTGTTTTGCAGAAAAAAAAATCCAAAAAAAAGAAAAAAAGTGCTAGGACCCTCTAGCAGTAATCAGAATTAACTTCTGAGAGAGCATTCCTTGCCGTTGTCCTAGTTTCATGGAATTCTCACATTCTCACTATACTATTTGCAATTGCAGACACCACTGGAGTGATTTAACTAATTCCAGAACTATAATGATTAGTACACGCAGTTTTTCCGGTAAAGCCTTCAGTAATTACCTGCAACGTACAGGAGCTCCCTGCGCTATACAGAAGTGTGAAATGAACGAAAATGCTACGATAACTTTGCTGACTATAGGCAGACTTGGTCCTCCTGTTCCACATCTATTTATGTCCTGCCTATACATGAAAGTGTGATTTTCTTTTCCCAGCTTGTCTTATACATGAAATGCAATAGAAACAATAAAAGCACTAACCTGAGCTTCAGTTGAAATTGTAAATTTGACCAATCTCCAACTTCATCAATCATCAACAGAGAGCAATATCGAGTTCGGGTCCATGATCGTACTTGACAACTCTGCATCAAATTCACAATGAAGATGAGAATTGATGTATCCATTGTGAAATTGAAAGATGTACTCCATAGTAGCGTTTTCTCACCTGACTCAAAATTTTGGAGTTCTTCTAAGTCCTCCTCAATCGAAGCTGAAAGTGGTCCGGATCGTATCCAATCTTGAGCACATATGAGAGCCTCTGCCATGCTGGGGGTCAAGGAGCTTCGAAACATGTCAAGTACACGACCTCCTGTGCTGAATGCTGCCTCTGATGCTACAGTTGAGATGGGCACAGCCAAAATATCTCGTGCAATGGAAGACATATATGATATCTTGAAGAATTGACTTTCCACCAATTTAAGATATCAAAGTTGGGGCTATATCGTTCACATCCTTCTTCCAAATACTTATCTAATTCAAATTTTTCTTCTAAATATGCTTGTCCCGTTTGGCTAAGATACGTTTCAGTCAAAACGTCCGCACCAACCACAGGAGACATCGAGATGCTCATTGTCCTTGTACCCTTGAACCTAAAGTTGCCTTGAGGGCATACATCGGTGCGATATTGCTCAAACAATAACATCAGAGATGTTGTTACTTTATCTCGTAATGTTTCCGCTTGCGTGCTTTCATAGACATGATTAATCATCCATGTCACATACTCCAACTTATGTCGAGGGTCAAATATGCAGGCAATGAACAATGTTAGATTGATATTGTTCACATTACCAAAATACTTATTGAATTTAATCTTCATTCTCTTGGCCATATTCTGTAAACTCTTGTCCTTATTCTCACATTATCTTTGAATCATCGTATAACACCAAAGACATCTTTTGCCATATCATTACTAGTAACATAAGAAGATCCTGATACTTTTAAAGTTGTATCATAGAACAACTTCAAGAAAGGAAGAAATAGGCGAGCATATTCCCAATCAGTATTAGTAGGCAATCCTCTCACCTTGGAAAGCTCTGCAACAAATTTGCTATCACCAATTCCTAATGAGATAAAAGCTTTTTGAAACTTCAAAGCCGCTTCCAACATCATGTATGTCGAGTTCCAACGAGTCTCTACATCCAAACATACAAGACTCTTGGACTCGATATTCTCTATCTCAATGCACTTTTTAAACCTTTGCATCCTCGAAGGAGACGATCTCACGTAACGCACAGCCGAGCGTATTCTAACAATCGAGTCATTTATGTCCTTCAACCCCTCTCTCACGATCAAACTCAGTATATGAGCACAACTTCTCATATGAAGTAACTCACCTGCCAATACCAAAGACTTCCAATAGTTAAGTCTCTTTTTTAAAAATTGAACCCCCAAGTCGTTTGAGCTTGCATTATCCACAGTGATAGAAAAAATGCTTTTAATCCCCCAACTAGTCAAGCAACTCTCAACTGCTTTTCCTATAATCTCACCAGAATGTCCCGGGATTTGACAAAAATTCAAAATTTTCTTTTGTAACTTCCAATCAGCATATACAAAATGAGCGGTGAGACACATGTAACTTAAATTTTGATAAGATGTCCACGTGTCTGTTGTGAGAGAAACTCTTGGAGACATATCGGAGAAATATTTCTTCAATTTGCCTCTTTCCTCCAAGTATAGCTTATAACAGTCTTCTCTCAATGTGTTTCTTGAGGGGATTAAAAACTGCGGCTGGATTCTACACACAAATCGCCGAAATCCTTCATTTTCTACAAATTTGAAAGGTAATTCACCAATAATGAACATGGCAGCTAGATCCTTTCGACCAGTATCTTGATCAAGTTTCCATGGTCCAATTAAACCAGAACTGACCCCAACAATCTGACCCGATGAATTTTTTTGCCTTTTTTCCATGTTTGCATATGGATATTCCTTGCATCTAGCTAAATGATTATGCATCCCACTAGTTCCTTGTCTACTAGAACAACCAATGAGAGCCCCACAATATATACATTCTTCTTTATCTTGATTATCATTTGTCCTTTTAAAGTGTTCCCACACAGTAGATCTTGTCCTCTTTCTGTTTGTGCCAATAGGTTCATTCCTTGAAAACATCTATAAACCAGGAGCAATTTCAATACCATGATTAGTAGACATTTTTTTTATTAAATAGAGCGGAAGAAGAAAATGCAATTCTCAAACAAAACAAGAAAACACACATTGATTTTAGTACCCTAGTCAGAATTTTAATAGAACCCTTATAGAAGGAAGCCCCAAGACCTTTCTTCTTCAAAAGAACATCAACCAAGAGAGAGATACCCATTTCAGATTTTGCCCTTCTCTTGTCGATCTCTCCTCCATTTTCCAATAATCTTTTCACGGAACAATCCATCAAATTCGAGCTTTTTGCCACTCAAAAACCCTTAAACCCTTGTCGTTCGTTGGGTACAAATTACATATGGGTGCAAACAAAAAAATCTCTTATGAACTTTCCAACGGGAAAAAAAAAAACTTATGTAGAGCACAAGAATGGTGCTCGCACAGGCTCCCCCTCTCTCCCAAAAAGATAGATTCCTTTAAAATCGTTTCCCACTAGTTGGAATCAACAACATATGTTTGGATGCCACAGCAAAACTCCGGCAAAATACAAAGAAAAATGAAGAAGAAAACAGAAAGAAAAAATCCAGATCAGGGCATGGAATGGCAAACAAAAAGCTGTAGACCAGAAATGTGATTATCGAGATGGGACTCACAGTGTCTTTTGTTTGGGTGCGAACTTGCGTTGAATGAGCTGAAGCAGTCGACGCAGTCGCAGAGTCGGCCATTGAGCGGATGGTGAGGCAAGGAGCCAAAGCAGTCTGGTGCAATCAAGGAGGCGATAGCGCGAGGTGGGGTACGTTGGAGGAGGAGCCGTCCCGTAATAATACCGCCAACTTGCTCCGAATCTTGCCGTGAGGCCGGCCAGACAGTCGGATGAGCTCGTACGTTCGGATCTAGTCCTTATCTTGTGGGTCGAGCAAATCCTTGAGGTGGATCAAGAGGGAACAACAAGGTTTTGGGGATCTCGGAGCGTTTAGAGTAAGGACGGAATCAGGGAGGCGGAGGGCGGGAGGGATTGTGAACTGTTGGTTCCACACATGTGGGGTCGAGCCGTAATCATCGGATTTGGTGGTGAGGCGGCGATAGAGATAGATCCAGAAGATGGCGTAGGGCTTGAGGTTGTCGTTCTTCCAGTTGGCGTGCATGAGGTGCTCGACGTTGATGATGGTGAGGTCGAGCTAGAGGTGCTTCAACGACAGGAAGAGAGAGCGGCTGATTAGGGTTCCACGAAAGTTTTTTTCTGAGGGGGTGCAAAAGAAGATCAGGAGTCATCGAAATGATCAGTAGCCAGTGGGCCTTCAAGAGATGGGCCTTTTTTTTAAGTTCGGTTAACCGTGTACCAAACCGAATAAGCCAAAATATCCCGAACCAAAAGCAAAAGAATGACTTATGTTTTATTATCTGAACCGAAAACCGTACCGAACCGAAATGCATCAAATTTTCGGTTTGGTTCGGTTCGGTTCGGTTTTTCGGTTTTATTTTGACACCCCTAATCATCAGGCACTTCAGTAATATAATATTTTGTGTGAAAAATAAAGCCATTTATAAATAAAAGTTACATTAATAAACTAACGTGCTCCATGTTAATCAACATGGATATGTATTCTTGTTAAGCTGTAATATTTATTGGTGAGTAGTATATCCATTCAATAAGAGTTACATCTTTTCATAATACTGTTCACTTTGAAGAAATAGTCATTAAATATGAAAAAACATAATTTTCACGTGCAATGCTTGTGGTTAACAAGTAGTTAACTATACAAACAAATTTATTTCACCACCTCTTTTCCTTCGCCTGCTTAATTGATGGTTTCTTTCATAGATACATATCATAGACAATATGTTTTTTAGATGAATAAGTTTAACTGTTGTTGGAGATATTTCTGACCAATGGTAGTGTCAACTACTTTAAATTAAAATAGGAAAGAGATGCGCCCCCAATATAGCAAACTCTAACTTTAGTAGCAAATGTTTGTCTATCTATGCACTTCAGGATTTTATCAGGTACATGCAATATCCATGTCGCGTAATCACTTCCACCCATCAAAATCATCAATCATCTAATAGTCTAGAAGTTGGGGCTAACAACATAACCTACAGAGGGTAAATAGATTATTTGAAACGTTTTCTGTTTATGCAGAAAACATTAGGTGATATGTAAAGATCAGGTCAAAGCAAATATTTCACTAAACAATGTCTGAACATGTGCAATATTGAGTAAAGATCAAATAAAATGCAGGCATACTCGATATATAGTGTTTCGGCCTATATGCAAAGTTTACATTCACTGGCAAACTGCATCATAAGTTACAAACAGTATGTTCTAATCTTTTATATGATAGATCACAATATCTAGATTTAGCAACAACGAAACTTGACTTTTGCAAGATTACAAAGCAAAAAATGATCTTAAGATCTTTTGAGTAATGTGGGCTTTCAACAAGAAATGCAACTTGACCAAAGGTTTGAGTTTGTATATGCTCGTCTCTCTCTTCTGGTCTTCTTGGACATGATGTCTAGGTTAAACAATGAGCCATTGGAGAGTGATTTGACATGCTATTCCATAACTAGTGTTGCCCATATAACTCCATTTTATGAATCAACACAGTATTCCAAAAAATAGGTGTATAACTGCTGTCCCACGTTGACTGCTTTTGACAGTGTCTGACAGAACGAGAGAACTGCTTCTGAGAAGCTACAAGATCTTCCCACTGTGCATTCCCATCAAGCAACGACTATATTCTTCTTTCTTCAGTAAACATCATCAATGTTTGATGGTAAAAAAATGCCGAATGTCTGATCTTCCAGCACCTGATAATAAACATTGTCAGTTAATAGATTTTTTTGGTCATGTGATTTTTTCATAAAAACACTTCGGATGTCACGTGATCTTCACCTGATGGGTATCACCCGATTCTTTTGGTCATATAAACGAACATCTGCACACGATAAGGTAAAACAAATACATCAATGATAGCTTGGAAATCATTTATAAAAAACAAAAAAACTAACGTGTTCTAGGTTAATCAATATGGATATGTATTCTTGTTAAGTTTTAAAATTATTTGTGTGTAGTATGTCCATTCAATAAGAGTTGCATCCTTACATATTACTATTTACTTTGAATAAATAGTCATAAATATGAAAAAACATAATTTTCATGCGCCACGCTTGTGTTTAACATGAATGTTTTCTTTCATAGAGATACGTACTAGACAATATGTTTTTTAGATGAACAAGTTTAACTGTTGTTAGAGATATTTCTGGTCAATGGTAGTGTCAACCACTTTAATTTAAAATAGGAAGTGATGTGCGCCCAATACAGTAAACTATGACTTTAATAACAAATATTCGTCTATCTACGCATTTTAGGATTTTAAAAGGTACATGCAATATCCATGTTGTGACAGTCTGATTTTCCTGTAATTTCGAGACCTTGATTGTAAGATATCTATCAAAGTATTCCAGTTATATCTCGCTCTGACCTGATCAGTCTTGAGTTAACTAACCGAAGGGGAAAGGCTAACGCGCGACGAGATACGTGGACCTAGGAAATTCGATTCGAACACGGCGTTTTGGCCATAAAGATCGTCGAGGGATATTTAGAGCCGAGGCCGATCAGAAAACGATTAAGGAATCCATTGCTAGCGTTACACGATTGGGACGCGGGTGATGCTGCTTAACCAACGTATGATTTGCGAATTTTCCCTAAATCGATTTATAACGATCGCGGCCGTCGGGGCTAGTAATAGACCCTTGCGATTACATGACAACCAAGATTGCCGTAGTTTGGATTTTCCTGAGTGTGATGAGAATCACAGGTCGATACGCGTAATGTCCGCAAAAGCCGCCCGTTAGTTCGAGATAAATTGAAATTATGGAAGATGAGAAATCGATCACGATTTGAGGTCTTGAAAATGAAAAATGGAAATGAGGGATTGGTAACAATGAGTTTGGATTGGAAGACGCCTAATCGAGAAAGAAAATTAGCAGAAAAAATGATTTTTCGGACGAAGGGTGTGAAAAGACGATTTTGCCCCTAGAGCGTCGACTCGATTTTTATTAATTGGACAAGGGAATTTTTGTCAATTGGATATCCCCAAATATATCAGCTGAAAATGGGAGGGCAATCTTGGAAGAAATTTCAGATTTTATGAAGAAAGTGCCAAATGTCATCAAACCATGGAGTCTCATTAATTAATCCACACACCTGTCGCGACCCTCCCCTGTGCGGAGGGCTAATGGGTCGCCCGATCGCTGACTAATCGGACGCGGGCCTCTCCCAAGGTCCACTACCCAAATCGCAACTGCTGGATATACGTGATCGACCTTTAGTGTGGTCTAGTGACATGTGATGAGTGTACATGCCAAGGAGTCGCCACCAATCGTTTCGTGGAGGGTACGATCGGAAACCTTATCGAATAGTTGAGAGTGGTCTATTCGATTCTGCGGAAACCAGAGAAGTGGGTTCGGGGACTTAGTTACATCAATTGTCAGAGTTGACGCCCTTTCGGTACCTAAACTGAATGGTTTATCTGATCCTAGGATTTCATACAGATGAGTGAGGTGCTGATCCTAAATCTAGGAATTCATGCAGATAGGAATTGCTATCCTATCAATCACAATCAATAGGAATAAATGCGCGAATCAAGGATCCAATGCATGCGGATAAAACACATGAAATCAGCATGGTATCCCTAATGAGGCCCTATTAGCCTAGAGAAATATCAATCAAGGCTTAGGAGTGATTTGGACATGATTTGCCCATGAGGGGCAGAATCGTAATTTTGAACAATTCAGGGGCAATTTGCCTTGGAAGGGCAAATTTGTCATTTTAGATGAATTGGGCAGCCAAAAGATGGGGGAAATAGGATTAGCCATCAATCCAATCCATTTTCTATTTTTCGGGAATTTCCAGGATTTTTCTGGAATTTAAAAGTGATTTTACCCTCGGAGGGGTAAAATCGTCATTTTGGACAAAGATGAGAACTAAAAATCTTAAATATTAGGGCTGGTCGTCCACCTGACCCGAACCCTAACTTTAAGCAATTTTCAAAACTCGATTGGAATAAGAAAGACGATTTTCCAATTAAAGGGCAAAATCGTCATTTCGAGAAAAGGGACGGGACTCGAAAATCCAAGCCTAAGAATTGGTTGATTACTCGACCCTAGTTCTTAATTTGGCATTATCGATTTTATCATACGAACTCAGCAAAAGCGACTTACCCTTAAGGGGTAATGTCGTCAAGTCTCGAAAAATTGGGTAAGAAACCCCAAAAATAGGGTTGACCAGTTGTTTATGGTCAACCCTCGATTTTTGGGGGTTTCTGGAATGTCTAGGATTTTTCCACAATTTTTCCACATTTTGTTTGGAATTTCGTGGAATTTTCTAGCATTTTTTTGGATTTTCTAGGATTTTTCTGATTTTTTTTATTTTTTAAAATCATTTCTGATTATTTTTTATTTAAAAAATATGATTTGGACCGGGTCGACCCGACCCACTCAGGTCGGAACCCGGCCCAGACCCGGACCCACGAAACCCTCGGTCAAAACGACGCCGTATCACGCGTTTTTTATTTTCGGATTATCCGGATTTAATCCGACGGTCCCTGATGGACCACGTGACTTGTCCGCGTCCCTTAGATCTGATTACTAGAACCTACGGTCTAGATTGAACGACGACTCTCTTGGGACCGTCCGATTGACTTGCTAAATCCACGGCCACGATTAGAACATAGGGGTTGATCTGAACCGTCCATACCTACTTATCCTAAAACGACGTCGCCTATCCCCTAAACCATATGACACCGTTTCAACCATTTTTTATTTCCGATTTGAAATCATTTTCGAATTATCCTAATTTCTAATCGGACGGTCACTATTTGTTGGACTTGATTAACCTGAGCCGTCCGATCTATGCTGACTCGCCCTAACAGACTAACGGTCGAGCTGACTCGACAGACACGTGGACCAATGGCCGAATGCCAACTAGGATTTTGACCGGTTGACTGCGCCACGTCAGCTTCGTCTTCAACCTCGCGCCTGCAACTCGGACGAACGGCTGTGGATCTTCGGCGATGATCGTGCGGTGAGACCTTGATGAAATCACACGAGACCAACGGCAATCGACTCGCAATCATCTCTAGTTTAACATATCTGAGAATCGCAGCATCCTACTCACAAAATCGGAAATATCGTGCGAATTACCGAGTACGGCCATGGAAGCTCAATCACGCGAGTCACGCGAAATCAGATCAATTCATCCACAGATTGACATGGTAGGAGGTGCAGAGAGCTTACCTCGAGCTCCGATTGAGCCCGCACGGCCCAGATTTGGCTGGGCAAGTATGAACAGTACTCGGCAACGGAGGCCGGGATTGGGAGACTCAATTCAGGGTGTTTAAGCAAGGTCGATGCAAAAAAGATATGCAACGATGATCAGTGATGTTCAGGAAACGAAATGCACACATGAAATACAAGAATCGTTGCAAGAAATGTAATCCGCCATTGAAGCTCAATCTGAAGTTCGAAGCGCTGACTCACCTGTTTTCGTGGGTTTCCCGTGCACGGCTGACGGTGATCGACTCAGCGGACTCTGGAAGACCTCTTGATGAACTCGTGGAGCTTTGGTTTTGCCTCGGAAGGCCCAACTGGCGCTCTGCAATTTGAGCTCCAACCTTCGACCACCGCGAGGGAAGGTGAGCTCTTTCTCTCTCTCTCTCTTTCTCTCTCTCGATTCAGTTCTCTCTTCTCCAACTGAATCTTCCAACCTCCTGCTTCGTGAAGGTCCGTTGGCATATATACCTGTTTTTGATTTTGGCACGGAGCCGGGGGGGACTAACTGACTTGAATTGCACGTGTAGCCACGTGATTTCAGGTCCAAACGGCGTCGGGGCGACTGGGTAATTTGCCGAGGTTCATTCGGTTTCGCGGCGAGCCTCCTTTCTCACGAATTTGACACACATTTAACCTGTTTTTGCCAACTGTTGACTTTCGCAGGTCTGTTGCTTGACTCGCCGATTGTTCCTTCCTCCGGCGACCATTGGTTGTGATCTTGGTGTCGATCGACGGGGGAAGCTAAGAGAAATAAAATGCCCACCGTTCCCCTTTCAATTGGTCGCGAATTGACCTTCAATTTGGTCTTTAAAATTCTGTCTGTTACTGTTCATTTGCACGAGTGTTTTGAGGAAGACGATGACACTGTAGCAAACCGGTTCGACCGGTCCGACCGGCGGTCTAACCGGTCAGAACCGGTTCCGACTTATCATTTTCCAAATTAAACCCAAATTAATGGGAAAATTTTGCAATTGAACCTCAAAATCGAATCTAGAGCATGAATTCTATCAAAAAATGTAATTTTACCAAAAAGTTTACATCAATTTCAACAAAAACCTCAATTTTCCTTTTAATTGCAAATTTGGGAATTATGCAATTGAAGGTTCAAATGATCAAATTGAGTCAAATTACCTGTGCCAATCGATTCAAAATGGTGAAACCCATTGGGCAGTATGTTTAATTTGCAATGATAGCCCTTGAATTGAAAGTAATTTCAATTATGCTCAATTTCAAGGACTAAAAATGCAATTTTAGTATGTAATTTTGCCAAATTCGTGCAATTGAGCAATTTGTACAAACAATTGGGCTAAATTGAAATAAGGGACATTTAGAATGGATGTCAAGATCCTAGAAAATGCCAAAATTGCAAATTAAAAGACTCAATTGATATTTGTTTCTCAAATTCAATAGTACGGGTTACAAAGGAACACCCATAATTGAATCTTATTTTGAACTTTTTGTGAGGTCAGAAATAAAAGGGATTAAAAAGAAAAATATTGGATATTTTTCCATATTTTTGTGACCTCAAATGCTATTTTTATTGAATTTTTAAGTATTTTCCTATTTTCTAAAAATACTAAAAAACGTGAAAAATATGAAAAATTATTTTTTGGTCAAAAATGGTTCCTTAGGCTTGGATAAGGCCACCAAAGTTGATTTTGCAATTTTTTGACTTTTTATGAATTTTTTGTGATTTGTTTTAAAAGATAAAACTAAAAAAGACTTGGTCAAAAATCAGGTGTCGACAACACCTAAGCAAGCTTCTAGGATATTCTTGGAGATGAGAACAAATCATTTTCCTTCTCCCTTCTGCCATTTCTCACGACCAGAACCAGCAGCACCATCATCTTCTCCATTTTTCTTCTTCTTCCTCACGTTCAGAACCAGACCTGCACGATCAGAATTTTTCGTCCACTTCATCAGCGCCTAACTTTTCAACCGTTAACAACCAGCTTGCGAGCCATATATCATCGCGAAGATCTCCCTGTTTCCGAACGTTTCCAACTGGAAGCACATCGATTGGCCACCTGAGGAGCTCCGGCCGGCCAATCTCCCGTAAGTCGACGGAAACTGACAGAACTGGAGGTAGGCTCCGGTTTGCTTTTCATTGAACCCCTTAATGGACGAATTTTGAGCTCAATTTTTGTGGAGGCCTAGTAGACACATATACTGAGTTGCTGTAAAATTTTGGCAAAAAAGAACAACATCTTGACCTTGATCCATTGTGATGTTTGAAGGGCAGATTCTGTCCATTTGCAGACTCGGAGAAATTGGCGCCTTTTGAAGGTCATCCGGCGTCGCCTTGAGCCAAAATTTTCGGTGAGGCCCCTTTACATGTAGAAATTTGTGTTAGCAAGAGTAATTGTGGATATATTGAGGAATTGAGTTGAGATTTGGGGCTGTTTGAGCTGGATTGAAACAGAACAGGGGGTACCCTGTTTCGGTTCTATTTTGCTGAGTTGTAGGGGGTTGTTCTTGGTGAAATTGAGTTTAGCTTTTGTTGTTGAGACATACTAGGATGTTTATTGATGTGTTATTGAGGTTTATGTCTCGTGGTTTAGGGATCGGACGAAGGAATTGACGGATTGAAGTAGATTGAGCGAAACCGGTTCTGCTTGGTTGGATTTTTGTGCAAACCGGTTCTGTTTTTGATTTGGTCTTGGGGGTAACAAGTTCATTATCTGCTGATTGGGGCTATGTCAAAAGGATGAGGGTATTGCCATTGAGATGGACTAGTAGTGGGGTTGAAATTAGAATGAAAAAATTGATTGAATTGTTGGATCGCCGCTGATTATTTGCTGCCCTGTTTTTGGACAGCTTTGTGTCGTGCCGGAATCACGTTTGTCGAGAAGCTTGTGTTGTTAAAATTGCTAATAGGAATCAAGGTAAGTGGTTCCTAAACCCTTACTCAATTCCTAGGACGCGACTGGACAATTGGAATACCAGGTGTTGTGATGTGACGAAAGTATTGTGGTTGGTGGCGTGTGACTTGTGTGGCTTGTATGCCTTGTGATGTTGATTGGTTTGTATACCCTTGCGATGTTGATTGGCTTGTATGCTCTTATGTTGTTGAATGGTTCGTGCGTCCCGCAACGAAGGAAGGATTTGAGAAAATGACATTGCGACCGTGGGCCCTGGCGATGCTTAAGTGTACTTGTAAATACATCGCGGCCGTTGGGCCTTAGAGATGACTGAACGCATTGAGGTGACATCGTGGCCGTGGGCCCTGACGATGATTTGACTGTGAGCCCTATGTAATTATATCGCGGCTTTGAGCCCTGGCGATACATCCTAGCCGTAGGCCTGGTGATGGTAGAACGATTGGTCACACTGATGCTTTAGGAGAGTGGCACGTTTATTTGGAGCTAACGTACGAAGCTTGGGTCACAAGAGGTGACATGTGTTTGATGATTGTTTATTTACGCCAAGTACTTTGACATGTGATGATAAATTGCTAAATGCCTTTGCTTGACTAGTCCCTGCATTTTGTGCATTGTCGTGTGGTCTAGTGGGACTAGGAGTTTAGCTTGGGTTAGGTTTCACTTGCTGAGACGTAAGTCTCACCCCTCCGTGGGACCGTTTTTTTTTTTTTTTTCAGATCGCAGGGCATGAAGATGCTACCTACTCGCTTGGGAAACCTAGAAGAAGACAAGGACGTCAACGGGGACAAAAGCTCGACTTAGCAAACTTAGAGGACCATAGGGTCTTGAATGTCTTTTGGGGGTGGTAGCTTTTTGCTGGACTAGGGGTTGTTTTATTTTCGGTAGTCCCCTTTTCCGTAATGTTGGTGGGTTGTTAGTATCCCTACTTCCTTCTTGGAATGACTGATCTTTGGGCTATGTATGTAATGTTTCCCTTCGTTTCTCATTCTATTTGAACGATTTGGAGGTTCGAAGTTTTCTTGAGTCTTCCGCATGCGAGTCTCATTTGCATTAGACCTTGAGAGTTGATCCTGGGTAAGAATGTTTAAAGTAGGATGTGTTGCGCACGCTGTGAGGAGCGGGGCGTGACATCCTAGTTGAAGTGGTATCAGAACGAGGTCAGCTCGATCCAAAGTTGATTGAGGATTGGAGTAATAAGGAGGAATGAGATCTGGGGTGATAATTATAACATCTCGTATTTCTCTTTCTTAATTACAGGACCAGGCCCTGAGATGGCGGGGTGAAGAGGCACATAGTGCGCTACTTTGTTGTTGGACGATGCCATAGAGTCCAACCCAGTATGATGCAGTCGTTTTACCTGCCATTATCCACAACTGATGTATATGAAGTCGAGAACGGGGAAGATATCCTCGCCTCATATCCTCTGGTGGGTGTGAGTGTTCTTTTCGCAGGTTTCCACATTGTTTCTACGTGCAATTCTCTGTCTTATCAAAAGAAAATTGTTGCCAGCGCTGCTTCTACTGCTGCTTTGGATAAAATTATGGAGGTGTTGACATGTAATTTCGGGTCAGTTTTTTTTTAGTTATTTCTTAGAAAATTCATGAAAAATCCATAAAAGTCAAAAAATTGCAGAATCAACTTTGGTGGCCTTGGCCAAGCCTAAGGAACCATTTTTGACAAAAAAAAATAATGTTTCATATTTTTCGCATTTTTTAATATTTTCAGAAATTAGGAAAATACTAGAAAAATCAAGAAAAATAGCCTTTGAGGTCACAAAAATATGGAAAAATAGCCAATATTTTTATTTTAAATCCCTTGTCTTTTTGACCTCACAAAAAGTCCAAAATCAGATTCAATTTTACATGTTCCTTTGTAACACGTATGATGGAATTTGATTAAAAAAATGTCAATTGAGTCTTTTAATTTGCAATTTTGGCATTTTCTAGGATCTTGTCATTCAATCTAAGTTTCCCTCATTGCAATTTAGCATAATTGTTCGCGCAAATTGCTCAATTGCATGAATTGCATACTAAATTGCATTTTTAGTCCTTGAAATTGGGCATAATTGAAATTACTTTCAATTCGAGGACTATGATTGCAAATTAAACATGCTGCCCAATGGTTTTCATCATTTTGAATCGATTGACATAGGCAATTTGGTCCAATTTGATCATTTGAGCCCTCAATTGCACAATTCGCCGATTTACAATTAAATGAAAATTTGGGGTTTTTGTTGAAATTGATATGAAATTTTGGGCAAAATCACATTTTTGGATAATACTCATGCCCTAAGTTCGATTATGATGTTCAATTGCAAAAATTCCAAGTCAATTTGGGATTAATTTTGAAAATGAAATCAAAACCGGTTCTGACCGGTCAGACCGCCCGGTCAGACTTGTCAAACTGGTCTGGAACAGTGTCGTCTTCCCCAAAGAGCTCGTGGAGATGAACACTACCAAGCTTGATTTTGATGACAAAATTGACCGGCCAATCGACTACAATTGGAGAAGCACTGGTCGGCGTCTTGTTCCTTGCCTCATAACCTTTCGATCGAGACCTGCCCCGAGACAAATGGCCGCCGGACGAGCTCCGGCGAGGTCAGTCAAAGCTGCGGTACCTGTAAAAGTCAATAAATACCTAACGCAGGTCAAATTCGTGCCAAATTCTCGCGGGATGAGACCCGCCGGAGGACCAAACAGAGTGGGACGGAATGCCCATCCTCTTCGACGACGTTTGGGCCTAAAAACACGTGACTACACATGCAAATTGGAGTTTGTTAGTCCCTCGGTTCGGCGCCAAAAATCCAAGGAGCTATATAAACCCGTAGGGACTTTTGATTGGGGAGGTTGGTCAATTCAGTTAGTAGAAGACGAGGAGAATCGAGAGAGAGAGAGAGAGAAAAAAGCGAGAGAGAGCTCGCCCTCCAACCGCCATTGTCGAGGGCTCGAGCTCGAACTGTGAGGCGTGGGTTGGGCCACTTTCAGGCCAAACCGAAGCCATTGAGTGTGGCTGGAAGGTCGCCAGAGCTTCAAGAAAGCGATCGCTGCCCACCGCATAGCTTGAAACCGCAGAACAAGGTGAGTTCGATCTTGAAGCTTCATTACTGAGCATCAAGGGCGGAACTCGGGTTCGGTCTTGATTCTTTGATTTAGCGTGTGCATTTTGTTCCCCAAGCAATACTGACCACTGTCGCATATCTTGTTTGCATAGATTTTGTCTTAACACATCCAATCGAGTCTTCCAATCCAACCTCCATTGCCGAACCACTGTTCAACCTCACCCAGCCAAATCTGGGCCGAGCGAGCTCAATTGGAGCTCGAGGTAAGTCTTCTGAACCTCCATTGGTACGATTCTGTGACTGAATTGCCATGATTTGCTATGAATCGAGTTATTAGATTGCCATGGCCGTACTCGGCACTTAGCCTGATACTCGTGATTTAGTGATCGATGTGCTTCAATTCCCATATATGTGAGATTGGATGATAAGGCGAGTCGATTGGCGTTGGTTTCGAAAAATTTAGTCGAGTTTTCACCGTTAGATCGCCGTTGGAAGCTCCTAGCCGTTCATCCCGTTACCGTCGCGAGGTTGAAGATGAAGTCGACATGGCAGAGTCAACAATTCAAAAGTCCTAGGTGGCATTTGGCCATTGGTCCACGTGGTTGTCCAGTCAGCAAGCCGTTAGGGGTCTGTTATTTGAATAGGTAGATCCAACGGCTGAGGTTAATCGAGTCTAATAAACGGTGGCCATTCGATTAGTAATTAGGATTATTCGAAAATATTTTAAATCGAAAAAATAAAAATTGGTTGAAACGGCGCCGTATAGGTTAGTGGGTAGGCGACGTCATTTAGGTTAGTATGGATGGACGGTCTAGATCGAGTCTTGGGTTTTAATCGTGGCCGTAGGTTTAAGTAGTCTGATCAGACGGCCCTGGTCGAGTCTTCATTCAATATGAACCGTAGGTTTTAGTAATCAGATTTGACGGGCGTGGATTAGCCATGCGGTTCAATAGGAACCGTCGGATTTGAATGGCGAACACGGCGTCGTTTTGGGCGCGGGTTGTGCGGGTCCGGTTCGGGGCCGGGTTCCGACCCGAGTGGGTCGGGTCGACCTGGTCCGAAACATTTTTTTTTTAAATAAAAAATCCGAAAATAATTTTAAATAATGAAAAAATCAAAAATCCTAGAAAATCCTAAAAAATGCTAGAAAATTCTAGAAAATCCAAAAAAAATTAGAAAAATTGTGGGAAAATCCTAGACACTCCAGAAATCCCCAAAAATCGAGCATTGACCACAGACAACTGGTCAACCCTATTTTTGGGGTTTCTTATCCGCTCTTCCAAGAATTGACGACATTACCCTTTAGGGGTAAGTCGCCTCTGCCGTATATGCGAGATAAGACCGATAATGCCAAGGTAAGAATTAGGGTCGGTTAGGCGACCAATTCTTAAGCTTGGGTTTTCGAGTCTCGTCCATTTTCTCAAAATGACGATTTTACTCCTCAATTGGAAAATCGTCTTTCTTGTTCCAATCAAATCCTGAAAATTGTTCAAAGTTAGGGTTTGGTTCAGGTGGGTGACCAACCCTAATATTTGAGATTTTCAGTTCTCATCTTTATCCAAATGACGATTTTACCCCTCTAAAGGTAAAATCACTTTTAAATTCTAGAAAAATTCTGGAAATTCCAGAAAAATAGGAAATGGATTGGATTGATTGCCAATCCTATTTCCACCATCTTTTGACCACATATTTCATCTGAAATGACGATTTTGCCCTTTTGGGGCAAATTGTCCCCAAATTCCTCAAAATTACGATTCTGCCTCTCATGGGCAAATCATGTCAAATTACTCCTAAGCATTGACTGATACTTCTCTAGGCTAATAGGGCCTCATTAGGGATGCCATGCTGCCTTCATGGATTTTATCCGCATGTATTGGATCCTTGATTTGCACGTTTATTTCTATTGATTGTGAGTGATATGGTAGTCATCCTCAACTGCATGAACTCCTAGATTTAGGATCCGTACCCCACTCATCTGCATGAATCTTAAGGTCAGATAAACCGTTCAACTTAGGTACCGAAAGGGCGTCGACTCTGACAGTCGGCGTAACTAAGTCCCCGATCCCATTTCTCTGGTTTCCGCAGAATCGAATAGACTGCTCCCAACTATTCGATAGGTTTCCCGATCGTACCCTCCACAAAACGATTGGTGGCGACTCCTTGGCATGTACACGTATCACATGTCACTAGACCACACTGAAGGTCGACCATGTATAACCAGCCGTTGCGATTTGGGTAATGGACCTTGAGAGAGGCCCGCGTCCGATCAGGCTCAGATCGGGCGACCCATTAGCCCTTGAGAGCCGTACACCGCCTCGAGAGGGTCGCGACAGGAGGAAGAGAACATGGGACCAAGTTCGATAGGCTTTACTCCTCATCTATCTGATGCAAAATGGTATGGGAGTCGGTTATCCCATGAACAGTAATTATCAACAATATCGCGGCTGGATTTTAATTTTCTCGCATAGTTAAGCGATCATTTGTGATGTACATCGCCATTTTGTGGAGTAAATCAAGTATAACAAAATCTACCAATTATTCTATTTCGTCCATTGAAAATGTATTATAAACAAAATAGGCAAGTGTATCCACACCAATAATGAGAAGATGTTCCTGAGGTATTCATCCATAATTACATATTGAGACCATTGACTTGAACGGTTCAGACAGACGTAAATACATCTAAGCCACAATACTTCCGTGCGGAGCACCATCATAAAAGCAAACTCTTCCAAGACATGGAAGAAAGGACATGAGAGCCTAATGCAATTTTTGCTAGTAACCTATCCTTAATTTTCTCATTCTTGATTGAGAGACATTCATGGTTACCTGGTTTCTTCTTTAGTATTTTGCTAACATGGGTAGTTTGCTATACTAAGTAGTGAAAGGATGCTGCAAATTCATCAATGTATGACTATGAACTTGCTCATGCCACACATAGTTAAGCCGTTTAACCACATGGTAGATGATCGTATCTACAATCATCCTACTCTTCACTGATCATTAATATGCGGATAACACCTTTTTCTGCCCAAACTAATTATTTAGGCTCAGTTCGTCTTGCGAAAAATGAAGTGCTTCTAGAAAATATTTTTCAAAAAGCCATTTTCTAATAAAATAATTTTTTGGGAAAATACCAAAGAAGGGCCTGAACATCTTTATTTTTCTCAAAGAAGAGCCTGAACTAAACTTTGTCTCAAAGAAGGGCCCGAACTATAATTTTTTTGTTTCAAAGAAGGGTCTGATGAAAGGGCATTTTCGTCTTTTAATGTTTTAATTTTATTTTCACTTATTTTTTGTTTTTCTGTTTGCCTTCTCGATATCTTTTTTCCATTTCCCTGTTCTGTGGCTTTCCCTCCTCCTCGATCCTCCTCCCCTCTTGGTCCTCCCCTTCCCTACTCCAAGATCTCCATTGACGGAACCCCAGCTCGGTTCGCCTATATTCCAAACCCATCCTCGTCCAAACGATCGCAACATCTCTCCCTCTCTCCTATCCGATTCCCCTCGATTCGAGCCCTCTCCAAATCGATCTCCATATCTCGAACTGTAAGAATGTCAGACCCTGGGGCAACATCCGCGCCTGGGCCGCCGAGTCCGAGCAAGCCGAGGCCGAGGAACGCGAGGCCGCCGCCGCAGCGGCCTCCGCCATGGCCAAGCCTCAAAACTTCCTCACCCTCAGGGAGTCCGTCAATACCAAGCAAAAGAAGAAGAAGATGACCCTGAATGAATTCTATTCTGCCGGCTCCGGCGGTTCCAGCGCCGCGGGCGGAGGCGGTTACAAGGGCTTGACTCATGGCGAAATGTTGCGCCTGCCCACGAGCCTGCAGGAGCGCTCTGCGGAGGAGATGCAGTACAGCCAGCTTGGGGGTGGGTTCTCTTCCTATGGAAGGTCTGTCCTGCTGCCGAACCGGACGCGCGACCGCGAGGGGGATACTTCCTGGGGCGGCGCAGGCGGTGGTGGTGGTCGGAGATCCTACTATGGTTTTGAGGATGATCGTCGCGGCTTTTCCACCTGCTGAACCCAGTCCTTGACGATGGAGTCGAGGGCGGAGGTCTTGGAGTCGGGGGTGCCATTCTGGAGGCGGGTGAGTAGGTGGCGGCAGTGAACGCGGTCGGCTTGCGCTTGGAGGAGGAGGGGGAGGAGAACTAGGAGGGGAGGAGGATCGGGGAGGACGCTGACATCGAGGAGGCAGAGGAGGAGGGACAGCCAAAGAAAAAGGAACAGGAAAATGGAAAAAAGAAATCGAGAAGGCAAACAGAAAAAAAATAAAAATCAAATTAAAACATTAAAAGACAAAAATGCCCTTTCATCAGGCCTTCTTTGAAACAAAAAACGTAGCTTGGGCCCTTCTTTGAGACAAAATTTAGTCCGGGCCCTTCCTTGAGAAAAATAAAGACGTTCAGGCCCTTCTTTGGTATTTTCCCAAATTTTTTTGATGTTTGGCTGAAACCCAAAAATGACCTGAAAAATATTTTCGACGTTTGGTATAGAAAATCAAATTTGACTTAATATATTTTATTTTTATCTTTATTTTATTTTCTAATTCTAATTTTATTCTTCTGTTTTCGTTTTTGTTATAGCCGGCGAAGTTGAGCAAGTCCGGCCACTGGCGCTACTAGATCTGGCAACGCCTAGCCTTCCCGGCCTCTGGCGAGGCTCAAGCTCGCCAGCAACTAGCCTAGGAAGAAGGGAAAAGAGAAAAAAAAATTCTAAAAAAAGGAAAAAGCAAAGAGACAAAAATAAAAATTTTCAATTTTTTTAAAAAATAGAGTGGTGAAAGAGTGGAGGAAGGAACGATTGGGGAAAATATTTCATTTGATGAGGCAAATTGGGGGAAAATATTTTCCACTTCTCAAAAAGAGAAAATTTTCCCTACTTTTAAAAGTGTTTTAAATCCTGAAATCATTTTCTTGAAAATTGTTTTTCCCGAAACAAATAGAGTAATTTTGTTAATTTCTCCCATTCATTTTCTTGTTAATGTTGTAGAGACATTGTTTTTATATTTCACCGTGTTGTGTTGCATCTCTCCTTAATCATTAGAAACTTTACACATGCATACTTAAAAGGAGAATACTGACAATATTTTTGAATAGCATGTTTTTGGGAAAAGTACACCTGGAGTGCCTTAACTTTCGTACGGTGTGCACTTAAGTGCCTTAACTTTCAAAGTGTTCAGTTAAGTGCCTTAACTTTTAAAAAGTGTTCACTTAAGTGCCTATGCTGACGTGGCCGCCGGAAAAGGTGAGGTGGCCCCCAGAAATGCTGACGTGGCGCCGGAGAACATTATTTTTATTAATATTTAATGTACACATGAATTTTATTAAAATTTCAGAAACTATTAAAAAATACAAAGAAAATCCACGTGTACACTGTTCGCCGGAGTTAGCACTCAACTGCACACTTTTACTCCGATTAGGCACTTAAGTGCACACTTTGAAAGTTAAGGCACTTAAGTGCACATCGTACGAAAGTTAAGGCACTCCAGGTGTACTTTTCCCCATGTTTTTTTGTAAAGAAAACACACCTCTGACAGGCTTGTGCCTTGAACTTTAACTGCCACATGTGAAGAGATTTCTCGACTTTTGATTCACGACCTCAAATACTTACGTGTGAATTGAACAGTTAAAATTTAAATGTAACATTTTGCATAAAGTAACACCCAAAGATGTAGCTATCCTGATCGCCCTTTCCTATCGTTTTAACTCATAAAAAGAACTAGTTTTTTCTTACAAAATAAAAAGAGACTTACAATAAAAATAAGAATATGTCCACTAGAAGTCCTAAAACTTGTCATGAAAGTGCAATTATGTCCTAAAACTTGCAAAAAGTACAATCAATTCCTAAAACTTATCAAATTGGTTCAATCGAGTCTTTTTATAAACACCGTCAATTTGTCTAACGAAAAATGATGATGTGGCATTTTTAATTAATTTTCTTATCCTACGTGGCACTTTTAATTATTTTATTTTTTAAAATTTTATTTAAATCAAATTAAAAAATGAAAAATGCTAAAAAAAATTATTTGGAACAAAAAACAAAACCGAAAAAACAAAGAAAAGGGCAGGGCCTCGCCGGTGAGGTCTTACCGCTGCCGCTACCCATCGCCAGAGGGGCCGGCGACCTGAGCGATGGTGGTCAGCCCTCACCGGCCGTAGGCGAGGGGCAACGAGGTTCGCTAGGCGCGAGTGAAGCCTCGACCAGATTTGGGTCGAAGAAACCTAGATTTCAGAACTGCCTGAAGCCAGTCTCGCTGCTGGAAACCTGTTGCAGATGTACATCTTCATGTGGGGTATGGACTTGCTGGGGAAGTGAGGACCAAGAGACAATTCGACACCCTAGCAAATGCTGTTCCTCATCATACCTCTTCTTCTCCACTCAAACTCGAGTTCTCTCTCTTCCGATCCATTCCCTTCTCTCTTTACCCCCATCAATGGAGGCTACCATTAAATAGAGAGAGAGAGAGAGAGAGAGCCCATACACGCCTATGGGCTCCTCCTCAAGCTACATCATCAATGGCATCAAGAACGGCGCCAGTAGTGATCATCACATGAGCAACAATGCAGGCGGGGTGGAAATTCCGACGACACCCCATGCGTTCACCCCAAAAACATCACTAGGTTTGAGTCCAACCCTTACCCGACTACCTTTGTCCAAGCCGACAAATGGTCAGCGACTCATTTGAGACCATGAACAAGCAAGCCTCAGAGCCGCCCAACGCAAGCACATCTTGTTGTGGAAATTCTCCTATATTTTGATTCTGACAAAACTATCGAGAGAAATTGTATAACGTTCTGTGATGCAGAAAGAATGTGTAAGCAGCAGGTTGAGTGGATCTAATTCTGTCGCGTGGACGAAGGGTTGTTGACACCTAAATTTTAACTATCATTTTTAGTCATTTAATTTTTTTTTTTCATAAAAATCAGGAATTGATTTTAGTTCCTACAAAAAAATAATTAAATAATTTTTTTTCACGTTTATTTTAGCATGCATTACATTTTTTCGGACCAACGGCGGGTGGACGTGACGAATGCTCTAAGCTTATTTATCTAGTTTGAACTAAACCCGTGAGGTGGAAAATTCGGTGAAGCCGCTAAAAATTCATTGCATGCATGTGGATTATGGACGGTGGGGCTAATAAAACTGAATGACATTGACAAAATATCTTGAGTGGATATGCCAACGTTCAAGCCACACAAATGGTTCTTTTTGGACAGAATGATAGGCGTCTTTTTCTATGTGGACTGTTTGGATGCTTATAGGGTGGATAGTTTTGGAAAAGAATTAGGCACGTAACTTGACTGTTCTTACACGTGCCCAACTCCTCACTAGATGATTTAGAATATAGTTTATTTTTCAAAAAAAAAAATTAATCAAAGCCTCTTTAAAGATCGCTGAGTTGGGCGCACAGATTAAGATACATGGAATTGCAACATATACAAATTGGAAAGGAAAGATATCCCCTCAAAGAAGAGAATCGGTTCATATAGCAAAGAAAGAATAATATATTCTCAAAGAAATAAAATCTGTTTTCTTTCCCTGGGAGCTCTGACCCTCGTGCCTATAAGAAGCAATCCTTCGCAGTGCAAAAGGAGGGGGGGACGACACAAAAGAATTTTCGCCACATAATTCCACATACGGCAGATTTAGAGAAAAAATAAAAAGAAACGTGAGAAGGTGGGGAAAGAGAAATTGACTGCACGAGAACAAGGAGTGGTGCAGATTTGTGCCGATCAAGATTCTTCCGCATCCAGACTTCTTCACAGGAGAAGCCAAGCACGATTTTCGTGCAAGGCCAAAAAGGGTCCACGAGTTTCTTTTGGTTGAATCCCTGCGCCTAGAAGTTGTCGCATCTCCAGCGCCTCGACGAGCCTTGCCGAAGTTCCATCTCAACCCCGCTGAGTTGCATTCCTCTCAGGCGAAGTAGTTCAGCGAGCAAGTTCCCAGTGTAACAGCCTTGGTGAGCCGTTCAAATCCCATTCCGCCGTGCCTTTTAGGTGCTGCCCAACAGTTTCTTTTCGCCCCAAGTCGGTCCGGATCTCGTCCGACGAATCAAGGTAAAACCCTTATACTCTATGGATCAATTCAAGCATGTTCGCTGAGTGTTTGGCTGTTGTTTGCTAGTTATTTCTGTGACGTATGCATGCTGTTTTTGTCTGAAAATACCTCTTTTTGCATGTTTTATGTTATTAACTTGCGCAGAATTTTTGTGGGGACTTAGTGAGTGAATCCTTGAATTTTATGGCGGCCGTTTTGTTGTTTTGGTACCACAATCAAAGTAAAGATAAAAACTTTTCAGAAATTCAAGACATTACTTTTTGATCTAAACTTCAAGACTTAACTTTTGTCACTAATTGTGGATTTAGTCAATCTGACCTATTGCCGCTTAGGTCCGATTTGTTATCTTCAGAAAATCGATCTCAAATTGGCAATGCTGAAATTTTTTCGAAAATTAAAAGGGGATATGGTCTCGATTGTTTTTCCTTATCTTTGTTGATGGATATGTTTTCTTGACTTGATTTTGTCATATTCTGAAAATTCCTAAAAAACTTTAGTAAGACATGGTTTCTTAGAAATCCTTCTAATTAAAATTTTTAGGGAGATGAGGTTTTCGAAAAGCCTTATCTCATAAAACTTTAGGTAGTTAAGTCAAGATAACAAAATCTTCAAAGATATCCCCACCATGGCCAAAAATTTCAAAGAGGAAAGAGAAGCAAAAAATCATATCCAAAACATATCTTGTCATCTTGCATATCTCATGTAATTTAGGATAGCATGTCTTTGCATATGTTCGAATTTTATAGCATATCTTTTGCATATCATATATTTTTGAATATCACTCACTACATTCCATATTTTAAATATCCGTGCATATTTTTAAATTATATTTTGTTTCACACATATTCCCTTTGCCAAAAACTAATAAAAGAAAAGACAAAAAAATATGTTCATACATTGCCATGTCATTCATCATATTTTCGAAATTGCATATGCCCATGCATCATCATTTTTTCGAGAATCATTATTGCATTTGCATTACCGTATTTCTATGCCTTGTCATTTGTATGTTTTAAATTTGATTAGTTAACTTTTGTATGTAAGGCAATTCGACCTTAAATTTGCATGATTTTCATATCATCCGTCATTTAGGTAGTTTCATGTTACGGTATCTACATCATTCACGCATTGCACTTAAAAAGTGAAAATCCAAAAAGGAACACCTCATTTGAACTTTGAACTTTAAACTTTAAATTGATTCAATTTGAGTCGTCAATTTAGAACATCCCATTGGAATTAAGGTACCGAAATGGCAGTAGTTTTAATTAACTAGTGTAACAAAGTCCCCGTATCCATAATCTCTGGTTCGTAGAAGTAAAATGGTTCTCCCGCTGTTTTACTTAGGTTTCTAATCAACCTACCAAAAATGATTAGTGGCGACTCCAAATCTAAATAATTTCTAATTAATTTAAGTTGCGATTTGGTAGGACTTGGGAGAGTCCGTATTAGTTAATTCATTTGATTAATCTAATAATCCATTAGCCTAAATTTTAGATCGCGACAAGGGTCAGATGGAAGTGCTTCTGACGAAGGGTCGGATGGAAGTGCTTCTGACTAAGGGCCAGATGGAAGTGCTTCTGACGAAAGGTCAGATGGAAGTGCTTCTGACGATCTAAACAGTGACGGATGGATCGCATCAAATCTCCGTATTACCATTCCATGTCAACTAATCAAGTAATAAGCAAATCTATTCTAAGACGAAACCCAAGAAAGATCAGTTTCTGCATTTGCAAAACATGAAGACCCACGTATGGCAGGTTTCCGATCAAGGTAAGATTCCTAAGGAAAGCTTGTGATATTCGATTACCCTGATATCCCTTCCAATCAATCAAGGGACCTTCTACAATGGGATATCATCTTCTAAGGAATATTCTTTCGGGAACCAACTCAGACTTATCACACTTATGGAAGCTGGAGATTTAGTTGTATAGGCGACTGAATCAGAAGGGTTCAATACCTCACTCAACGGTGTACATATCTTCTGAAGATACAGTCTCGTTTAATCACGATTGATGACGTCCAATCAAGGATTGAAGAGCGATCCCTTGGCCGGGAATCCAACGGCTAGTTTGGAGGCAGGGGAGTATAAAAGAAGAACCATGATGGACTAAAGAGAGAGAGAGGGGAACAACAATTCAAAGTGCAAGCATAATCTGAGTTCTATCCGAAAATATTCTGTGTACCACAAATCCTATTCATTATGAAAATCTGTGAGAGAGAAAAACCAAGTGATTGAGTGTTTGTAATTCTCATGATTCTTCATAGTGAAATCCAGCCGATCGGCTGTCATCGTGGGAGAGTGGACGTAGGCTTAATCTAAGCCGAACCACTATAATCATCGTGTGCAATATTCTCTACTCTAAACTCTTACTTTTGTGTTTAGATTTTTTGCACACTGTTATGCTGTTCCTGATTCTAATCGTACACTGAATTATTTTTTATTCCGCAAAAAATTTCAATTATATTCAGAATCACCTATTCACCACCCCTCTAGGTGTTATTGCTAGATCCATCAATTGGTATCAGAGCAGGTTGCTCATATTTACGAAGTGTTTATTGACTTCAGAGTTAACGATCTACTATGTCTAGCAATCACTCTTCAAGAACAAGCGATTCGCACTTTGCCAACAAGCCACCATACTTTGATGGGAATGACTACAATATGTGGAGCAACAAGATGAAATGGTTCTTCAAAGCCTATGATGATCTGATATGGGATGTTGTTACGAATGGAGTAGTTCCTGCAACTCTTACAAATCCAACCTCTGCTGACGGAGCAAATCCTGTCACAACAATGACTGATGCTGAAAAGGCTAAAAGAAGAGGCCTTGATTCTAAAGCTGTCAATGCTCTCTTTTGTGCCTTATCTACCCCTCTCTATAATCGTGTCTCAGAGGAATAATTATCTAAGGCAATATGGGATAGACTTCATATTACCTTTCAAGGAACAAATCGAGTAAAAAAAACGAAGCTCAGTATTTTACTGAGTGACTATGAAGCATTCCAAATGAAATCTGATGAATCTATTGCAGATATGATAGACAGGTTTCAGACTTTGGCAAGTGGACTTGCAAGACAAGGCGCACCTATTGCTGAACCAATGCAAGTCAGGAAAATACTACGTGGACTCACAGATGATTGGAATTACATCAAACCATGAATTCAAGAATGTCAAACAATCAGACCACTCTCGATGGATGAGCTAGTCAGGACTTTGCAATCTTATGAAACAGAACGAGCAAACAAGAAGGGAGAACAAAAAGGTAAAAAATCTATTGCCTTGAAAACTGAAATTACTCAATGTCTTTCTGATACAGATGATGAAGATGAGGATGATGAAGAATTAGCCCTCATGGTCAAGAAATTTAGAAAGATGGCTCGGAAAGCCAGAAATATCAAAGGGAAGAAACCTTGGAAGAAGAATGATATGAAAATGTCAAGCAACGGCTCACAAGATAGCAAAGACGTGATCTGCTTTCACTATAAGAAGGCAGGACATATCAAACCGAACTGTCCAATTTTGAAGAAGGACAAACTCAACTATGAGAAGTACAAGAAGGCCCTAAAGGCAGATACTCTAAGTGATTCTGATGAAAGTGAAAATGATTACGCAAACATCTGTCTCATGGCCGAATCAGATTCAAATTCAGACTCAGAAATTGATGTATGTTCATCTGAACTCCCAGATGAAGTTACTGAGTATATTGATGAATTGTGTAGAAACTACAAAGAAACTCTTGAAAAAGTTTCTAGTTTGAAAAAGGAAAATTCGTCCTTAAAACAGCAGAATTTATCTCAAAAAGAAAAAATCGATTTTCTACAACAAGAGTTTCACCAATTGAAAGAAAATCATGATTTGATTTCAAAAGAAAATGCTTCTCTGAAAGAAAAGGTTTCCGATATCTCAAAAAGGTTTTCACAAAGCTCAGAAACTCTGAATAACATTATTTCAAAACAAGTACCCTTCAATGACCGATCTGGGTTAGGTTTTAAAAAAGAGAGTAATCTAAAAAATTCCTTTAAAACTGAATTTCGAAAACCAACATTTTCTGATTACAAGCATCATTTTCATAAGCATTTTACTAGATCTTATATTCGACAATCTTGTGTGAACTGTGGTGATCCTAGTCATACTAAGGATTATTGCAAGAAAATTTGGAGACCCGTTAAAAGGGAAAAACCTACTAACACAGAAGGACCCAAGAAAGCATGGGTACCAAAGAAACAGTAAGTTGTTTATTTCTTGCAGGTATCAAAGAGAATGAAGAACAAGTGATTTCTATATAGTGGCTGTTCAAGTCGCATAACTAGAAATCCAGATGTATTTATGTCCTTCCCAGATTGTAATGGTAGAAGCGTGTCCTTTGGAGGAAAGAACAAGGGAAAGGTCATTGGGAAGGGAAATGTAAAGATTGGAAATCTGACGATTAAAGATGTCTCTCTAGTCAGAGGATTGAACTATAACTTAATTTCTGTAAGTCAACTCTGTAACTCTGGCTATGATATTTGCTTCCAAGATTTAAAATGTACAGGTATGGGCAAGGACAAGAAGCAATCCTTCACGGGACGAAGGCATGGGAATATTTACCTTTTAGATATTGATGATAACTGTGAAAGTGCAAAATGTCTTATTTCTGTTAAGGATGGATATGATCTTTGGCATAGAAAGTTAGGTCATATTAGTGTAAAACACATCTCAAAGCTTTTCAAGAATGGACTTGTTCGAGGGTTACCTCAAACGAAATTTGAGAAAGGTGGACTATGTCATGCATGCACACTAGGCAAGCAGGTAAGAAGTTCTTTTAAGTCCTTAAATCAAGTGTCCACTAAGCATTGTCTACAGCTACTTCATATGGATATCTTTGGACCGAACAGAACCTTAAGCCTTGGAGGTAAGAAATACTGTCTTGTCATAGTTGATGACTTCTCTAGATTTACATGGGTTTTATTTCTAGCTCACAAAAGTGAGGCTTTTATGTCCTTTTCAAAACTTGCCAAAAGGATTCAAAATGAAAAGGGCTACACCATTTCTAGTTTGGGAACAGATCATGGGAGAGAATTTGAAAATCAAAGTTTCTCAGATTTTTGCACTGATTTTGGAATTCAGCATAACTTCTCTGCACCTTATACTCCTCAACAAAATGGGGTAGTAGAAAGGAAAAACAGATCCTTGCAAGAAATGGCCAGAACTCTTCTTATTGAGAGTAAAATTGCTTGTAATTTTTGGGCTGAGGCCGTTTCAACAGCTTCTTATATCTTAAATCGAATTTCTCTTAGACCTTTTTCCGAGAAAACCCCCTATGAAATTTTCAAAGAAAGAAAGCCTAATGTTGCATATTTTCATGTATTCGGTTGTAAATGTTTTATTCTAAAGAATGCTAATGATCGAATTGGAAAGTTTGATGAGGGATCAGATGAAGAAATTTTCTTGGGATATTCAACAACGAGCAAAGCCTACAGAGTCTACAACAAGAACACTCGCGTTGTTGAAGAGTCAGTGAACATCAAGTTCGATGAAAGCCATCAAAATGATGAACCTCAAATCAATCAAGTTCATATACCTCCTCAAGTCTTAGACTCACACGAAGAATCAGGAGAAAAACAAGACTCAATTGTGGATGATGGTTCGGAGAATGTTCAGAAGGAAATTCTCTCAGTTGAAGAAAGATCAGAAGATGAACAAAATGAACCTACAACATCCTCAAATGATTGCTTCGACAAAAGTTGGAAGCACAAATCAAGTCATCCAAAGGAACTTATCATAGGAAGTATAAGTGATGGCATAAAGACAAGATCAAAATTCAAGCAAGCAATGAGCAACATAGCATTGATATCTGAATTAGAACCAAAAAGGATTGAAGATGCATTAGCAGATGAGAACTGGATAAATGCAATGCAGGAATAGTTACATCAATTTAAAGTCAACAATGTTTGGTAATTGGTCAACAGACCCAAAAATCGTCCAGTGATTGGAACTAAGTGGGTATTCAGAAACAAACTGGATGACAAAGGAAAGGTTGTAAGAAACAAAGCATGACTTGTAGCAAAAGGCTATTCTTAGGAAGAATGAATAGACTACGATGAGACCAACGCACCGGTTGCCAGGTTAGAAGCCTTTAGGCTACTTCTTACTTATGCTTGTTACAATGATTTCAAACTTTTTCAGATGGACGTGAAAAGTGCTTTTCTAAATGGCTACATCAAAGAAGAGATATATGTTGAACAGCCCCCCGGCTTCGAAGAACCTAGAGAAATGGATTTGGTATTTGTCTTAAAAAAGGCACTCTATGGACTGAAACAAGCACCTCGTGCTTGGTATGAAAGGTTGAGTAACTTTCTATCTCAACACAACTTTACAAAAGGTAATGTAGACACTACTCTTTTTATTCAAAGAAAATATAAGGATATTCTTCTAGTTCAAATCTATGTTAATGATATTATATTTGGTTCTTCTAATGAGCTTCTCTGCAAGCAATTTTCTAAAGTAATGCAGGATGAATTTGAGATGAGTGTGATGGGAGAATTACGATTCTTTCTTGGTCTTCAAATTCATCAATCTCAGAAAAGAACTTTCATATATCAAGAAAAGTATGCACTGAAAATAGTGAAGAAGTTTGGTTTGGAGAACGGCAAAAAGACAGAAACTCCTATGTCTCACTCCTCCAAATTAGATAAAGATGAAGATGGAAAGGAAGTTGATCCCAAACTATATCGAAGTATAATTGGGTCACTACTCTATCTCACAGCTTCAAGACCAGAATCCTATATAGCGTCTGTTTATGCGCAAGATTTCAATCAAGCCTAAGAGAATCACACCTATCAGTCGTCAAAAGAATAATCAAATACATTGGGACGTATCCCAACTATGGTTTGTGGTACTCTAAATCTTCTGATTTTATACTAAAGGGATATTTAGATGCAGATCTTGCAGGTTGCAAAATTGATAGGAAAAGTACATCTGGAACTTGTCAGCTCATGGGAAACATGTTTGTCTCATGGTATTCCAAGAAGCAAAATACAGTGGCACTTAGTACAGCTGAAGCAGAATACGTATCTCTTGGAAGTTGCTGTGCTCAAATACTTTGGCTAAAACAGCAGCTCAAAGATTATGGTGTTGAAGAATCAATTGTGGAAATCCTTTGTGACAACACAAGTGCCATAAATCTTACAAAAAAACCCCATACTTCACTCAAGAACAAAGCGCATTGAGATCAAGCATCACTTCATACGTGATCATGTTCAGAATGGTGATGTTAACATTCAATACATTGATACGAAAAATCAACTTGCAGATATTTTCACTAAACCATTGGATAAGCAGACTTTTAATTTTATTAGAAATGAATTATCCATCATTAACCCTCATTCTTAAGTATATTTTAGAACAGGGAGAGTCAGAAGGAGAATCAGAAGGAGCGTCAACATCAGAAGGAACGTCAGAAGGAGCATAAGAAGGAGCGTCAGAAGGAACGTCAGAAGGAACGCCAGAAGGAGCGTCAGAAGGAGCATTAGAAGGAACGTCAGAAGGAGCATCAGAAGGAACGTCAGAAGGAACGCTAAAAGGCGCGTAAGAAGAAATTCACATCTTTTTGGAAAAGTTCATAAATCAAGGTCAGTTAACTCTTAAAATTCTCTTTAAGGTAAGTTTCTCATATGAATATATATCTCTGAATATCTGATTGACGATGATTAATTGATTTGTTAAAGAAATTCTTTTATTTCTTTTTAGAAGATCAGAATTTTCTTTTATTGATTTTGTTTCCAAAAATAACCGCATCTTTTATAAAACACCGAACCGTCACCTCTGTTCTCTCATTTTCAAATCTCTCTCAAATCGAAACCCTAAAACCGTATTCAAGATCTCTCGCTCTCGATTTCTTCCTCAAAACAACACTCTTTCATCCAAAGTTTCAAACTTTCTACGTATCAATGGCTCCAAAATCAGCATCTGACTCGAAGAAGACTCCTCAGTTAAAGAGAAAGTTTTCCGCCTCAACTGCAAGTTGCGCCGAACCTATGTAAACCCAAATCAACGAACAGCGTGAGGCATTCCGATTGGCAAAATGTTTGTCTCTATCTGCTTTTGAAGGAAAAGAAGCAATGGCACATTCTATTAAGCCAATGTACGATAGTATTAAGGCAGCAGGGGATTCTAGCAATGAACTTAGAAGATTGCTGAATGCTCATCAATTCGAAAGTGAAGGTGAACTGCTCGAGTTTATTAGTTTACCTAGAAAAATAGTTGATCCAATTGCTGTAGAAAAACCTGAATCGGCATCTAGAAAAGGAAAAGCGAAAATGGCAGAGCCTAGTTCGAAGTCAAGAAAACCATCCCCTATAAGACCTGGCGGAACTAGGGCAAAGGTTGAAGATGATGATGACATTATGTTCAATGATTTTGTGAAGAATATCGGGTTTAATGTGGATAAAAGCTTTCCTGATCTCATGTTCCAGAATCAGGCTCACAAAGACAAGTTTGAATTTATGAAATAGAGATGTGTTATACCTCACAGGGTATTTGAGTTAAAGTACTTTGATAGTAACGGCATTTATCTGAGGAAGCATCTACAAAAGGTGAAGATAGATCAATTCATAACGCATAGAGGCTATACCTTTCCTGATCTGGTAGCCTACTTCTACTCAAATCTTCAGTTTGTCAACTTCAACTCCTTGGCTTTCACGATGAAAAGAAAGCAGTGTATTTTGACTGTTGATGAATTGGCATCTATCATGGGAACCAGAAAGAGAGATTTCATACCTCTAGATGTCACTGCAGAAGAAGCCTTTTTCTTCATAACTAGCAAATCAAACTTCTCAAGGGAATCGAAGTCGCATATTGCCTACAGTGACTTTCCCTTAAAACACATCATGATGCACAAGGTGATCATTGAATATGGCAAAACTGTTGTGGGGCATCTTGAAAGGAAAGAGGATTTCTTTTGCTCACACAGTCCTATTACACATGTACAGGTCTGTTCTCAAGCCAAAGGGACAACTACCTTATGCTGCTTTGATCTACAGAATAATGGATCATTTCAAGATCGGAGGTCTGGGCTCTCTTGTCAAACAAGATATCCCTCTGATGACTACTGGTGAAACTATGGTGACAAAGATGGGATACAAGATGACTCCTACTAGATGGAGGACAAAGAACAATGAACCAGTCATTGTGGATTTCGAGGATGAGTCCAAGAAGAAATCTCCAAAGAGGAGAAAAGTTATGGCTGTCAAGGGACAACAAAAAGACAGCTCAACTGATAAGGACTCAGAGGCAAGTGAAGAAGGAACAAGGGAGTATGACTCTGAAGCTACACAATCTCGAGGTGGATCAGATGAAGAAGGTGAATCTGGGGATCACAGTGCTGAAAGGAATGAGGAAGGATGAGATGAAACAGAAACACAACCAAAAGAAAATGTTGTATATCCTTGTGATCTGACTGAGGAAGAATTCCCCACAATGTGGAATGAGGAGCATGCTGCCAAAATTGAAGATGAAATAGAGTATGACAATACCATTATCAATTTTGATCATGAGCAGTTGCTAGCACAAATCCTAGCTAAGTTGGCCTCAAAAGAGCAAGAGAAAGGAGAAAGAGCCAGATGACATTTAGGCTTATTCTGTATCCTCCACCAGACAAACAATTTACAAAGCTGCTACAAGCTTGGCTTCGGCTATTGCATGAGAAGATCAACTCTCGAGTGTTCAGTCCATACCAATGGACATTAATGAAGATGTAGAATCTGTACCCAGCTTACGAGCTAAAGGGAAGAAGGCTCAAACTCAGGGGGAGCCCTTGCTTGCAACATCTGATGTCTTTCTCACTGAAGTGTTTGCCTCTCAAGCTTTTCTTAAAGCACAAACTGAGGGGGAGAATTTAGCTACAAAAGGGATTGACACCTCATATCAAGAACCTTCTCTTACAGAACTACAGGTGGACCTTCAAGGACACTTTGAAAATCTTCAACATATCTTTCTTCAGACTCTAGCTGCTATGGAAACAAGGTTAGATCAGAAACTGCAGACTTTTGAACAGAAGATCGATAGGAAGTTGCAGGGTATGACTAGTCAGGTGAACAAGTTGGAGAAGTCAATTGATCTATATGGCAGAATATTTTATGCTGAAGTTGCAAACATGCATGCCTACACACTGGTCAGAACCGACAGAACAGATTCAGAACTGCTTTCATCTCATGCTGTTAGAAGCCGTGCTCAGCAAATGGGAAGAAGCTTTGAAGGACATTCCCAAGTGGAGGCTGATAACGAGCCTGAAGATCATCCATCTTCTTCAAAAATGTCTTCACCTACATCTTCTTAGTTTTATTTTTTTTGGACCAAAAGTTGCTCTTTGCTATGATACAGCCTTTGCTCTATTTGTTTAACATTGACTCGATTCAATTTTTTAACTTTATACAATCTTTCTGATGTTGACAAAAAGGGGGAGAATAGTTGATATCCACTTTGTGCAGGGATTGATATCATCTTGAGCAGAGATATCTATACGATATTTATACTCTGATTACATACCTCTGATTATACTCCAATTTAGAAAGGGGGAGATGAGTTTATTCTTGTGCAGGATAACCATACTCTGATAGATACCTACACTCTGTTTATACTCTGATTATGCATCTATACTCTGATCATGTTTTCCTACAGGAGTATTTTCAGTACAGGATCTCTAATGATGATTACCTGCAAAAGCAAATCGGATGATTACTTGTCTTTGTCGCTGTTTAAAATCTTTAAATTTACATATATGTTTCTATAATAAGAGTAGTTTTGTCACCATCAAAAAGGGGGAGATTGTTGTGGAAATTCTCCTATATTTTGATTCTGACAAAACTATCGAGAGAAATTGTATAACGTTTTGTGATGCAGAAAGAATGTGTAAGCAGCAGGTTGAGTGGATCTAATTCTGTTGCGTGGACGAAGGGTCAGATGGAAGTGCTTCTAACGAAGGGTCAAATGGAAGTGCTTCTGACTAAGGGTCAGATGGAAGTGCTTCTGACGATCTAAACAGTGACGGATGGATCGCATCAGATCTCCGTATTATCATTCCATGTCAACTGATCAAGTAAGAAGCAAATCTATTCTAAGACGAAACTCAAGAAAGATCAGTTTCTGCATTTGCAAAACATGAAGACCCACGTATGGCAGGTTTCCGATCAAGGCAAGATTCCTAAGGAAAGCTTGTGATATTTGATTACCCTGATATCCCTTCCAATTAATCAAGGGACCTTCTACAATGGGATATCATCTTCTAAGGAATATTCTTTCGGGAACCAACTCAGACTTATAACACTTATGGAGCTGGAGATTTAGTTGTATGTGCGACTGAATCAGAAGGGTTCAATATCTCACTCAACGGTCTACATATCTTTTGAAGATACAGTCTCGTTCAATCACGATTGATGACGTCCAATCAAGGATTGAAGAGCGATCCCTTGGCCGGGAATCCAACGGCTAGTTTGAAGGCAGTAGAGTATAAAAGAAGAACCATGATGGACTAAAGAGAGAGAGGGGAACAACAATCCAAAGTGCAAGCATAATCTGAGTTCTATTCGAAAATATTCTGTGTACCAAAAATCTTATTCATTGTGAAAATCTGTGAGAGAGAAAAATCAAGTGATTGAGTGTTTGCAATTCTCGTGATTCTTCATAGTGAAATCCAGCCGATCGGCTGTCATCGTGAGAGAGTGGACGTAGGCTTAATCTAAGCCGAACCACTATAATCATCGTGTGCAATATTCTCTACTCTAAACTCTTACTTTTGTGTTTAGACTTTTTGCACATTGTTATGTTGTTCCTGATTCTAATCGTACACTGAATTATTTTTTATTCCGCAAGAAATTTCAATTATATTCAGAATCACCTATTCAACTCCCCTCTAGGTGATATTGCTAGATCCATCACATCTTCCCAAGATCTACCGTCGCTCCCACCTAATAATTCCAAGAGCTCAATTCCTCCTAAGAAACAAGGGTTCAAGCCATACGACATTGGCTTGAGGCGCTTTCGGAATATGGATTACTTCACCCTAAATCTAGGCGACTAGCGAGCCTGGCTGGCCCTAGCCTGGGGCCGGCGAGGGCCGGCCACCCTCACCCAGGCCGACAAGCCCTCCTACAATGGGCAGTGGTGGAGGCAGGGCCTCATCGACAAGGCTCTGTCCTTTTCTTTGTTTTTTCCAGTTTTATTTTTTGTTCCAAATATTTTTTTTAGTATTTGTTTAGTTTTTAATTTGATTTAAATCGAAAAATAGAAGAATTAAAAATGCCATGTAGGATAAGAAAATTAATTTAAAGATGCTACATCAGCATTTTCTGTTAGAGAAATTGACGGTGTTAATAAAAGGACTCGATTGAACCTATTTAACTAGTTTTAGGACTTGATTATACTTTATGTAAGTTTTGGGACTTAATTGCATTTTCATGATAAGTTTTAGGACTTGTAGTGAACATATCCCATGAAAATATATACTGATTTTACGTAGCGTAGAACACAATAAACAAGATTAATGGGCAAGCAGCCTACTTGCTTCACCCAACTTTGATCCTAATGGGCAGGTTTGAATAATGGCCTTGCTGAAAGACCCGATCCACCTAACTTGGGCCAATCTTGGCCACTCAAACTTTTCATCTTATATTTAACTCTATATTATAAATAGAATTAAAAATGTATTATGCAAATACTACTTAGTTTTTGTGTAGAATTTTTTTTCATTAGTGAATATTGACTTAGGAATATACTAGAAATATGTCAAAAGAATTCATATTTTCAGTGAAAAAATGTCTGGAATAAAACTTTGACATTGCTCAAATGAAAAAAAAAAATCAATACCAGCTTAAAACCAAGATTGGTTTGTAAAACATTGTAAAGCGTTTAAGTTGTTACCAATCTTTTTTACAATTTACCTTTATCCTTTGTGTAGATGCAATAACCATGAGATACAATGTTTGAAATCAATTTATGACTTTTCGATATATGATATATGTGTGTGACTATAAACTAATTTGTTTCAAGTTAACTAATATAGTTGTGTCTTCTTGGTAAGAATAATACTTTTTAGTCAAATTGAAAACGTAATCTCTTGCTCGTGGTTATCTAGTAGTTAATTATATAGACAAATTTGTATCTCTGCTTTCTTTGTTTACAAGCTCAGACAATGTTAATTCTTTCTTTGAAAGATTTATTAGAGAATATGTATGCTAGATGAATGGGTTTAATCGTTGTTGTATATCTCTCCAATCAATGTTATTAAGTGCAAGTACTGGAATTTATAATCGGAAAATATTGTGAGCCTGATGATATAAAGAATCATAACCTTCAGCAGTAAATAGCAATTTATTTACGTACTTTAATGTTTTATTAGAAACATGTGAGACGTGCTTTCAATATTGTCAATTTGCCAAAGTGATTTCCATCCATCAGAATCAACGACAACATAAAGGTCTAGAAATTGAATTACTCAAATAGGTAAGTAATCAGCAAAGACTGCATATCATCGCGCTCTTAGATATAATCAATTTAAAAAACCTGCCGTTAATTGTATTCCTTAGTATGGGAACGTTTTAAATGCAAATTGTGCGAGTCTATCCACGGCAATAATGAACATGACTAATTATTTACCTATTTATAGAGCCTCTGGTCTCTTGCTACACTACACCTTAGCCAGTTGAATTTCTTCTTTCTTGTTAGACCTTCAAGTGCTTCAAAGCAAGACCTATGAGATCCCTCATCTTGGAATACCTCCTTTGACGTGCATCCAATGGTCTTGCCTCACATACTCCAACCTTGCATGTACACAAGTATCAGATCAGTGATCTACCAGAAAAACATTGCATCCTTGGTAAGATCTCTCTCTCTCTCTCTCTCTCTCTCTCTCTCTCTCTCTCTCTCTCTCATGATGATAACATATTGAATATCATTTTCTGAATAATAGGAGGAGGCAATGGGATGCCCAACAGACGGAAGAGAGCGCTTATAATAGTGAAGTCTCTATTGACGCACTATTCTATGGGCAGACGATTCCCCAAAGGCCAATCTAGTCTGATGTAGTCATTATACCCATCAGACTCTGTAATCAAATGCAGATGAAACCTCTAATTAGGGAGATGTCTCCAGCCATACCCTCGGGAGCTTTCTTGTTGGTTTGCTTGGGTTTCCATGTGGGTGTTTGTATGGAATTCCTCGTCTTATAAAAGTGAGCTGCTATTCTCCCTCCTTCAGAAAATTGTAGAGGAAGAGAATGGGAACAAGTTAAATGGTCAATAGATATAACGTTTCATGTATTGGATATGAAATTGTATGAGAGCCGATCATTTTTTATGGTGGGTGACTGAGAGCTTTCCGTGATATTAGGCAAAAATTAATCTTTGAGTAGTATATAAGCAATGGCAGCTGTAATTACAGTGCCTTCAATGATAAGCAACTCTAGGCTTTTTTTTTTTTTTTTTTATGACAGGTTGCAAAACCTTGCTCCCTCCTTACGCTTCCTCACACCTCTCTCCCCCACATTGGCAACAACAATGGCCATTGCAAAAGCTCGAAATTTTTGTCCTCCTCCAACATTGTCGACAATGGGGGCAGCGATGAAGTCGATAAGTGAGGACAAAGAGGAGGGGGAATGCTCGTGAATGGTGGAGATTGTCTGGAACGGTGGAATTGAGGAGAGAGGAGGATAGAGCAAATTATGAGACTTGTTTTATGTAACTCTAGCATTTTGGTTGTAAGACCCATTTTTTTCTAGATTTTTTTCTTTAGACCCATTTATGACCAATATCTAATCAATTTGAAAAAACTTGAGTCTCTGACCCAAAATTTTTTTAAATAAACTTGAGTCAAGATATAAATTGTGACCCCTATGACGGCCCTAGTTGTACACTCTTCATTTGAGCAGTGCCGAAATTAGAAAAAAAAATCAAATCAAATCATGTTCTACGTGCGTGGTACATTTTTATTCAATTTCAATTATAGAGTAGTAAAATATTTATGGGTTATTTTTGTTTTTGTAGCATAATATTATATTATCGAAGCACTTGGTGATATAATCGTATCTCTCAAACTAGAATTACCTTCTTAGTGAAATATTGAATGCAACGCTCATTTCTTCTATCTTGCATACATTGTGAGATTTTATGGGACCACTTATCAACTGTTCTAAAAGATTAAAAGAATGTTTTGTTTATTATTTATATAACGTTTTGTTTAATATTTATATATTCCAACACTCCACTGACGCTTAGTCTGGTTTTTTGTCTAGTACTGAGTGTGGACAAATTCATTGGGGAGGCAAATAAAGGCCCGGTAAAATTTGAATTCAGGACCTTTTGCTCTGATATCATGTTAGAATATCCACCCCAAAAACTTAAGCCATACGACATTGGCTTCAAGCGCTTCCGGAATATGGATTTCCTCAACCTAAATCTAGGCAACTAGCGAGCCTCGCCGGCTCTCGCCTGGGGCCGGCGAGGGCGGGCCACCCTCACCCAGGCTAGCAAGCCCTCCAACAATGGGCATTGGTGGAGGTAGGGCCTCACCGACGAGGCTCTGTCCTTTTCTTTGTTTTTTTCCAATTTTATTTTTTGTTCCAAATATTTTTTTAGTATTTGTTTAATTTTTAATTTGGTTTAAATCGAAAAATAGAAGAATTAAAAATGCCATGTAGGATAAGAAATTTAATTTGAAGATGCTACATCAGCATTTTCTGTTTGACAAATTGACGGTGTTAATAAAAGGACTCGATTGAACCTATTTGACAAGTTTTAGGACTTGATTGCACTTTCTGTAAGTTTTGGGACTTAATTGCATTTTCATGAAAAGTTTTGGGACTTAATTGCATTTTCATGACAAGTTTTATGACTTCTAGTGAACTTATCCCATGAAAATATATATTGATTTTACTTAGCATAGAACACAATAAACAAGATTAGTGGGCAAGCAGCCTGCTTGCTTCACCCAACTTTGATCCAAATGGGCAGGTTTGAACAATGGCCTTGCTGAAAGACCCGATCCACCTAACTTTGGGCCAATCTTGGCCACCCAAACTTTTCATCGTATATTTAACTCTATATTATAAATAGAATTAAAAATGTATCATGCACATACTACTTAGTTTTTGTGTAGAATTTTTTTTTTCATTAGTGAATATTGACTTAGGAATATACTAGAAGTACGTCAAAAGAATTCATATTTTCGGTGAAAAAATGTCTGGATTAAAACTTTGACATTGCTCAAATGAAAAAAAAAATCAATACAAGCTTAAAACCAAGATTGGTTTTTAAAACATTGTAAAGCGTTTAAGTTGTTACCAATCTTTTTTACAATTTACCTTTATCATTTGTATAGATGCAATAACCATGAGATACAATGTTTGAAATCAATTTTTGACTTTTCGATATATGATATATGTGTGTGACTACCTTACCAAATATATATATATATATATATATATATATATGTGTGTGTGTGTGTGTGTGTGTGTGTGTGTGTGTGTGTGTGTGTGTGTGTGTGTGTGTGTGACTATAAACTAATTTGTTTCAAGTTAACTGATATAGTTGTGTCTTGTGGGTAAGAATAATACTTTTTAGTAAAATTGAAAACATAATCTCTTGCTGGTGGTTATCTAGTAGTTAATTATATAGATAAATTTGTATCTCTTCTTTCTTTTTTTACAAGCTTAGACAATGTTAATTCTTTCTTTGAAAGATTTATTAGAGAATATGTATGCTAGATGAATGGGTTTAATCGTTGTTGTAGATCTTTCCAATCAATGTTAATTAAGTGCAAGTACTGGAATTTATAATCGGAAAATATTGTGAGCCTGATATATAGAATCATAACCTCCAGCAGTAAATAGCAATTTATTTATATACTTTAATGTTTTATTAGAAACATGTGAGGCGTGCTTTCAATATTGTCAATTTGCCAATGTGGTTTCCATCCATCAAAATCATCGACAACATAAAGGTCTAGATTTTAAATTACTAAAATAGGTAAGTAATCAGCAAAGACCGCGTATCATTGCACTTTTAGATATAATCAATTAAAAAAACCCTGCTGTTAATTGTATTCCTTAGTATGGGAACGTTTTAAATGCAAATTGTGCGAGTCTATCCACAGCAATAATGAACATGACTAATTATTTACCTATTTATAGAGCCTTTCGTCTCTTGCTGCACTACACCTTAGCCAGTTGAATTTCTTCTTTCTTGTTTGACCTTCAAGTGCTTCAAAGCAAGACCTATGAGATCCCTCATCTTGGAATACCTCCTTTGACATGCATCCAATGGTCTTGCCTCACATACTCCAACCTTGCATGTACACAAGTATCAGATCAGTGATCTACCAGAAAAACATTGCATCCTTGGTAAGATCTCTCTCTCTCTCTCTCTCTCTCTCTCTCTCTCTCTCTCTCTCTCTCTCTCTCTCTCTCTCTCTCTCTCTCTCTCTCTCTCTCTCTCTCTCTCTCTCTCTCTCTCTCTCTCTCTCTCTCTCGTGATGATAACATATTGAATATCATTTTCTGAATAATAGGAGGAGGCAATGGGATGCCTAACGGAAGGAAGAGAGCGCTTATAGTAGTGAAATCTCTATTGAAACACTACTCTATTGGCAGACAATTCCATAGAGGTCAATCTGGTCTGATGTAGTTACCATACCCATCAGACTCTGTAATCAAATGCAGATGAAACCTCTAATTAGGAAGATGTCTCGAGCCATACCCTCGGGAGCTTTCTTGTTGGTTTCCATACAGGTGTTTGTATGGAATTCCTCGTCTTATAAAAGTGAGCTGATGTTCTCCCTTCTTCAGAAAATTATAGAGGAGGAGAATGGGAACAAGTTAAATGGTCGACAGATATAACGTTTCATGTATTGGCTATGAAATTGTATGAGAGCCGATCATTTTTAATGGTGGGTGAGTGAGAGCTTTCCCCGATATTAGTCAAAAATTTAATCTTCAAGTAGTATATAAGCAATGGCGGTTGTAGTTACAGTGCCTTCAATGATAAGCAACTCTAGCATATTTTTTTTTTATAACAGGTTGCAAAACCTTGCTCCCTCCTCACGCTTCCTCACACCTCTCTCCCCAACATTGGCAATAGCAATGGCCATTGCGAAAGCTCAAAATTCTTGACCTCCTCCAACATTGTTGGCAATGGGGGCGGCGATGAAGTCGATCAGTGAGGACAAAGAGGAGGGAGAATGCTCGCGAACAATGGAGATTGTCTGGAATGGTGGAATTCAGGAGAGAGAAGAGAATAGAGCAAATTATGAGACTTGTTTTGTGTAACTCTAGCATTTTGATTGTAAGACCCATTTTTTTTTTCTAGATTTTTCTCTTTAGACCCATTTATGATCATTATCTAATCCATTTGAAGAAACTCGAGTCAAGATATAAATTGTGAACACTATTACGGCCCTAGTTGTACACTCTTCATTTGAGCAGTGCCAAAATTAGAAAAAAAAAATCAAATCAAATCATGCTCTACGTGCAAAGTACATTTTTATTCTATTTCTATTATAGAGTAATAAAATATTTATCGGTTGTTTTTGTTTTTATTTTTGTAGCAGAATATTATATTATTGAAGCACGTGATAATATAATCGTATCTCTCAAACTACATTTACCTTGTTGGTGAAATATTAAATGCAACGCTCATTTCTCCTATTTTTTATACATTGTGAGATTTTATAAGATCACTTGCCAACGGTTCTGAAAGCTTAAGCTTTTAGAAGAATGGGTTGTTTAATATTTATATTCCAACACTCCCCTCACGCTTAGTCTGGTCGTTTGCCTAGTATTGAGCATGAACAAATTCATTGGGGAGGCAAATAGGGGCCTGGTAAAATTTGAATTCAGGACCTCTTGCTCTTATACTATGTTAAAATGTCCAACCCAAAAACTTAAGCTTATAGGCGGAGGAAGACCATATGAATATAAAAAGCATATAGGGCCAAAATACTTCCGTGCAGAACACCATCATAAAAGAAAACTCTTCCAAGACATGGAAGAAAGGACATGAGAGCACAATGCAATTTTTGCAAGTAATTTATCCTTAATTTTCTCATTCTTGATTGAGAGACATTCATGGTTACCTGGTTTCCTCTTCAATATTTTGATAATATGGGGAGTTTGTTATACTAATTGGTCAAAGAACGCTGCGAATTTATCATTGGATCACAATCAATTCGCTCATGTCACGCATAGTTAGGCCGTTTGACCACATGGTAGACCGTCGTATCTACAATCAACCTCCAATTGAGCTCTTCACTGATCATTAACCCGACAGTCAAGCAGCTCAACCATCATTAATGTTCATTCGCATCAGCACAATAGTTTCCATCCGACGTGAGATAATGTCGTGCGTGCTTTCGAGATAAGAGGATGGGAGGCGCTTGGCCTTTGTAAAGCTAGACGGAAGAAACTTAGCTCTCCTTCCAAAATTAGATGGCGTTAAGACAAGAACAGAAGAGCTCAAGTGGACAATGCTTATAAAGGCGGAGCACATTAACAGAGAAGAAGATCAAGTGTTGATTAAGGATTTTTGGAATGGGAGAGAGAGCTTGAATCTTGATGATCTGTCCTTCGAAGTTCATGAAGATTTGTTTGGAAGGATCACAGCCTCCCCTATTTTTAGGTTTAATGGGTAAGACCAACAAACTCTTGGAATTTCTCTTCTATCGATTGAAGAAAATATATCACATGGTTAGAGATAATATGAAACTATCCTTCCTAGCTTCTCATAATTCCACAATTTGCTTCTTGACTTTTGACGGCATATGTTAGGTTAGTACCCGAGGTTGTTAGCAGATTACCAAGTGAGCGTGTACGACTCTCCTTGCGAGGAGGAGCTAACCCTTGGCCCGACTTCTCCCATACCTTACCCTATCTCAAGGGGGTTTCTCGAATAATTATATATTTAAAAAGTTACTTTATGGAGCCATCAATATGATGGGATTTATCGCACACCGAATCAGAACGATCACACAGAAATCAAGAAAATTGAATGACGCACGAGATTACCCAGGTTCACCCCAGAATAGGGCTACGTCCTGCAAGAGATTTTCACTATGATATTCTGTTTACAGCCTCTCAACTCGTTACAATGATCAGCATAAAACGAGCAAAATATATATGCCCTAAATGGGCCCAAAAACCTAAACCTAGCGAAACCTCTATTAAGCACATAACATACGGGTTAACTTAAATAAAAGTCCAAACCCGTTGAGGTTTCGGGGGCGCTGCCCCCGAACCCCCGCCCGCTCACCGGCGAGCGGGGCAGCCGTCCGCTGACCGGGCAGCGGGACACCCGTGTCGGGGGCGCTGCCCCCGAACCCCCGCATCCCACGCGCATGGGTCACATGTCGTCGGATAACACTTTGGTTTCCCTAAGCTCACGTGGGCATACCCTGTGTGAGAAACAAGGGTCCCCGAAGTATTCGCCAACTCCAACATTCTCCCACTTGGTGGATACTTCTCGCAAATGAGAGCCTTTGCCATATCATTCTTCTTCAACCCAATCGCAGTAGAGCACCATTCAAACTTCGCACCTGTGACGGCTTTAGTAAGGAAGTCTGAACTATTTTTCACCGTGTCGACCTTTACAAGCCGAACCTCTTTCTTCTCCACTTTTTCTCGGATGAAATGATATTGTATATCAATGTGCTTTGTACGTGAGTGAAATGCTGGATTCTTAGCTAAATAAATAGCTCCTTGATTATCACATCTCACCTCTACGGCACCTTGCTCAAAACCAAGCTCCAAGCACAACCGCCGTAACCATACGGCCTCTTTTCCAGCATGAGTAAGAGCCATGTACTCAGCCTCCGTAGAAGAGAGTGCTACCACGCTTTGCCTTCTACTCATCCAACTCAATGCAGCCCCAAACAATGTGAAAACATACCCGCTAGTGGACCGTCTACTATCAATATCTCCACCCCAATCAGCATCTACATGGCCTACGATATCAAGCATGTTTCCATTCCCTGTACCTTCAAAACATAAAGAAAAATTCGAAGTTCCACGAAGATACCTGAAAACTCTTTTGATCGCATTCCAGTGTTCTCTACCTGGGTTAGACATGTATCGGCTCAAGACTCCCACTGCTTGGGCTATATCCGGACGTGTGCACACCATAGCATACATCAAGCTACCCACTGCACTCGCGTATGGAACTCGGGCCATCTCTTCAGCTTCTTCACCCGTTTTAGGACATTGTTCCGCAGATAGCTTGGTCCCTAAAGGTATAGGGGTACCAACAGGCTTGCAGTCTATCATATTGAATTTCTTCAATATTTCTTTGATGTATTTCTCCTGCCCTAGCCACAGCTTCCGTTTCTCACGGTCCCTTCTAATCTGCATGCCCAAAATAAAATTTGCAGGCCCCAAGTCTTTCATTTCAAACTTCTTGGCCAACAAACTCTTCACAGATCTCACCATCTTCATGCTATTCCCGATCAACAGCATATCATCCACATATAGTGTGAGAATGACAAACTGATCGCCCGTCCTCTTCACATAAACACAATGGTCAGAATTTGAACGCACAAAATCAAGCTGGAGCATGTACATGTCAAACTTCTGGTACCACATCCTCGGTGACTGCTTCAGCCCATATAAGGACTTTTTTAATTTGCACACCAGATTCTCCTTTCCCTTTACTTGAAAGCCTTCTGGTTGCCTCATATATATTTCCTCCTCCAAGTCCCCATGAAGGAAAGCCGTCTTTACATCCATCTGTTCCACCTCAAGATCGTATGCAGCTGCTACGGACAGAACAAACCGTATCGAGGTCAATTTCGCCACGGGAGAGAAGATCTCGTCATAGTCAACTCCCTCGATCTGAGAATACCCCTTGGCTACAAGCCTAGCTTTGTACTTCTCTACAGTCCCATCCGATTTCAGCTTTCGCTTGAATACCCATTTACACCCAATTGCCTTTCTATCCTTAGGCAACTTACACAAACTCCATGTCTCATTATGATCAAGCGACTGCATCTCATCTATCATTGCGAGCTCCCACTGATTCGCATCATTCATGGATCTCGCCTCTTTTACAGAATTAGGATCATCTCCGGTAATGCTCAAAGCATGAAACGTACTCAATGCACTAAGTGAGTATCGAAGTGGTACCTTTCTTTCCCGCGTCGATCTCCTAAGAGCCGGCATGCTATCTGTATCCGAGTCTTCATCCGAATATGCATCCTCGACTTCATTAACCAAGTCCCCTTGCTCCGATTCTGAATCAGACTCTACTAGCGTACCTTGTGAAATCATCTCCACCGTTTCAGCTTTAGGACTTTCTTCAAGCACTACCACCTTTTTGGGCTCATCAACTTTCTGTGTGTCAATCTGGGATTGTGATTCGCGAAAGACGACATCCCTGCTGTATACAATGGTCTTTGATTCTGGATTCCACAGCTTATAGCCCTTGACCCCTTCCTTATACCCGACGAATATGTTCTTCTCAGACTTATTGTCAAGCTTACCCCTTTTCTCCTTGGGTACATGAACATAAGCGTCACACCCGAACACCCGAACATGTGACAAATTCGGCTTCTTCCCAAACACTGCCTCATATGGTGTACGGTCCTTTACTGATGAGGTCGGTGACCGGTTCTTTAAATAACTGGCCGTGGCTACAGCTTCTGCCCAAAATTCATGCCCCAAACCTGCCCAACTCAGTATGCATCTTGCCCTTTCTATGAGTGACCGATTTAATCTCTCAGCCACACCGTTCTGTTGAGGCGTATATGGGGTCGTCTTCTGCCTTGCAATACCATTATCCACACAGAATTGCTCGAACTTGTCCGAACAGAATTCACCTCCGTTATCTGTTCGAAGTATTTTGATTTTCCTGCCCAATTGGTTTTCAACCAAAACCTTAAATTCTCGAAATTTTTCGAATACATCTGATTTACTTTTGATAAAATAAATCCAACTATATCTCGAAAAATCATCTATGAACGATACATAGTACCTGGATCCTCCAATAGATGGAGTCGGAGTAGGCCCGAAGACATCGCTATGAATCAGCTCGAGAACCTCTGTTGCTCTCGTACCGGTGTGTTGGAAACTAACTCGGTTCTGTTTTCCATGGAGACAGTGTTCACAGAACCCGAAGCCTATAGAGCAATCTGGTACTCCTTCTACCATTTGACTCGAAGCTAAGGTAGACAGTCCCTTTTCACCGATATGCCCTAGCCTCTGATGCCACAACATGGACGTATCATATCCATCTTCCTTGATCTTTTCAGAGACGAAACCACTACCAACAGTCACCGTTTCCCCGAGCAGCTTATACAATGTCCCATAACGGACTCCTCGTGCAATCACAATAGAACCCCGAGTCATCTTGCACGAATTTTTATCACAGCTGAAAGTAACTCCTGAATCAGCCATCGTACCGACTGATAATAGGTTTCTGCTCATCAAGGGTATGTGCATCACGTCTGGAAGAGTCTTCATCGTGCCATTACTCATCCTCAGCTTCACCCTGCCACGCCCGACAATTTGAACTGCAGTATCATCTCCGAGCATGACATCTCCACCATTATATTGCTCATATTCACAGAACCAGTGTCTATGAGGTGTCATGTGGTATGAAGCACCGGTGTCGATCAACCAAATATCCTGATCTGACTGTGCCATACATGCAGCAGCCAAATACATATCTCCTGCATCGACCTCCTTCTTCCCTGAGGATGATTCAGCTTCTTTCTTAAAAACTGGCTTGTTTTTACAGTCCCGCTTTACATGGCCCCACTCTTCACATCTCCAGCATTGTACCCTCCTCTCTCTACTCTTTGATCGCCCACGAGATTTGGATCTGGACCCTCTCCGATTTAGAGTCTTCTCTACTGGCCTACCCCTAGCAGTCAGTGCCTCTCTACCAGAATTTCCTGACCCCTTTCTTCGTGTCTCCTCTGATAACAAGGCCGAACACACGCTCTCATAAGATAATTCTTTATCCCCACCACCGATCACCACAATCAAGTTATCCCACGAATCCGGCAGTGAACAGAGTAGTGTTATCGCCTTGTCATCATCTTGGAACTTAACACCAATTGATACGAGTTGACTAATCAACGTGTTAAAGTTATACAGATGTGTAGAAAACGAGTCGCCCTCATGCATTCGAAGATTATACAGCTTTTTCCTCAAAAACAGCTTATTAACCAACGACTTACTTTGATATAGCGACTCCAGTTTCTGCCATAAATCCCTGGCTGTAGGTTCGCTCATCACGTTTGTCAGAATTGAGTCTGCGAGACAAAGCCGGATCAAACCCTTTGCTTTCCGATCAATCCGATCCCAGTCTTCAATCTCCTTTGGATCCGCCTTTTTGGAGGATGAATCGTCATTCTTCCCCGGTTCCTTTATCGCGATACCAGGCATCGCAGCATCAGGCCTTTCCGTTACGATTGCCGACCAAAGATCTCGATCACAAAGTAGATCCTCCATCTTCATCTTCCACAGATCGAACCGCGTCCCATCGAATTTTTCGATCTCAATCCGTGACCCTCCTGACATCTCAGATAAACCCTAATTCCTCGAACACAAGGCTCTGATACCAATTGATGGGATTTATCGCACACCGAATCAGAACGATCACACAGAAATCAAGAAAATTGAATGACGCACGAGATTACCCAGGTTCACCCCAGAATAGGGCTACGTCCTGCAAGAGATTTTCACTATGATATTCTGTTTACAGCCTCTCAACTCGTTACAATGATCAGCATAAAACGAGCAAAATATATATGCCCTAAATGGGCCCAAAAACCTAAACCTAGCGAAACCTCTATTAAGCCCATAACATACGGGTTAACTTAAATAAAAGTCCCGCTGCCCGGTCAGCGGAAGCCCCGCCCGCTGACCGGGCAGCGGGACACCCGTGTCGGGGGCGCTGCCCCCGAACCCCCGCATCCCACGCGCATGGGTCACATGTCGTCGGATAACACTTTGGTTTCCCTAAGCTCACGTGGGCATACCCTGTGTGAGAAACAAGGGTCCCCGAAGTATTCGCCAACTCCAACACAATAACCTATTGAAGGCCTGTTTTTTGGGAAAATTTCAAAAAAACAAATTGTTCGAATGCTCTGATTTTCTCAAATAAAGGTTTGAAGTAGATTTTATTTCAAAGAAAGACCTGAAGTACCTTCTTTATTTCAAAGAAGGACATTGCCGAAGAACATTTTCGTTTTTTACTATTATAATTTTTTTTCGTTTTTTCTTTTTCTATTTTCATTTCATTTTATTTTCTTTTTTCTTTTCGCTTTTCCTTTTCCCTCCCTTGGCCATCGCTCAAGCAAGGGCCGCCGACACTGCTGTCAGGCAACCCTTGCCTGGGCCGGTGTCGCCCTCGACTAGGCCAGCTTTGGGCAAGGGTTGCCTCGCCGGATTGCTGATCTCATAAAGATATTTATCTTCTTTTTAAGATCTGAATCGAACCCAGTAGCTTGCAAGAACTTCTCTGCCGATCCGAGAGGGTGCTCGGTTCGATTATGGTCTCTGATCTTGGTGGGTTTTGGTGGAGAAGTTGAAATTCCATCGATCTTTTCTTGAGTGGGAAAACAGGGGAGGGGGTTCCTCCTGTAATTGCATTCTGATTGTTTCTTGGCTCTCAATTTTTGGAAAAATAGTGAACGAGAATTGGAACCATGTAAGAGGGAGAGAAAGGAAAAGGTTCGAAGAATCTAGAACTTGGGTGTTTGATGGTGGGTTTGGTTTGGAAGATAGGCAATCCGGCGAGGCAATCCTCCTCGATACCAACCCTAGCGAAGGGTTGCCCGATGCAGGCCTAAGCGAGGGTGACCCACACTTGACGGTGGCGTAGGTGGGATTTGGATCACCTGACATTGGGATTTCCGTGACATGTATAACATTACTCAAATCAGGCTGTCCAAATGAAAATGGATGGCCTGATTTGAAAGAGGGTATTCAAAATTTTTCAAACCCCGAAAAAATTCCCGCTTAATTTTTTTTCCTCCCTCTCAACAAATGACATGGCCCATTCTTGACCGTCCATTTTCATTTAGACGGTCTGATTTAAATAATGCTATGCATGTCACGAAAACTCAATGTCAGGTGATTCGGATCCGCATAAGTGTCCCTTAGGCGAGGCCGGCTTTGACTAGGGAAGAAGAAAAAAGGGAAAAATAAATAGAGAAAAGGGGAAAAAAAAAAGGGAAAGAGTGTTAGCATGTCTTGAATTAATTATGGGCTTGGGCCAATGTTAGGGCTTGAGGGGTAATAGTATAAATATTGCTCTTCTCAAACTGTTAGATATTGAAGCATATTTGAGCCTCCTTTTGTAATCTTTGATTCCATAGTGGATTTTGCTTCTACTCTCTCGTGATTTTTGTGACATTCTGGTTTTCCAGTCATTTCAAGACTTATCACAGAGAATGTATCTAATGATGTAATTCAGTCTTATCTCGCTCGGATCTGATCAATCACGAGTTAACCGACCATAAAGGGAAAGGCTAACGCAGGACAAAGTACGTGGACCTACGGAACTCAAATAGGAAATGACACTCTGACCATAAGGATTGACGATGGAATATTTAGAACCATTAAGGGTCGATCTAAGAACGATTAAGGAAGGCATTGCGAGCGTTGTACGATTGGGACAAGGGTGATACCGTTTAACCAATGTATAATTTGCAAAAAATTTCCTAAATCGAACGATGACGATTGAGACCGTCGGAGCTAGTAATAGGCCCTCGCAATTACATGACAACCAAAGTCGCCATGAGCTGTCGAGTCCAAAGTGTGATGAGAATCATAGAGTCGATACGAGTAATGTATGCAAAAGTCACCCGTTAGTTCGGGATAGCTTGAAATTTCATTTGGTAGAGTAATGACCCAAAGACGAGTCTCGAAATTGAGAAATGTAAAATTGAGAATTCCAAAATTTATTTCATTAGACGTCACCTCATCGAAGGAAAGTTTGAATCAGAAAAACGACGTTTCGGACGACAAGGACGAAGTTACCATTTTGCCCCTCAAGTCTTGGCTTTTTCTTAATAATTAAACAAGGGCTTTTTGGACAATTACCCTACCTCAAGACTGCCAAAAATTTGGATGGTTAATGGCCATTGGATGAGCTAAATTATTACTCTTAAAGACGAAGATGGCGCACTGTTTCAGCAGCCCCGGGTCAGTTCGGCACTGCTGAGCCACCGCGCCACAAGTCGCCGTGGCCAAAAGCGCTGTTGACACCTAAATTTTGATTTTTCTTAAATTATTCATTTTCTAAAAAAAGAGAGAGAATTAGACTTGATTCTCACAAAAAAAAATAATTAATTTTCATGCATAGCATTTTTTAATTTTCTTTAGCATACATTGCATTTGCATGTTTGGACTGGCGGTTGAGGATTCAAGCTTAATTCTGTCGGGTAACTTGGACTTGAATATTAATAAAATTTCGACAATGTGAAAGTCATATGTGCCAAATTTTCGATGAATTTTCTTAAATTTTATTGGCCCAATTCTATCCGTTCAAATTTTTTAGGCTTTTAATTAATTTTCCGGTTTGAGCCCGAAGTCACATGAGTAAGCCCAAGGCGACGCAATTCGCAGCTAGCCCTTTTCCTCCATGGCCGAACTTTTGAAGTGTTTCGACCCATTAAGACTTCTTAAGATCAGAATTTTTAATCGAACTGCCGTTATCGAATCCTACAAAGTGTTTCTAATCCGACGGCCAAGGATCAACTCTATGGGGGTTCTCTTATTCTATAAATACACAACTTAGCTCTAGGGTTGAGGAGGCCGACACAATTCACTATACGGCAGATTGAGGAGGCCACAAAAAATTCATAGACGGCATTATTGAGAGGAAAAAATTCTGTTCGACGGCCAGAGGAGGGCAGAATTCGGGAAGCCATGGACGCGAACTCATGGAGGAATTTTGAGGCCGCACTATCATAATACATGGCAGAATTTTGAGAGCATAAAATAGAGAGGGATCGTGAGGACAACTAGGGAAGGAAACAAGGCCAAAGGAGAAAATTCATGATGGAAAAGAGGAAGTGGTAGCTGTGATTTTAAAAAAATCACATGGAGACAAAAGGAGAGTCCATGCAGAAACGTCCAAAAGAGGCACACATGAGGAGAAGTTTTCCTTTCTTCGTTTGTTTTCTTCTACTTTGATAATTAATTGTGCAATCCCTTCCGGAAAGGCTTTGTCTTTTGATCTTTATTTGCAATGTCCATGAAAGAGACAACTCAGGACTTTCCAGGCTCATTGAGAGAGCGTGTACGAGAGAGGATAGGATGAGAAACGGGAGTCCTAGCTTGCACCTGATACATAACGAAGCACCATCCTTCGCGGTCCCTTTCTATAGACGCTCGACGTCCTCCAGCAGCCGATGGTCGAGCACGAGCATGGCTGTACATCCGACGACCAGCTATACCTCGACGGCTGAAACTTCATCTACGAGTCTCCCCTGACAAGTATCCATGCTTTCCTCGATGACTGCTGCTCCATTAACTCCATCTACAACGATGAATCTATGTCAATGGTTATGGATCACTTGTGGCGAAGATTGTGTCGAAGAGAATTAGACCGACAAGGCTGCTAGCATCCCCAGCTACGGTGCCTACTTCCCGTAAAGACAAGTGTTCGGAGGCCCAAGGAAAGTAAAATTCTGCTTTGTTCTTGATCATCAATCCTTTTTTATTTGTCTAGCAAAGCTACTTGGCAACCATCAAGGATTTCAACGTGCCTGGCAATTCTCCACACATCCGCGTTTTTTTTTCCTTGATAGCATTCGGTGGTCAAACGGTTCAGCGAGTTTTTGGAGTCAAAAGGATACAAGACCAGCCTACGTTTGATTCTAGCATCTCCGTAGTGAGCCTGTTTGCATTGTTGAAATTGTCTCAAGTAGCTGTTCACAGAACACACACTACGGCTAGGTGTCTCGTTTCTTTTCGCAGGTCTAATTCACAGTACCTACTGTGACCGTATGCAATCTCCTTGCTGCTAGTCAAGAGCTGGTTTTTCGTGAGCCATAGTTGCAAACCGCCGGTTTCATCTAAGATCGAACCATTCTTCAAGTTTGGTGGGCAAATTTTGGAGCGAACTTCGATTTAGGAAATTGCAGCTCGCAATATAAGGTAAAATTCTATCTTCATATATCAAGATTACCATGTTTTCCTAATTTGACTTGTTTGAATTATTTGAGCATATCCATGAGGTTCTGATTGCTTAATTTGGATTATCGAAATTTGAAGCGAGTTGTGCATATCTCACATATATTTTTCGAAACTAGGGTTATCCGGAGATTTTATGTAAGCCCGATGATATTGTGCATATTTGGCATATCCTGTGGATAATATTTGAGTGAATGGAATCTTGATGATATCTGGAGGATAATGGGCGTGTCTCGAATTTTGAATATATTTTCGGACTTTGGTCATTTTTGGGATATTCTGATTGGATTTTAGACACTTGATTTGAATTGTGAGATAATCTGAATTTTGATCATTATTTTTAAAAGATTGAGCACAGTTTTTCATAATATAAAATGGTCAAACTTGAATCTCTTCTCAAAAATCAGAACATTTTGGATAAGATCGCATTCCGATTGAAAGTTTCAAACATATCTTTAAAATTTGCGAAATTATCTTAACATTCTTTGAATATCTTAGGAAGATAATTTTCCTAAATTAAAAAGATCATATCTAAACATACTTTGAATATCTCAGGAATATAATTTTCCTAAATTAAATAGATATGATCCTTGGTGGATAGGGGGCTTATCCCCTTGACAATTTCGACCACCCTAGTGGTTCTCGAAAATTTTTAAATATTTGCACACTTTTAAATAAGCATGCCTATAATATATGCTCCTCTTGTGCCTATGTCCCTTCAGAAAATTAAATCATATACCTTACTCATGATCTTATGAGGTGGGATGGGGGTTTAGTATAAGACTTCGTATTCTTTCCCTCTGGCAAGAGGGATGTTGTCGTCTTATACATGTATTCGCATACTAACTCGAATCTTCGAGGGTGTAGCGTTAAAAATTCTACTCTAATCCGAATCTTCGGAGATGAGTGAATTATCGGCAATTCGGATATAAAGGTATATTATGAGCATTCTTGTTTAATTTTGTTCAAATCCTTTTTTAAGAAATTCGAAAATCCAAAAAAATTAATAACACAAAAAAGAAAACATTTCAAGTCACATGAACCAATCGAAAAGACATTGTCATGAAATTGGTACCGAAAGGGCGTTAATTTTTAATTAATGTAACCAAGTCCCCGAACTCGTTATCTCTCGTTCGTAGAAATAAAATAGTTCTCCCGCTATTTTATTTAGGTTTCTAATCTACCTACCAAGAAAAGGTTAGTGGCGGCTCCTAAATTAAAAAAAATCTTTTTGATGAATCCTAAGTTGCGAATTGGTAGGGGCTTGGGAGAGTCCGCATTAGGTTAGTTAATTCATCTAATTAACCTAATAATCCATTAGCCTAAATAATTTTTAGGTCGCGACAGCTTGGCGACTTCGCTGAGGATCGAACCCAGAATCCCATGTGCGAGCGGTTTACCGCAGTACTTGGCCACGTAAACCACGTTGGCCATGTCGAGTTGCGTCTCCGTGCCGTGCGATAAATTCTTGCGAACGCAAGCCACGTCGCTGTCCCTCACCGCGTTACAGCAGCCTACCGAAGGCTGCCCCCTTGGTTCTCCCTTAAACACAAAAGGGGCGCACTGTTTCAGCAGCCCCGGGTTAGTTCGGCACTGCTGAGCCACCGCGCTACAGGTCGTCGTGGCCAAAAGCACGGCCACAAATAAATTCACCTCGAATCTGGCCATTTGTAGCTTCATTTTTCTTGCGTATTTTGTGTGCGTGTATGTCTCTGGATAGTGAAGGGGTGAGCGCTTTATATAGAGAGGGGAATTGTATAAACAGAATCTGAAGCACTCTTGGTGGGACAGAGAAATTGGCGATGAGCATGAAAAAAAAAAGTTGTTGAACGGAACCTATTTTTGAGGAAGTACGCTACGCGTGAATCTAACAAATCGTTTAATTCGTCATTCAATCTGGCTAAACAAACCACAAACTAAATAGTAAATACGACCAAAAGAGATGTGTCAACAACACACAATCGAACGCTTACTTCACTAGTCCTCGCAGGTGCATTGACCAACAAAAATAAAAAATTCAAACACCGGTTGTCTCTCGTGTAACACCAATCCCTCTTCTTGTAGAGACCCACATCTGCAAGTTGTTGTCTCGCGCGCAAGACCATACGAGGATCAAACCGTTTAGAAGTAAGATTAGTGGTATACTTGCCTCAGGTCGCCGCACGAAGATAACAGAGCTCGAACCTCCGCTCGAACAAGCCCAAAATGACCTTCTTCCTCCTTACCTCCACGGCCACCGAGAGGAACGAGCAAGGGACCGATTGGACTGAGAAAGTTGAGCACGAGAAAATATAACCTCGCCTTTTACCTCATGGCCCCTTATAGATCTCTACTTTCGAGTACCCAAATTTCACTTTGAAAATCGATATCATCATCGCGCTTTGCCTTCATTGTTTGTATTTTGTCATTGGAAAACGACAACAACATACCTAACCTCACCTTTCATCTAAACATCACTATTGGACCGTAATAAATGTAGTTGAGTTTATATTTGTACAATTTGAGCTAAGTGGCTATTGAGTCATTGAAAGAGATTTAAGTGTTTTATTTATTTATTTACCTATCTTTGATTTTTGCGTAATTAAAATATTATGTGAAAGAACAAACGGGTAAGCCCACAACTCGTATTGGGTCCTCACGACCTATTAAATTCTCTGATGTTATGGATTCGTGATGCTACAGATTTGGGAATTTCCATTATTAGTGGTTTTCGTCATTGACCTATTTGTCTTGTCCTCTAATGCAATGGCTTTGAAAGATTAGATAATTGAACGGATGAACTATGTTCTCGTTTAAATTTACGTGGATCTGATGAATGAAACTCAGTACACGATTCTATTCTGTTAGTCCCTTCCCCTCCATTTTCCTTGATCGGCCTCTTTGCCTTGTAAAGCAGTCATCCCCGAGTCAACGACGGAAAAATGCATTGGTGCTTGTTTCGCTGCACATGCTGGCAAATTTCTTGCCAGTCAAGTAAGTCTAGATATTCAGATCCTTGCTGATCAAACTTATAACTTGTTTTCTGAGCTTCTAGTGATGAAAGATCAAGTAGTTATTCAATCCCTTATCTGGTTGATTTTGCTTTCAGTTTTTGAAATGGTGTGCTTTTCTTGACAACCCCGTGACATATCCAACAATCTCAAAATCATGCATTTTGCTATATTCACAAATGAGTTCGACATGTCGGGAAGCTGTTTAGGAGCACAGCCATGTACTTCTTCGATCATCCCAAGAAATAAACGTCCCAGATGGACTTTCCTTTTTGACTTTTGTGTTACCAGATTTGGACGTGGACTCCCCTTTTCTTGACCAAGACTCTAGCTTGCAATTGGGAAAGCAAATCAATAGCACATAATTCTTCTTTCTGACCAAAAGTCCAACTTGCATTATCTTTTTTCTTGATTAACATTGCATGAAATCTTCCGTGGATGTCGTCCACAAATATTCGATTCCACAATTTCGCTTCGGGCTCAAACTCGACACATATTTCAACAAACTGGACTGCTGCAAATTCAATCTGTTGGAGCCTAAAAATCATGTAAAACAAGCACCACGAAGCGCAAGTCCCTAACCCATCGCCTTGAGTTCCGTCGTCTACGTTGAATTGCAAGCTGCAACTGTTCAGCAGGGGGATCTTCCATCCACCACTGAGCATTATACTAATTTTTCCGTCATTGTCCACGGAATCATCATTCGAAGTGATGAAGGTTTGGCTTTTAGTGGGAGATAGTGGTAAACCTGAGAATAGTCAATAAAAGAGCATATTGCATGGAAGCACGATCAGTGGTGGAGATTGACGTGCTTGGAGCCCAATTCTTTTGCCGTACGTAGTTCTTTTTGTTGGGCTTTTTATTTAAAACCAAGTCCAGCCCACTTGCCCTTTATTTTGTTAATTCAATACCTAGGGCAGTAGCAGACAAAAGACATACAGTACGCACGAGAGAGTGTAGCCACCGAGAGAGAAAACGCAGCAAACAGTGCAGGGGCGCAGCAGCAGATTTTCTGTGCGTCCATCTGAGATCAAATCGACGATCGGAGGTCTTCCCGTGGTCCGATTGGGCTAAAATTTTGACAGCATCTTCAAGACTCGTTGTTCTTGATTCTGTACGGTTGGATCGTGATTTGAAGGTATTTACTATATCGGTTCATGGGTATTTCGGGACTGCATATTTTGGGGGTGATTTTCATCCGGTTCTCTCGTTTACGTGTTGTTGTTGCTTGATCTTCACTTATAGCTTTGGGATTTTATTGTCGTTGTATTCAGCGAGTTGTGTACCCAAACGATTAATATTTAGTGAAGATTCGGGTGGACTCCGTGATCGGTCTCGTTGTTTTTATCCTTCGCAAAAAAGGGGTTTTCCACGTAAAAATTCTGGTGTTGTTTTCTTTCAATTCGCATATTTCCATTGGTTAGCTTGAATTGGTTTCTCACAGGTTTAGTCAAAGGGGGAAAGTTATATCCGCTGCTTGTCTGTTTTTCCCAACATAGTGGTATCAGAGCATTGTTTTTTGACTGAACGATGGAACCGAACGTGAGCAGAATGATTAGTTTGAATGGAAAGAATTATCATGTATGGAGAGGAAAGATGGAAGATCTACTATATGTGAAACGGTGGCATTTACCAGTGTTTGCTTATACTAAACCTGATAATATGAGCGATGTCGATTGGAATCTTGAGCACAAAATTGTGTGTGGATTTATTCGACAATTTGTCGATGATAATGTTTTGAATCACATCAGCAAAGAATCGCATGCTAGGACATTGTGGAATAAGCTGGAGTCATTATATGCACGGAAGACTGGCAACAACAAAATATGTTTGATTAAACAATTTATGGAGTTGCATTATAGAGATGGCCAATCTATATCAGATCACTTGAATGAGTTTCAGGGAGTGATAGATCAACTTTATGCCATGAATATTAAATTTGATGATGAAGTGCAGGGACTTTGGTTGCTATGTACCTTGCCGGAATCTTGGGAGACTTTTCGTATGTCTTTAATTAATGCTGCACCTGATGGTATTGTTACCATAGATTTTGCAAAAAGTGGTGTTCTGAATGAAGAGATGAGAAGAAAAACACATGGTTCTTCCTCTCATTCAGAAGCTCTAGTTGTTGAAAACAGGGGCAGAAGTCAGAGTTGAGGTCCGAAAGGTAGATACAAGAGCCGAAGCAAGTCAAGATCATGGAAGAAGACTATTGAGTGTCATCATTGTGGTAAGATGGGTCATATAAAGAAAAATTGCTTCCAGCTGAAAAATGAGATGAGGAATGAGAAGAAAATGGCAATGAAAATAACGAGAGAAGAAATAATTGTGGTGATGATCGGGTGGCAACTGCTACTGATGAACTTGTTATTGTTTGATATGATGATAATGTTAATTTTGCATGTGATTATTCAAACTGGGTTATTGATAGTGGAGCTTCTCTTCATATTACCTCCAGGAAAGAATTCTTTACATCCTACAGGTCAGGAAATTTTGGTACCTTAAGGATGGGTAATGACGGTTTGGCTACTGTTGTTGGCATAGGAGATGTATGCTTGGAGACTAGTACTGGAGCAAAACTAATTCTGAAAGATGTTAGACATGTTCCTGATATTCGTTTGAATTTGATTTCGACTGGAAAACTTGATGATGCAGGATTTTGCAGTACTTTTGACAATGGTCAGTGGAAACTCACCAGAGGCTCATTAATTGTGGCTAGAGGTATGAAACAATCTTCCTTATATTTATTTCAGGCTAAGATTTCCAATGACATGTGTAGTGTTGTGGAAGATGAGAATGCAACTGCATTATGGCACAAGAGGCTTAGTCACATTAGTGAGAAAGGAATTGGCTTATTAGCTAAAAAAGGTTTACTCTCTAGAGTAAAGAGTGCAAGACTTGAGATGTGTGCACATTGTTTAGCAGGAAAACAACGAAGAGTTTCTTTCAAGAGTCATTCGCCTTCGAGAAAATCAGAGTTGCTAGAACTAGTGCATTCAGATGTTTGCGGTCCAATAAAACCACTAACACTTGGTGGTGCAGCCTACTTTGTAACCTTCATCGATGACCATTCAAGAAAATTATGGGTTTATTTCTTGAAGACGAAAGATTAAGTGTTAGATGCATTCAAGCAGTTTCAAGTTTCAGTTGAAAGATAGACTAGAAAGAAGTTGAAATGCATTCGTTCAGATAACAGTGGTGAGTACATCTGGCCATTTGATGAATATTGCAGGTAACAGGGAATTCGACATCAGAAGACACCTCCTAAAACGCCTGAGTTAAATGGTGTAGCGGAAAGAATGAACAGAACACTGATTGAGAGAGTCAGATGTTTGATTTCAGATGCAAAATTGCCAAAATCTTTTTGGGGAGAAGCTTTGAGTACAGTGGTACATGTTCTTAATATTTCTCCCATTGTTGCTTTAGATGGTGATGTTCCAGACAGAGTTTGGTTTAGAAAGGAATTTTCATATGATCATCTAAAGGTGTTTGGCTGCAAAGTTTATGTTCATGTTCCCAAAGATGAGAGGTCCAAGTTAGATGTCATGACAAAAGAGTGCATCTTTCTTGGTTATGGTTCTGATGAATTTGGCTACAGGCTTTATGATCCAGTTACTAAGAAAATTATCAGAAGTCGAGATGTAGTATTCGTTGAGAATGAGACCATTTGTGATATTGAGAAGATGAAGAAGACAGATTCTCGTGATTCTGATATGTTAGTTGATACTAGCTCAATTTCACCTTTTGAGTTGCAGGAACAGTTGCATGATCAAGTTGAAGACGATGGTCAGACTACAGATCAACAGGTTCAGGGTCAGACTCATAATGATCAGTCGATTGAAAATCAGGCTCAGGGTGACCAGCATCATTCAGATGACATTGATGCTCAAGAGATTGCACCATTAGCTCCACCAACTACTGCTTTGAGGAGGTCTACCAGAGACCGCACCTCATCTACTAGATATTCCTCTAATGAGTATATTCTATTGACAGATGCAGGTGAACCTGAAACTTTTGAAGAAGCGGTAGAAGATAAAAACAAGAATGAGTGGTTTGGGCCTCTCTCAACCCAAAAGCTAGCTCAATTTCACCTTTTGAGTTGCAGGAACAGTTGCATGATCAAGTTGAAGACGATGGTCAGACTACAGATCAGCAGGTTCAGGGTCAGACTCATAATGATCAGTCGATTGAAAATCAGGTTCAGGGTGACCAGCATCATTCAGATGACATTGATGCTCAAGAGATTACACCATTCGCTCCACCAACTACTGCTTTGAGGAGGTCTACCAGAGACCGCACCTCATTTACTAGATATTCCTCTAATGAGTATGTTCTGTTAACAGATGCAGGTGAACCTGAAACTTTTGAAGAAGCGGTAGAAGATAAAAACAAGAATGAGTGGTTTGATGCAATGCATGATGAGATGAAGTCATTGCATGACAATCATACTTTTGAGTTGGTGGCATTACCTAAGGGTAAAAGAGCTTTGAAGAACCGATGGGTTTACAGATTGAAGCAAGATGAGACGACTTCGCGTCCTCGATATAAAGCTAGATTGGTTGTTAAAGGCTTCAATCAGAAAAAGGAAATTGACTATGATGAGATCTTCTCACCAGTTGTAAAAATATCTTCAATTCGAGTTGTTTTGAGTTTAGCAGCGAGCCTTGATCTCGAGGTTGAGCAGATGGACGTGAAGACCGCTTTCCTTCTCGGTGACTTGGAGGAAGACATATACATGGAGCAGCCTGAAGGTTTTCAGGTTAAAGGTAAAGAGAATTATGTTTGTAAACTGAAGAAAAGCTTGTATGGCTTAAAGCAGGCACCGAGGCAATGGTATAGAAAATTTGAGTCTTTCATAGGGGAGCAATCTTATAAGAAGACTACTTTTGATCATTGTGTATTTGTACAGAAATTTTCTGAAGGTGATTTTATTATCCTATTGCTCTATGTTGATGACATGTTGATTGTTGGTCAGAATGCTTCCAGGATTGACAGGTTAAAGCAAGATTTAAGCAAGTCTTTTTCGATGAAAGACTTGGGACCGGCTAAGCAGATTCTTGGTATGAGGATCACTCGTGACAGACAGGCGAAGAGATTATGGTTATCTCAAGAGAAGTACATAGAGAAAGTACTTCAAAGGTTCAAAATGGACAAAGCTAAAGTTGTAAGTACACCTCTTGCTACACACTTTAAGCTTAGTCATAAACAATGTCCGTTAACTGAGAAAGATCTGAAAGAGATGGAAAAAGTTCCTTATGCTTCTACAGTGGGTAGTCTGATGTATGCAATGGTTTGCACAAGACTAGATATAGCTCATGCAGTTGGAGTGGTTAGCCGTTTTATGTCAAATCCAGGTAGAGAGCACTGGAATGCATTGAAGTGGATATTGAGATATCTCCGAGGCACTTCTAGTTTGAGACTTTCATTTGGGAGTGATAATCCGATTCTTGATGGATATACTGATTCTGACATGGCAGGGGATATTGACACAAGAAAATTTACTTCGGGTTATCTGATTACTTTCTCAGGGGGAGCTGTGGCTTGGCAGTCAAGGTTGCAAAAATGTGTTGCCTTGTCGACGACAGAGGCAGAGTTCATCGCAGCAACTGAAGCATGTAAGGAATTGCTTTGGATGAAAGAGTTCACGCATGAGCTTGGTTTCAGTCAAGAGATGTATGTTTTACTTTGTGAAAATCAAAGTGCTATACATCTTGTAAAGAATTTCACTTTTCATGCCAGGTCAAAGCATATTGATGTGAGGTATCACTGGATACGAGAAACTCTGGAATCCAAAGGGTTAGAACTTGAGAAAGTACACACAGATGATAATGCTTCAGATATGATGACGAAGGCTCTCACTAGAGAGAAGTATGAATTTTGTCGGCGTCAGGCCGGCATGGATTTCTAATGAATTCTTTTTTGTCGGGATCTTCCTTAATGGCTGGAGGGGGAGATTTGTTGGGCTTTTTATTTAAAGCCAATTCCAGCCCACTTGCCCTTTGTTTTGTTAATTCAATACCTAGGGCAGCAGCAGACAAAAGACATACAGTACGCACGAGAGAGTGTAGCCACCGTGAGAGAAAACGCAGCAAACAGTGCAGGGGCGCAGCAGCAGATTTTCTATGCGTCCATCTGAGATCAAATCGACGATCGGAGGTCTTCCCGTGGTCCGATTGGGCTAAAACTTTGACAGCATCTTCAGGACTTGTTGTTCTTGATTCTGTACGGTTGGATTGTGATTTGATGGTATTTACTGTATCTGTTCGTGGGTATTTCGGGACTGCATATTTTGGGGGTGATTTTCATCCGGTTCTCTCGTTTACGGTGTTGTTGTTGCTTGATCTTCACTTATAGCTTTGGGATTTTATTGTCGTTGTATTCAGCGAGTTGTGTACCCAAACGATTAATATATAGTGAAGATTCGGGTGGACTCCGTGATCGGTCTCGTGGTTTTTATCCTTCGCAAAAAAGGGGTTTTCCACGTAAAAATTTTGGTGTTGTTTTCTTTCAATTCGTATATTTCCATTGGTTAGCTTGAATTGGTTTCTCACAGGTTTAGTCAAAGGGGGAAAGTTATATCCACTGCTTGTCTGTTTTTCCCATCACTTTTTACATGTTTGCAGCTTCTTGAACGTTGCCAAAAACACCGTCATCGTAGATCAGCCGCAAGTTGCGTCGCTCGAGCAGTACTGCGTCCAAGCCGTCCCAGTTCGATTCCCGAGTCGTTGATCTGAAACAGGAAATAATCCGACAATATTCATTCTAGGTAAAAATCCTATCCAATTTCTATTTGTCAAATATTTATTCCTGTTTTTGAACTAAGGTTATCTGTTAGCATATTTTCCTCAAATTAGGTTTTGTGTCTCTACGACAACGTGCAAATTCGGACTAATCTTGACCTTGAAATTTGTTACGATGGCATGGGGATCAAGATATTTTAATCTTAACCACTAGATTTGATTTCTCGATCCAATTTGTCATGTAACTCGAATCGGAAAATATTTTCATAAAAAATCATGCATTTTTTTTATGTGTTTTGATTTGTTTCCTAAAATGAAAAAAAAATACCACAAAGATTTAGAAGATAACGTTTCCATTAAACTTTGTCTTTCCAATCTTGGATTAGGAACATAGGATTTCCTAGAGGTCCTATCTTATCGATTGAGGGCAATAAGCCAAACATATTTGAAATCCAACAGTAAATCAGATTGCCTTTTTTTAAAATGTTTAAAATAGGTGAATAAAGGGGTAAAACATTTTCTAAAAAATTATGGGTTTTAATGAAACTTAATTCCGACTCATTTCTTAATCCATTGATGGATTTAGTTTTTATATACGTTAGTGATAATATGGGTGTTAAACGGATTCACAACTTAGACCCACAACCCACCTCTGCGCCTCTTTCTTCACTTTCTCTCTTTCTCTCGTCTTCATTCGATCTCATGTAATTTGCTCACTCCACGTTCTCACCTCAGTTTGGGTATAGATTTTTTTTTAGATCTGGTTAAACGTGAAAATGTTTTAGCAAAATGAATCGAGAATAGATCTGTATTACATGAAAATCGTTCAAATCATATTAAACGAATCAATTTGGTTCGGATTATTTTCGATCCGATCCGACCAGCTCATTTGGCAGGGTCAGGAAAGAACGAGAGAGGCAGGGAAAAGTAGGTTTCCTTTGAGGCACTGTTTTGGCGTCGACCTGCAACCCCAGCTGGGCGGGGGAGAAGACTTGTGTAAATGATCGACGCCTGCTTGGCAACAACGGTAAACTAGAACTCACTCAGCCAAAGTCAAAATGGTGAGGTCAAAGAAGTTGAAAAGTGGGGGTTGCAATTACACCACCCCCTCTCTTGGATTGATACCGCGCACCAACCCCACCGCCAGGACCACAACCAATGTGAAAGGCACGACTCGGGGACGCATTTATGGGATCCACAGTCCACCACATCAAAAATTGAAGTGCGTGGCGACTGGCGTTGCGTCCGTTTTAAGTGAGAAGCGCAAACGCTCTGCTAGCCAAAAACATCAAGTTCACTCAAAAGAATTTGCTGCTTTCTGAAGCTTGAAGCTCCTCTCACTTGTCTAAGTTATGGAGGGCAACAAAGGCACGGTGTGTGTGACGGGCGGTACCGGCTTCATAGCTTCATGGCTCATCATGAGGCTCCTCGAACACGGCTACTCGGTCCGGACCACTGTCAGACCCGACCCGGGTAAGTCTCTCTCTTCTTTCCTGCTTGAAACATGGAGGTTCATGCTCGCCATGAGTTCTGATCAAGTGTATTGTCTTAGATGGATGTTTTGTACTGTACATGTCGTCGACAATCCAACATGCCCTGATCAGTTTGTAATGTGATTGCCCTATTTGTTCCGATCAGATGGCAGTAGAGACATCAGCTTCTTGAAAAATCTACCGGGAGCATCAGAAAGGCTCCGAATCCTCACCGCCGACCTCGGCGACCCCGAGAGTTTTGGGCCAGCCATCCAAGACTGTGTCGGGGTCTTCCACGTGTGTTGACATCTAAATTTTGAATTTTAGAAAGCACGAAATGAGAGTTAGTCATAATTCTCGCAAAAAATAAATTTCCTCATGCATGGCATATTTAATTTTCTGTCAGTCATCTTCATGGAAAATCAGAGCTAATTTTTAGTTCTAACAAAAACCTAAGCAATTTTTCATATTTAATTTTTGGTATCCATTGCATTGCACCTTCAATTTTGTCGGACTAGTGGCGAATGATCTCAAAATGATGATTCTAAACTCAATTTGATCGATTGGACCAAGCCTGCCGTGTATGGAAATTTGGCCAAAACCCATGGATATTAATAGTGTCGAAAATCGCGGGCCAAGGTGGAAAATTGGTTTGATTAGTGATAGTCTTCATTGAATATTTATATATCTTCAAGGTGGATAAAAGAAAAAATAATAAAAAATATGCACCCATTGTGTGGCTGATCAAGGTGGATTTACGTGGCTGAACATGAACAAAAGAGGAAAGAAATAATAAAATATGCACATGGTTAGCAAAGGAAACAAATATTTTGAGCAAATATATTCTAAAGATATCTTCACGTGTCCATAGGCTTGAGCAGAAAGAAAAGCACACACAAGAGGAAACCAAATATTCTGTCGTTCAGGACTTGGACGCTTATAAAAGGCTCGTCCAAAACAGAAAATGGGAAGAACACAAAGAGGGGGCTGGTCCAAAACAGAAAATTCGAGAATACAAAGAGAGGGGCAAAAAAATTCTACTCTGACACACACCATTCACGTGAAACAACGAGAGAGAAAGAACTTTGGTTGGGTGCAATCCTGGTGAGGCGCACATGTTCGTAAATATCAAGTGGATACGTATCCACTAATCGGGGAATACATCTTCGTTCTAGAGGGTTTTTCGGCAAAAAATTCTTGGTTGGCTAGTTGTCTCCGGCGAATTCCTGTCACTCCAGCCGTCCTTGTCCTTCACATCTATACCTTCCATCGATGGAGAAGCCGACACACAAGTGCCGACCCGCTCGTACTTGCTGTCCGGTGCCAGTTTCTGCTACTGTTTCAAGGTTCTTTTGGTCGTATTCCAGTCTGGCTTTGCTGCTGTTTGGTGCCCAAATCTGCTCGTTATCCAGACAATATCCCTCGCTATCCATCAGTGCAAGTCTTGGAATCGAATTAACTTAAAGGTGTGATCTCGATTGATAATCTCAAATCAAGTTTGCCAGTTGCTGAAAAGGTATGTCTGTAAAACGTTGATTGCAATTCGATGCTTTTAAATTAGTAACTTGCATCATACGTTGTTTTGTAATTGACTGGTCAAATTTTGCTCATGCTGGGTGAACAGTGCTTTGATCTTGTGCTTGTTCGGTTGAAGTGGTGTAATCTTTAATTATTTTGCCGATTGCTTTTCCTTATCTTTGTTGATGAATTGTTATCTTGGCTTAATTTGATATATTCCAAAAATTCCTGAACACTTTAGTAAGATATGGTTTCCTAGAAATCATATCTAATTGAAATTTTAGGAAGATGGGGTTTCCATGAAACCTTATCATATAAAACTTTATAAGCAAGTGAGTCAAGACAATGAAATTCTCGATATATCCCCTAGTGGTCGAATTTATCGTAAAAAAAAAAGGAAAGAGTAAAAAATCACATTCAGGCATATATGGCATATTTCGCATTAATTAGATAGCATATATTCAATCCCGTGCGTATGTCATGTCTGCATATTAGGTTAAATAAGATAACATCTTTGTTCATTTTTTTTATAAATAAAAAATGCATAAAAATCCAAAAAAAAAAGATTATCTGCTACGTTATATTTTTCATGTCACATTGTTGCCACGTCATTTTTGCCACGTCATTCTTCCACGTCATTTTTGCTATGTAATTCCACGTCATTTTGCCATGTCATGTTGCCATGTCATTTTTGCCATGTCATTTTTGCCACGTCATTCTTTCACGTCATTTGCCATGTCATTTTGCCATGTCATGTTGCCACGTTATTTTGCCACGTCATTTTTTGCCATGTCATTCTTCCACGTCATTTGCCATGTCATGTTGCCACGTCATTTTTGCCATGTTATGTTGCCACGTCATTTTGTCACGTCATGTAATTCCACGTTATTTTGCCATGTCATGTTGCCATGTCATTTTTACCACGCATCTTTGCCACGTCATTATGCCATATCATTTTGCTATGTCATTTCACACGTCATTAGTCTCATATTTAGGGTATTCATGCTAGGTGAGTCTAATTGCTGGGTTGATTTTCTTGAATTAGAAGATTGCACGCCGCTTAGTCTAATTATAATTTGTCGCATGTTATATGTGGTCCTTGCATGATTAGTTTAGTTAATTGCATTTTGTCCCATCGAATTGCCTTGTGTTGTCATTCTGTCCGCATGCTTTAATTAATTAGTTAAACTTTGCATATAGGGAAACACGACCTTAACTTTGTGTGTCTTGCACTGCATCCCTTTATTTGGTCATCTATTCATGTCATTTCATTCGTGTTTGTTCGTTCATTACATCCATGTCACTCATGCCACCATCGCATTCTTCCTTGTCATTTAGATAGTTTCACGTCATTGTATTCATGTCATTCATACATAAAAAAGTGAAAACCCCAAAAAAGAGAAACACTTCATTTGAGTTTCAAATTGATTCAATCCGAGTCGTTAATTTAGGATATCTCATATGGAATTAAGGTACCGAAAGGGCATTAGTTTTAATTAACTAGTGTAATCAAGTCCCCGAATCCACAATCTTTGGTTCGTAGAAGTAAAATGGTTCTCCCGCTGTTTTACTTAGGTTTCTAATCAACCTACCAAAAATGATTAGTGGCCACTCCAAATTCTTAATCTTTTCTAATTAATTTAAGTTGCGATTTGGTAGGGCTTGGGAGAGTCCGTATTAAGTCATTAAAATTAACCTGATAATCCATTAGCCTTAATTTTTAGGTCGCGACAGCTTGGCGACTCCGTTGGGGAATACACTTTAATTTTTCGAAAAAATTAAGACTTAACTGGTTCACATGAATTTTTCGAAAAATTAAAAGTTTTAGTGGATTTAGGCCTAAAAAAATTTTCCATTGATGTCTCGCTTTTGGCGATCTTGGTTGAATCTCACCATTAAGGTGTTAAATATTTTTGCAGATTTGGAGTGGTAAGGGGCGAAGTGTTTGCTAACCCCTTTTCTGCAGGTTGGAGTAGGAATGTATGTTTGATGGTTATATTGAAACGTTGTTTTGATATAAACTCTTGTGCATGCTTCTACTGCTTTTACATTTTCACATACCACACACAACCCGCCATTGGACCTGAATGGCTAGGCTTAGGATGGTATTTGATTAGGGACACTCTGGCCATCACCATCTGGCCTAAGTCTCCCTCTTCAAGTCCCGAACTCTTTCAAATCGGTGCCATGATTCATCGCCCCTGTCATTCACCAGTTGATACGGGTCGATACTTGGCTGAGCCGGATGTCTACGGGGGATCCTGATTCAATCACAAACCAGGGTGGTTCAATCTTGGTATCCTTGGGGCTCCACCTTTGTTAAGCCTTGATAGATAGAAATCGAAACTCACGTCGCATTTCATCTGCATGTCTATGTGATTAGTTATTTCAGACGTCCCAAAAGGTGATACTCTCTTCAATCTTTATCCTCCTACTTACTTATATTTTGGGTCGGTTCATGGCAATTAGGTGTGTCACTTTCAGTCAATAAGTCAATTCTATTTTCATTCTGACCTCTCAGTATTAATTGAATTTTCGTACACTTTTTCGGTTGGAATAAATCTCTGAGCTTCAAATGAAAAATGTCCATGAGATCTTCATCTATTTAGTGAAAAATTTTGGTGACAATCCATCATGTTTTCTATTTAATACGAAATTAATGGCTGTAGTGGAGCAGGCTAAAATTTCTCACATTTTTCAGACTCCAGATCATTTTGCAAAATGACCCCAATGAACGACCTCCTTTGCTGAACCATGAAACATGAAAGTTGTAGGTTAATGTTTCAACTAGTAACATGAAAAATTCCAGATTTTAATTCACACTTTAAAGGGGTCCTTCGTTCATTTAACAAAGACCGGACGAAGCAGTTTTCTGGGAAAAAATATTCATGAAGATGCAATAAACTGTACTGATCGGTTTACTTTCAGTCTTAAGTCCAAACATAAAAGTTGTTCTTCGTTGTGTTGCCTATCAGTTAGCAAAATTTGGGAATTGTTCGATCAACGTACAAATTATGGGGAATTTTATCGTGATGGCTGACGAAACCAAAAACTGCCTGATTTGACTTCTTGCGCATTTCTGTCTTATTGAGTCTAGAGTGTTGTCACGGACCGACTCATTAGTCTCACTCATTATACTAACCTTCACTTTGTCAATTTCTTGAAGGTAACTTACCACGGGTCATCCACACATCACCAGATCAGTCGCAAAGGAAATGGCCGATAAGGCTGAAATGAACACTGCGATCCAAGAAGCCCTCCAAGAGCATATGGATGCCATGAACAATAGAATGGATAACATGTTCTCCCAGATGGCAGACAAAATGCTGGCGAGTCTCATGGCTAAGATGTAGTTGCCTGGCCAGGCATCTCAACCTCTGGCGCCAACTCCGCCTCCTGCAGCTGATAACCCAACCAAGAACCAAGAGCAATTCTTGTCACTGGAAGACATGTTCGTCCCAAGTTCTAGTATAAACGCTCCGCCGGTGGCTCCAGTTCACCAAGTCAGCCCTGTGGCACCAGAGCAAACCTATGATGTAGAAAAGCTGATGGCTCAGATGGAGCAACAGATGGAGCAAAAGATGTAGCATAAGATGGAGGAAAGACTCCGAGAAATTCAAGGAACAAACAGTATCCCTCATGTCGACTTTTCTGCCTTCACGAAAGTCGATGTACCAGAAAAGTTTAAAGTGCCCGATTTTGACAAATACGACGGCACGTCCAATCCTGTGCAGCATGTTCAAATGTACCAGACAAGAATGAGAAAATATGCTGACAACGGCCCTCTACTAGTTCAGACTTTTCAGGCCAGTCTAAAAGATGCCGACATGCGATGGTATATTGATTATGAAGTCTACAGCATGGAAAACTGGAAACAGGCTGCAACCGTTTTTATCAAGCACTTCAGTTTCAACATAGACGTCCTCGTCTCTAGAGAGGACCTGGAACAAGCTGAAATGAAGAAGGGCGAGATGGTCAAGCAGTACGCTACCAGGTGGAGGAACGTTGCATCCCAACTCAAGCCCGTTCCCCCCGAGAGGGAGCTCATGAAGCTATTTGTCTCTACCCTTCCACAGATTATGCGGACGCGAGTCCTTGGCACCTCTGCAATATCATTTGCTCACCTCATAGCAATGGCCGAGGAAGTGGAAGGTGGCATGAAGAAAGGCTGGTACGGAGATGCAAGCGCACCAGCAAAACGATTCGGAATGAAGAAGGATAAGGAGGACGCTCAGATCAACATGACGAGTTCCGCACCGGCTGTACAAGTTCCTATCAAACAGCAAGGGAACTTTGCCGAGCAGAAGCAGAGGAGAAATTCACGCCCATCCCATCAATACACACCTTTGCCTAGAACCATTTCTCAAGTCTTGGCTGTCCTCCGCAAGAAGGACCTGTTGTCAACTGAACCTCTAAGGCTAAATTATACGTCATATGCAGGTTATGACCCGTCCAGGAAATGCGATTACCATCGCAGTGAGGCTGGCCATGACACAGACAATTGCATTGCGCTTAAAAATCGCATCCAAGACTTGCTCGATTCAAAAGCTTTTTCATTCCAAGGCAACACCCAGCCAAATGTCCAGAATAATCCCTTGCTCGACCATTCTGGTAAAGTTAATGCTGTATTTGATTGTAGTACTCAACCGGCAGGCAGGTTTAAAATCTAGTTAGCAGACATTCTCAATGCTCTAGTTAGAGTAGGTTATTACCAGACGGGAGAACTATTGTCGCTGAATCAATTAAGGAAGATGATTGTGACCCTAGTAAGGAATGGGTTGATAGTTAAGGTCACTCACGCGGAAACAATTGCCACTATATCTCAAATCGTTATTGATTAGGACCAGGAGTTCGCCGCTTTGAGCATGACTCAGTCTGAGCATTTTCCAGAAATAGAAGTAGCGGAAGCCGATGTAGCAAGTCTGGTCAAAGCTGATTTGGATTTAGCTGACATACCTCCCTTAGAAGATGCGTTTGGCGATCAATTAGGAATTATCATACCTGAAGCCCTAGTGATCACTTCACCCCAACCGTTCCCTTACACAGATGATAAGGCTGTTCCTTGGTCATATGACCTGGCCCTGGTGATGAGATCCGGCCGCGTTTACAACGAGGATCAACCGACCAAACCGGTCACGGACAAAGATGCAAAAGAATTCCTGGCTGTGATTAAAACAAGTGAGTATAACATCGTTGACCAACTGCGGAAGTTGCCAGCTCAGGTTTCTTTGCTCGAACTTTTGCAGTCATCAGAAAAGCATCGGGATTCCTTGATGAAGATACTGGGACAGGTCCACGTCCCAGAAAATATTGACCAGGACAAGCTAGAGAATTTTGTCGGGACCATTCTTTTAAAGGATCAGGTTGCATTTGCTGATGACGAGATTCCTGCTGAAGGTCGTGGTCACAATAGAGCCCTACACATAACAGTGAAGCACAAGCAAACTCTAGTAGCGAGGGTCCTCGTTGACAATGGGTCGACACTGAACATCTGCCCTTTAGCCACTCTGAATCGGCTAGGGGTAGATCTCGCTAGAATGCAAGCTGCCAAGACCTCAGTCAGGGCTTTTGATGGCGTGAAGAAAGATGTCATGGGACAGATCAATCTAGACATCCTGATTGGGCCTTCTGTGTTCAATGTGTTGTTCCAGGTGTTGGATATTCCGTCGGCTTTCAACTTCCTACTGGGTCGTCCGTGGATTCACAATGCGGGAGCTGTGCCGTCAAGTCTTCATCAGAAGATCAAGTTCGTCGTTAAGGGAAAGTTAGTGATCGTTCATGGTGAAGAAGATCATCGGATCTTCAATGAAACGGCCATTCCTTACATTGAGCCGGCTCACAATGAAGAAGACTCGTATCATGCTTTTGAATTAGTGCAAACTGTTCATGCATCACCAGAAAGTCCTCCACCATTTCCTGAGGTATCAAACGCTTCCGTCATGGTGGCAAAGGTAATGGTGGGAAATGGTTTTCAACCTGGTATAGGCCTAGGCCGGCATGGTCAAGGGATCCGTACCCCAATCGAGCTTAATGGGCAATCTCATACGGCCGGTCTAAGACATCGGGGGCGTGGCCAGTCTAGACGAGGTAGACAGCATGGGACAGGCCGTGGAAGGTTGGAATCTAGCCCTCTGCCACCTCCGCTCTACACAACTTTCCGATCAGCTGGAGTGGTCGGTGGATACAACGAGCTAACCCAATTCGAGGATAATCTAGAGATTGTATTCCCCGACTCGCCAAAGGACCAGATTACTTTGGCTGAGCCAATGGTGGTAGACGAACATGCAGCTGATGATGGGTTCCTAGATCTTATTGGTTGTTTTGATGACCTCATCATTGGAACCATATCTGAGGATCCCGTACAGGTTGATGAGCCACTTGAAAAGGAGCTCGGCATGGCATCTGGATCCCTGGGCCCGTCTGTTGAAGCCATAGGGGATGATCCAGTGGGAGGATCAGAGTAACACTTTTGAAATTTTGCAATCCCCTGCGTGGGATCTTTCCAGTTCTCTTTAGTTTTTAGGCTGCATTAAGATTCCTTTCAATTCTTTTCAATTTAATGTTGCATTTCCATTCAATAAGATGTAACACGTTGATTTTATATCAATAAAATTACAAGATGTTTTTCACTAAAATTTTGGAATCTTGATGAGATATCTCAAACTGACCCGATGACGATAACCAACGATCGAACTAATTTGTCATCCATGGTAAGAAACTGAGGGTCGGACCTCTTCAAGATTTCTCGTCCCGCGGTCTTTTTCAAAAAAAAAAATCAAATCAAATCAAAATCAAAATTTTCAAAAGTGACACATTGGATTTCGAAAGTTGCGAAGCATGCATTTAAAAAAAAAAACCTGTTTGTTTCTCTGACTTTGCCATTTTATGTTTCAGGGGCAAATATGAGGAGGGTGATCGATTGGATTCCGGAATATATGATTTGGATGAATTCACTCCTGATTATGAAGGGATACGCCACGACTTTGAACGGCATGAGATGATTAGACGTTTGACTGGCGACGAGACGATATCAATCAATTTAGGCGATGAAGAAAGTCCAAGAGAAGTGAAAATCGGAGCGAACCTATCTACTAAAATGGCGGAACGTCTTACCAAGCTCTTGACGGATTACCAGGATATCTTCGCCTGGTCCTATGCAGATATGCCCGGTCTTGATCGATCAATTGTTGAGCACTCCTTACCGACCGATCCCTCAGTCAAGCCAGTAGTACAGGGTGCGCGAAGGGCTAGGCCAGAGCTAGCGAATAAAATCAAAGAAGAGGTCATGAAGCTCCTCGATGTTGGATTTATCGAGGCTACCCAATACTCTGACTGGGTTGCTAATATTGTCCTAGTGCTGAAGAAAGACGGACGAGTTCGAGTTTGCGTCGACTACCGTGATCTAAACAAGGCTAGTCCTAAGGATGATTTCCCACTCCCACACATTGACGTGCTCGTAGATAGCACGGCTGGGTTCGAAATATTTTCGTTCATGGATGGTTTCTCAGGCTATAATCAAATCCTGATGAATGTGGATGATAAACTGAAGACTACGTTCACCACTCCGTGGGGAATGTTTCATTACAAGGTAATGCCTTTCGGTCTTAGGAACGCTGGCGCGACTTATCAGCGAGCCATGGTTACTTTATTCCATGACATGATGCACAATGAGATTGAAGTCTACGTCGATGATATGATTGCAAAAACAAAGCATGGAGAGGATTATGTTGAAATCTTGACAAAGCTGTTCGACAGACTCCGGAAGTTCAAGCTACGCCTTAATCCAGCCAAATGTATTTTCGGCAACAGCTCGGGCAAATTGCTCGGTTTCATTGTCAGTAACAAGGGCATTGAGATAGACCCGTCTAAAGTGAAAGCTATATGTGAACTCAAGCCGCCGAAGACAGTCAAGGAAGTTCGAAGCCTCATGGGCAGGTTGAATTATATTGCCCGATTCATTTCTCAGTTATCAGAAACTGCTAAACCTTTCTTCAGGTTGTTAAAGAAAAATGCATTGGTCGAGTGGGATGATGATTGTGATGAAGCCTTTGAGAAAATAAAACAACACCTCATGAATCCGCCAGTCCTTGTTCCACCAATACCGGGGCAACCCTTGATCCTCTATCTCACGATCCATAGTTAATCCTTGGGAGCTATGCTAACGCAAACGAGACAAGGTGATGGGAAAGAACGAGCCATTTATTATCTGAGCAAGAAGTTTATAGCTTCCGAAATGAACTATTCTGAAGCTAAGAAGACATGTGCGGCTCTAGTTTGGGTGCTACATCGACTCCGACAATACACTTTGCATTACCGAATTCTTTTGGTGACAGAGTGCGATCCCATCAAGTACCTATTGAATCAACCTGCATTGATTGGCAAACTTGCCAAATGGTAGATCCTCATTTCTGAGTTCGATGTGCAGTATCTGTCCCAAAAGTCAGTAAAGGGACGAGCCATAGCTGATGTCCTGGCAGAAAATCCAGGGGAAAATGACGATCCCTATCAACCTGAAGATCGAATCATGACGATGAATGAATATTTCTGGACAATGTACTTTGACGGAGCCGTGAATTTATCCGGATCAGGTACAGGAGCAGTCCTGATATCTCCGGGCGGTCAACATTATCCAATAGCAGCAAAGCTGGTATTTCCTTGCACAAATAATATCGCAGAATATGAAGCGTGTAGTTTGGGCCTACAAGCCGCAATCGAAATGGGTGTAACCCGGCTCAAGGTATTCGGAGACTCGGCCCTAATCATCCTTCAAACGGTCGGAAAATGGAAAACACGGGATGCTAAGCTGCTACCCTACCATGAGTATCTGGATGAGTTGGTGGAAGAATTTGATGATATTTCATTTGAGTATTTATCCAGAACTCACAATCAGTTCGCTGATGCGTTGGCTACCCTATCTTCAATGTTGCAAGTTACTAATGGGCTTGAAGTTGAGCCATTGAAGATCGAAGTGTTAAGAAAGCCGGCTTATTGCATGGTCATAGACGATGAATCCGATGGCAAGCCTTGGTATCACGACATCAAGACTTACATTCGAGAGCAGAAATTTCCTGAGGAGAGTTCTGCTTCAGATCAGAGGTACATAAGAAAGATAGCCTCAAAATTCTTTCTCAGCGGTGAAAATCTTTACAAAAGATCGTTTGATTCAGTTCTTTTGAGGTGTATCGATTCTACTGAAGCTGTCCATTTGATGATGGAAATACATGAAGGGATCTGTGGCCCGCATATGAATGGTCACATGCTTGCCAAGAAGATCATGAGGCTGGGCTATTATTGGCTTACACTGGAAAGCGATTGCATGCAGCACGTTCGAAGCTGTCACAAGTGTCAGATTCATGGCGACAAAATTAATGTTCCTCCAAACGAGCTACACCAATTATCTGAACCATGGCCTTTCTCTATGTGGGGTATTGATGTAAATGGCCCAATTAACCCGAAAGCATCAAATGGACATCGTTTCATCCTGGTCGCTATTGATTATTTTTCTAAATGGATCGAAACGGCGTCTTATCTGGCAGTCACGGCACTAAACGTCGTGAAATTCATCAGTCGAGACATCATCGCTCGATACGGTTCACCAGAAGTCATAATCACTGACAACGGCTCGAACTTGAACGACAAACTGATCGATGATTTGTTCAAGAAATTCAAGATCAAGCATCTGAACTCTTCCCCGTATCGTCCTCAGATGAATGGAGCAGTGGAAGCGGCCAACAAAAACACCAAGAAGATTTTAGCCAAAACGGCTGACAATTATCGAGATTGGCATGAGAGGTTGCCATTTGCGCTTATGGCTTATCGGACTTCGATCCGGACATCTACTAGGACAACCCCATTTTTTCTTGTATATGGAATGGACGCGGTATTACCAGTTGAAGCGGAAATCCCTTCCTTACGTATATTATCTCAAGTCGAGCTGACCGAAGCCGATTGGATCCAGCAGAGGATGGACCAGTTGAACATGATCGATGAAAAGTGACTTAGGGCTTTATGCCATGGCCAGTGCTACCAGCAGAGGGTTGCCAGATCATTTAACAAGAAAGTCCGTCCTCGACATTTTCAGGTAGGAGATCTTGTTCTAAGAAAATTATTGCCTATTGTACCCCTTCCATAAGGGAAGTTTGCTCCGAACTATGGCGGTCCATATGTTGTGAAGAAAGTGCTCCCAGGCGGTGCTTTAATCCTGGCAGAAATGGATGGTCGTGTTTTCACTAATCCTGTTAACTCTGATGCTATAAAGAAATACTACATTTGAGTTGCCCCGACACTTTTTCTGATCAAATTACATCCATTTGATGGTCATTTATGCTCATTTGATGATCAGTCATGCTCTATCTGTCTGCTGTTTTGCTTGCATTATTAATTTTTCATTGAGAGATAATTTCAATCAAGAAGTCTCTCTGGTTTTTTTATATTGATCTTTTTGAATGAGGAACCTTAGGACGATGAAAGGCAAGCCATTTCCATACACATATTGTATCACAATCCCTAGTGAGCAGTGTGAGAATTTCCATGCTTACAAGATAAAGGGTTATCTCGCGAAAAGTATGATGACCAAGATGACATGAGGCATTCGTTTCCTCTATCCAAACACTACAGGTTACCCATTGCTCAACCCCTTTGAACGGTGGTTTCATTTCGTAACCCTGTCAGGAACAACCCCACATTGGGGCAAATCTTAGAAAGTTCGAAGAATGAGTAGAGTTTTCTTGCTTTCACTTGCATCAATCTTCAAGTGTATTTGTTGCATGCGAATTTTATGTTAGCTCAAGTGCTTTAGATATGACGAAGATCATTTCATTTCTATACCCATATACACTCATCCTTTGCTTAACCCAATTTGAGCGGTGAATTCATTTCTCTAAACCCAACAAGTGATCATCCTGAAAAGAGATTGTTTCGAATTATCCGACAGATGAGCAAAGTGCCATGGGGCAAGCTGAAATTTGGAAATTTGTCAGATGAGACCCTTCCTCCCTTTTCAAAAGAGAGAGAGAAACAAAGAGATTGCTATGCAAAAAAAGAGAGAGGAAAAAGCACCTACCTCATCCAAAAAAGGGGTAAAAGAATAAGAGCTCTTTCAAAGAATTTTCGGAAGGAATGAAGGTCTTACCTAAATTGGTTCAAAAAATGAAAAATCATTTGTGAGTAACAAAGGCGGATGATCGCCAATTTGCACATCATTGTACAACCCCTTGTTGAAAATAGGCCTTTCATTTCTAAGCCTACCCTGAGCCAACATTACAACCTTTTCCAAAAGTCTCTTCAGATTTTGGGCACTTGAATTAATATAGGATTTCAAATGCTTATGAATGTCACTCGAAGAAATGTGAGCAAGATCATCTTTATCTCATTTAGCAGGGTTCCTGACTTGTAAACCTGACGCAGCGGATGAAGATTCCATTTCATGGCCTAAACGACTCACATGAGTCCCCTTTGAATAACCTTTGACCAAACCTGAATTACAGTCCTTGTAAAAGACCTCACGGATTGGTCCGGTCATACTAATTGCGAGAATACCCAGACCCTTATCAAGCATGATGATGACAGCCCTGAGTGTTTCTCTTACCTGTATCAATGGTCGGGTCTCAAAAGCCTTTTTTTCATGAGAAAGAGTGAAAAGTCCTTTCTGACTGAAGTTCCTCATTCAACTTGATCATAATTGTCAAAAGGGTCAGACAGATTTTCTTATTGATAAAATTCCCCAGTGGAGCTTTATAATGCTAGCAAAGGCTCATGAAATTTTTCTGGCATATAACATTACATTCGCAACAATTTATGCATATCATCACGTTTTTCAAGAGATTGGACAGGTACGATGCAGTTGGCCTGGCCATGTCATTTGGAACCATTCAGAGAATCCAGGTAAGTCTTCTGAATCCTGTTCCGATTGGCAGCTTTTGAAATTTAAGTTGTCATCTCTGGTCCTTCATGTTGCACTGACAATTTTTTCAGGCATCACACCATTTTGTATTGATCCAATTCAGATGATACCTATCTCTCGTCCTGATATGGTGAGACCTTCGTAAGAAGGTCGCGAGAAATTACTTTTACCGACTCATGCTGACCCGTTGAGGAGGTCGCAAGGGACATTTTACCGCCTCATGGTGACCCGTTGAGGAGGTCCCAAGAAGCATCTCTCGTCTTGATACGGTGAGGCCTTCGTTGAGGAGGTCGCAAGAGACATTTTACCGCCTCATGGTGACCCGTTGAGGAGGTCCCAAGAAGCATCTCTCGTCTTGATACGGTGAGGCCTTCGTAAGAAGGTCGCGAGAGATTATTTTTACCGACTCATGCTGACCCGTTGAGGAGGTCGCAAGAGACATTTTACCGCCTCATGGTGACCCGTTGAGGAGGTCCCAAGAAGCATCTCTCGTCTTGATACGGTGAGACCTTCGTAAGAAGGTCGCGAGAGATTATTTTTACCGACTCATGCTGACCCGTTGAGGAGGTCGCAAGAGACATTTTACCGACTCATGGTGACCCGTTGAGGAGGTCCCCAACAGACAAATGGCCAGCTCAAACCATAACTCGAGCACATTTTCAAACTCTACACAGATCTCGCGCCGTTTCGCGTCAGAAGGAAACTTCTGGCAACAGATGGGCCAGTACCTTAGCATCCTGACGTCCACTAGAGGTCGGAAGGTTAAGGGAATCAATAGCTTATGAGGTATTTGGTAAAACATGTATTTCATAGGCGATCCATGTATGGACTTCTTTGATATGAGATAAGAGGAGTTTTAGCACATGTTATTTATGGCATTGCATTTCATGCATCATTTCACTTGTATAAAAAATGGGATTTAAAAACTCCTACAAAAAATTTTAGTCATCATTTGCATTTGCAAAATTTTGGTTTCAATTTTAGTCTTTGAGCGAAACCTCTACGAGCTTTCACTCAAAGAGGGGCAGCTGTTGACACTTAAATTTTGAATTTTAGAAAGCACGAAATGAGAGTTAGTCATAATTCTCGCAAAAAATAAATTTCCTCATTCATGGCATATTTAATTTTCTGTCAGTCATCTTCATGGAAAATCAGAGCTAATTTTTAGTTCTAACAAAAATCTAAGCAATTTTTCATATTTAATTTTTGGTATCCATTGCATTGCACCTTCAATTTGTCGCACTAGTGGCGAATGATCTCAAAATGATGATTCTAAACTCAATTTCATCGATTGGACCAAGCCTGCCGTGTATGGAAATTTGGCCAAAACCCATGGATATTAATAGTGTCGAAAATCGCAGGCCAAGGTGGAAAATTGGTTTGATTAGTGATAGTCTTCATTGAATATTTATATATCTTCAAGGTGGATAAAAGAAAAAATAATAAAAAATATGCACCCATTGTGTGGCTGATCAAGGTGGATTTACGTGGCTGAACATGAACAAAAGAGGAAAGAAATAATAAAATATGCACATGGTTAGCAAAGGAAACAAATATTTTGAGCAAATATATTCTAAAGATATCTTCAGTGTCCATAGGCTTGAGCAGAAAGAAAAGCACACACAAGAGGAAACCAAATATTCTGTCGTTCAGGACTTGGACGCTTATAAAAGGCTCGTCCAAAACAGAAAATGAGAAGAACACAAAGAGGGGGCTGGTCCAAAACAGAAAATTCGAGAATACAAAGAGAGGGGCAAAAAAATTCTACTCTGACACACACCATTCACGTGAAACAACGAGAGAGAAAGAACTTTGGTTGGGTGCAATCCTGGTGAGGCGTACATGTTCGTAAATATCAAGTGGATACGTATCCACTAATCGGGGAATACATCTTCGTTCTAGAGGGTTTTTCGGCAAAAAATTCTTGGTTGGCTAGTTGTCTCCGGCGAATTCCTGTCACTCCAGCCGTCCTTGTCCTTCACATCTATACCTTCCATCGACGGACAAGCCGACACACAAGTGCCGACCCGCTTGTGCTTGCTGTCCGGTGCCAGTTTCTGCTACTGTTTCAAGGTTCTTTTGGTCGTATTCCAGTCTGGCTTTGCTGCTGTTTGGTGCCCAAATCTGCTCGTTATCCAGACAATATCCCTCGCTATCCATCAGTGCAAGTCTTGGAATCGAATTAACTTAAAGGTGTGATCCCGATCGATAATCTCAAATCAAGTTTGCCAGTTGCTGAAAAGGTATGTCTGTAAAACGTTGATTGCAATTCGATGCTTTTAAATTAGTAACTTGCATCATACGTTGTTTTGTAATTGACTGGTCAAATTTTGGTCATGCTGGGTGAACAGTGCTTTGATCTTGTGCTTGTTCGGTTGAAGTGGTGTAATCTTTAATTATTTTGCCGATTGCTTTTCCTTATCTTTGTTGATGAATTGTTATCTTGGCTTAATTTGATATATTCCAAAAATTCCTGAACACTTTAGTAAGATATGGTTTCCTAGAAATCATATCTAATTGAAATTTTAGGAAGATGGGGTTTCCATGAAACCTTATCTTATAAAACTTTATAAGCAAGTGAGTCAAGACAATGAAATTCTCGATATATCCCCTAGTGGTTGAATTTATCGTAAAAAAAAAAGGAAAGAGTAAAAAATCACATTCAGGCATATATGGCATATTTCGCATTAATTAGATAGCATATATTCAATCCCGTGCGTATATCATGTCTGCATATTAGGTTAAATAAGATAACATCTTTGTTCATTTTTTTATAAATAAAAAATGCATAAAAATCCAAAAAAAAAAAAGATTATCTGCTACGTTATATTTTTCATGTCACATTGTTGCCACGTCATTTCTGCCACGTCATTCTTCCACGTCATTTTTGCTATGTAATTCCACGTCATTTTGCCATGTCATGTTGCCATGTCATTTTTGCCACGTCATTCTTCCATGTCATTTGCCATGTCATTTTGCCATGTCATTTTGCCATGTCATGTTGCCACGTCATTTTTGCCATGTTATGTTGCCACGTCATTTTGTCACGTCATGTAATTCCACGTTATTTTGCCATGTCATGTTGCCATGTCATTTTTACCACACATCTTTGCCACGTCATTATGCCATATCATTTTGCTATGTCATTTCACACGTCATTAGTCTCATATTTAGGGTATTCATGCTAGGTGAGTCTAATTGCTGGGTTGATTTTCTTGAATTAGAAGATTGCACGCCGCTTAGTCTAATTATAATTTGTCGCATGTTATATGTGGTCATTGCATGATTAGTTTAGTTAATTGCATTTTGTCCCATCGAATTGCCTTGTGTTGTCATTCTGTCCGCATTCTTTAATTAATTAGTTAAACTTTGCATATAGGGAAACACGACCTTAACTTTGTGTGTCTTGCACTGCATCCCTTTATTTGGTCATCTATTCATGTCATTTCATTCGTGTTTGTTCGTTCATTACATCCATGTCACTCATGCCACCATCGCATTCTTCCTTGTCATTTAGATAGTTTCACGTCATTGTATTCATGTCATTCATACATAAAAAAGTGAAAACCCCAAAAAAGAGAAACACTTCATTTGAGTTTCAAATTGATTCAATCCGAGTCGTTAATTTAGGATATCTCATATGGAATTAAGGTACCGAAAGGGCATTAGTTTTAATTAACTAGTGTAATCAAGTCCCTGAATCCACAATCTCTGGTTCGTAGATGTAAAATGGTTCTCCCGCTGTTTTACTTAGGTTTCTAATCAACCTACCAAAAATGATTAGTGGCGACTCCAAATTCTAAATCTTTTCTAATTAATTTAAGTTGCGATTTGGATGGGCTTGGGAGAGTCCGTATTAAGTTAGTTAGTTTAATAATCCATTATCCTAATAATTTTTTTTTTAGGTCGCGACAACGTGGCCACCCCGGTGGACTTCAAGGACAGAGAGCCGGAGCAGGTCGTCACCAAAAGATCCATCAACGGAGCATTAGGCATCCTGAGGGCCTGCCTGAACTCCAAGACGGTGAAGCGGGTCGTATACACTTCGAGTGCATCCGCAGTTCTCAACAACTCTAGGGCCGATATACTGGATGAGGACTCTTGGTGCGATGTCGAGCCCCTCCGAGAAATGAGAAGGTTCGGAGTTTCGTACGCGATCTCGAAGACATTGACTGAGAAGGCGGTTCTCGAGTTTGGAGAGAGGCACGGAATGGAAGTGGTGACGGTGGTTCCCTCGATGGTCCACGGGCCCTTCATTTGCCCCAAGTTCCCCGAATCTGTCCGGATGTCGCTGGCTTTGGTATTAGGTATGCGATGCCCGAAAAGAAAAAATATATATCACGTGATTCTTATATATCATGTAAGTCAAGTCTCTCTAAACCATTGATCATGTGAGTTCCATATAAAGACTCACATAAGTACTGGTTCATAAAGTTTTAATCCAATGATCAATGGATCTTAGAATAACTTTTTGTGGTACACCTTCATACTACAATCAAATGCATGACCAATTTGGTTGTTTTGGTCACCAAAATGATACATATATTCCATAATTGGACAGAATTTCTCTGTTCAATGTCTTGTATATGACAAAGGAAGACAACACTATAATTTGTTCATTCATATGTTTTAACTTCATTTCTATGGTACAAAAAATCTAACATCTGAATTTGACTGGGATTCGAAATTATCAGGCAACGAGAACGAGTACCCTATTCTTCTCGAACAATCTTTCATGCATGTGGATGACATGGCGAGAGCATACATCTTCCTCTTCGAGAACCCCGACACAAAGGGACGGTACATATGTTCCTCCGCCATGATGACCATCGAAGAGATGTCCAAGTTTCTCTCCGAAAGATACCCGGAATTTCAGATACCCTCGCCAGAGTAAGTCTTGTTATATCCCATCACAAGATATAATAGATCTGTTGTTGATGTTCTTGGACTCAGAGAAAAGTTTTTCAAATCTTTGTAGGTCCTTGAAGGAAGTGAAAGGCCGACAAACCTACGGCCTTTCGTCGAGGAAGCTGTTGGACACCGGTTTTGAGTATAAGTACGGGATCGAGGACATGTTCGACGGAGCCATCCAATGCTGCAAAGAAAAGGGGTATCTCTAGATCAATTGAAGCCGTTCGACACACAGACAGAATTCGATATATCAGGCCGAACATAGTATTGTTCAAAGAACTGAAAAGCTGGCATGACGCCGGATGATTGTGCGAGTGGTCGTATTCAGAACAATGTACGAGATAAAAAACTGCGCTAAATAATCTCTGATTTTTCAGTTTCTGTTCTTTTGTATCTGATATTGTAGCACTGAGAACAAGCACTTACAGTAAAGATAGCCTTATTTCTGAAGCTTAATCGGCCATTTGTTATGTTACCTGGTACTCTAAGATTGGATTACAGCCAAATGGTTTTTAATGTTAGAAATATCCAAAGTCTGGCATTACACCTTGGCATAATACCACAAATAATGACATCTCCCCTGTCTATTTTAGTCGATGCTGTATCAAGCAAGTCTGCCCCGTCTTTTTTAACCTCACTCAGCGAAGGCAAGGCCCCACCTCGCTGCCCCCGGCGAGTCCGACCTCACCGTCATTGGGCAAGGTTAGCTTCTCACGACGTCGACATCGCCGTTGCCAATCCCACACCTTTGGCCAGTGATTGACCGGCAATCGGCCAGAGAAAGAAGAGACGGAAAAAAGAAAAGAATAAAAACAATAATAAAATTGAAAAATATTATAATATTAGTAACAATTGCCATGTTAGTGCCGGTCAAGCCACGTCAGCGATTTCCGACCAAAATTATCCAAAAGAAATTAATTGGTACGAATGCAAAAGATTTAGTATTAAATTAGCAAAAAAAATATTAGGACTAAATTGTCATAACTGCAATAGATTTAGAATTTTTTTTTGGGCAATTATCCCCATCGGTACCGGCCATTAAACACCAGTTTACCTCTCTTTCTTTCCTCGTCACTGGAGTTACTGAGATCTCTCCAAGTTGATTTCATTGCCTTGTATTTCTCTGATTTCATCCTCCTCCTCTTGCAAGTAGGATACTCAGAATTTGACATGTCCTGCTAACTTCTTATAAACAAGGGAAAACTATACAAATAGGATATTCTGAACTTTGATCCAATATGCAATATGGTTCTTGAACTTTTAATTTATTCATTGTGGTCCCGGGCTTTAACCCAATGTACGATGTGGTTCCCGAATAATTAATCCATTTAATATGATCCCAGAATTATATAAAAATGTTCGATGTTGTCCTTTCATTGAGTATCAGGGATAATATTGTACATTTTTATGTAATTCAGGGACTATATTGAATATGTACAAAAAATTGAGGGGCCATATTGAACAAATCAAAAGTGCGTGAACCACATTACATATTAGGTTAAAGTTCATGGACCACATTAAAAAAAATAAAAAATTCAAGTATCAAATTATATATTAAGAGAGAGTCGATGAACCATTTGTGTTGTTGTCCCCGGAATCAAATCAAATTATGTACGATTTGTGCCCGTTTTCTTTCGTTGTCATTCCTTGATAATTTCTTTTGCCTCTAAATATTCCAAGGAAAACGCTCGAACTTTTCCGGTCAGCATAACCATTACCTGGAGTCGGTATCCACGTTCGAGTCAAGAGCATCAGCTTTAAGAGCAGTTGATTTTCCTTTTCTTGGAGTTTCCACTTGAATTGTCGCTTCTCAACTTCAGTCATCAATGAAAAAAACAAAAAAACTTCAGTCATCAGTCGATTCTTCTCTTTGGCGTAGCAACGAGACGGCTCGTCCGACGTCAGCAACTTTTGAAGTAATTCAACTGTTAAAAGACATTTTGCAGAGTGTCATCAGTTCATTCACAACTATCAGTAAGTCCCTTGCAGCAGTAGGTTGGCTCTCATCCTTCTTGAACATCTCGTTAGCAACTTTTGAGTGTCATCAGTTCATTCACAACTATCATTAATAAGGGGGAAAATTTCAAAAAAAGACCCCCAAGTGTTCTTTTTTTTTTTTTAAATAAGAGCATGAAGTGCCCTGATTGCGTCAAAGAAGAGCCTGAAGTGACTATAATTGTTTCAAATAAGGGCATGGCTTTGTATTTAATGATGGATTGGGGACTGTTTAGTCGGGTTTGGAACAGAATCGAAAATGCCCTGTTTCGGTTCTGTTCAAAGCGTGATCTTAGGGGCCGTTAAGGGTGTCGCCAAGCTCTAAATTCATCGTTGGGGCGTACTAGAATGTTTATTAAGATGTTATTAAGGTTTATGCTCCATGGTTCGACGATTGGACGAGGAAAATCGATAAAATTGGTTGGATTTCCCTAGGTTATACGGCTGCCTTGTTTTGGATCTTCAAGGCCGAACCCTTGTTGTGCTAGAAAGGAAGATTTTATTGAATCGAGCCTAAGGTAAGGAGTCTCTAAGCCTTGGTGAGGAGAATAGGCCTCGACCGGATGAATTGGCTTCGAATTGATTGAAATTTTTATGAGTTATTGTGTGGTTGTTCGATGTTCGTCATAGTGTGTCGATGGTTGCTCGAATGCTTGCGAGATGCTCTTGCCTTGTGTCGATACCACTTTGAACTAATGAATTTGATTGTCTCGCATGCCATAGACACGTAGATATTGCATGGGCTTATATTCGATCATGAAGTCTTGAGTTGAAATGAAACTTGGCATGCTTGAGAACTCCTGGTGTCCTGATGCGTTGAGACGTGGGACGAGATTTTATATGTGTCGACACAAAGCCGAAATGGCATAGAAAACCTGATGCGTTTAACGCAGGTTTGTCAATTTGAAGATCTGAGGGGTAATGACGCGGGTGTGAACCATGAGAAAATCCTAATGAGTGGATTGTATAGCTTAATCTGGTGATTCATGCTGGACTTGACTGATATGTTATGATGACTTGAATGTGTGATTGTCAATCACTGGTTTTTCATGTATAGTACGTTATGACTGATGAGTGCTTTGTATTATTGAGTGCTTGTCCTTACTCTTGATTTACATTCATCTGGGTGTACTGTTAGCATGACCTAGGGTTAGGACTTTTTACTGAGATGTAAATCTCACCCCGTCGTGGGAACTTACTTTTCAGACCCTAAGCTCTAAGGATACTACCAACACGTCTAGGCGATCCTAAAAAGATGACTGCATATTTTGATGAGTTCCCTGACGGTCGGGGTACCGTTTTTGTGAGGAAGTGTATAGTTGTATCTTGTATGGGTCAATGAGGGAGGTAAAGACTGGAAACCACATAGGTTCGAGGCCTGGTTCCGTAGAGTAGGTGAGGTCACTACCGGTCCGTTGAAGTCCATGGAAGTGCCTCGAAGAGTCGTTCCGAGCTGGTGCCATCCCACCCGGGATTCTGTAGAAGTAGAGGTATCCGTTGCAGGTTCGAGGAATGTGTCGGAGGAGACCCCATCTAAGGAGGACACGGTTGAGGTGATTATGATAGATGCCTCAGAGGATGAGCTGGAGGACGACACGATGGATGACACTGTAGATGTACTCTCCGAGACCTTTTCGGACTACGAGCCTACCGAGGATGCAGACGGGACTGATGGGTCTAGTGGTTCGACCTAGGGGTTTCCAGACTTTGCTTGTTCGTCTTTTGGATGTTACCCTCTCTGGTCTATAACCTTTTGGGGACTTAGGTATAGTGGTATTTTGGATGAGTCCCGACCAATCCAAACCGTCAGCAGTTTTAGTAGATCTGCTCTTTTGTAAGAACTCTTGTAATGTTTATAGTTATTATATGATCTCGTTGTCCATGATGTATCTAGCAATATCTCCTAGAGGGGGCTGAATAGGAGATTATGAACAAAATTGAAATTTCTTGCGGAATGAATAAAGTTCAGTGTACGATTAGCAACAAGAACCGTATAACAGTGTGCAGAAAATCTAAACGCAAGGGTAAGAGTTTAGAGAATATTGCACACGATATTTATAGTGGTTCGGCTTAGATTAAGCCTACGTCCACTCTCCCACGATGACAGCCGATCGGCTGGATTTCACTATGAAGAATCAAGAGGATTACAACCACTCAAGTATTTTGTTCCTCTCTCACACAGATTTTCACAGTAAAGGATTTTGGGTATGCAGAATACTCTTTGGATGAAACTCAAATTATGCTTGCACTTTGGATTGTTGTTCGCTGTCTTCCTTTAGTCCATCATGATTCTTCTTTTATACCCCCTGCCTCCGAACTAGCAGTTGGATTCCAGCCAAGGGATCGCTCTTCAATCCTTGATTGGACGTCATCAATCGTGATTGAATGAGACTGTATCGTCAGAAGATATGTAGACCGTTGGGTAAGACATTGAACCCTTCTAATTCAATCGCCCATACAACTGAATCTCCAGCTTCCATAAGTGTGATAAGTTTGAGTTGATTCCCAAGGATATATTCCTTAGAAGATGATATCCCATTATAGAAAGTCCCTTAATCGATTAGAGGGGATATCAGGATAATCGAATATCACTTGCCTTTATCGGAAACCTGCCATACGTGGGTTAGATCAGTTGGCACGGAATGGTAATACGGAGATTTGATGTGATCCATCCGTCGCTGTTTAGATCGTCAGGAGCACTTCCATTTGACCCTTGGACAGAAGCACTTCCATCTGACCCTTCATCAAAAGCACTTCTATCTAACCCTACGTCAGAAGCACTTCCATCTGACCCTTGGTCAGCGCGACAGAATTGGAATCACTCAACCTGCTGCTTACACATTCTTCCTGCATCACATTTCATTAAACAATTTCTATTTGAAGGTTTTGTCAGAATCAAAATATAGGAGAATTTCCACAACAATTTCCCCCTTTTTGATGGTGACAAAACTTCTCCAGTTGCAAATTACAAATGAGTGATTAAAGGAAAATTTAATCAGTGATAAAATAAAAGTGAGTAACCATCACATTTGCTCCTGCAGGTAATCAACATTAGAGATCCTATAATGAAAGTGTTCTCATAGGAGAGCATGATCAAAGTAAGATTATCCCGCAAAAGGTAAGTTAGGTCTTCTCCCCCTTTCTTCTAAATTGAAATATAATTAGAGGTAATCTAATGAGATTGTATAAAAGTAAATTCAACTTCTCCCCCTTTTTGTCAACATCAGAAAGAAATTTGTATAAAAAGGTCCTTAAGAATAGAAAATGAAATAAGAGTTTTTAAGAAGAGGGATGTTCTTCAGGCTCATTATCAGCCTCCACTCGGGAAGGTCCTTCGTAGCTTCTTCCCATCATCTGAGCATGGTCTCTTACAGCTTGAGAAGAGGGCAGGTTTGAAGTTGTTCTGTCCGTTCTGACCAGTGTGTATGTAGGCATATTGGCGATCTCAGCACAAAACATTCTCCCATAGAGATCAATTGACTTTTCCAGCTTAGTCATCTGACTAGTCAAACCCTGCAGCTTCCTATCTGTCTTCTGTTCAAAAGCCTTCATTTTCTGATCAAATCTTGTTTCCATTGCATCCATCGTCTGAAGAAGAGTATTTTGAAGATTTTCAAAATGCGCTTGAAGTTCCATTTGTTGTTCTGAAGGTGCAGGTTCTTGAGTCTCCCCCTCAGTTTGTGCCTTGGTGAAAGCTTGAGAAGCTAGGACTTCAGTGAAAAAAACATCTGATGTAACAGGCACAGGCTCTTTCTCCCCCTGATTTATAGCTCTTTTCCCTTTTGCCTTTGAGCTTGGCACGGAGACTATTTCCTCATCAATATCCATTGGAATGGTCTGTGCACTGGACAATTGATCTTCTCGGGAAATTGCTAAAACTAGACTGATGCATTTTTTTCCCTTTTGCCTTTTAGCATCTTTGTGAATTGTTCCCCTGGTGGAAGAGACAGAGTAAGCTCCAATGTCATCTTGTTCTTCCTCCTGTTCTTTTGACGCCAACGTTGCTAGAACTTGTGCTAGCAATTGCTCATGATCACAGTTGACAATTGTGATGTCATACTCTGTGTCTTCTTCAATTCGTGCAGCTTGCTCCTCATCCCACATTGTGAGGAATTCTTCCTCAGTCAGATCACAGGGATACACAACTTTTTCTTGTGGTTGTATTCCTCTTTCATCTCCTTCTTCCTCATCTCCTTCAGCACTATGATTTTCATACTCACCATCTTCATCTGATCCACCTCGAGATTGAGTAGCTTCAGAATCATATTCCCATGTTTTTTCCTCACTTGCGTCTAAGTCCTTATCAGCAGGACTGTCTGTTTGTTGCCCCTTAACAGCCATGACTTTTCTCTTCTTTGGAGATTTCTGCCTTGACTCTTCCTCGAAGTCCACAATGACTGGTTCATTGTTCTTTGTTCGCCATCCAGCAGGAGTCATCTTGTACCCCATCTTTGTTACCATAGTCTCTCCAGCAGTCATCAGAGGAATTTCATGTTTGATAAAAGCACCTAGGCCATCAATCTTAAAATAATTGATTATTTTGAAGATCAAGGCGGCATAAGGAAGTTGGCCCTTTGGCTTGAGAGCTGATCTGTACATGTGCAATAATACTGTATGAGCAAAGGAAATCCTCTGTCCTGTCAAGATTCCCCAAAACAGCTTTGCCTCGTACTTTGATATATCTATCTTTGATGCTGCCTTAGGTCTGAGACATTCGATGATCACCTTGTGCATCATGATATGTTTCAAGGGAAAGTCTGTGTAGGCAATATGTGACTTTGATTCCCTTGAGAAACTCGATTTGCCAGTCAGGAAGCAGAAAGCTTCACCTGCAGTGACATCTAAGGGTTTGAAATCTCCCTTTCTCGTTCCCATGATTGCAGCCAATTCATCAACAGTAAGAAAATACTGCTTTCTTTTTATTGTGAAGGCCAGAGAGTTGAAGTTGACAAACTGAAGATTTGAATAGAAGTAAGCTACCAAATCAGGAAAAGTGAAGCCTCTCTTAGTTATAAACTGATCTATCTTCACCTTTTCTAGATGCTTCCTCAGATAGATGCCATTGCTGTCAAAGTACTTTAACTCAAATACCCTTTGAGGTATAATACCTCTCTGTTTCATTGCTTCATACCTTTCTTTGTGAGCCTGATTCTGGAACAAGGGATCAGGAAAGCTTTTATCCAAAATAAAGCCTATATTTTTCACAAAATCATTGAACAGAATGTCATCATCATCTTCCACCTTTGCCTTCGTGCCGCCAGGTCTAATTGGGGATGGTTTTCGTTTCGAGCTTGTCTCTGCCACTTTCTCCTTTCCTTTTCTAGAGACTGATGCAGGTTTTTCTACAACAATTGGTTCAACGATTTTCCCAGGCAGGCTAAGAAACTCCAATAGTTCGCTGTCACTATCGAAATAGTGAGTGTTCAGCAGTTTTCTAAGTTCGTTACCAAAATCTCCTGCAGCCTTAATCCTATCATACATTGGCTTAATAGAATGAGCCATAGATTCTTTTCCTTCAAAGGCAGACAGAGACAGACCTTTTGCCAGGCGAAGAGCTTCTCGCTGTTCGTTGATTTGGGTTTCTGTGAGTTCCGCGCCACTTGCAGTTGAGGCGGAGAACTTTCTCTTCGACTGAGGCGTCTTCTTCGAGTCAGAGGCTGATTTGGAGCCATTGATGCGTAGAAAGTTTAAAACTTTGAGTGAAAGAGTGTTATTTTGAGGAGGAAATCGAGAGCGAGAAATTTCGAACACGGTTTTAGGGTTTTGATTTGAGAGATTTTTGAAAGTGAGAGAACAGAGGCGACGGTTCAGCGTTTTTATAAAAGTGGCGGTTATTATTGGAAACAAAAGAGAATTTTGATTTTCTAAGGAAAGAAAAGAAAAAAAAAATTCTTTTAATAGAACAAATATTCACCGTCAATCAGATATTCAGAGATATCTATTTATATGAGGAACTTACCAAAAAAAAAAACTTTTAGTGATAACTGACCTTTTTAGAAGAAAGTGTGAATTTCTTCTTACGCGCTTTTTTGACGTTCCTTCTGATGCTCCTTCTAACGTTCCTTTTGATGCTCATTCTGACTCTCCTTCTGACGTTCCTTCTGATGCTCCCTGTTCTAAGGTATACTTAAGAAGGAAGGTTAATGATGGATAATTCATTTATAATAAAATTAAAACTCTGTTTATCAAGAGGTTTAGTAAAAATATCTGCAAGTTGATTTTTTGTATCAATGTATTGAATGTTAACATCATCGTTCTGAACATGATCACATATGAAGTGATGCTTGATCTCAATATGCTTTGTTCTTGAGTGAAGTACAGGATTCTTTGTGAGATTTATGGCACTTGTGTTGTCACATAGAATTTCCACAGTTGATTCTTCAACACCATAGTCTTTGAGCTGCTGTTTTAGCCAAAGTATTTGAGTGCAGCAACTTCCAAGAGATACGTATTCTGCTTCAGCTGTACTGAGTGCCACTGTATTTTGCTTCTTTGAATACCATGAGACAAGCATGTTTCCCATGAGCTGACAAGTTCCAGATGTACTTTTTTCTATCAACTTTGCAACCTGCAAGATCTGCATCTGAATATCCCTTTAGTATAAAATCAGAAGATTTAGAATACCACAAACCATAGTTGGGATAAGTCCATATGTATTTGATTATTCTCTTGACTGCTGATAGGTGTGATTCTCTTTGGCTTGACTGAAATCTTGCACATAGGCAGACACTATATAGAATGTCTGGTCTTGAAGCTGTGAGATAGAGTAATGATCCAATCATACTCCGTTTCCATCTTCATTTTTATCTAATTTAGAGGAGTGAGACATAGGAGTTTCTGTCTTCTTGCCATTCTCCAGACCAAACTTCTTTACTATTTCCAATGCATACTTCTCTTGAAATATGAATGTTCCTTTCTGATATTGATGAATTTGAAGACCAAGAAAGAACCGTAATTCTCCCATCATACTCATCTCAAATTCATCCTGCATTGCTTTGGAAAATTTCTTGCAGAGAAGTTCATTAGAAGAGCCGAATATAATATCATCAACATAAATTTGAACTAAAAGGATATCTCTACCTTTTCTTTGAATAAAAAGAGTGGTGTCTACATTACCTTTAGTGAAGCTGTGTTGAGATAAAAAATTACTTAACCTTTCATACCAGGCGCGGGGTGCTTGTTTCAATCCCTAGAGTGCCTTTTTTAAGACATATACCAGATCATTTTCTTTAGGTTCTTTGAAGCCAGGACGTTGTTCAACATATACCTCTTCTTTGATGTAGCCGTTTAGGAAGGCACTTTTCACATCCATCTGAAAAAGTTTGAAATCATTGTAACAAGCATAAGCAAGAAGTAGCTTAATGTCTTCTAACCTGGCAACCGGTGCGTAGGTTTCATCGTAATCTATCCCTTCTTGAGAGTATCCTTTTGCTACAAGTCTTGCTTTGTTTCTTACAACTTTTCCTTTCTCATCAAGTTTGTTTCTGAATACCCATTTTGTTCCAATTACTGGACGATTTTTGGGACGATTGACCAGTTCCCAAACATTGTTGACCTTGAACTGATGTAGTTTTTCCTGCATTGCATTTATCCAGTTTTCATCTGCTAATGCATCTTCAATCCTTTTTGGCTCCAATTCAGATACCAAGGCGATGTTGCTCATTGCTTGCTTGAATTTGGATCTTGTCTTTACGCCATCACTTATGCTGCCTATGATAAGTTCCTTTGGATGACTTGACTTATGCTTCCAGTTTTTGTCAAGGCCATCATTTGGGGATATTGTGGATTTATTCTGTTCATCTTCTAGTCTTTCTTCAACTGAGGAAGTTTCCTTCTGAGCATTCTCCGAACCCGTATTCACATCCGAGTCTGCTTGTGAGTTCATGACTTGATGAAGTGTATGCATTTGAATGGATTCAGTTTCATCACCCTGGTAGTTTTCATCGAACTTGATGTTCACTGATTCCTCAACAGCACGAGTGTATTTGTTGTAGACTCTGTAGGCTTTGCTAGTTGTTGAATATCCCAAGAAAATTCCTTCATTTGATCTCTCATCAAACTTTCCAACTCGATCATTAGCATTCTTTAGAATAAAGCATTTGCAACCGAATACATGAAAGTATGCAACATCAGGCTTTCTTTCTTTGAAAAATTCATAGGGAGTTTTCTCAGAAAAAGGTCTGAGGGAAATTCGATTTAAGATATAACATGCTGTTGAAACGGCCTCAGCCCAAAAGTTAGATGCAATTTTTCTCTCAATAAGAAGAGTTCTGGCCATTTCTTGCATAGATCTGTTTTTCCTTTCTACTACCCCATTTTATTGAGGAGTATATGGTGCAGAGAAGTTATGCAGAATTCCAAACTTAGTGCAAAAATCTGAGAAACTTTGATTTTCAAACTCTCCCCCATGATCCGTTCTCAAACTGGAAATAGTGTAACCCTTTTCATTTTGAATTCTTTTAGCAAATTTTGAGAAGGATATGAAAGCTTCGCTTTTGTGAGAAAGAAATGAAATCCATGTAAATCTAGAGAAGTCATCAACTATGACAAGGCAATATCTATTACCTCCAATGCTTAGAGTTCTATTTGGTCCGAAGATGTCCATATGAAGTAGCTGCAGACAATGCTTATTGGAAACTTGATTTAAGGACTTAAAAGAACTTCTTACCTACTTACCCAGTGTGCATGCATGACATAGTCCACTTTTCTCAAATTTAGTTTGAGGTAGTCCTCGAACAAGTCCTTTCTTGGAAAGCTTTGAAATATGTTTTACACTAATATGACCTAACTTTCTGTGCCAAAGTTCAGATTCATCAGAAATCAAGTTGTAGTTCAATCATTTGACTAGAGAGACATCTTTAACGGTCAGATTCCCAATCTTTACATTTCCTTTCCCGATGACCTTTCCCTTGTTCTTTCCTCCAAACGACACGCTTCTTCCATCACAATATGAGAAAGATATAAATACATATGGATTTCCATTCATGTGACTTGAACAACCACTGTCCAGAAACCACTTGTTCTTCCTTCTCTTTGGTACCTGCAATAAATAACCAACTTACTGTTTCTTTGGTACCCATGTTTTCTTGGGTCCTTCTGTGTTAGTATATTTTGACCTTTTAATAGGTCTCCAAATTTTCTTGCAGTAATCCTTAGTATTGCTAGGATCACCACAATTCACACAAGGTTGTCGAATGTTGGATCTAGTAAAATGCTTATGAAAATGATGCTTGTAATCGGAAAACGTTGGTTTTCGAAATTCAGTTTTAAAGATATTTCTTTGGCTACTTTCCCATTTAAAACCTAACCCAGATCGGTCATTGAAGGGTATTTGTTTTGAAATAATACTATTCAGAGTTACTGAGCTTTGTGAAAACATTTTTTATATATCAGAACCTTTTTTCTTTCAAGGAAGCATTTTCTTTTGAAACTAAATCATGATTTTCTTTCATCTGGTGAAACTCTTCTTGTAGAAAATCAATTTTTTCTTTTTGGGACAAATTCTGTTGTTTTAAAGAAGCATTTTCCTTTTTCAAACAAGAAACTTTCTCAAGAGCTTCTTTGTAGTTTCTACACAATTCATCAATATATTCAATAACTTCATCAGGGAGTTCAGATGAACATACCTCAGTTTCTGAATCTGAACTTGAATCTGATTCGGCCATGAGACAAATGTTTGCATAATCATTTTCGCTTTCATCAGAATCACTTAAAGTTTCTGCCTTTAGAGCCTTCTTGTACTTCTCATACTTGAGTTTGTCCTTCTTCAAAATTGGGCAGTTTGGTTTGATATGTCCTGCCTTCTTACAATGGAAGCAGATCACGTCTTTGCTATCTTGTGAGTCGTTGCTTGATATTTTTACATCACTCTTCTTCCAAGGTTTCTTTCCTTTGATGTTTCTGCCTTTCCGAGCCATCTTCCTAAATTTCTTGACCATGAGGGCTAATTCTTCATCATCCTCATCTTCATCATCTGTATCAGAAAAACATTGATTAATTTCAGTTTTAAGGCAATAGATTTTTTACCTTTCTGTTCTCCCTTTTTGTTTGCTCGTTCTGTTTCATAGGATTGCAAAGTTCCGACTAGCTCATCCACCGAGAGTGGTCTGATTGTTTGGCATTCTTGAATTGATGGCTTGATGTAATTCCAATCATCTGTGAGTCCACGTAGTATCTTCCTGACTTGTATTGGTTCAGCGATAGGTGAGCCTTGTCTTGCAAGTCCACTTGCCAGAGTCTGAAACCTGTCTATCATATCTTCAATAGATTCATCAGGCTTCATTTCAAATGCTTCATAGTCACTTAGTAAAATACTGAGCTTTGTTTCTTTCACACGATTTGTTCCTTGAAAGGTAACATGAAGTCTATCCCATATTGCCTTAGATGATTCTTCCTCTGAGACACGATTATAAAGAGGAGTAGACAAGGCACAAAAGAGAGCATTGACAGCTTTAGAATCAAGGCATTTTCTTTTAGCCTTTTCAGCATCAGTCATTGTTGTGACAGTATTTACTCCGTCAGCAGAGGTTGGATTTGTAGCATTTGCAGGAACTATTCCATTTGTAATGACATCCCACATCAGATCATCATAGGCTTTGAAGAACCACTTCATCTTGTTGCTCCACATATTGTAATCCTTTCCATCAAAGTATGGTGGCTTGTTGGCAAAGTGCGAATCGTTTGTTCCTGAAGAGTGATTGCTAGATATAGTAGATCGTTAACTCTGAAGTCAATAAACACTTCGTAAAATGAGCAACCTGCTCTGATACCAATTGATGTATCTAGCAATATCTCCTAGAGGGGGGTGAATAGGAGATTCTGAACAAAATTGAAATTTCTTGCGAAATGAATAAAGTTCAGTGTACGATTAGCAACAAGGACCGTATAACAGTGCGCAGAAAATCTAAACGCAAGGGTAAGAGTTTAGAGAATATTGCACACGATATTTATAGTGGTTCGGCTTAGATTAAGCCTACGTCCACTCTCCCATGATGACAGCCGATCGGCTGGATTTCACTATGAAGAATCAAGAGGATTACAACCACTTAAGTATTTTGTTTCTCTATCACACAGATTTTCACAGTGAAGGATTTTGGGTATGCAGAATACTCTTTGGATGAAACTCAAATTATGCTTGCACTTTGGATTGTTGTTCGCTATCTTCCTTTAGTCCATCATGATTCTTCTTTTATACTCCACTGCCTCCAAACTAGCCGTTGGATTCCAGTCAAGGGATCGCTCTTCAATCCTTGATTGGACGTCATCAATCGTGATTGAATGAGACTGTATCTTCAGAAGATATGTAGACCGTTGGGTAAGACATTGAACCCTTCTGATTCAATCGCCCATACAACTGAATCTCCAGCTTCCATAAGTGTGATAAGTTTGAGTTGATTCCCAAGGATATATTCCTTAGAAGATGATATCCCATTATAGAAAGTCCCTTAATCGATTAAAGGGGATATCAGGATAATCGAATATTACTTGCCTTTATCGGAAACCTGCCATACGTGGGTTAGATCAGTTGGCACGGAATGGTAATACGGAGATTTGATGTGATCCATCCGTCGCTATTTAGATCGTTAGGAGCACTTCCATCTGACCCTTGGACAGAAGCACTTCCATCTGACCGTTCGTCAGAAGCACTTCTATCTGACCCTACGTCAGAAGCACTTCCATCTGACTCTTCGTCAGAAGCACTTCCATCTGACCCTTCGTCAGAAGCGCTTCCATCTGACCCTTTGTCAGAAGCGCTTCCATCTGACCCTTGGTCAGCGCGACAGAATTGGAATCACTCAACCTGCTGCTTACACATTCTTCCCGCATCACATTTCATTAAACAATTTCTATTTGAAGGTTTTGTCAGAATCAAAATATAGGAGAATTTCCACAACATTCCATGTCCCCATCTTTTGTGTACGCAAGAGTTGCCCTTTTTATTTCCGCTTGCTCATATATTTAATACATCTCGTGCCAAGTGAGTCCTGGGAATCGAGAGCACGACTTAGGAGGTTGCGCTTGTGTGCTATAGTGAGCGAGGCGTGACATCCTAGTTGAAGTGGTATCAAAGCGAGGTTAGCTCGATCCAAGTTGAATGAGGATTGGAGTAATAGGGAGGAATGAGACTCGGGATGACTGGGTAGCGAGACCGTAAGAGGAATCATTAGAGTCGAGTTAGAAATGCATGACATATGACTCGGCGCATGTGATTGACATCATGAAAGTGGTGTAGTTGTGATGATAGATGGTGACCAAGTTTCGTACTTAGCGTATATTGATTGCGGATACTTGCTTGAGGAATTGATGAATGCTTTGTTTGAACTTAAAATATAATTGTACGTTCTTAATTATTGTGCTCTTGAGGATGGCTAGGTGAATGGTTGCTTAGTGTAAGTGCTACTTGCTGTGTAGCATAGAACCACTAGACTTGTGTGGTTGAGCTAAGTCTCTAATTCCGTGGTGGAATTATAGTGGTACAGGTAGTGTAAGGCTGAACGACCGACCTGGTAGACGTGGGAGACCTAGAGGTGGAGCTTCTAGCTCAAGGCCACCTGTTGTAGAGAATCCTGGAATGAGTGACGTGCTGAGAGCATTAGAACGTATAGGAAACTTGATTGATCGGCAAGCCCAGTATAGAGATGTCGCCATTACTCAAGCTATTGGGGCTGCCTTAGCTGCTGTCAATGCAGCGACTGGTGTTAATGTGGGAAGTGGAGTTAATGAGAATGCTGGCCAAGGCGTTGGAACTGGTAATGTCCAAACTAATGAGAACAGTGGCCAGGGAGTGGAAGCAGGTAACACGTCGGGTATTAATATTGTACCAAGAGATATGGGTCAATTAGTGGAGCAGTTTGTGAAGTTAAAACCACTCCAGTTTAATGGAACTAGTGACCTAGAGTTGGCGCCCAGGTGGATAGAAAAGCTAGAGAAGATTTTCGGGGTTTTGAGATGTAACGATGAGGAGAAAGTACTTCTGGCAGTGTATCAGCTGGACGGTACTGCGAACGACTAGTGGAATGCCACAAAGGGTGAAATATTTCCTGAGGGTACTGCTCTGAATTGGGCTATTTTTACTGCCGCTTTCAATGACAAGTATTTCTCGGAGACTGCGCGAGAAAGCAAATTGGTGGAATTTCAGAACTTACGTCAGGGCCACATGACAGTGGATCAATATGAAGCTGAGTTTGCTAGGTTGTCGAGATACGCGCCACGGTATGTCGAGGATCTGTTAGAAAAGGCGCAGAGGTTTCAAGACGGATTACGGCCCGAACTTCGTAGTCAAATTGTGACTGTAAACTTGAGAACTTACAAGGAAATCTATGAGCGGGGTCAAATGATAGATTGAGATATGAGAGAAAGAACAACTGCGTCCGGATCGCGATTTCCTTCGTTTCGAGACAATCGCCAATTTGGAAAGAGACCCATGGTTAATACTAGACGCTTTGTTCCACCCGCAAGGAAGAATATTAGTAAGCCACCGCATCAGTCCAACTTGAATTGTCGTCTTTGTGGAAGGAGACATGGAAATGGGCCTTGCTCGACTAGGACGGGTGCGTGCTTCAGGTGTGGTCAGATGGGCCATCAGATGAGATCTTGCCCCAACCAAGCTCCAATGACTAGACCCCAACGGCAACAACCACAGACAGGACCACCAAATGCTGTGCCCCAGAACGAGCAGAATCGACCCCCAGCTCAAGGAAGGGTTTATGCTGTAGCATGCAGGGAAGCAGAGGAAGCGCCTGGCGTGGTCACAGGTACGGTTTTCTTGTGCGACCAAGCTGCTTATGCATTGTTTGATCCTGGTGCTTCACATTCCTTCATGTCTGCTCAATTTGCTGATTTGGTTAATATGAGGTTGAAACCGTTAAGTGAATTACTGCATGTTGCTACTCTGTTGAAGGATAATGTGTTGGTTTCGTTAGGCTATGAGAATTGTAAGATAGTCATTGGTAGTAGCGAAGAGAGTATAGATTTGGCTATGTTGCCCATGTAAGATTTTGATGTGATCATAGGAATGGATTGGTTGGGCAAGCTAAGGGCAGTAGTTGATTGTGGTAGCAGAGTGATCCGTTTTTACTCGGATGGTCGCCCTAGCTTTGAGTTTAAAGGAAGCCGTGGAGCAATTTCTATTCCTTTGATTCCGTCGCTTGAAGCGACAAAGTTGTTAAATGAGGGATGCCAAGCTTATTTGGCTGCGGTAGTGGATACAACGGTTGAGGAACCGAAGTTAGAAAATATAGTGGAGGTACGTAAATTTCCGGATGTCTTTCCCCAAGAATTGCCTGGGCTACCACCCGAGCGGGAGATTGAATTTGTTATCGAGTTAGCTCTTGGGACGGAGCCAATTTCGAAGGCACCTTATAGAATGGCATTATCGGAACTGAAGGAACTAAAGGTGCAAATGCAGGAGTTGCTGGACAAAGGGTTCATTAGGCCGAGTGCATCGCCCTAGGGAGCACCAGTGTTATTTGTAAGGAAAAAGGATGGATCCTTGCAGTTGTGTATTGATTATCGACAATTGAACCAAGTAACCTTGAAGAATAAGTATCCGTTGCCGAGGATTGATGATCTGTTTGACCAGTTACAAGGGGCTTCAGTATTCTCTAAGATAGATTTGAGGACAAGGTATCATCAGTTGAGAATTAAGAAGGAAGATATTTCGAAAACGGCTTTTAGAACAAGATATGGACATTTTGAGTTTATCGTGATGCCTTTTGGGTTGACTAATGCTCCAACTGCATTCATGGATTTGATGCATCGGGTGTTTAAGAATTATCTAGATCGCTTTGTCATAGTATTTATCAATGATATTTTGATTTATTCAAGGAATAATGAGGAACGTGAAAGGCATTTGAGGATAGTCTTATAGACCCTGAGAGAACACTCGCTTTATGCAAAATTTACCAAGTGCGAGTTTTGGCTGAATAAGGTAGCGTTTCTTGGCCATGTAATATCTGAAGAAGGAATATCCATAGACCCTACGAAGATCGAGGCAGTGATAAATTGGCCTAGGCCTACGACAGCTACGGAAGTTCGGAGTTTTCTAGGATTGGCTGGTTATTATAGACGCTTAGTAGAAAATTTTTCGTCTATAGCTATGCCATTGACACAATTAACTAAGAAGCTTACAAAGTACGAATGGACGGACAAATGTGAAAGGAGTTTTCGAGAGCTTAAACATCGGTTGATGACAACACCTGTTCTTATGATTCCGTCTGGACCCAAAGGCTTCGAGATTTACAGCGATTGTCACGCTCCGACCCCGGCGGGCACACCAACATCTCACACAGCCATCAATCTTAATAAGACAACCCAGGATCCAACGGCTTTGCTCGTGGAGCGCGATATGAAAAACGCATGCGGGAGCGAAGCAAAACCCCAGACATAAAAGAAAAAGACATAAGGCGACATAGGATTTAAAAACAACACACATCGTTTCCCAGTTAAAAGGTCTAGTACTTCAAAAGACAGAAGGGTTCAGAGAAAGGCACTATGGGACTACAAAAGAAGAACTTCAAAAAGAAATCCACAAACTAGACAGATACGTCTTCATATTCTCCCTTCCCTTCTTCATCACCTCCGAGGCTTCCTTCAAGGCTTTGGGTCTGAAATGTTGGTCCCACGACGGGGTGAGATAATAATCTCAGTAAGTTAACCCTAACCCTAAGCTAGACTATAGGCACGTTTGAAAATATGCAAGTTTTGACAAAATGTTTTTCACACATGACAGTTAAGCAATTGGAATAAATAAGCAACTCAGGCATATCAGGTACCAGGTTCATTTCTTTCTTACTTTCACTTTCCAATCTGAGTTTCTCAAGCCATACAGGCATAATAAACATTCCATGCACTCTAGGCATTTCAGGTGTTCCAGCCAATTCAAGCATACAAACTCGGAAACATATCAAAAATCATGTTTCAGTCTTTTATCTTCTTATGCCCATCAAGGGCCCCTTTCGAGATGATTCGGTCAATCATATGACTCTCGACGTCTTATCGAGATGATTCGGTCATCATGACTCTTGCTGCGAGATGATTCGGTCTCTATAGCGACTCTCGACACTCCGCGCCATCGAGATGATTCGGTCAACTATAGGACTCTCGCGTCCGGACCTAGAGATGATTCGGTCGCTACTTGACTCTCGATTCTTACAGCCTTCGAGATGATTCGGTCAAGGTAGGACTCTCTAGCCGCACGACCTCGTCGGGTCAATGGAAGTAACTCCCTCCCCGGCTCAATGCATTGGCCATAAAACAAATAGTGATTCTTTCTCATTAAGCCATTTAGCACAATCACAGGCAATTCATGACATCATGTCATCTCATCGCCATTCAAGGCACACGGTTCAATCACAACCAATTCACCATTTCAAGCATATCATTCGGCCATCAAGCATATGCATATCACTACATTAGGCCTCATGCGACATCGAGTGCAAAACCAAGCATTAAAGCCTTCAATTGAACCCCATTAATCATCACATACCCAAATTCACACACGGAATATCATTACCAAACAACCACATCAACATTTTGATGCTTCCTAGGCATGTTAAAGGGGCATTCAATCAAGAAAAGTCATCAATGACCCCAAACCACAAAAATACTCACCACGACCAGGTTCAGTCTCTAGAAAACTGCAATTTTTCTACTGAATTTTTGGGAAAAAAAATTTCATGGTATTAAACTTCAAGATCTTACGGTTGTATGGACGAAAACGGTGCTCAATTTGGACATTGGATGAATTAGAACGGACCGTTTTAAAATCGGTGTGCGAAGAAAACGGGATTTGGACGGTTTCGGGTCTCACGTGTATTTCTCACCAAATCAGTCCTTTAAACCCTTTTAATTCAACCAAAATTCCACCCTTTAGTGACTCAACATCCTAACAAAAGGTTAGAAGTCTTCTTACCTAGCTAATTAAGCAACGAACTCCTTCAAGAACCGCTACAACCCACGGTTCCCAATCTGTCCGACACAAGACAGATTCTGTTCCTAGGAATCACCATGCAAACCGGCCATCAAAACTTCAATCTAACTCACCAATCCTTTACTAACATGTAATAACATGTCTTAGGGTAGCTTACCAACAAATTTTGGGGCAAGGCGATGCTTCCACGGCTTCCAAAGGCGCTCGGTTCCCAGACTCGTCGGAGAGGACAGATTCTGTGCTTAAGAAAATCATCCAAGTTCCACCATTGAAACCCATCTATCATCAACCAAACTTCAAACCAAACTTATTCAACCTTAATACTATGTCTTAAGGAGGTATCACCTTAATTTGGAAGCAAGATAAACCTTCTAAATCGGTCTAAAGGAGCTCATGGCCTGGTTCGCTCCAATTCTGACCTAGGCGGGTTCTAGCGGCTCCACGGGTCAAATGGAGTAACGAATTGACGAACGGTTACTTGGAGGTTGTTGGCAAGACATCAAGGAGTGTTGTGGTGGTTGGAGTTGGGTCGAATGGTGGCCAGAAGTCGGCGTCGAAGCGAGCGAACGGCGAGGGCAAAAGCTGGTCGGGTGGAAGAAAGGAAGAGAGGGAGAGAGAGAGAGCGTGAGATTGGGAGAGTGAAGAGAAATTGGCTGAGCAAGGAATGAAGAGGGGGAGGTCTTCTCAATTTTTTCTTGGTCCCCAAGGCAAAGAGAGTGCTTGAATGGTAGGTGAGGGAGATTGGACAACCATTTAATGCCAACCTAGAGCTCTAACCTAACCTACTCAAACACATCACCTCTCATTAATGTCCTTGACTTTTCTTCATAAATATCTAGAGCACAATTGACTATAATACCCTCAAATTTTCGGCCACTAGGAGAGGAAGTCAATTGGCTATTTTGCCCTTGCTTATTTTTAAGAGAAAGAATGTCCTTTGAGGGGTAAAAGGGTAATTTTCCACTTTCAGTCCAAATTTCACTTTCTCAATCTAAATTACCCTCGATGAGGCGACGTCCAAATTCTTTTCTAATGTTGGAAATCTTCATTTCCATTTGCCAATTTCAAGCTTCCATTGCATGATCGATCTTTTGTCATTTGTATCTTCAGTTTATCTCGAACTAATGGGCGACTTTTGTAGACGTTACGCGTATCGACTCTGTGACTCTCGTCACACTTAGGACGACTCAAGTTACGACGGCTTTGGTTGTCATGTAATTGCAAGGGTTCATTGCTAGTTCCGACGGTCTCGATCGTCATTGTTCGATTTAGGAAAACTTCGCAAATTATACATTGGTTAAACGACATCACCCGTGCTCCAATCGTATAACGCTAGCAATGGATTCCTTTTTCGTTATTTGATCGGCCTTTAATGGTTCTAAATGTTCCCTCGGCAATCCTTAGGGTCAAAGCATCATTTCCTTTTTCGAGTTTCCTAGGTCCACGTACTTGTCATGCGTTAGCCTTTCCCTTTTTGGTCAGTTAACTCGAATTGATCAGGTCCGAGCGAGATAAACTGAAATACAATGATAGATACTTCTCATTCCATTGTCTCAAAATGGCAAGAATTCAGAATGTCACAGCGATACTTCGCTAAAAGGATTGGGATGTGTGCTTATGCAACACAGAAGGGTAGTAGTGTATGCTTCGCGGCAATTAAGACCCCATGAAATGAACTATCCGACGCATGACTTGGAGTTAGCTACGATTGTTTTCGCCTTAAAAATTTGGAGACATTACTTATGTAGTGAAAGGTTTCAAATATTTACGGACCATCTGAGTTTAAAGTATTTATTCTCTCAGAAGGAGTTGAATATGAGGCAACGCCGATGGATGGAACTCCTTAAGGATTATGATTACGATATTTTATACCATCTTGGAAAAGCGAATAGAGTTGCTGACGCCCTTAGTCGAAAGTCTAGTATTGCGCACTTATTAGTTAAAGGATGGTCAGTGCTTGAAGGACTGAGAGACTCCGAGTTTAAGTTGGAAATTTGTCAACTGTCCAGTTTGGTGGCGACCATGAGATTAGAACCTGAGATCCAAGAAAGGATAAAAACTTTACAGCCTACGGACCCAAAAATCCAGAAGATCCTCGAAATGGACGCAACGAAAAGAAGACAAGAGTTCCAAGTACTAGAGGACGAAATTTTGAAATTTCGAGGGCGTCTGTACGTGCCTAATGACGAATAACTTCGAGAAAAGATTTTGTCTGAGGCTCACAGAAGTAATTACAGTATCCACCCAATGCAGTATGAAAATGTACCAGAACCTGCGTCAGTATTACTGGTAGAACGGGATGAAAGTAGACGTGGCCAAACATGTGGCAAAGTGTTTGACATGCCAGCAGGTAAAGGCACAGCACTAAGCCTGATGGATTGCTACAACCATTGGAGATTCCGAAATGGAAATGGGAGCACGTGACTATGGATTTTGTAATGGGGTTGCCACGGAGTCAAAGAGGACATGATTCGATCTGGGTAGTGGTGGACAGATTGACCAAGTATGTACATTTTATTCCGGTAAGAAAGGACTTTGCGATGGATAAGTACGCCAAATTGTATATGTGTCATATTGTATGACTACATGGAGTGCCTATAACCATTACGTCAGACAGAGATCCTAAGTTCACAGCGAATTTCTGGAAGAGTCTACAGGATGTTTTGGGAACCATATTACAGTTTAGTACGGCATATCACCCCCAAACAGACGGACAGTCAGAGAGGACAATTCAGACGCTCGAAGATATGTTGCGAGCGTGCGTTATAGATTTTAAAGATGGATGGGAGCACCATTTGCACTTAGTAGAGTTCGCATATAACAATAGTTTTCAGCAAAGCATTGGAATGGCTCCTTTTGAAGCACTCTATGGTAGAGCCTGCAGGATTCCTTTATGCCGGGATAAAGTGGGGGAAAGGAGCATGACAGGTCTCGAATTGGTAGAACGGTCAGTGGAGGCAGTGAAAGTGATCAGAGACAGATTCAAAACAGTACAAAGTCGCCAGAAGAGTTATGCCGACAAGCGACGTAAGCCCTTAGAGTTTCAAGTTGGTGACCACGTTTTCCTCAAGGTGTCACCAATGCGGGGTTTATCTCGTTTCGGAAAGAAAGGAAAGTTGAGTCCGAGATATGTAGGCCCATTTGAGATTTTGGAACGGATTGGAACTTTGGCATATAGACTTGCCTTGCCGCCTACTTTATCTCAAGTACACAATGTTTTTCACGTATCAATGCTAAGGAAGTACGAGCCGGACCTGACATATGTGTTGGATTATGAAGCTATCGAAGTTGACGATAGAGTGTCCTATGCAGAAAAGCCAGTCAGGATCGAAGATAAAAAAGAGCAAGTTCTGAGGAACAAGACGATACCATTGGTCAAAGTAGTTTGGGAGCATCATGGAACCGAAGGCGCTACATGGGAAAGCGAGGAAACGATGAGGCGTCAATACCCCCACTTGTTTGAGTAACTGGGTTTATTGTAAATTTCGAGGACGAAATTTTTGTAAGGGGGAAGAGTTGTGACATTCTGGTTTTCTTGTCATTTCGAGACTTATCATGGAGAATGTATCTAATGATGTAATTCAGTCTTATTTCGCTCGGATCTGATCAATCACGAGTTAACCGACCATAAAGGGAAAGGCTAACGCAGGACAAAGTACGTAGACCTAAGGAACTCAAATAGGAAATGGCACTCTGACCATAAGGATTAATGAGGGAATATTTAGAACCATTAAGGGTCGATCTAAGAACGATTAAGACAGGCATTGCGAGCGTTGTACGATTGGGACACGGGTGATACCGTTTAGCCAATGTACAATTTGCAAAAATTTTCCTACGGTCGGAGCTAGTAATAAGCCCTCGCAATTACATGATAACCAAAGTCACCATGAACTGTCGAGTCCTAAGTGTAATGAGAATCACAGAGTCGATACGCGTAACATCTGCAAAAGTCGTACGTCAGTTCGGGATAGCCTGAAATTTCATTCGGCAGAGTAATGACGTAGAGACGAGTCTCGAAATTGAGAATTCCAACATTTTATTTCATTGGACGTTGCCTTATCGAATGAAAGTTTGAATCAGAAAAATGACGTTTCAGACGATGAGAACGAAGTTACCATTTTTCCCCTCAAGTCTTGGCTTTTTCTTAATAATTGGACAAGGGCTTTTTGGACAATTACCCTACCTCAAGGCTGCCGAATATTTGGATGGTTAATGGCCATTGGATGAGCTAAATTATTACTCTTAGGACAAGTGTCAATGGATGGAGTTTAAGTATTAATTAGTGACATTTTTACCTACCATTCCTCTTGGTTGACCATCAAAGTTGAGTGTAGACTTCCTCTTCTTCTTCCTCAGTAGAGCACGCCACTTCAAGCTGCCATCTCTTTCTTTTCTTCCTCTTTTCTTTGTGTCGTGAACCAGACCGCTCGGCCAGCTCCTCCCTCTCCCTTCGCACCGCTCGACCTCCACTTCCGACAGCCACCAGTCCTCGCGCCGATCACCAGCCCCTAGCCCTACCTCTTGCCGACCACCTCCAAGTGGTAGTTTGGCGTTTGGGCACTTGAGGAGCTCCGGCCAGCCATTCTCCCGAGAGTCGACGAATTTCGTCGCAGCTGGAGGTAGGTTGTCGTTTGACCTCCATAGGACCTCGATTTGCTTCTAGTTTTTCGTCAAATTTTGTGGACATGTAGCATGCTTATATACTGAGATGAGATAAAATTTTGGCTAATTTTGATAGAGATTTAATGGTGAAATGGTGCTGTGTTTGAAGGGTAGAAACTGACCGGCGGTGGACTTGAAGAAAACGGTTCTGATTTTGGACTTTCGGGTGTCACCTTGCCACGACATTTTCGATGAGGCTCCCTAACACATAGGACTTGATGTTAGCAAGTGAATTAAGTGAAGAATTGAAGTTTAATGATGGATTGGGGACTATTTAGTCGGGTTTGGAACAGAACCGAAAATGCCCTGTTTCAGTTCTGTTCAAAATGTGATCTTAGGGGGCCGTTAAGGGTATTGCCAAGCTCTAAATTCATCGTTGGGGCGTACTAGAATGTTTATTAAGATGTTATTAAGGTTTATACTCCATGGTTCGACGATTGGACGAGGAAAATTGATAAAATTGGTTGGATTTCCCTAGGTTATACGGCTACCCTATTTTGGATCTTCAAGGCCGAACCCTTGTTGTGCTTATTGAATCAAGCCTAAGGTAAGGAGTCTCTAAGCCTTGGTGAGGAGAATAGGCCTCGACTGGATGAATTGGCTTCGAATTGATTGAAATTTTTATGAGTTATTGTGTGGTTGTTCGATGTTCGTCATGGTGTGTCGATGGTTGCTCGAATGCTTGCTAGATGCTCTTGCCATGTGTCGATACCACTTTGAACTAATGAATTTGATTGTCTCGCATGCCATAGACACGTAGCTATTGCATGGGCTTATATTCGATCATGAAGTCTTGAGTTGAAATGAAACTTGGCATGCTTGAGAACTCCTGGTGTCCTGATGCGTTGAGATGCGCGACGAGATTTTATATGTGTCGACACAAAATCGGAATGGCATAGAAAACCTGATGCATTTAACGCGGGTTTGTCAATTTGAAGATCTGAGGCGTAAAGACGCGGATCGAGCTTGAGGCGTAATGACGGGGGCGTGAACCATGAGAAAATCCTAATGAGTGGATTGTATAGCTTAATCTGGTGATTCGTGCCGGACTTGACTGATATGTTATGATGACTTGAATGTGTGATTGTCAATCACTGGTTTTTCATGTATAGCACGTTATGATTGATGAGTGCTTTGTATTATTGAGTGCTTGTCCTTACTTTTGATTTGCATTCATCTAGGTGTAATGTTAGCCTGACCTAAGGTTAGGACTTTTTACTGAGATGTAAATCTCACCCCGTCGTGGGAACTTACTTTTCAGACCCTAAGCTCTGAAGATGCTACCGACACGTCTAGGCGATCCTGAGGAGATGACTGCATATTTTGATGAGTTCCCTGACGGTTGAGGTTCCGTTTTTGTGAGGAAGTGTACAGTTGTATGGGTCGATGAAGGAGGTAAAGATCGGAAACCACATAGGTTCGAGGCCTGGTTCCGTAGAGTAGGTGAGGTCACTACCGGTCTGTTGAAGTCCACGGAGGTACCTCGAAGAGTCGTTCCGAGCTGGTGCCATCCCTCCCAGGATTCTGTAGAAGTAGACGTATCCATTACAGGTTCGAGGAATGTGCCGGAGAAGACCCCATCTAAGGAGGACACGGTTGAGGTGATTGTTATAGATGCCATAGAGGATGAGCTGGAGGACGACACGATGGATGACACTGTAGATGTACGCTCCGAGACCTTTTCGGACTACGACCCTACAGAGGATGCAGACGGGACTGATGGGTCTAGTGGTTCGACCTAGGGGTTTCCAGACTTTGCTTGTTCGTCTTTTGGATGTTACCCTCATTGGTCTGTAACCTTTTGGGGACTTAGGTATAGTGGTATTTTGGATGAGTCCCGACCAACCCAAACCGTTAGTAGTTTTAGTAGATCTGCTCTTTTGTAAGAACTCTTGTAATGTTTGTAGTTATTATATGATCTCGTTGTCCATGTCCCCATCTTTTGTGTACGCAGGGGTTGCCCTTTTCGTTTTCGCTTGCTCATATATTTCATGCATCTCATGCCATGTGAGTCCTGGGAACCGAGAGCATGACTTAGCAGGTTGCGCTTGCGCGCTATAGTGAGCGGGGCGTGATAATTTTTCCCGCAATGGTTTCCACGTAAATCTTTGTGTTCATTTCTTCTTCTCAGTTTCAATTTCGTTTTAGTTTCCTCATTGTCATAACAATCTTGTATCATAGCCTTAGGGTTTTTTGATCTTCTGGTTTTGGCTACAAGTTGAACAATGAAATTGGATATTGAAAAGTTTGATGGGGGAGGCAGTTTCAACCTATGGCAGGTTCATATGTTTGTTGTTCTTACGCAGCAGGGTTTGAAGAAAACTCTGTTTAGTAAAGGGAGGAAATCGGAAATCATGTCAGATGAGATGTGAGAAGAATTGGATGAAAAAACTTTGTCCACTATTCAGTTGTGCCTCACGAATGAAGTTTTGCACGAGGTACTAGATCAAAAAACAACTACAGATTTATGGATGAAATTGGAGAGTATTTTTCTGACAAAGTCTCTCACTAATATATTGAGGCTCAAGCAAAGGCTCTTCACTTTTCGCATGGCTGAAGGTATCTCTTTTAAATCTCATATTTTTTAGTTCAAAGCTATTATCGCTGAATTAAGGAGCATTGGTGTTAAGATTGAAGATGGGGATCAAGCTCTTTTGTTGTTAGTTTCACTACCTCCCTCTTATAAGAATTTTGGAGAGATCATGATTGTTAGTAGAGAAACTATTGATTTTGAAGACGTCAAGACTAGTCTGCTAAATAAGCAGAAACTCGATACAGAATTGACTTTTGAAGGCAATAATAATCATGGGACTGGTTTAGTTGCTCGGGGAAGGTCTGTTGAGAGAAGCAATAGTGGTAGGAGTACGCCAAAATCCAAGCATAGAGATATGATTTGCAATTATTGTAAGTCTCCAGGGCATATCAAGATAAATTGTCTGAAATTGAAGGCAAAGCAGCAAAGAGAAAATAATTTGAATCCGAAAAATCAAGGGAATGTCAATCGTCACAACAATTGCAACTACCAGAATAGACAGAATCGGGTAAACGAAAATCCTTCTCAAGCTGATGTTGCTAAAGAAGAAGACGAAGATTGGCTATTGGTTGCAGATGATAAAGATAAATTCTGTGATAGTTGGATTCTTGATTCAGGCTGTTCGTACCACATGTGCCATCATCGTGATTGGTTCTCTACGTACAAAGAATATAATGGTGGAGATATTATAATGGGCAATAATGCTAAATGCAAAGCTGTTGAGATTGGTACTATTAATATTAAGATGCATGATGGCATGATCAGAGCTTTAGATAATATCAAACATGTTCCTGATTTGAAGAAGAACCTAATTTCTATGGGTACACTTGATGTTAACGGTTGTAGATTTACAGCTAAAGGTAGAGTTATGAAAATTATGAAAGGTTCACTTTTATTGATGAAATGGCTTAAAATTGACACTTTGTATCAGCTACAAGGTACTACTGTTACTGGTTCAGCTGCGATCTCATCTGATATGACAGATTCAGATAGTAATAAATTATGGCATATGAGATTAGGCCATATGAGTATCAGAGGGATGGAGGAGCTCAGTAAAAGAGGTCTTTTTTTTGGAAGGTAAGTTTGTATAGACTTTTCAAATTGCTAAATACAAGTGAGGAGCCTGACACAAAAATCATGAACTAATAATGGCATCAGGGTGCCAAAATGGGTTCAACAGTGAACCGGCCGCAAGATACATCATCGCGGTATGCGCGCATAACCTAGATGCCGATGGACAGCCATCACAACATAAAGGATAGTAGTAACATCAGCCCATAAGCAGACCTGGGCAAGAAAATAAAAGAAAAAAAATGCCAAACAAGCGGCCAACTTAGGGGGGTGGTCAGTAGAATGACCAAACAAGGGGGGTTACAAATAAAAACAGGTGGGTGGGAGGCACATGAAGGGCCTCAAGTCAGCAAGCCACGTCACGGGGAAAGAGTTGTCAAAGTGCAGCTTCACCAGTTGAACCAGACTAGCAGCAACAGAACTGGAACTGCGCAGTGTTGCAGATGAGTAGCAAGGTCCAAGGAACTGAGGTGTAGTGGAGAGAAGTGGCCTGACTCCGAAGCAGGAGCAAGCAAGCAAAGCTGGCCAAAGAGCAGACCAGGAAGCAGCTTGGGACGGGAAGAGCAGCCAAATGACTAAACCTACAAAGTGCTAAACCTATAAACTAAGGACCAACAGAAAATATCATGACAAAGTGGCAACAGACTCGGAGGGAGAGAAAGCATAAAAATAAACAGTAAAGCTGGAGCTACCCAGGAAACACTACACTCTAGGGTACCGAAAACAGCCACCAGACCAAAACCAGAAGGCCAAAATCTCAGTTTGGGTGACAGAAAAACTAGAGGAGTAAGAGAGGTTAAAAGGAAAACTACAAGCCAACAAGAGGCCACTAAACTAGAACAGCAAAGTCAGGAGGCCAACGTAACAGCCAAGTGGAAGCTAAACATAAAAATAAGACTAGAAAGAACTAACTGGCACCAGAACAAACAGCATAAGACCAACACCCAGAGGAGGAAGGAAGGAGCCAGGAGCAAACCCAGCAAGGGGCCAGCAAGTCGTCCACTTAGTAGACAGACCCGGGAGTTACCTTCTGAGCAGCATTGCAGCAACAGTGTGCTAGTTGCACACAAGACTAGGACGCAGCATTGTAGCATGGCATCAGCATGCAGGATAGTATTAGAGGAAAAATAATGGCAACCATCTAGAGCATAGTACTAAAGTAGTATTCTGGGATAGCAGTACCATCTGTGAGTATTATTGCCTCTCTTCAACTCCGAGCCGGATTGACGAGACAACCAGCCAAGCTCCAGCCATTTCCTACCACAATCAAAGACCAACAGGCCTAGAGAGCTATGTGCAGAACAGATACAAATGCATGACGAGACCACAACCAAAGAAGCATTGCGAGATGGCCACCTATGTGACTCACAAAAAAATGTAGCCATAGAACTACACATTACAAGGCAAAACCAGCAGCTACCTAACGTTGTGAAAGTCATTAAAAATATTAGTAGAAAGCCCTCATTTCCTTTGAATGCTCCTATTGCTGGGACAGTCCTGGATGTGGCCAAACAATAGTGTTCTATCTTTCACCTTCTTGGTGAGATGTAAGGTGATAGCCGGTACATAGAGTTTCTTCCCTCGGAAGAGGATGTAGTTCCTTTCCGTCCAGATAATGTGACAAAGCGCACCAAGAGAGTACTTGGCAATCCGATGAGCAAAGGATTAGCCACCTAAATGCTGCTTGGCCCACCTGATGAAGTCATCCCAAGGTTTGTTTTGCCACGACAAATCGCAGTTAGCCGCCCATGTAGAAGCAAGGGTACCAGTAATGGAGCATTTGAAAAATAAGTAGTCAATAGAATCCGGTGTAAGCCGACAAAAGGCACCAAGTCCTTCATGTATTCGTCGGTATTGGAGTAAAAGTATTTGAGTTGGCAACCGGTTATGCGATGCAAGCCACATAATAAAAGCATCTCTCGGGGCTAAGGCCTTATCCCATATGAATGAATGCCAGTGAACACGCTGTCTTTTGGGCCTAATAATATCCCAAGCCGATGTAACTGAGAAGGTTCCAGAGGAGTGGCCAATCTAGGTTAGTCGATCCTCCTTGTTTTCCATGAAGGAGGGCACCGGTTCCATCCAAGAGAGAATGGTATCCATCATAGTAGAAGCCGGCCAGTCTGAGTAGAAGAAGTCTCGGACAGTAACATCGCGGGCTACTCTAGACTGGTATATATCTCTATCGGATAGAAGCAAGTGTAAGGGACCTCTGTCATGCCAATGATCAAACCAGAACGACGTGAGGTGTCCATTACCAATGCTCCATCTGTAATGTGCGATAAAATCTGATCGTAGGTCCAAGATCTTTTTCCATGCCCATGAACATATAGTTGGCCTTTTGGCTATCCAGAAGTTAACCTTCTTTAGGAACGTCGAATGAATCCATTTGCACCAAAGCGACTCTTTATCAGTGAAGAGAATCCATATATGTTTTAAGGTCATCGCCTTGTTCCAATCCACAAGTCCTCTAATCCCTAGGCCACCCTCCTCCTTTGAAAGGCATATGTCTAACCAGAATACCTTAGCCCCCCCAACACCTAATTCATGGTCTTTCCATAAAAATTGTCTAAGAATCATCTCAATCCTATTCAACACAGACTTAGGGAGAGTGAAAACGGTAGCCCAATACACATGAATAGATTGTAGGACCGATTTGATGAGTTGTAACCGACCGGCATAAGATAAGTATCTCTAAGACCACGACCGAGCTCTAACAGTAATAGCATTTACAAGGGCGTCACAGTCAGATTTGCAGATTCTGGAAGAAATAACAAGGACTCCAAGATATCGAAAGGGAAGAGTACCTTCTTGAAAGTCTAGGCAATGTTGAATCTGTTCATGAAGGGCAACTATACCACCCGAAAAGTATATGTCACTCTTGTTGGAGTTCGGCCATAGCCCTAACTAAGAAGAAAATAAGTCTAGTCCTTCCTTCAACAGTTGAATGGTAGCCAAGTTTGCTTCGGCAAATAAAAGTACATCATCAGCAAAGAACAAGTGTGAGTCTCTGCTATGTTTACATCTCTAGAAGAATTTATACGAAGGCAAGGTAGTCTTGGAGTGTAAGATGCTCGAAAACACTTCCTTCACCATAGTGAAAAGGTATAGAGAAAGCGGATCGCCCTGTCGAATGCCTCTAGAGCTCGAGAAGAAACCATGAATTTCCTCGTTTATGGCCACCGAGAATTTAGGTGTGGAAACACACTCCATGATCAGTTTGACAATGATTGACGGGAACCCAAAAGCCGCCAAAAATACCTCAAGGAATGCCCAATCTACTGTGTCATATGCTTTGCGGAAGTCCACCTTGATAGCACATTTGGGAAGATAAGCCCCATGATGAAAATCTGCAAATAACTCTTGCGCAAGCATTATATTGTCACTTATACGCCTTCCTCTAACAAAAGCGATTTGAGAGGGGGAGATGATGAATGGCAATATAGATGCTACTCTATTGGCTAGTATCTTAGTGATGCATTTGTATAATGTATTACAACATGCAATAGGTCTGAAGTCACCCATAGCCATGGCATTCGGGATCTTCGGCACAAGAGATAAGATGGTAGTATTGGTTTCTTTGAGGAGATGTCCACTTCTAAAGAAGTCTTGGATTGCCAAAATGACTGAAGGTCCGACTATATCCCATGATGAAGTAAAGAATTCAATACTAAAGCCATCAGGGCCAGGAGCTTTACCCTTTGCTAGTGAGAAGAAAGTAGTACGGATTTCATCCTCCGTGACGGGCCGAGCTAAAGACTCCACTTGCTCCTCATGTAAAGTGTAGGAGAGAAATTCTTGGATGTCCGGGATTGAAGGCCGAATGGTAGGAGAATCACCATTTAGCAACTCCTCAAAGTGGCCAATAATATGCTCCTGAACTTGAGTAGGCTCGGTCAAGATCTTGTGTTCATATCCCCTTCCTTGAGCCATCTTATTCTGGATTTTTGTTTATAAAATGATTCCTCTTGAAGCCGAAGGGAAGAAAAATCCTTAAGAAGTTCCAATTCCCTATCCACTAAGCCTTGGTTAGTCGGATCATTTTGCAAGGCATCTTGGACCGAAGTTAGAGCTGTTTTTGCTTGCTTAGTTCGGTTGGAGATATCAGAAAATGAGCTCCTATTCAACTGCTTAAGGCGGTACTTGAGAAGCTTGAGTATGCGACAAAGCATGTACATAGGGGAGCCACTAAAGGAGGTATCCCAGACCTGAGTAACAATCTCTTTGTAAGAAGGGTGCGTAGTCCAATAGTTGAAGAACTTGAATGGTTTCTTCGTGTTCGGTGAATGCATGATTTTGACCACCATAGGGGTATGGTCAGAGATCCCTGGGGCCAAGAATGTAGCCTCAAAGTAGGAGAATAGACGGCTCCAGTGTTCATTAATGAGAACACGGTCAATCTTACGCTGTTTTCTAGATTTTCTAGAGGAAGTAAACCAAGAGAACCTGTGGCCTATATATCTGAGATCATCTAGTCCCGCCTGAGCCAGACAATCTACAAATTCGTCAAAAGTTGGGATCCAAGAGTTAGAACTGCCCATCCTGTCAGTATGATCACGAATGGCGTTAAAGTCACCAGCAACTATCCAAGGCTCCTCGTAAACACTAAGTTCAATAAGTTTAGTCCAGAGAGCCCTCCTCGCAACAAAGGTGTGCTCCCCATACACAACAGATAGTAGGCAGGATTTATTCCCAGCGAGCATGCTTAGCCTAGCATGAATCATCAGGGCCGAGCATGAAAGAATGAGGAGATCAATCTCCTAGGGGTCCCATCCAATCTATATTCTGCCTCGAGGTGAATAAACATAGTTGGCCTCCCACCGCCAACCCGGTAGTATACTGTCGGAAATGTTCGCAAAGAAGGGTGCTTTGACCTTTGTTTCCACGATTCCAATACAAGAAAGCTGGTTACTTCTAATAAGGGCCTGAATTTCAGCTTGTTTTAGGGGGTGAACAAGACCCCTTATATTCCATACACCGAATAACATATTTACAAGGAAGGGAAAGAGTTACCAATGGTGTCTCCTCCTAGCCTTCTCCCTCTTAGACATGTGGTTGCCAGTCTTAGAAGAAGAAGGGTTGTTATCATCTCCAGCGGAGTCATCTTCCAGTTGAGACGTGCTAATTTTTCCTTTGAGTGCACAAGCTGTCGCTTGAGCTCTAGTGGGTGGTGGTGATGCGGAAGAAATGTCGTCCTCCTCATCGCTGCCAATATTACTGACTGCTTCCTCACCAATTTCTAAGTCGGAAGAGGGGATAGAATCAGTTTGCCGAGATAGAGCCTTGGAGGGAAGCTGATGGTCAGCCAGAGGTTGAAGTCTCCTAGAGGTACGGACAGACCGAGACCTGGTCTGGGGTGGAGGGGGTGTTGGCCGAGACTTTTGGGTAACATTTCTTGGTTTTGACAAAGAAGGAAGTGCCCTGGCATGGTGAGGAGTACGCATCAAATCCTCACCAATTCTGGAGTCAAATGAGGTGAAGGACTCAGCTCTTGGAGAATGTGACAAGGAGGGGGGATGAGGGATAACATCTTCTTTAGAACTCACAGTAACAGAGGCATCCCGAGGACTAGACTGGGCAAAAGAGGGTTGAATCCGAGCCTCATCTGTAGTAACTCTCACCTTTGGAGAGGAAGTACTGGGCGGGAGCTGCTGGAGGTCTGCTTTTTTGTGGCTTTCAGCATCTGCACGTTGGAGGCATTCAGTAGCCACAAAGGCAGGAGGGAGAACCTGATGTTTCCTTTCACCGTGAAGTCCCTCAGTGCCCACCTTAGCAAAGACTTGATTCTTAGTAGAGGGCTTGCAAGACCCAGCTTTCGAACTTGGAGAGGGCTGCATAAGCTGCAGTGCATCAGCACCAAGGTGGCACTCAGTGGCCACAATAACAGGTGGACAGGTAGGGGTTGGGAGCTCAAAGCGACCAGGATTTGAAGTAGGAGATAGTGGTCGAGCCCTTAAAGTAGGATTCCTTGTTGTTGAAGAGGGTAGCAAGTCTTTGGGGGACAACTGCTGCTCCACATCTACTAAGACTCTGACCTGAACAGGAGGCAAGGACTCCTTGAGGAGAGGGGCAGGTCGAGAGGTCGAGACAGCCTCCATGAATTGGACAGCATCTATTCGAGCATTACCTTGTTGAAAATGTGGCTTGGACTCTTGTAAAATTTTGGCAGGTTCTTGAAAAGCAACATGAATCTCCTTCTACGATCATTCTTGTTTCTTACTTGTTGCCATTCTCCTACATTTCGCTAGGGGGGTTTGCCAAGGGGTTTGGTGATAGGAACTTGAGGAGTGGTTGCACAAGGGAAGCCTTGCTCACCCTTCTTGTGACCATAGCTTTGGCACACCTCCCAAGACAAAGGGTTCCATTCATATTCCACACCAATCGGGATCAAATCTCCATTCCATTCAACTTTTATCGTTTGAAGACGTGGTTGAAAAGCCTTCATCTCTACACAAACTCGGGCGAAGGTAAGCCTTTGCATTTGCTCTGTTTGTTTGTCAACATATAATGGTTTACCTATCGCATTTGCAATGCGACTAATAGCAAAAGAGCTCCATAGGGGGAGTGGAATATCCGTGAGTCGAACCCAAATAGGGAGGGGGTTGTGTACTCCCTTCCTAAGCTTTAGGTCAGGATACCAAGATTGTAATATCATCGTACTATTTTGAATTAATATAGGCCCCATTTCCAGAATTTTCCTACGAAAGTCTTCATCCGGAATCCGGATAAAGTAGTAACCACTTCCATGCAACCGGACATCCAACATGTGATTACCCCATGTCTTCTTAATGGCTTCCTCCATCCATTTGAAGTAGATTTTCTTCCTAAGAAAGTGGCCAACAATACACTCATTAAGGATGGGGTTGGCATACTCGAGAGCTTCATGAGAGATGCGAATACGTAGTTCTCCATCTACCACCAATGGCGGAGCTACATAGGAGAAGTTGTAGCCTTTGGTCAAAATCTTGGCAACATTGGCCCAAGATTGTGGGTGATCTTGCAGTACTTGGGGTGCTTGTCCATCCAACCAAGTAGTGGTAGAATGCTGAGGTCCCTTCTGAGGGCTGGAACGTGCAGTGGGAGGAAAAGAAACCTTTCTCCCAACTTTGCTCAAGCTCCTCCTACCTTCCTTGGCAGCTACAACCGCCGGCCTTAAGGTGCCAGCATCTGAGTTGTGTTAAAGAAGCCCTTTTTGCACAAGGCAAGGGCTAGGTCTTCTCTAAGTAGATCGGCCTCTACTCCTACCTCGTCTAGGTTGGACAAAACTCGGTCTAGGCCCAAGGATAGACTCTCCAATAGCAGCTGAGTCTCCAGCAGCAGCAGGGCAAGCAGCAACATTTTGCTTGTTTAACAAGACGTTATGATTGCCAACCTTAACAGTGGAATCAATGGCTACCTCGGCTTGCTCACCATCTGGCCTACAGTCAGTAGACTTCCCTTTATCACCAGAGGTGCCAACAACCAGTCCACCAGCCGCACAAGTCTCAATTGCCCTATCACCAAGGTTACCAACAACCAGTCTAGCAACAGAGACAATCTCACTCCTACTGAGTACAACATTGTCCTCATTAAGCTGTGATGGCGCACCAGATTCAGGGATAGAGGAGGGGACACACTCCTCAAGAGAGGCCAGACAAATAGGTGGTTCAAGCAACTGACTCCCCATAGTAACCGAACCTTCAACAGAAGTAGTATCCATAATTCAGCTCAGCATCTACCCGCAGAACAACCAGTCACAAAGATAGAGAAACACCTGCCACTCGAGTACCAACAAACAATCAAGGCAGCCAGCCCGAACAACTAGTACACAAATAACTCTGCACAGGGGATATAGAGATCCAGGGTGCTGATCAGAAGTGCCAAAACCACCGCAAGCAGATCTTCGAAGAGTAAACACCACCAGCGTCGCAAAATTGCACCCCCACTCTACAGGTTGGGCGGGCAGGAAAATCGTCGGGGGGGGAGGTAGAGGAAATCCAGGCGACGTTAAATGAAGAAGGTTTAGCCTTCGGTGCCGGCGAGAATGGCCAGAAACCACCGTAGGACTGTCTTCAAAGAGAAACCCCAGTAGTGTCGTGAGAAGGTCCACGACTTCAAAGATCGAGCGACAGGAAATTGGTGACAGGAGGTAGAAGAGAACGTCCAAACGATCCTAAATACAGAGGGAGCAGCCAACGGCGCCGGCCAGAATGGCCGGAAACCGCCGTGTTCCTTCCCGTGATCAGAACCGAGTCGAGCGACTCCAATGCGCAAGATCTTCCTCGAAGGTGAGAGACAAGGAAATTCCTTCGGGGGGATGGTAGGTGCTGGTCTTGCGAGCTTCGATCCGGAGTTACAGCCGCAGAGGCCGCCAGAGGTGGCCGAAAATCGGCTTGGGCTGAACGAGCTGTTCAGTCATTCTCCATGGCCGAGAGAGGGAGCTGTTTTATTTTCTTTTCTTTTCTCTAGTTAAGCTGTAAAAGAGGTCTTTTGTGTGGTAGAAAATTGGAAAACTGAATTTCTGTGAGCATTGTGTTTTTGGGAAATAAAAAAGAATCGATTTTAAAACTGAAATTCACACAACAAAGGGCACTCTGGATTACATTCATTCCGATCTTTGGGGGCCTACTAAAGTTGCATCAAAAGGCCTTGGTTCCAGGTCACTTTTATTGATGATTTTTCAAGAAAAGTTTGGGTATTTTTTCTAAGGCAAAAAAGTGACGCTTTTGTTACTTTTAAGCAATGGAAAACATTAATTGAGAAGTAGACCGGTAAAAAAATCAAGCGGCTGAGAACAGATAACGGGTTAGAATTTTGTGGAGGTGAGTTTAATGAGTTCTGCAAGAATGAAGGAATTGTGATGCATCATATTACAGTGAATACACCACAGCAGAATGGTATTGCATAACGCATGAACAAAACCTTATTAGAAAGAACTAGATGCATGTTATCTAACGCTGGTCTGGGCAAAGAATTTTGGGTTGAAGCAGTCAATACAGCTTGTTGGTTGATAAATCGTTCTCCTTGCACGTCCATTGAGTGCAAGACACCTGAGGAGGTATGGTCAGGCAAATATGTTGATTATTCTTCTCTTCGAATATTTGGATGTTCAACATATGCACATGTTAGTAAAGGGAAACTAGAGCCTATAGCGAAAAAATATTTTTTTCTTAGTTATGCTTCTGGTGTAAAAGGTTATAAGCTTTGGTGTTCTGATTCATCTAAGATTATGATTAGCAAAGATGTTACTTTTGATGAATTTGCTATGCTTTATCCTATCAAGGAATCATCCGTTACTTGCCAGGAAAATTTGAAAAGTGCAGCGGAAAATGTGGAGTTTGAAGTAACTTCTTCGTAACCAGTTCAGTCAACTACTAATAATATTGAGATTGAAAAACCTGAAGAAGAAAATCATTCTATAGCCAGAGATAGACCAAAAAGAACAGTGAAACCTCTGCAGAAATATGGATACTCAGATTTTGTTGCTTATGCTCTTTCAACTGCAGAGTCGATAGAGTATAGTGAGCTTAAAACGTACAAGGAAGCTATTTCTTCAAAAGATTCAGTAAAGTGGCTAGTTGCTATGAATGAAGAGATGGAATCTCTTGAAAAGAATCAAACTTGGGAGCTTGTCAAACCACTAAAAGAAAAGAAAATTATGGGTTGTAAGTGGGTTTTCAAAAGAAAGGAAGGTATTCCTAGAGTTGAAGACATTAGATTTAAAGCACGTTTAGTTGTTAAGGGCTATAGTCAGATTGAAGGAGTTGATTTTAATAATGTGTTTTCACCCGTCGTTAAATATAGCTTTATTCGAGTTTTCCTTGGGTTAGTTGCTATGCATGATTTAGAGTTTGAACAACTCGATATGAAAACAATTTTCTTGCATGGTGAACTTGAAGAGAAAATCTATATGGGTCAACCAGAGGGTTTTCAGTTTGAAGGTAAGGAAGATCATGTTTTTTTACTGAAAAAGATCCATCTATGTCTTGAAGCAATCACCTAGACAATGGTATAAAAGGTTTGATTCGTTTATGGTGCAACTTGGCTGTTCTAGAAGCAAATATGACAGTTGTGTATATATGTGCAAGCTTCCAAACGGGTCTTATATTTATTTGATGTTATACGTTGATGACATGTTAATTGCAGCAAAAGATAAATTTGATATACATAATTTGAAGGCACAGTTGAGCACTGAATTTGATATGAAGGATTTAGGTTCAGCGAAGAAAATGCATGGAAATTTGATGAGATCGAAAAAGAGGAAAATTGTATCTTTCCTAGAAAAGCTACATTGAGAAGGTGTTAGATCGTTTTGGCATGAAAGATGCCAAACCAGTAAGTACTTATCTTGCTGCTCACTTTAGATTATCAGCTAATTTATGTCTATATACAAATGAGGAAATAAAATATATGTCACATATTCCATATTATAGGGCAGTTGGTAGCATTATATATGTTATGGTTTGCACTCAACCTGACATATCACATGCTGTTAGCGTGGTAAGTAGATATTTATCATGCCCAGGTAAAATTCATTGGCAAGCAGTGAAGTGAATTTTGAGATATTTGAAGGGTACTTCAGATTATGGTTTAGAGTTTGAAAAAGTGGTGATGCTCTTATAGGATATGTTGATTCTGATTATGCCGGTGACCTTGATAAAAGGAGGTTTTTGATTGGGAACATCTTTACTATTGGAGGTTGTGCAGTCAGTTAGAAAGCTTCTTTACAGCACACAATTGCTTTGTCTACTTTAGAGACAGACCATATGGCTATCACAGAAATAATTAAAGAAGCTATATGGTTAAGAGCCTTATTTGGAGAGCTTAGTGTGGATTATGATGCGACTGTTATGTATTGTGATAGTCAGAGTGTTATACATCTAACTAAAGATCAAATGTATCATGAGAGGACAAAGCACATTGATGTGCGGTATCATTATATTCGAGACATTCTTACTGATGACTATATTAAGGTCGTGAAGATTGGTACAGAAAATAATCCAGCTGATATGTTAACGAAGTCTTTGCCTATTGCTAAATTCAAGCACTACTTGGATTTGGTTAATGTTTGCGGCAACTGAGTTTTATGCTAGTGGAAGGAGAAGACTGTTTTAATCCTTATGTCTATTTGAGGAATTCAAGACAAGGTGGAGATTTGTTAATATGTCTTGAATTAATTATGGGCTTGGGCCAACGTTAGGGTTTGAGGGGTAATAGTATAAATATTGCTCTTCTCAAACTGTTAAATATGAAGTTGGAATGCCACGACCCGAACCCGGCGAGCACGCGAGCATCCCACCTTCGCCGTTACCTTTGATGATCTCCCAGGAACCAACGGCCATTAACTTAAAGACCTATATGAAGCATGCACGCGAAAGAGATGACAACTCCATAAAAACAACTCATCAAGATGACTTAGGATAAGAAAGGGGTGCACTTCTCATTAAAGCCAAGTCATGTACAATTCTAACTACAAAGAATATACAGTCTCTAAGGTCTCAATCAAATTAAATCTTCACATCCTCCAAAAACTTCTTTCAATGCCAATCCATGGCAGGCTCATGTCTCCATCGTCTAGGACCTGAAAATGTTGTCCCACGACTGGGTGAGATATAATCCCAGTAAGTCAAGCCTAACCCTAAACTAGGCTGCCAGTACCTCCAGACGTTTTGGAAAATATGGTATTTTGGAATTCAAAATATTTGGCATAGTAAAACATGGTACTTGTCAAAACTTGGCATTTCAGCACTTTCAAATCAACTCGACTCAGTCAAGAAAATCATGTTAAGTCTAAGCTTCGTACAATGACAGGGTTTTCAATCAAAAGCAAACATTCGACGCCATCTCAAAAAATGAGGATATTTCGAATGCCATTTCATGAATTTCCAGAAAACATATCAATTTCTATCACGCCCTTCCAAGGCCATTTTTATCACATGAGGCAGGCTTAAAACTCGCAACACAACTTTCATTCTTGAGGCAAATTATTCAAATCATGAGGCATTTTTGATTTCTCAAAACCCATTCCTTGAATTTCCCAGAAAACAAGTCTTTCCATTTCTGCCCATCCTGGGCCGCCCACTTTGGGGCTGCGAGATGATTCGATCTCCATATAACCCGCCGGTACATATGAGACTCTCGCGTCCGGACCTAGAGATGATTCGGTAACCATATGACTCTCGACGCCCATTTTCAATCGAAATGAATCGAGTCGGTATGGGACTCTCTAGCCACTTGACCTCGTCAGGTCCAACGGGAGTAATTCCTTCCCAATACACTGGCCAAATTATAAATTCTCGACGATCCCACACGCCATTGGCGATTCCATACGCCAGTGCACTTATAATTTTTCCCCGCGATCCCACACGCCATTGGCGATCCTACACGCCAGTGCACTTATGATTTTCCTCGGCGATCCCACACGCCATTTATTCATAAAATTTCCAGTTATAAAGCAGCTTCAAATTTTCGTTCAAAGAAAATAAATCATGCCTCAAAATACTTCATTCAAAAATAACTCATGAAATCAACCAGTTCATCGCCTACTCGAGGCATTCATTTAAAACGTCCCTCACTGGACAAAACACTTTCCACGTTACGAAATTCCCATTAAGAAAACAAGCATCATTCAGCCATTTTCATAAAACTCAAGCTTGACATCAATTTCGATTTCAAAGTCTCCATTAGAGACCTGATTAGTCATCCATGCCCCTCATTACACTCAATTAAAACGAAAATTTTTATAAAACATGCCAAGAAGTTCAACCACATTCCACTACCAGATTAGGACTCTTCAAAATCACCTTGATTTCATAGTTCCTCATGCCACAAATCAATCAAACACAACTTGCCAAAACAGGGCAGATTTGGGTTTCCTCGCGCCTCTCATAAAATCAGTCCATAAAACCTTTCATTCCAACTCAAGGCTTCGTCCTTTAGTAACCCAATATCCTAATAAAGGTTTAGGAATAACTTACCTCAAGAAATAAGCAAAAATCAACACCAAACGAGCCTTCTCAATCCTCAAGATCACAGTCAAATAAGAACAGCGTGCCGTTCTAGGAAGTTCATCAATGTCAAGTCAAAATCCACTCAATTTTGGATTAGAAGCAATCGAACTTCACTTTCATTAAACCATTCTCTCGATCACCAAACAAATGGAAACTCAGGATGCCTTGACAATGGATCAAATACACGTCGACATCACCATGAACCCTTTTTTGTATTCTGTACAAACAGCAACTTATAGGGCAGAATATAACTCGAAGGTTTCGCGCCCAAATTAGTCCTTAAATCACTTTTAAATCCCAATCCACTTCACATACTTTCCACTAACACCTTAATCAACATTATAGGTAGTCCCTTGAGTCAATTTGAAGTCAAAACACTCTTATATCAGCCCCCAACAGAATCGGTACACAAAGAACATCATCCAAAACAAAACCGGTTTTGGGTTCCATCCGCTCAATCGAGCCATGAATCAATTCTAATCCTCAATCCTTTAATAATCAACTTGCTAAGACCTTCCTTTATGGGTTTAGAAAGCTCACAATGAGATTTGAAGCGGATTGATACCCCAAAAACGTCGAAACAGCCCAATCTCTTCAAAGTCAGAATCTGTCCATTTTTGTACCACCCATAATCAGCCATAAAACTCATTCTAAAACCATATATTTGTAGCCATAAACCATCTAAACATAGTACTAGATGTTATGAAGCTTTCCTAAAAAATTTGAGGTCGTTTGGAATTTCTAAGAGCTAGAACCAACATTTCTCCTCAGCTAACTCAGAATACATCCGCTTTTCTTCCAAAAATCACCACAAATTGACCAGAGCCCCAAAAAACATGAAACCAACGGGAAAATGGTAAGGACATCTTGAACTAACCTGTGGTGGTTGGGTCACATCAAATAGCCACAGGGAAGGCCCGTTCGAGCTGACCGAACAGATGGCTCAAAAACTATCTTCTGGAGCAGTTTTGGCTAGAGAGGAAAAGAAGAAAATTTTGAAGGAAATGGAGGAGGGGAAGGGGTGCACGAATTTTTCAGTAGCTAGGGGAGATGTCCTCAAATAATTGGGGGCAATTTGTCAATATCACAATTAATGGAAATTAATGCTTGGTTTAACCATAGGATGACACTTGGAAACCTCCCATTGGTTGCTTCATTGACTTTCTTTGCCTTCTTCTCCAAATATTTTCAGCAACCTCTAGGGATAGGTAAAATGACCATTTTGACCTTTGAAGATCCTTAAGGCAAAGACAAATTGGGCGAGGGGTAAAACAGTCATTTGGCATTTTTCGTCCGAAACTTCATTTTTCTCATTTTGAATGACCATTGGCGAGGCGACGTCAAATTTAATTCAAATGTTGGAATTTCTCAATGTCCAATGCCCAATCTCGAGGTCCAATTTCATGTCGAACTCTCGTCGACTGTAATTCCAGTTTATCTCAAACTGACGGACGACTCTTGCAGGCGCTACGCGTATCGACCTTGGGATTTTTCTCAAACCGTGGTGACTTTGGTTGTCATGTAATTGCGAGGGTTTATTGCTAGCTCCTGCGATCCTGATCATCGGAATCCGATTTAGGAAATTCTCGCAAATTACACATTTGTTAAGCGGAATCACCTGCGTCCCAACGTATAACGCTAGCAAGGCATTGCATGATCATTCCTAGATTGATCTCTGCTGGCCCAAAATATTCCATCGACAATCCTTATGGTCAAAGCGTCATTTCTTATTCAAAATCCTCAGGTCCACGTGCCCAACCTCGCGTTAGTCTTTCCCTTTCGATCATGTATCATTCCTAGATTGATCTCTGCTGGCCCAAAATATTCCATCGACAATCCTTATGGTCAAAGCGTCATTTCTTATTCAAAATCCTCAGGTCCACGTGCCCAACCTCGCGTTACTCTTGCAGGCGCTACGCGTATCGACCTTGGGATTTTTCTCAAACCGTGGTGACTTTGGTTGTCATGTAATTGCGAGGGTTTATTGCTAGCTCCTGCGATCCTGATCATCGAAATCCGATTTAGGAAATTCTCGCAAATTACACATTTGTTAAGCGGAATCACCTGCGTCCCAACGTATAACTCTAGCAAGGCATTGCATGATCATTCCTAGATTGATCTCTGCTGGCCCAAAATATTCCATCGACAATCCTTATGGTCAAAGCGTCATTTCTTATTCAAAATCCTCAGGTCCACGTGCCCAACCTCGCGTTAGTCTTTCCCTTTCGGTCAGTTAACTCGAGAGTGGCCTGCTCCGAGCGAGATACCACTGAAATACACTGATCGATATCCTTCCATTCCATAACCTCGAGAAGGGTTGTAATTCGGAATGTCACAACTCTTCCCCCCTTAAAGAAATTTCGTCCTCAAAATTTACAAACTTCGAAATCATCCAATCTTATGGGGGTATCAACGCCTCACCACTTCTTCGATGTCCAAAGTAACTCGTTTCGTATCGTTCGGGACATACAAACCCCATTTGTTTAACTTCTATTGTCCACATCGAACCATAGCCTTCTCGACTTTTGAGGCAAAGTCATGATTGAGTCCTTAGTAGTTCGTCCTCGATTCCATTCAAGATTCTCCAATGACCATTTATTCCATCAACTTACAACGGTTACGCTTTTCCTCGTTGGCACGTTTCCTCGTCCTTGAACTTTAGAATTCCCACTCTCAATTTCAATGTTCTTTCCCCTGGTATTCGGAAGTCTGGATTTTTCTCCCTGCCACTTTTATTCACACTATCCCTTTGTCATTAATGTCCATGGATTAACATACCTTAGTCTCTTGCTGACCCTCATGTCCAATACTTGAGGTAGTTATTATACCAGTCAATTGGCAAACCTTCAATTTAGAAGTTGAATCTCTCACTTCGTGAGGTAAGGTCTGTCCTCCAATCGCCAATCACGCGATGCTCGATTTCCTACTATACGCATCCACTACCTTATTTGCTTTTCCCAAAGAGGTATAGGATATCCTTGGTCCTTAGGCAACTCCTTCCATCCATGTGCTCCCCATTCGGTCCTCTCGGGAATCTAATACTTCATGTTCTTGTGATCCGTGTAAGCTCACAATCTTTCTTCATACAAGTGATGTTTCTCAAGCTTCGTTGTAATGAACGTTGCATGCCACTTCTATTATGCATTTAGGCATTCCAACTCATGGGGTCAGATTGTCGCATCATCTATGACATTCTTATTTCGGGTTGCCTTGTTACACCATAAATTTTCTTCCTACAACACGTCATTATGATTTTCATGATATTTTCGATCCCAAACGGAAATACCAATATCAGTGCAGTTACTAACTAGGCTTAAGTCCTCGAAAATCCCTTGTCATGTTCAATTGTCCATTCACGTAACACTTCATCTTTAGTCCATTTCATTAATGAAACAGCTCTTGTAGAGAATCTTCCCACGAACCGTCTATAGCAATCCATCAATCCCAGGAACTTCATATTTCTGTAACTCATATCAGCCTCAATTGATTCATCACCCATTCTAATCCTCAAGGGTTCCTCATGGGTTCTACTTTCCAGAAATTTTATGATCAAGAAATTTATCTTATCAAGCCTAAAGCCTACATCCTTCACACTTACCATATGTTGAGCGTTTTCTCAGGGGCCATAGAATAATTCCCAAAGGCTTTTCATACCTTCATCGCCAGATGTCGTCTTGTCTCAATTTTCTCTTTGTGTCACACATGTGAGGATCTGTAACTCAACTTCCTATTCCCATGGATCCCTAACTTGACCATGTAGCAATTTTTTCATCTTTATCACATTCCCTTCGGGATGCATTAGCGTTTTAATCGCTGGGTTCCGTAACCAGCCAATGTGTCTTCCTTTCTTAGTCCAGACGCTTAATCTTAACAACACATCAAGTAAGATTTCTTCCTCTTTCCACACTAGGGTCTCTTACCCTATGAAGCAAACTTTACACTTCAGTTGCATTCCATCTCCTCAAGTCCACCTTATCCTTCTCATTCCATAAGACGTCCACATCACAATAATGCCTTTACTCCAGGATTCATATGTTATCATACTCGGCATTCTTTTCCCCAATAATTCAGTCACAGGTCCAAAAGGATCGAAGTTCCTCCTCAGTTTCCACAATTCCACACCTAGGATATTCAAGTCGATTAAATCGATCATCTTGCGGCTATAAACCAAGTAGCCTTTTTGATTGCTCATCCATTCATTAAAATTACAAACGGCTCGGACTACCAAGTGTAATCACTTTCCTTTCCATCAATGACCATCTCATGGTTCAATCGCCCTTTAAGAATGACACCCTACTCGTTAGGGGTGACCACTCACAAAGCCATTTCTTGGGATTCTGACTCAACCTCAATCGACCTCATAAAATCAACAGGGTCCGACAGACTGACACGTCAGTCTCTTTTATAGTCCTCATAACGACAAGAGATCAACCACCATAAGCCTTACAATAAGGTAATAGCCATCTTCACGGGCACGTTTCATGTTCCGCAATGAACATTTCTTTACTCGTAATCCATGAGCAGAATTCTCTTATTCACATGTCTTCCGATCATTCACTTCTCTTACTGAGTCCCATTATCATTCCTCAAAATCAGGAATAACAACTAGCCATAAGGCTTTCAAATTTCAATCCACTCGGAGGCCCCACGTCTTACTTAAAGGGTCATTAACTAACCTTAATACACTTAGACGACCTTGAGAACTCTATCTCCTATTAGTCGATCATCTTCAGATCCTTACAGAACTACTAGGATTCAAAAAACTTTTGCTCTCAAGCAATCCCAAGAAAGTACTTCCATTAAACAACTTAACGAAGGCAAACTAGACAGATATCATGCCTTCAAGTAAAACTCTTCCTTTGGTGACATTTCACCAATCATCAATAGCCTCTTAAGGCTAATAATTGCCAGGATCACTTTCTTTCTTCAATGCACTCAAAACCTCTAAGGTTTTCTCATGAAACCCCCAATCAGGAGGGAGACAGTTTCAAATTCACTTTCTCCATCGAACCTTAGTTGACCTCAACCACGTAGTCCATATCACCTACTATTCAAAACCCTCGCGGTTCTTTCCACACCTTCAATTTAGAAATAAGTAACTCATAGTCACCTTTCTCATGACTTTCATCACTTAACTCATCTGCACTAATATCTGTCACCACTGTGACTTAGGTCCAATGGCAGCTCCTCCTCGAGCATATCTACCCATCAATTTTTCTCATTTCCATTTAAAGTTCTCACGACCCCTTCAACTCTTGGGTCTCACGCACTTTTCGAACTTGAGCCAAGTGCCCTTCCAGTGCTCATATTCCAGTTGTTCATCTTTATTCAGTTCTCACGACTCTTTTCAGTTTTAGAGTCCTTTCATATCTTACGTACTCGAGCTAATACTCCTCTTGTAGCATACTCTGGTCATTTTACCTCATTAAATTCTCATGTCACTCGAGTTATTACAATTCCCTTCAGGAATTAAAGGCTTAAGTCATCTCCTCGAGTCTAGCAGTCTCAGGCTGCTGACATCATAGCTATCACAAGCAATCAACCACCCAGTGGTTTTAGGCAAATCCTTAATCAATCGCCAATTACTTAGGCAAAGGCCAAAACTCAAGTAGGCTAATATCAGGTAAACTCTCGAGGCACAATTTAATGCGTCAAACGTTCACACCTTAAGTCCAGACATATCTGCGACTTAGCAATAACTCAGCAGGCTTTCTCACATTCAAAAGACATCGCCCAACGGCATTCAATGCCAAGACTCGCCATACAGGCCAAACACAAGTGTCAATTTTCTTTTTCAAACAACACCCACTGCGATGTACGAAGCTCCTAACTATGCCAATCACATGTGCTATGACAAATGCCATGCAGTTAAAAAAAAATCACCTTGAGGATCACTTCAGTGCAATGCATCTCTTAACCAAAATCAAACTCAACCCGACACCTAGACTCTCTCTTTCAATTTATGACTTGGGTCATTCCTGCCTCATTGCTATCTTAGAAGCCTACCATGAGCCGCTCCTTGTCCAAACCTCTTTGTCTCGGCGTACACTCCCCACCCTCGTCAGACCTGGTCATTGCAGGTTGTCCCAAGACATGCATCTACGAAGAGAGTCCTGTTCCACACGTCCCACAACATGCTTCGTTACGGTTTGTAGGTATCTCATCAGCTCGTCCCATACCAAGCAACAGTTTATCAAGTCTAATAATGATAAGCTCATGCATTCACCTTCCTCAACTTTAATTTCAATGCCACAAACGCATACACCGAATGATCATCCTCACTACTCGTCATATCATATTCACTTCTAGATCAATTCTTATCAACAGAAGATTTCTAGTTCCACAAATGACCATCTCACAGATCAGTTGCCTATGTCAACAATATACCTCAAGGCCACAATCACGATCACATAATCCAATTGACCATTTACTCATAATCAATTCTTTATTAGCCTCAAATACATCCACAACCTCAAATCCATGCTTATGGCTCCTCAATTTCTTCTTATTTCCTTGTGAGCCTCTATCATAGCATCACCCAAGATTATCAACTAAATCGGCACTAGAACCATTAAAGTGTACACAGGTTCAAGCTTATAATCCTCAAGATTCAGTGATCAATGGTTAATCCTAAAGGTCTCACTATCTAACTGTCCTCAAGTCATCACTCATTATCACTCCAAGTCTCAATCAAGTTCGATCGAGCTAACCTTGCTCTGATACCACTTAAACGGGGATGTCACGCCTCGAACACGGCGAGCACGCGAGCATCCCACCTTCGCCGTTGCATTTGATGATCTCCCAGGAACCAACAGCCATTAACTTAAAGACCTATATGAAGCATGCACGCGAAAGCGATGACAACTCCATAAAAACAACTCATCAAGATGACTTAGGACAAGAAAGAGGTACACTTCTCATTAAAGCCAAGTCAGGTACAATTCTAACTACAAAGAATATACAGTCTCTAAGGTCTCAATCAAATTAAATCTTCACATCCACCAAAAACTTCTTCCAATGCCAGTCATGTCTCCATCGTCTAGGACCTGAAAATGTTGTCCCACGACGGGGTGAGATATAATCCCAGTAAGTCAAACCTAACCCTAAACTAGGCTGCCAGTACCTCCAGACATTTTGGAAAACATGGTATTTTGGAATTCAAAATATTTGGCATAGTAAAACAGGGTACTTGTCAAAACTTGGCATTTCAGCACTTTCAAATCAACTCGACTCAGTCAAGAAAATCAAATTAAGTCTAAGCTTCGTACAATGGCAAGGTTTTTAATCAAAAGCAAGCATTCGACGCCATCTCAAAAAATGAGAATATTTCGAATGCCATTTCATGAATTTCCAGAAAACATATCATTTTCTATCACGCCCTTCCAAGGCCATTTTTATCACATGAGGCAGACTTAAAACTCGCAAGACAACTTTCATTCTTGAGGCAAATTATTCAAATCATGAGGCATTTTCAATTTCTCAAAACCCATTCCTTGAATTTCCAAGAAAACATGTCTTTCCATTTCCGCCCATCCCTTGGAAAACATGTCTTTCCATTTCCGCCCATCCTGGGCCGCCCACTTTGGGGCTGCGAGATGATTCGGTCTCCATATAACCCGTCGGTACATATGAGACTCTCGCGTCCAGACCTAGAGATGATTCGGTCACCATACGACTCTCGACGCCCATTTTCAATCGAGATGAACCGTGTCGGTATGGGACTCTCTAGCCGCACGACCTCGTCAGGTTCAACGGGAATAATTCCTTCCCAATACATTGGCCAAATTATAAATTCTCAGCGATCACACACGCCATTGGCGATCCCACATGCCAGTGCACTTATAATTTTTCCCGGCGATCCCACACGCCATTGGCGATCCTACACGCCAGTGCACTTATGATTTTCCTCGGCGATCCCACACGCCATTTATTCATAAAATTTCAAGTTATAAAGCAGCCTCAAATTTTCGTTCAAAGAAAATAATTCATGTCTCAAAATACTTCATTCAATAACAACTCATGAAATCAACCAATTCATCGCCTACTCGAGGTATTCATTTAAAACGTCCATCAATGGACAAAACACGTTCCACGTTACGAAATTCCCATTAAGAAAACAAGCATCATTTAGCCATTTTCACAAAACTCAAGCTTGACATCAATTTCGATTTCAAAGTCTCTATCAGAGACCTGATTAGTCATCCATGCCCCTCATTACACTCAATTAAAACGGGAGAATTTTTATAAAACATGCCAAGAAGTTCAACCACATTTCACTACCAGATTAGGACTCTTCAAAATCACCTTGATTTCATAGTTCATCATGCCACAAATCAATCAAGCACAACTTGCCAAAACAGGGCAGATTTGGGTTTCCCCGCCCCTCTCACAAAATCACTCCATAAAACCTCTCATTCCAACTCAAAGCTTCGTCCTTTGGTAACCTAACATCCTAATAAAGGTTTAGGAATAACATACCTCAAGCAATTAGCCAAAAATCCCCACCAAACGAGCCTTCTCAATCCTCAAGATCACAGTCAAACGAGAACCGCATGCCATTCTAGGAAGTTCATCAATGTCGAGTCAAAATCCACTCAATTTTTTATTAGAAGCAATTGAACTTCACTTTCATTAAACCATTCTCTCAATCACCAAAAAAATGGCAACTCAGGATGCATTAACAATTGATTAAATACGCGTCAACATCACCATGAACCCTTTATGTATTCGGTTCAAACAGCAATTTATAGGGCAGAATATAACTCGAAGGTTTCGCGCCCAAATTAGTCCTTAAATCACTTTTAAATCCCAATCCACTTCACATACTTTCCACTAACACCTTAATCAACATTATAGGTAGTCCCTTGAGTCAATTTGAATTCAAAACACTCTTATATCAACCCCTAACAGAATCGGTACACAAAGAACATAATCCAAAACAAAATCGATTTTGGGTTCCAACCGCTCAATCGAGCCATGAATCAATTCTAATCCTCAATCCTTCAAAATCAACTTGCTAAGACCTTCCTTTATGGGTTTAGGAAGCTCACCGTGAGATTTGAAGGGGATTGATACCCCAAAGATGTCGAAGGAGCCTAATCTCTTCAAAGTCGGAATCTGTCTATTTTTGTACCACCCATAATCAGCCATAAAACTCATTCTAAAATCATCTATTTGTAGCCATAAACCATCTGAACATAGTACTAGATATTATGAAACTCTTCTAAAAAATTTGAGGTCATTTGGAATTTCTAAGAGCTAGAACCAACACTTCTCCTCAGCTAACTCAGAATCCGTCCGATTTCCTTCCAAAAATCACCATAAATTAATCAGAGCTCCAAAAATCCTGAAACCAATGGGAAAATATCAAGGAAATCTTGAACTAACCTGTGTTGGTTGGCTCACATCAAATAGCCACCAGGAAGGGCCACTCGAGCTGACCGAACAGAAGGCTCAGAAACTGTCTTCTGGAGCAGTTTTGGCTAGTGATGAAAAGAATTAAATTTTGAAGGAAATGGAGGAGGGGAAGGGGTGCACGAATTTTTCAGTATCTAGGGGAGATGTCCTCAAATAATTGGGGTCAATTTGTCAAGATCACAATTAATGGCAATTAGTGCTTGGTTTAACCTTAGGATGACACTTGGCAACCTCCCATTGATTGCTTCATTGACTTTGGCTTCCATTGAATTTCTTTGCCTTCTTCTCCAAGTATTTTCAGCAGCCTCTAAGGATGGGTAAAATGACCATTTTGACCTTTGAAGATCCTTAAGGCAAAGACAAATTGGGCAAGGGGTAAAACGGTCATTTGGCATTTTTCGTCCGAAACTTCATTTTTCTCATTTTGAATGACCATTGGCGAGGCGACGTCAAATTCAATTCAAATGTTGGAATTCCTCAGTGTCCAATGCCCAATCTCGAGATCCAATTTCATGTCGAACTCTCATCAACTGTAATTCCAGTTTATCTCAAACTGACGGGCGACTCTTGTAGGCGCTACGCGTATTGACCTTGGGATTTTTCTCAAGCCGTGGCAACTTTGGTTGTCATGTAATTGCGAGGATTTATCGCTAGCTCTTGAGATCTTGATCATCGGAATCCGATTTAGGAAATTCTCGCAAATTACACATTGGCTAAGGTGAATCACATGCGTCCCAACGTATAACGCTAGCAAGGCATTCCATGATCATTCCTAGATCAATCTCTGCTGGCCCAAAATATTCCCTCGACAATCCTTTTGGTCAAAGCGTCATTTCTTATTCAAAATCCTGAAGTCCACGTACCCGACCTCGCGTCAGTCTTTCCCTTTCGGTCAGTTAACTCGAGAGTGGCCTGCTCCGAGCAAGATACCACTGAAATACACCGATCATTATCCTTCCATTCCATAACCTCGAGAAAGGTCGGAATTCGAAATGTCACATGGAAGGATGGAAAGAGAACTTAATGTCGAAGGCTGGGAAGGAAATCTTAATTAAAGTAGTTGTGCAAGCTCTTCCACAATATGCTATGTCTATATTCAAAATTCCAGTTTCTATATGCCGAGGTATAGAAAAAAAAATTGCTGCCTTTTGGTGGAAATCCAATGAATCCAAATCGGGTCTGCATTGGACAGAATTTAACTGACGCGTTCTATATCACTTGTTAACAAAATTAGAATCACAATTTTTTTATTAGGTTTGCATCTATCTCATTACCCAGCTTTTAGTTAGTACTGCAATTCTATATATACCACAAAACAATAAAAAACACAACTCTATCGGCTGTATCCGTAAAAAGCCGGGTAGAGGCGATCGGTTAATTGAGAGGCGGACTGGACATGGTCGATTCTCAACATGCAGAATCGGGAACTAACCCTGTAACCCCGGAACTAGAGGTGTTATTTGTAGTTTATGGTTTCCGCTATAAAAAAATTGAAAAGAACTATGAAACAAACTCACAAGGATCCGGAAGCATACTACTTAGTCAATGCTTTGTCTTCAAGCCTTTTTTTTTTTGCTAAACACACACACACACACACACACACACACACACATAGGGGCAGTTTTGCCTGTTTGGCCCATTCAAGTATGATCGGTACAGTTCCTTCCTAGAAATCGAGCATCGGATCGGATATTCCCGTTCCTGAACTTGAAATCGGGATCCACCATGAATCGGAGAGGGGGGATTCTGAACATAAAGTATGGAATCATCAGAGATGATTAGGGGATTATCTGGCGGCTATTGTTTCCCCAGTTTTCTTGCTTTGGATCGCCATGGGCTTTTTGGGATTCCTTAAACAGTAAAGAAAGAAAAAACAGCACGAGGAAGCAGTTAACTCTAGGGAAAATTAAATGCTATGAAATAGATAATGACAAGTAGGTTAAAAACACTTGAAATGTTTGCTTTGAACCTTAAAATGAACTCATTGTGCATTCAAATGACTCCTCGTTCTTTTTGCTCAATCAGGAACGGTGAGGTAGCGCTATGATAAACAGAAACGATAAAAAGAAAATGACCATATGTTCTAATTGATATAATTCAAAATGTTGTTCACAATTAACAAGTGTGCTCTCAGGATAAACGATACAAACAGATACTAAATAAGCGTACTAGAAACATGATTTAATTGACTCGTTCTACATTATGTGTTAACAAAATGATAATCAACAAACGTTTTTATTAGGTCTGCATCTGTCTATTTACCTAGCTTTGGTTAGCACTGCAATTCCTCATACACATACTTATGACCACAAAACTATCAAAAACACTATGTTGTTCGCTGCATCTATTGGTAGTCGAGTAGGGGTTGATCTGTTGATTGAGTACTGGACTAGACATGGTCGATTTCCAATTTGTGGAATCGGGAACCGACCTGTTACCCTGGAGCTGGTGGTGTTATTTCCTCTTTGACTGCCGAGCAGTGTCGCTCGGCATTTTGAATGCCAAGAAATCAGGCTTGAGGTTTGGAACTTTATGAGGTTTGATTGATGTTCGGATAAACAAGAACATTAAAATGTCAATTAAATTTATTCTCTTAAACAAAAAAAATCAAGTTACTGAATTTTTTAAACAAATCTCGAAATTCAAAAATATCAATTATCCAATAAAGACCTAAAATTCTTAATAATAAACCAAATTCGTAAAAACTTTTTGACAAGCATGTGACACGGTCCAGGAGAAAAATGTTCGTCCAAGAGGGTTTTTGACATGGAAGTAACGACCCTCTCAAAGAAGAAGACCCTGGCGAGTGCTTGAGGAATCTAGAGTATTCCAAAGGCGGGTGATATGGAAATTTCTCGTGTCTGTAATCATCGTGGGTAGTTGGGTAGTTGGCAGATGTAATCTCCACCGTCAGATCAAGGAGGGATCTACGATCTATAATCCATGAGTCTTTGTATATAAGGGGACCTCCTCCCCCTCATTGTATCATCTCATTCTCACGAGTAATACAATCTAGAGCTTCTCCCTCTAGTTTCTCTCTCTAAAGTGTGGTGAGTTTGAGTGGGAATGGCTAACTTAGGGAACGGAGTCCCTAAGGCCGCACGAGTCTGATTGAGGATCGAGTCTTGAATTGATTGGCCTATGACACATGCACATGTGAACCAAGAACCAAAAACCAAAAACCTATCATAGATAAGAACACATTGACTAACTAATCCTAACATGGAAGTAATGAAAAAACATGACCACAACGACCACATCCACCTATGTACTTGACGACTACAGGCATGAACACGAAAAACAACACACGGGACGCTCCAATTGTCGGAGGATCCACCCATGTCCCAGTGGCGGCGATCTTCATCAAGTAGGCCTCGTGCTCAAGCAGCCTCCAGCGGTCTCAGCGCAGTACCTCCACAGGACCCGCAAATTGTCATAGAAGGGAAAGCTAGTGATGGCAAAGATGGCAAGGGACACCGTGAGGGGCATCCACACGAGGTCTCATGTCATGGACTGCCACCTAGAGACCCTCAGCATAAGGCCCTAGGAGAAAAACTGGAACATGAGACCGTAGCAAGAGCAGATCATGGTCGATGCTGCGGTTGAGCTCCTTCCTTCATTCTCCGTTCGAGACGGCGAGTGGTTTCCTAGAGGGCTTTACTCTCCATCGTCGTGGAGCTCTCTGTGCAGAACCTGAGATAGGGAAGAGAACGATGAAGAAGGCAATGGTGACAGAGTTTTGTGGGGGAAATTTTGAATGGATAGTCTAAAGTCACGGCAGACGATCAGTGTTATGTGGCAGTTGTTGTTTTCCCGGTATTTTGGCTTCGGATCTCTATGGGATTCCTTGAGTATGAAGAAAGAGAAAGCAGCAGATGAGCAGATAATCACAAGTAGATAAACATTTACAATGCTGGCTTAGAAATATCTACGAAGTTTCAAATTAAAAAAAAAACACTTACAATGCTGGCTTTAATGTTAATAATGAAATCGTTGTACATTCAAATAGCTCATTGTTCCTGTCATTCAAATCAAAATCGCTCTAAAAGCACTCTCGGGTAACCTAAAATCTGGACCGATGAGATAGCAATATCGATTATGCGTAATAAACAGAGAAAATAAATAAAACATAAAAAACTTCACATGTTCTAATTGATATGGGTCACAATGTATTTTCACAATTAACAATTCTGTTCTCAGGTTGAAAGATGCACACATATTCTAAACAAGCGAACTAAAACATGATTTAAACGATGCGTTGAGCATCTTGTGTTAACAATAGAGTTAACAACATTACAATCAACAATTTTTTATTAGGTTTTGCATCTATCTAATTATCTACCTTTTAACTATTATTGCAATTCCATATACACATTTGTATAACCACAAAACTATCAAAAGCACTACTCTATGGCTGCATCCGTAAATAATAGGGTAGGGGTGATCGGTTAATTGAGAACCGGACCAGACATGGTCGATTCTCAGTATGTGGAATCGGGAACCGAACTAGCTGTGTCGCTTTTATTTTATGGTTTTCTCTATAAAACATAAAAAGGGTATGAAACAAACTCACAAGAAATCGGAAACATATTGCCCGGACAATGCTTTCTCTTCAAAATTTTTTAATGGTTTCCGCCAAACAAACACACATACATTGGGATGGTTCCGCCAATTTTGTCCAGTCAAGTTCAATCGATAGATTTCCTTCCCAAAATCGAGAATCGGACCGATTATTCCCACTCCCAAAATTTGAAATCGGGAACCACCAAGAATCGTTTAGTTTAGTTCCCAATGTTTATACATTTATATTCTCAAAAATAATATAGCAAAGTCGTAAAAAAATTGAAATTACCAGTAGAAATCCCGATATATATATATATATATATAACCTTATTCAGAATATCCATTTTTCTTTTACACATTGCTTCAAAAACCAGGTTGATGACGTTTACTTTAGCTTTGTCACTTGTTATGTGTAGTGTTATCAATTAGTGAGATATGTCCTTATCTTTTTGGCATTCCACTTCTACTATAGATTTCAACCAAAAAAAAACAAACAAACAAACGAACAAAGAACAATCCATTATGTAAGCTTTGATATTTTTTTTACTTAGAGAATATTCAAATGATTAATTTTACGGTCTTTTCGACCTAGTTTTATATATATATATATATATATATATTCCTTAATTTGTAAAAGATGTGAAAATTGTTGAGAAACTCAACGATTCTGTCTTGGTTGTCGATTGTTTTTCTTTTCCTTGTATAGAAGATTGTATAGGTGTATACAGGTCATGGAGATTGTACATGCAAATTTCCAAGATGCTAATTGGAATTCTATCTTTGCCTATGTTCATCTTCACACACACCAACGCAGTAAGTTAATGTCCCGAGCCTTGAAATGTGTCTTTGTTGGATATGGTCTTCATTAAAAAAAAAAAAGGATACGGATGCTATCATCTCCGTACTAAACACATGTTCGTTATTATGGATGTTGTCTTTCATGAAGATATTATGTATTTTTCGGAGTCTGATTTTCAAGGGGAGTATCTAGAGGAAATTCAGACTCTTGTCTATGATTTTTAGGAAGAAATGGTAGAAGTATCTGATAGAAATTTAGGAAACTTGCACTTGAGTGATGATAACTTACACAATGATACAATAAGTGTAGAAGTGGATGAGTTTGAGCCTAGTGGTCAAAACTTGGATTTAAGTGGGAATGAGCATCTAGAAAGCTAGGAAACTTTTGAACCAGAGCTTGAGTCCCTCCCCATTGATACACCAGACCAATCATTGTCTGAAGCTATTCTTTATACAACATCTGAGTCATCCAAAAGACAGTTACCACAACTTCTCACTAGAGGTATTCCAAAACCTACAAATGAACCTCAACTGTCTAGTAAAGTAAGATATCAATTGAACCATTACATGGCTACCCATCGCTTGTCAAAAACAAATCAGTCATTTGTCAATCAATTACCTACTGCATCTATACCTAACAGTGTGCAGGAAGCCTTAGCCGATCCAAGATGGAAAGCCGCGATGAATGAAGAAATGACCTCCTTCCAGAAGAACCAAACTTGGTAGCTCGTCGATCGTCCCACGAAAAAAAGAACAGTTGGGTGTTGATGGATCTTTACTGTGAAATACAAAGCTAATGGTACAATTGAATGCTTTAAGACAAGATTGGTGGCAAAAGGATACACCCAAACGTATGGAATTGACTACACCGAAACATTTGCACTTGTAGCCAAAATCAATACAGTCCGGCTCTTATTACCCTTAGATGCAAATTTTGATTGGTCGTTACAACAGTTTGATGTGAAGAACGCATTCCTACATGGTGAACTATCTGAAGAAGTCTACATGGATCTCCCTCCAGGGTGCATGGTGATAGAAAGACAAAATCAAAAGGTGAGCAGGTTGAAGAAATCACTATAGGGTTTAAAATAGTCTCCTACAGCTTGGTTCGAACGATTTACCAAATCCATGACAACCTTTGGTTACAGACAAAGTAACTCCGATCACACATTATTTCTTAAGAGGCAACATGGAAAAATTACTGCACTCATTGTATATGTGGATGACATGATTGTTATAGGAATGATCCAAAAGAAATGAGAGCATTGCAAGGGTACTTGTTCAAGGAATTTGAAATGAAAGGCTTAAGCCCCCTAAAATATTTTCTGGGAAATGAAGTATCTCGATCAAGCAAAGGAATCTTTCTATCTCAAAGAAAGTATGCCTTAGATCTACTACTTGAAGCAGGTTTGAAGTTATGTATTGAGACAAAGCAAGTACCGGTGGATAGGAAGAGATACCAGAGACTTGTTGGAAGATTGATGTACTTAGCTCACACAAGACCAGATCTTGCCTATGCTCTGAGTATCGTTAGTCAGTTCATGCATAATCCCGGTGAGAAACATATGAATGCAGTCATGCGCATTTTGAGGTATCTAAAGTCTGCTCTAGGAAAGGGAATTCTATTCTCTAAAAGAACGAACAATCAAAGTATTGAGATATATACAGATGTTGATTGGGCAGGAGTAGTTGAAGATAGGCGATCTACTTTGGGATACTTTACCTTTGTAGGTGGGAACCTAGTGACATGGAGAAGCAAGAAACAAAATGTTGTTGCACGATCTAATGCAGAAGCTGAGAACAGAGGAATAGCCTTAGGAATTTGTGAAGCACTTTGGTTGAAGTTTCTCTTACAGGACCTAGACTACTCCACAGAGCAACCAATTCAACTATACTGCGACAACAAAGATGCATGTGACATAGCCCATGATGCAGTTCAACATGACCGTACAAAGCACGTTGAGGTGGATAGGTTCTTCATTAAGGTGAAACTAGACGAAAAGACTATGGAACTTTCAAAGATTAGATCAGAAGATCAATTAGTTGACATCCTTGCCAAAGGGTATCCAATCAAGTGCTCTCAAATTTCTTAAACAAGTTGGGCATGTGTAACATCTATGCACCCACTTGAGGGGAAGTGTTGAGATAGTCAATCATTCTGTCTTGGTTGTCGATTGTTTTTCTTTTCCTTGTATAGAAGATTTTATAGGTGTATATAGGTCATGGGGATTGTACATGCAGATTTCCAGGATGCTAATTGGAATTCTAGTGCTATATATACAATATATTTGATCAGTCAATGGAGAAGATTGAGAATCAATTTATCATCCTTGTCCTTTCTTCAAAAATATCTGATATTATTGGAAATCGTGCATTTTTTTTCTCATGGAAAACATCAACAATGCAATTGAGAAATAAACAAATCATATCCGATAACTAATCACAAGAAATAGGGTGCGATTTTTTCGCGAAAAATAAAGTATTTAAAAATATTTTTTTAAAAGATTGATTCTAGACATGCAGACATTCCATACTGGGTCGGCTGCAGATGAAGAGCTCGAATCAGGAAATGGGTATAGTAGAATCCCTTGTATTCCTCATCATGAAAAGAATCTGATGGCCGGTGACGTGAAACCTTGAGCTGAGGGATGGATCTGTTGTTTGAGCTTGTGGTACATCCAAGCAATTCACCAACTCACCAAGCTGTATGACTAGTTGAAGTCCCGAGTTGAGATGCTCGGTGTTTAATGATGTTCATCTGCACTATGCACAGTATTAGCTGTTTCGACGGTCATAGTGGACGAAACGGATACGAATGGCGAGCCTAGATTTTGACTGTACTGGTCAGTGTGTTCTGCGATTTTCTACCTGGTGAAAATTGTTCTTAGATCATATAGACGGTTTCGCATGGTCGACAACAACGGCGACAGTTGCTCACATCCACAAATAAAGCGGTAGATATGTCGTTTTTGTCGCGATCTGCTAAACAGAACTCGTACCTTAGCTGTATGGTGCTTCAAATGATAAGTAACCCAACGCAATTTATTGTTTTTCAACTCGTGCAATTAAATCATTTGATCAAATCAATGTCGTGCCATTTTCAGTGTGGCGGAATTGACACATAGGAAATTATAACATGCCGCAAAAAACATCTAATGGTGACATTCGTCGGTGTATATGAAGTACATGATGACAAAGGAGGAGGAGAAAATGAAAGAGAACACGATACGACACACTAGGATTGGTGGAGCTGCCCACCACCTAGTGCTGATGGCGACAATCTCCACCAAGTAGGTGTCGTGGTCCATACCGAGCTCGACAAACCATGTCAACAACGGACCATGATGCCGTCGACGCTGCGGCCAAGCTCCTTCATTCTTCGTCCAAGGCGGTCGGCACTATGCCGGAGGGCCACATTAGCAGGATCCCCTGCCACTAGGGCAGGGGGTCCGGATCAGATTATGGACAGTTGGGATTTTCTTAAAGTGAAGAAAGAGAAAGTAGGACAAAGTAGATAATGATTATTGCTAGCAAAATTAAAAAGAGATTCATTATAAAAAAAAAAGAGATTGTTCATGTCATTAAATAGATCTATTGAATTTCAAAAATGAAAAAAAAGAAATTTAACATTTCCGCTTTGAAGTAAATAATCAAATCATTATGCATTCAAATGGCTTATCGTTTCTTTTCCACTCAAATGAAGTCGCGTTTGAACACACTCTAGTGATCTAAAATCAGGACCGATGACGTAATGACATCGATTATGCATCATAAACAGACGAAATTAAGAAAAGATAAAAAGAAATCACACATTCTAATTGATATGTGTCATAATGTTGTTCACTATTAATAAGTGTACTCTCACAGAAGATACAAACATATTCTAAACAAGCGTACTAAAAATAGAATTTAACTGACGCGTTCTATATCACATATTAACAAAATTACAATCACAAATTTTTTTTATTAGGTTTGCATCTATCTCATTACCCAGCTTTTAGTTAGTACTGCAAATCTATATATACCACAAAACAATCAAAAACACTACTCTATCGATTGTATCCGTAAATAGCTGGGTAGAGGCGATCGGTTAATCGAGAGCAGGATTGGACATGGTCGATTCTCAACCTGCAGAATCGGGAACTAACCCTGTAACCCCGGAACTAGCGGTGCTATTTTTATTTTATGGTTTCTGCTATAAAAAATTGAAAAGAACCATGAAACAAACTCACAAGGATCCGGAAGCATACTACTTAGTCAATGCTTTGTGCATTCAAATGACTCCTCATTCTTTTTGCTCAATCAGGAACGGTAAGGTAGCGCTATGATAAACAGAAAAGATAAAACGAAAATGACCATATGTTCTAATTGGTATAATTCATAATGTTGTTCACAGTTAACAAGTGTACTCTCAGGATAAAGGATACAAACAGATACTAAATAAGCATACTAGAAACATGATTTAATTGACGCGTTCTACATTACGTGTTAACAAAATGATAATCAACAAACTTTTTTATTAGGTCTGTATCTGTCTAATTACCTAGCTTTGGTTAGCACTGCAATCCACATACACATACTTATGACCACAATACTATCAAAAACACTATGTTGTTCGCTGCATCTATTGGTAGTCAAGTCGAGGTTGATCTGTTGATTGAGTACTGGACTAGACATGGTCGATTTCCAATTTGTGGAATCGGGAACCGACCTGTTACCCTGGAGCTGGTGGTGTTATTTCCACTTTGACTGCCGAGCAGTGTCGCTCGGCATTTTGAATGCCGAGCAACACCTAAAATGGTAATTATGTTTTTTTAAACCTATTTTGGTAATTTTTATTTTATTTTATATTAAATTGAAAAAAAAGCCCTTCGCCCACCCTAACCATCACCTCAATAGGTACCAACCCGTTGCTCCGCATTACAGAGAGGAGGGGTGTCGGCGAGAGAGAGAGAAAGAGAGAAGATCGGTGACATTTTTGCCCTTAAAAAATTATAAGTTTCCCACCTTATCTCCGGACACGCGAGTCCCTTGCGTGTCCGTTCCGTTGAATGCTTTTCAAAGCTCGAACATGCGTTGACTGCGTGTCCGAGCGAGTCCGGACGTGTGTGGCACGTGTCGGTGTCCGACACATGTCGGACACGCGAAAAAGGATGTGGGAGGTGTGTCCGTGCTACATAGGTTGAAAATGACACATTTACTTGGTTCTTTAAAGGGTTTGTGGAAGAGCGTTCTCCATATCGGTATCTACTAAAGAATAAATAATACATGAAAATTCAGGGCATTTTTTTCGAAAATAGGTCCAAATTTTGTTACCAAATTAGAGTTAATTTTTATTTGCTAATTTGGGGCCCGCGCAGCAATCAAAGTGCCGGATGGGCCCCATACGAGAGTCCAAGTGCCGGACAGGCCCGTGCGGCAGTTTAAGTGCTGCACGGGCCCATGCGGCACTTTTTTTTCTTTCATTTTCTTAACGTTTAACTGCCCTGTAGGTCCTAAATTGATAAATAAAAAAATTAATCCTAATTTGATCAATTTTTTGAAATTATTTTCGACAAAAGCCCGAAAATTCACAACTATCTCCAAAGTTGGAATATCTTTTGAATGTAGGGGCATACCGGGAAAAAAAAAAGAGGAAGGGAAGAATTGGAGCTTTAGGTACCAGCCATAAAGCTTAGAGCGGGCAATTTTCTAAATTAATTTTTTTAAAAAAATATTTATCAATTTAATATTAAAAAAATATTTACCGAATTGGGTGCCACTCGGCAATTGGGCCGCCGAGCAGCACCCAAAATGGGACTTGGGCCCCAATCGGCGGCCCAATTGCCGATTTGGGCCGAAATTTATTTATTCTTTTTTTTTCAATGGATTCGTCTCGAAAAATTATGCGAAATCAAAAAAAAAATTCCCTTCCAAACGGAAACCCTAGCGATGAGATATGCCATTTCAAAGTATTATTCCATCGGATTTTTAAAACTTTGCTAATTTAGGCATCCATTTAAATGAGTAAATTATAAAAGTATCAATTAAATAGTAAATTATATTGAAATTACGTAAACTTTGAGGAAAAAAAAAAGTTCCACCATTAAAATTGACTTTTAAATTCCCTCAAAGTTTACGTAATGTCAATATAATTTATTATTTAATTAAAAGCTTTTATAAAAAAATATAAATTAAAAGTCAATTTTAATGGTGGAATATTAATTATGTAGTTATTTTTTTTCCTCAAATTTTACGTAATTTCAATATAATTTATTATTTAATTGATACTTTTATAATTTACTCCTTTAAATGGATGCCTAAATTAACAAATTTTTAAAAATTCGAAGGAATAATACTTTAAAATGGCATATCTCATCGCTCGGGTGTCCGTTTGGAACGAATTTTTTTTTTAGTTCGCATAATTTTTCGAGACGAATTCATTGAAAAAATAGAAAAAAATTGGCTTCAATCGGCAATTGGACCGCCGATTGATTGCCGATTGGGGGGCCCCAATCCCCCAATCGGCAATTGGACCGCTGATTGGGGCCCAAGTCCCATTTTAGGTGCCGTTTGGCGGCCCAATTGCGGAGTGGCACCCAATTTGGTAATTTTTTTTAATATTAAATTGGTAAATATTTTTTTAAAAAAATAAATTTGGAAAATTGCCCGCTTAGAGCACTAAGGCTTAGAGCACTGAGGTGAGGGGACTCTAGGGATAATTAAAAAAAATTAAAAAAATAATAATAACGAATTGACAATGAAACGTACTTTTTCAATAACTTTTCCTGAGATTTAAGGCTCAGAATTCACGATACTTAGTCGTGTTCCGGTTTTTAAGCAATGATAATGTGCATTTCATCAAAATAAAAGTAAGAAAAACGTGGCCGCTTAGCTATGCCATCTCCCACAAATTTTGTTTTCTTTCGTGAACAATCACTACGTGCAAACGAGCACTATCAATAGCATAAATTCGTAGGAATATCCTCCAAAATTATGAGCCAAAAAAACAAAAAAAAAAAGCCGTTTTCTGATACGAAGCTGATCGGGCATCCGACAAAAAAAAAAAGCACCGGATTGATTTTCTCGTACCCTTCATTCTCATTTCCGCATTTTTTGATTTTTTTCAAGAAGAAATCTGGCTTAAGATTTGGAACTATAAGAGGTTTGATTGATGTTAGGATAAACAAGAACATTAAAATGCCAATTAAATTTATTCTCTCAAACAAAAAAAAATCAAGTTACTGAAGTTTTTAAACAAATCTCGAAATTCAAAAATATCAATTATCCAATAAAGACCTAAAATTCTTAATAATAAACCAAATTCGCAAATACTTTTTGAAAAGCATGTGACACGGTCCGGGAGAAAGAGGATCGTTCAGGAGGGTTTTTGACACGGAAGTAACGACCCTCTCAAAGAAGAAGACCCTGGTGAGTTCTTGAGAAATCTAAAGTCTTCCAAGGGCGGGCGATATGGGAATTTCTCGTGTCTGTATTTATCGTGGGTAGTTGGGTAGTTGGCAGATGTAATCTCCACCGTCAGATCAAGGAGGGATTTATGGTCTATAATCCGCGAGTCTTTGTATATAAAGGGACCTCTTCCCTCTCATTGTATCATCTCATTCTCACGAGTAATACAATCCAAAGCTTCTCCCTCTAGTTTCTCTCTCTAGAGTGTGGTAAGATTAAGTGAGAAAGGCTGACTTAGGGAGCGGAGTTCCTAAGGCCGCACGAGTCTGATCGAGGATCAAGTCTTGGATCAATCGGCCCGTGACACATGCACATGTGAACCAAGAACCAAAAACCAAAAACCAAAAACCTATTCATAGATAAGAAAATGAGTAACTAATCCTAACATGGAAGCATGAAAAAAACACGACCTCAACGACCACATCCGCCTATGTACATGACGACTACAGACATGAACACAAAAAACAACACACGGCATGCTCCAATTGTCGGAGGATCCACCCATGTCCTAGTGGCGGCGATCTTCATCAAGCAGACCTTATGCTCAAGCAGCCTCCAGCGGTCTCAGCGCAGTACCTCCACAGGACCCGCAGATTGTCGTAGAAGGCAAAGCTGATGATGGCGAAGATGGCGAGGTTTCGCGAGGGGCATCCACACGAGGTCGCATGTCATGGATTGCCACCTAGAGACCCCAAACATAAGGCCCTAGGAGAAAAACTAGAACATGAGATCGTAGCAAGAGCATATCATGGTCAATGCGGCGGTCGAGCCCCTTCCTTCATTCTCCGTTCGAGACGGCGGGTGGTTTCCTAGAGGGCTTTACGCTCCATCGTCGTGGAGCTCTTTGTGCAGAACCTGAGATAGGGAAGAGAATGATGAAGAAGGCGATGGTGATAGGGTTTTATGGGGGAAATTTTGAATGGACGGTCTAGAGTCATGGCAGACGATCAGTGTTATGTGGCAGTTGCTGTTTTCTCGGTATTTTCGCTTCGAATCTCTATGAGATTCCTTGAGTATGAAGAAAGAGCTAGCAGCAGATGAGCAGATAATCACAAATAGATAAACATCATCACTAGAAAAATAATAAAGTGATTGTTAATGTCCTTAGAAATATCTATGAAGTTTCAAAATTAAAAAAAAAAAACACTTACAATGTTAGCTTTAATGTTAATAATGAGATCGTTGTGCATTCAAATAGCTCATTGTTCAAGTCATTCAAATCAAAATCGCTCTAAAAGCACTCTCTGGTAGCCTAAAATCTGGACCAGTGAGATAGCGATATCGATTATGCATAATAAACAAAGAAAATAAATAAAAGATAAAAAACTTCACATGTTCTAATTGATATGGGTCACAATGTTGTTTCGCAATTAACAATTCTGTTCTCAGATTGAAAGATGCAAACATATTCTAAACAAGCGTACTAAAACATGATTTAAACGACGCGTTGAACATCTTGTGTTAATAATAGAGTTAACAAAATTACAATCAACAATTTTTTTTTAGGTTTGCATCTATCTAATTATCTACCTTTTAACTATTATTGCAATTCCATATACACATTTGTAGGCCCGATACCCAAGAAAACCTCCGACTTTAGCATTTGTGACAATTATATCCAAAACTTTTTTGTCTCATAAAAAACCTCTAACTTTTACTTTTGTCCCAATTCTATCCAAAACTTTTACTTTTGTCCCAATTCTATCCAAAATTTTTACTTTTGTCCCAATTTTACCGGCCTAGTACCAAAAAAACTCATCGACTTTCACTTTTATCCCAGTTCTACCACCGTCGACTTTTTATTCATAATCACCATTAGTTAACCTACGCGACTCGAATTTTCTTGCCAAATTTACAAATGAATTTTTGAAATTTAGAAACAGTAGGTTGCAGAAACGACGAGATTTTAAAAAATCCGTCGGAATATCTCTATGTCTAGCCGTTCTTTGGGCAATGCCGAAAAGAATACGAAATGTGTCGTTTTTAGTGACTATATATCTCTCAGCAATACATGGGTAGCAAACAGAAGAGAAATTCAAAAAAATTTCATGTCAGTGTTGCCGAGGTGTAATTCATTAATGACGTAACAATGTCACGTAAGATTAACTAACGATGATTATAGATGGAAGGCTAACGGTGGTAAACTTGAGACAAAAGTAAAAGTTGAGGATTTTTTTGGTACTAGGCCTATAAAATTGGGACAAAAGTAAAAGTTTTGAATAGAATAGGGACAAAAGTACAAGTTTGGAATAAAATTGGGATAAAAGTAAAAATTGAGGGTTTTTTTGGTACTATGCCAATAAAATTGGGACAAAAGTAAAACTTTTGAGTAGAATTGGGATAAAAGTAAAAGTTAAGGGTTTTTTTATGAGACAAAAAAAAATGGATATAATTGACACAAATGCTAAAATTGGAGGTTTTTTTGGGTATTAGGCCCACATTTGGAATCGGGAACCGAACTAGCTGTGTTATTTTTATTTTATGGTTTCCACTATAAAACATAAAAAAAGGTATGAAACAAACTCACAAGAAATTGGAAACATATTGCTCGGAAAATGCTTTCTCTTCAAATTTTTTTTAATGGTTTCAACTAAACAAACACACATACACTGGGATGGTTCCGCCAATTTTGTCTAGTCAAGTTCAATCGATAGATTTCCTTCCCAAAATCGAGAATCGGACCGATTATTCCCAGTCCAAAAATTTGAAATCGGAAGCCACCAAGAATCGTTTAGTTTAGTTTTCATTGTTTATACATTTATATTCTCTAAAATAATTTAGCAAAGTCGTAAAAAAAATTGAAATTACCAGTAGAAATCCCAATATATATATAAAACCTTATTCAGAATCTCCATTTTTCTTTTACACATTGCTTCAAAAACCAGGTTGATGATGTTTACTTTAGCTTTGTCACTTGTTATGTTATGTGTAGTGTTATCAATTAGCGAGATATGTCCTTTTCTTTTTGGAATTCCACTACTACTATAGGTTTCAACCAAAAAAACAAACAAGCAAACAAACAAAGAACAATCCATTATGTAAGCTTTGATATTTTTTTTACTTAGAGAATATTCAAATGATTAATTTTACGGTCTTTTCGACCTAATATATATTCCTTAATTTGTGAAAGATGTGAAAATTGTTGAGAAAGTCAACGATTTTGTCTTGGTTGTCGATTGTTTTTCTTTTCGTTGTATAGAGATTGTATAGGTGTATAAAGGTCATAGAGATTGTACAGGCAAATTTCCAAGATACTGAATTCTGTCTTTGCCTATGTTCATCTTCACACACCAACGCAGTAAGTTAATGCCCCGAGCCTTGAAATGTGTCTTTGTTGGATATGGTCTTCATAAAAAAGGATATAGATGCTATCATCCCCCTACTAAACACATGTTTGTTACTATGGATGTTGTCTTTCATGAAGATATTATGTATTTTTCGGAATTTGATTTTCAGGGGGACTATCTAGAGTAAATTCAGACTCTTGTATATGATTTTGAGGAAGAAATGGTAGAAGTATCTGATCGAAATATAGGAAACTTGGACTTGAGTGATGACAACTTACACAACGATACAATAAGTGTAGAAGTGGACGAGTTGGAGCCTGGTGGTCAAAACTTGGATTTAAGTGGGAATGAACATCTAGAAAGCCGGGAAACTTCTGAACCAAAGCTTGAGTCCCTCCCGATTGATACACCAAACCAATCATTGTCTGAGACTATTCTTTATACAGCATCTGAGTCATCCAAAAGACAATTACCACAACTTCTCACCAACGGTATTCCAAAACCTACATATGAACCTCAATTGTCTAGTAAAGTAAGATATCACATGAACCATTACATGGCTACCCATCGCTTGTCAAAAACAAATCAGTCATTTGTCAATCAATTATGTACTATATCTATACCTAACAGTGTGCAGGAAGCCTTAGCCGATCCAAGATGGAAAGCCGCGATGAATGAAGAAATGGCCTCCTCACAGAAGAACCAAACTTGGGAGCTCGTCGATCGTCCCACGAAAAAGAACAATTGGGTGTCGATGGATCTTTACTGTGAAATACAAAGCTGATGGTACAATTGAATGCTTTAAGGAAGATTGGTGGCAAAAGGATACACCCAAACGTATGGAATTGACTGCACCGAAACATTTGCACCTGTAGCCAAAATCAATACAGTCCGGGTCCTATTACCTTAGATGCAAATTTTGATTGGACGTTACAACAGTTTGATGTGAAGAATGCATTCCTACATGGTGAACTATCTGAAAAAGTCTACATGGATCTCCCTCCAAGGTGCATGGTGATAAAAAGACAAAATCAGAAGGTGTGCAAGTTGAAGAAATCACTATATGGAATAAAATAGTCTGCTAGAGCTTGTTTCGGACGATTTACCAAATCCATGACAACCTTTGGTTACAGACAAAGTAACTCTGATCACACATTATTTCTTAAGAAGCGACATGGAAAAATTACTACACTCATTGTATATGTGGATGACATGATTGTTATAAGCAATGATCCAGAAGAAATGAGAGCATTGCAGGAGAACTTGTTTAAAGAATTTGAAATGAAAGACTTAAGCCCCTAAAATACTTTATGGGAATTGAAGTATCTCGATCAAGCAAAGGAATCTTTCTATCTCAAAGAAAGCATGCCTTAGATCTACTACTTGAAGCCGGTATGTCTACCTGCCAACCAACTTACACCCCAGTTGAAGCAGGTTTGAAGTTCTGTATTGAGACAGAGCAAGTACCCATGGATAGGGGGAGATACCAGAGACTTGTTGGAAGATTGATGTACTTAGCTCACACAAGACCATATCTTGCCTATGCTCTGAGTATCGTTAGTCAGTTCATGCATAATCCCGATGAGAAACATATGAATGCAGTCATGCGCATTTTGAGGTATCTAAAATCTGCTCCAGGAAATGGAGTTCTATTCTCTTAAAAGAATGAACAATCAAAGTACTGAGATATATACGGATGTTGATTAGGCAGGAGCAGTTGACGATAGGCGATCTACTTTGGGATACTTTACCTTTGTAGGTGGGAACCTAGAGACATGGAGAAGCAAGAAACATAATGTTGTTGCACGATCTAGTGCAGAAGCTGAGTATAGAGGAATGGCCTTAGGAAATTGTGAAGCACTTTGGTTGAAGTTTCTCTTACAGGACCTAGACTACTCCCTAGAGCAACCAATTCAACTATACTGCGACAACGAAGCTGCATGTGACATAGCCCATAATTCAGTTCAACATGACCGTACAAAGCATGTTGAGGTGGATAGGTTCTTCATTAAGAAGAAACTGGACGAAAAGACTATGGAACTACCAAAGATTAGATCAGAAGATCAATTAGCTAACATCCTTACCAAAGGGTATCCAATCAGGTGCTCTCAAATTTCTTAAACAAGTTGGGCATGTGTGACATCTATGCACCAACTTGAGGGAAAGTGTTGAGATAGTCAACAATTCTGTCTTGGTTGTCGATTATTTTGCTTTTCCTTGTATAGAAGATTGTATAGGTGTATACAGGTCATGGAGATTGTATATGCAGATTTCCAGGATGCTAATTGGAATTCTAGTCCTATATATACAATGTATTTGATCAGTCAATGGAGAAGATTGAGAATCAATTTATCATCCTTGTCCTTTCTTCAAAAATATCTGATATTATTGGAAATCGTGCATTTTTTCTCATGGAAAACATCAACGATGCAATTGAGAAATAAACAAATCATATCTAATAACTAATCACAAGAAATAGGGTGCGATTGTTTCACGAAAAATAAAATATTTTAAATTTTTTTTTAAAAGATCGATTATATCGTTTATAAAAATAAATGAACGAAAAGTATTTTTATACTTCATGAGAATATTTAAATATAAGTTATTAAAAATAGTAAAAGTATCTTTTATTGACTAATTATTTCAAGCGATGTAAGCGATTATTTATAAGTAAATAATTTTTAAATTATTTCTTTTTTGTGAAATAAACGAAGTCTATATATTAAGATTTTCTCGAAGTTGAAAAGCAAGGAAAAGGCTGACATCGAAAAAGAAAATAAATGGCTCCGGCTATGTTATGTTTCCATACCCAGCAACATGCAGTTCACAAATTAACCTACGGATTAGCCATTTTTGTGTTTATTGTGTTGGACATTGGGCACGGCTTCGCAAAAGAATAATTTTCTCCTCAATTGACCTGAAAAGTAAATCCCATCAATGGGCGGATCCCCCACGGGGCCCGTCAAACACAAAGGTCAAATATGCAACGTGGTCCAAGAACTTTTAATTTGTTCGATATATTCCCTAAACTTTTGGTACATGTCCAATGTACTCCATAGACTATATGATTCAATATTGTCATTTCATTAGTTCATGTTTGAGGGCAATATCAAATATTTTCATATAATGTAGGGATTAAATTGATCATATGCCAAAAGTTTAGGAACCACACAAGAGACAACATTGCACATCTGGCTAAAGTTTAAGGATCACATTGAACAAATTGAAAGTTCAGAAATCACATTGCACATTGGGTCAAAGTTCAAAGACCCTTCGTTCCATTTTTCTTAAGTAAAAAAAAAAGAAAAGGGTTTCTTTTTTTTTTTTTGTCATGATTCAATTGTCCTGGCGGACGAATAGGTCGAGTTGAAACTTAAGCTACATGTGTACCCGCATCCACCTATTTTTGTGGTCTGTCCTCTATGTACTCTGTTTAGCCACGTTCTTTCTGCGTCCATCCCATGACTACATACTAGAGTGACTCGAAATGGCGGGGGCTATGCTCACAACCTAGCCACCCTCCTCAATCAACGCCCTAATATTGACCAAAACCAGGATATTTAGAAGTCTAGACATGCTATCAGTTTAAGACATTACGGCTAGGTTTGAGCATAAACAGTTTCGAACTCTGGAAGCTAAGCTCTACAACACACACATGGGACTTATTGAAGCAAAGGAAAGATAGTGGAGGGCTAGGGTTACACACACACACACACACACACACACACACACATGGGACTTATTGAAGCAAAGGAAAGATAGTGGAGGGCTAGGGTTCAAGGACTTACTTACTTTCAACAGGGCAATGCTAGGAAAACAAGCTTGGAGAATTGCACAATCTCCATCGGCTCTCTGGTGCAAGATACTGAAAGGCCTATACTTCCCTCAATCTGACTTTTGGCATGCAGTAAAGGGATCAAGACCATCTTGGGGATGGCAAAGCTTAATAATGGGAAGAGATGCTATATCTAATGAAGTGATGTGGTCAGTAAGGAATGGGAATCAAATCAGGATAAGAGAGGATAGATGGATGAAGAAAGGCATAATCGGAGGACCGACAAATTGGAATGAACCACAGCTTGCTGCAGATTTAATCAATTCGGAGGAAGTCCTGTGAAAAGATCAAACACTGAACCAATTATTTGATGAACAAACAGTGGCTAAAATTCTAGCCCCCTTACAGATAGGTAATGAAGCAGATAAATTAGTTTGGACAGAAACTAGAGATGGGAATTATTCAGTTAAAAGTGGTTATAACTATCTCAGAGCTTTAGAGGTCAAACAGAATGCAAATCAAGCATCCTCGTCCTACCAAGTTCCAAAGACACAATGGAACAAGGTATGGAATATGAAAACTTTCCCAAAGATTAGAATTTTCATGTGGAGTGTATGTCAAAATGCACTTCCTACCGGTGAAAACCTATTCAAGAGAAGAATCTTACCGGAGCCGCTTTGCCCACTGTGCCGATGCGCACCAGAAACCATGGAGCATCTTCTTCTCCTCTATAACTGGACAAGCGACGTGTGGTCCGATCCTGCACTAGGAATTCAGATCTCGCATCTTGGTCTAAACAGAATAGAGGATTGGCTTCTCAATTTTAAAAACCTCTCTTCGATCCCCCCATCATTTGAGTTACTGGCCATCACTTTGTGGAATATATGGGTGTCCAGAAACAATGCAATCTTTCGAGGACAAAAACCAGGGGCAAAGATGACAGTGGAATCTGCGGTAGCCATGCACAAAAACTTCAAAAGATGGAACCCAAAGTGCAAAGATTTTACTCCAAACCCATAAAGCTCACCTGCTACATGGCAACCTCCGGAACAGGGTAACCTCAAGTGGAATTGCGATGGCTCTTTTGTGGAAGGCTCAACTGAGGGTGCCATTGCTAGCGTATGTCGAGATTCATCAGGCAAGATCGTGGACGGAATTGAAAAATCAGTGAGAGTATCATCGGCTTTGCAGGCGGAAGCCCTAGCTCTACTTGAAACCCTAAAGCTCATTCTTAGTCGATCTGAAGCAACGAGAGGAAAGTACACTGTTGAATCTGACAATTCCAACTTGATAAGCTTTCTTTCAAGTACACTTCATCCTTCGTGGGAAGTTGCTCCTCTAATTGCAGAGTGTAAGTCTCTATTATCTCAAATACCTGAAGCCCGTTTGGCCCACTGTTATGCCCTTCCTTGTAATTGGGCCTCTAGACCGCCTCAAGCTCTCTGGTATCTTGTTTGCTCGGACTCTTTTTTAAGTTGTAATTGGGCTCGCCCTTAGATTAATGAAAAGTTTTTTCCGACCAAAAAAAAAATTGTTAGATATTGAAGCATATTTGAGCTTCCTTTTGTAATCTTTGATTCCATAGTAGATTTTGCTTCTCCTCTCTCCCGTGATTTTTCCCGTAAGGATTTCCATGTAAATCTTTGTGTTCTTTTCTTCTTCTCAGTTTCAATTTCGTTTTAGTTTCCGCATTGTCATAACAAAGAGAAAGACAAAAAAAGAATAAAAGGAAAAAAAATTAAAATAGAAAAAGACGAAAACGCCCTTCAGTCAGACCCTTTTTAAAAATAAATATGGTACTTCAAGTCATTATTTGAAACAATATCCACTTGAAGCCATTATTTGATAAAATCATATCACTTCAGGCCCTTAATCGATATCTCTCCCCCCTTTTCCCCCTTTTTGGTCGAATATTGAAGGCAGGTTAGAGGCCAAGTAAAACATGCTATATGCCAACACCTATATTTACACTAAAAATATACCAAATGCATCATAACTTAAATTAGTTTATTGACTGTATATATTCCTAAGATATGATTTATAACTAAAAAATCCAAATTATCACTAGAACACAATAATTTTATTGTACTTTGTCGTTCATCATTTTTGTGCCGATTTTTATAGTATTATTACAAATTGAAATAACAATAAACATTTCGATTAACCACAAGTAGACAACAACACGACCATCACAACTTCCACGATAATATTATCTCAGTATGCGATTTTGAGCCGACATATGGGAGAGAAGAGAGGAAGTCCAACTGACATCACCCATAGGGGTAAGCAGTTCTCGGTCCGGTCCGGTTCCCTTCAAGAACCGGGAACCGGACCAATGGTCTCGGTTCTCATTTTTCGGAACCGTGGACCGGACCGGCCACCCCAAGAACCAGGAACCGGACCGGACCATCAGTCCGGTCCAATTCAGGTCCGGTTCCAAGGAACCAAAAACACAATCAAATTTCATTTAACAATATGACAGAAACATCTCCCGATACAACCAACGGTGAGAAAATAGTTGAGAAAATTTTTGAGAATATGACGAAAACATCTTCCGCTTGAGTTTCATTCAACCAGTTGAAAATTCAATGATTTTTCATGTCTATTTTTTCCGTCACCCACTAACTCTGGCGCAGTTCTAGAAGGTAGTGTTCCATCTCATTTTGAAGCAATCAAATATAGAACGAGTACGTGAAACAGTAAAATTACATCATGGTTAGACTCATTTGTCCATCTAATCTCTAATTGCTTCCTTTCACCCTGAAAAGTCATTGCATTCCCTTGTTATAGATTAGGGGCTAGGACTTTATACGGTGTCTACTTTGATAGATCTTTTTTGTGCTTGAAAATTCGACCGGTTTGTTATGGTTCTATGGCCCTAGAACCGGGAACCGAACCGCCCAATCACCGGTTCTAATTTTAGGAATTGGGAATCGGACCGGACACCTCTAGAATCGGAAACCGGGAACCAGACCATCTGTCTGGTCCGGTCCGATTTGGGTGGTCCGATTTGCTCACCCCTAATCACCCATGCATGGATTTGTCTCCCATGATCTCTCATACTACATAGGATGAGGTTTTTGACCATATATGCCAATCTGATTTTCCCTTTAGTTTAATCTAATTAATTTTTTCCGAAATATTGGAGAAGAAATAAAATAGTAATTTAAAGAGGTAAAAATTTGATGTTCCTGAATAAATATATGGATCTCCTCAATCAATTGATTCCATATTCAGCAACGTTTTGTGATCGAACCAATTAACAAAAAGTTAAATCAGTTAATGTTATAGAGTTTCTTAGAATTGGAAGAGACGCCATCTATGGTGTGGCGTTCCTAAGATGGGGCATATCTCGAGTCTTCTTAGGCTCAGTTTGTTCGCAAAAAAATGAAGTTTTCTAAAAAAAAAATTACAAAAACCCATTTTTTAAGAAAACAATATTTTTTTATATTCGGCTGAAACCTAAAAATGGCCTGAAAAATATTTTTTTCCATCTAGTAACAAAAATCGAATTTGATTTATTAAATTTTATTTTTATCTTTATTTTTTATTTTAGTTTTCTTTTTTATTATTGTTATTTTCTCTTCTTTTTTTTAATAGCCAGCAAGATCGAGCAAGGTCAAGCCTTGCCAGATCTCGCAACTTCTAGCCTTGCTGCCCTCTATTGATGCTCAAGCTCGCCAATTACCGGCCTAAGAATAAGGGAAAAGAGGGGGAAAAAAAAGCAAAGAGACAAAATAAAAATTTCATTTAAAAAAAATACAAAAATAGGATGGTCAAAGAGTGAAGAGAGGAAAGATGGGGGAAAATATTTTCCTCTTCTCAAAAAGAGGAAATTATTTTCCCTACTTTTGAAAGTGTTTTTTCTCCATGAGAAGAAGATATTTTCCTTGACTCATTATTTTTCGAGAACTGAACGTCAGAAAATCTTGAAATCATTTTCCTGAAAATTATTTTTTGTCAAACAAATGGAGTTTTAATTTTGTTAATTTCTCCCATTCATTTGTTGTTAATGTTGTAATGACATTTTTTTTATGGTGTTGCGTCTCTCGTCAACCATTAGAAGCTTTACACATGCATACTTAAAATAAAGAGAATACTGCCACTATTTTTGAATAGCTAGTTTTTGGCAGTCATCGAGCGTGGTGACTCAATGGTAAAGAGAACATAGTCTTTAATGAGGTTACTTGTTCGAACCCATTGTGAGCGACCCTCTAGCTAGCTTGTGCCTTGAACTTTAGCTACCACATGTGAAGAGACTTTTCGACTTTTGATTCACAAACTCAAATACTTACGAGTGAATTTAGTAGTTAAAATGTAAATGTAGCATTTTGCATGAAGTAACAGCCAAAGAAGTAGATATCTTGATTGTTAAATGTGTCTCGAGTTTAAGCCCGTTTACGAGTTCGACTTGGATTGAATAATTCCGTATGTAAAATTTTGAAAGACGAATATTACGGATGGATCAAAACTGAATCTTATGGGAACTCTTTCCATTACAACTTCTGCCAATATAATGACGAAAGAGGAAAAGTTCAAGTGGAGCTTTCTTCTTTGACCGGTCAACTATGAGCTTCTTTTGTTGACCGAATCCTCTAAAGATATTGCTCATGTGGTTTCCTTCTCTCAAGTAACAATATTTTTATCAGATTTGCAATGGGATTTGCGGGCCCACGTTGGAGAATTTTTCTGCAGGCTTAGTGGGCAATATATATATTCATGATGGAGGACGTCTTCGGGTGCCGAGGTTGATCTACAGGGGCATGGCTTCCTTGCATGGGATTGCAATCGGCGCCGAGAGGTTTTAATGCTCAGAAGGTTACGAAGATCAAGAAGCGCCGCGAACGTGAGTGCTTGTGCGTTTGATCTCCGTGCTCGTCCAACGTGCGAATTACATCAAAGAAGAATTTGTGTTTTAGCTGAGAAATTCTTGGGTAAGGATTTGTGTGTAATTTCTTTGTGAGATTGAGATATTTCGCTAGAAATTGGGGGCTAAACAATGTGTGCGTTCTTGGATGTAATTGTGGCTGGAAAACACCAAGAGTGTGTTTGTGTAACTCGAGTGATCTGTAATCTCCGTATATCGCTTGATCTATAGTGAAATTCGTTGATGTTCTCCCCGTGGACGTAGGTTTTTACGACCGAACAACGTACATCTGATGTTCTATTTATTTTACTTATTCTGTCTATTTATTTGATCGATCACTTGTTTCACGCAATAATTTGTATCAGAGTTAGGCTTGCTTGAGCTGAAGCAAATCGATGGCGATAGAAGAAGCTAAAGGGAAAATCGACAGATTTGAGGAGAATGACTTTGGTTTTTGGAAGATGTAGATAGAAAATTATTTATATCAGATGAAACTGCACGAGCCCCTGTCTGAGAAGAAGCCAGAAACGGCCGATTGGGAATTGTTGGATAGACGAGCGATGTGTGTTATTCGGCTGACGTTGGCTCGTAACGCCGCGTTTAACATCGTTAAAGAGAAGACCACTGCGGGTTTGATGAAAGCCATGTCGGACATGTATGAGAAGCCCTCTACGATCAACAAGGTCTATTTGATGCGACGTCTGTTTAATTTGAAGATGAGCGAAGGTACATCAGTTGCTAATCATATCAATGAATTCAATGTGATCGATAGTCAATTGAGTTCATTTGACATTGACTTTGAGGTTGAGGTACGTGCTTTGATTCTATTATCATCATTGCCTGATAGTTGAAATACTACTGTTCCTGTTGTTAGTAATTCATCTGGGTCGACAAGTTTGAGGTTTAATGGGATTCGAGATTTAATTCTGAGTGAGGATATCTATAGAAGAAAATATGACGAATTTATATCTACTGCTTTAGTAGGTGAAAGAGGAAGAACTGGTACTCGTGTTAGCAGAATAGTATGAACATGAATAGTCGCAGTCAGTCTATGACTGGCAGTGATATCTGTTGGAATTGTGGCAAGAGAGGGCATCTTAGAAGAAATTATTTTAAGCTGAAAAACGAAAGGGTTAAGGGAATTGGAGTTGAATCTGCGGATGATGTTGTAGCTATAGCTAAAAATTCTGATGGTGTCGATTGTTTCTTGTTTGTCACTGAGGATTCGTCGTTTGACGGATGGATTATGGATTCTAATTGTTCTTTTCATGCTATACCAAATAGGAACTGATTTACTTCTTATCAATGCGATGTTGTGGGTGTTGGTAATGTTAAAATCAAAATGCATGATGGTATTGTGAGGACATTGACTAGGGTAAGACATGTTCCAGAATTGAAAAAGAACTTAATTTCCTTGGGTGCCCTAAATTCAACTGGATGCAGGTATTCTTCACAAGGTGGAGTCCTGAAGATTGTTCGAGGTGCCTCGGTGATAATGAAAGGAATCAAGCACAGTGGCCTGTATGAACTTCAAGGTGAGATATTGATAAGTTTTGCTCGTAAGACATCGACATCTATTCGAGAGTCTAATAGCTACTCGAAGAAGGCCTGTGTGGTTGTGCCGATGCACAAGATTGATGTTGTTGTCAGGAATACGCGATCAAGAGCTTTGATCGGAACGAAGACTAGTAAGTTGATCAAGCATGAACGAACTGACAATAGCATGGAGTCCTGCTCGAAGCTGGTAAACAAATTCTGCATGAAAAAGGGCATAATGAAGCACCGCACTAGAGCTAGTAAATCACAACAGTTTGCAGAATTGATTAGTAGAGCATTACTAGAGACGACTGGTAAAAAGATCTCTAGAGCTGGTATGGCTAAGAGAATTCCAGCAGATACGCTTAGTATGGCGAGCTACCTAGTGAATAGATCCCCATCGACTGCGATTGGATATCGGATTCCGAAGAAGTGTGGTCAAGTAATGTTGCTGATGATTCTATTTTTAGAATGTTTAGTTGCCGTGTTATTATCGAGTGAGTGATGATAAGCTCGAAGGTGTATATTCCATGGCTATGCACGAGGTAAGTGTGGCTATTGGTTGTGTTGCCCAAGTATAAGTTCACATGTTTGCAGCAGAGAAGTTACCTTTGACAGTCTCCAGTATTGCTGGTTTGGAGTGATTGTGGCATTGTTCATACGGATCTGGACGGAGTTCAGCTTGAGGTGGAGTTGCAACAAAAAACTCCTGAGGTAGTGGGTACTAGCGTGGTAATCGACATAGATGGCGCTTGTAGTGAGATGGAGCCTGTAGAGCCAACGGTTATTGTAACTGCTGATATTGACAAGGTATGAGATCGATCTCCTGACAGATATGGATGCAACGACGGTTTTGTTTTATCTGTGATTAAGGAGCATGTGTCAGATAGTCCTTGTGGAGTAGTTAAAAGTGCATGTGGAGTTGGTGTTCTTATGAGGTCTTCGGTTATGACAAAGTTCAAGCGCGGCTTAGACTTGCATGATGTCTGTGGCGGTTGAGCCCACTGGGGCTGTGGGAGAGTAGTAGCAGTGTGTCGCGACCTAAAAAAAATAATAGGTTAATGGATTATTAGGTCAATTAAATTAACTAACCTAACTCGGACCCTCCCAAGTCCTACCAAATCGCAACTTAGGTTCATTCATAAAAAAATGTTCAATTGGAGCCGCCACTAATCATTTACGGTAGGTTGATTAGAAACATATATAAAATAGCGGGAGAACTATTTTATCTCTACGAACTAGAGAAAAAGAGTTCGGAGACTTGGTTACATTAATTAAAATAAAATTAATGCCCTTTCGGTACCCAATTTTCATGGAAAATCCTTAGTATGATGAATTGATCTTTTTTTTTTGGATTTTCTTTTATTAAAAGCAATGCTGATGCAATCTAACTATATGACATAAGAAATGATATGACATGACAACGTTGCAGACATGGCACAATGACGTGGCAAGATGACATGGCAAGATGACGTGGCAAAGTGCATGACGTGGCAAAGTGCATGACGTGGCAAAATGCATGACGTGGTATAATGATGTGGCAGAATGCATGGCATGGCAAATACGCATGACATGGAAAACATGACATGGCAAGCTAAATTATGCGATATGGAATGCAAATGACATTTTTTTGGTATTTTTTTTGTTTATTTTCGGATTTGTGAAAGATGAAGTGAAAAGCTATCCTAAAGTCAAAAGAAATATAATCTAACTTAAGAAAAACATGAGATTTTTTTGGAGGTTTTTTTAGGAATTTATCTAAGCATGAAAACACTGAAATTTGAACAAAAATAAACAATATTGCCCATAAAACACCTTGAAATTCGAAAATCCGATTTTATTCACAACATCCCCCGAGATTAGGGTTAGCAAGTGAATATAATATAGAATAACCGTCGTCCCTATATACATAGGGCAAACCTTGAAATTTTATTTAGAAATTAGCAATCCGCTCCTCGAGATTGAGGATTTGACATCTAATTCACACGTACGAGCACGATCGTACTTCGAGATCGAAGTCATATGTTGCCTTTAATGTACGTTTTCCGAAGGGGCAAGGCACAATTGGGAGCATGTGTTATGGGCAATATTATTTATTAAAGTGCAGATTTTATAAACAATCAATCACGACAAAAATAAATAAAATGAAAGGAGTCAATCGAGTTTGGGATTTAAAATCCATGAGGGATAGCCGAAATTGTGCATCGAGGGCTTACCTTTCCTCATTTGAAGGATGATCTAATTTTGAGAAATTATCTTTAGAGAATGAAAAAGTTATTATCAGATAATTCTCAAGGTTTCAGATGAACATCCAATCAATTCCAAACTTTATCTCTAATTAGGCAATTTTTATAAAAGTTATTAGAGATAACATAGCATTCGGAGAATCATTCTGACTGGATCAAGTGTAAAAATAGCAACATTAGCAGAAAAGTCCATGCATAAGGAATTGAACATTATCCAATTTGTCATCAAACCTCATCTCCGGGTGGTCACATGCAACGTAAGGATCAGGACAAGTCAATCAAACATGGGTTACGATTCAAAAGCAATGATCGTCTATTCATCCACAATGCAATTCGTCCTCAATAAATATAACATGTTAAGGATCATGGTTCATCTGCATCACAGATTATCAAGTGATAACAACCACAATGGAATTAGCTCCATACGCAAGTATCAATCATGGAAGCATAAGTATTGAAAATTCCCACACTTCTATTATCTTATTCAGTCCAACTCAGAGTAACTTGGCGAATAACTTTTGCATGAAAAAAAAAAAAGCATGTTCCAATGGAGCTTAAGTTGATTCTCAAAGTGTTCAAAAAGAAAACAGATCAGACTTCTTTAGCATGAGTCCAATTTCCGATTTCCAACGAGGATTTGATGGGAAAATATAATCTTCTGATTTTTTTTTTTGCCACGAACCCACATACATTCGATCAAGATCATGAACGTATATGCACATTATCAATCACCAAGCATGCGTCAATGATTAAAAGTCAAGAAAACTACCTTTTCAAACTTAACTCCAGTAAACGCAGCTCGATGAAACCGTACGAAATAGCCCCGCTTTTAATCGAATTTGAGCTTGAATCACCACCAAATTTCTTCAAACAATGGTAGTGATGTTCGATTACACCAAAGTAGACTGAGGAGACGCACGGCGAAGCACGGGCGAAAGAGGATGCTCTCTAAATTTTGCTGTCGAAAATTTCCCCCTTCTCCCCCCTTCTTTTTTTAAGGGAGGAAAACTGTTCGCTCTTTATATCGAAAGGAAAAAATTGGAAAGTCTAAATCTATGCAATCAATGACAAAAACTTTTCCCTGAATTGACCCCCCCTGAGAATTAGCCACAGATCAGCACACGAAGGATTTCTTTCTTGCGGATCTCGATGAATCTCTTTGGAAGTTCTGAATTTGTGGGAGATGATTGATGAATTTTTTTTTTTTTTTTGCAATCTTGGAATTTGCCTTTTCATCTTGAAACATGTCCACGTTCGTTTACCATCAGCCAGCTCAAGCATTGATCTTGCGTTGATATTCCAATGGTTTCTCCTAATCATATCCGCGTTCTTGCCTTTTCACATGACGTTGATTGGTGTCTGAAATTTTTGATTGAATATTCCAACCCATATGCCTCTGACGTGAACAAGATCTGCAAGTTGGCAAGGGATAATTACCAAATTCGAACGAATGGCCGGCGAGGATCTTCAAAGGGTTACAGTGGTTCACACATGCTGGACTTCCATTAGTGCTGACAATGATTCTTAGTAGATGGGCTTGGATTAGTGCTTCACGACAAACACCACTATTGGACACCTCTGCGATCAATTGGGCTTGCTTTGATTACCTCAATTCTAATTTTGATTCATCCCTTCTTCTCTGGATGTGTCCCGACATTTATTTCCTAGCGTGCATTCAAGTCCACTCTTGATTTTGCATGGTCTTCTTTTGGTTCTGGACTTGTGCATGGACTGATTTTGGTTCACTGGAATTGTTGAGCTATCTCGCTACATCCCTTGGACTAGAGGATCGGAACATTATTTGCGATCTTGAATATCCTGAAGCCGTCTTGATTCCCATCCACAAAGATGTATAATTTTCTTTGAAGGAAAACTCCACCTTCCACCGCCGGTCTTATGTGCTTTTAAATCAATTAAGCTTAAGGCCATTCATTTGTCGCCAATCCGATTATGGATGTAAATGCAATGTATGATAATTAATTAAATAATAATGTTTTTTGTGAGAACTATAACTAGTTCTCATTTTATGTTTAAACGAAAGAATTTCTAAAAATCAAAATTTATGTGTCAACAGCTGCCCCTCTTTGAGTGGAAACTCGTAGAGGTTTTGCTCAAAGACTAAAATTGAAACCTAAAGTTTGCAAAAAATGATTTTTTTTAAAGTTTAAATCCCATTTTTTGATGCAAAAGGGAATGATGCATGACATGCAATGCCATAAATAATATGTGTCAGAATTTCTCTCATTGCCACATTGGGGAAACCTGCACACGGATCACATATGAAAATACATGTTTTACCAGATACTGTATATGTTGATGGTTCCCTTAATCTCCAGACTTCCTCTTAGTGGACGCCAGGGTTTCAAGGTACCGAGCCCATCTGTTGCCAAAAATTTCTTTTTGACGCGAAATGGCGCAAGATCTTTGTCTCTTGGGGACCCTCTCAACAGGTCACCATGAGTCGATAGGATAACTCTTGCGACCTTCTCAACAGGTCAGCATGAGTCGGTAAGATAATCTCTCGTGACTTTCTCAAGCAGGTCTCATCGTATCAAGACGAGAGATGCCTCTTGGGACCTCCTCAATGGGTCAACATGAGACGGTAAAATGTCTCTTGCGACCACCTCAACAGGTCAGCATGAGTCGGTAAAGTGTCTCTTACAACCACCTCAACGGGTCAGTATGAGTCGATAAAAATAATCTCTCGTAACCTTCTCAAGAAGGTCTCGCCGTATCAAGACGAGAGATGCCTCTTGGGACCTCCTCAATGGGTCAACATGAGACGGTAAAATGTCTCTTGCGACCACCTCAACGGGTCAGCATGAGTCGGTAGGAATAATCTCTTGCGACCTTCTCAAGCAAGTCTCACCGTATCAAGACAAGAGGTGATGTATCATCTGAATCGAATCAGTATGAATACAAAATGGTGTTACGCCTAAAAAATCATTAATGCAGGCATCAGCGGGAGTATGACTAGGGTCAACTTTAAAAGGGTTCAGAAAACTTAACTGGATTTTTTGAGCAATGAGTGCATGATGGTTAGGCTGTATCATACCTGTCCATTTTCTCAAAATGATGATGATAAGCATAAACTCAAAATGATGATGATATGCGAGTTTTTGCTCGCATTATAAAGCTCCATTGGGGAATTTGGTCAATAAGGAAGCCTATCTGACCCTTTTGATAATTCTGATCAAGTTGAATGAGGAATTTCAGTCAGAAAGGACTTTTCACTCTCTCTCTCATGAAAAAGGATTTTGAGAGCCGACCATTAATGTGGGTGGGAGAATCACTCATAACTATCATCATCATGCTTGATAAGGGTCTGGGTATTCTCGCAATCAATATGACCAAACCAATCCATGAGGTCTTTTATAAGGATCGTAATTCAAGCTTGGTCAAAGGCTTATTCAAGGGGGGGCTCATGTGAGTCGTCAGGCCATGAAATGAAAATCTTCATCAGTTGCATCGGGCTTACAAGTCAGGAACCCTGCGAAATGAGGTAAAATGATCTTATTCGCACTTCTTCGAGCGATATTCATAAGCATTTGAAACCCTACATTAAGTCAAGTGCCCTAATTTGAAGAGACTTTTGGTGAGGGTTGTAATGTAGGTTCAGGGTGGGCTTGGAAATGAAAGGTTTATTTTCAACAAAGGGTGCATGAAGATGAGAAAATTGGTAATCATCCGTCTTTGTCACTCACAAATGATCTTTCATTCCTTGAACCAATTCAGGTAAGACCTCCCTTCCTTTCGAAAATTTCTTGAGAGAGCTCTTTTCTTTTCTCTTTTTTTTTTTATGAGAGTGGACGCTTTTGCCCCTTTTCGCATGGCAAGCTTTTTCCTTTCTTTTTTCTTTTTTTGTGCATGGCCAACTTTTTGCATGGCAAGTTTTTCTTTTTTCTACACAGTGAGCTCCCTTTTTTTTTTAGGAAGGAAGTGTCTTATCTGAATTGTCCGCATATTGTACTGGTAGATTTTTCAAGTTTCAACTTGCCCCGAGGCATTTTACTTCTCAGATGATTCGAAACAATTTCCTTTTCAGGATGATCACCATCACCAGCTGAGTTTAGAGAAATGAATTCGCCGCTCAAATTGGGTTAAGCAAAGTATCAGTATATATGGTGTAGAAATGAAATGCCCTTCGTCATGTCTAAGGCACTTGAACTAACACAGAATTCGCATGCAACAAATACACTCGAAGATTGATGCAAGTGAAAGCAAGAAAATCTCACTCATTGTTTGAATTTCTAAGATTTTCCCTAATGTGGGGTTGTTCCTGACAGGGTTAAGGAATGAAATCACCGTTCAAAGGGGTTAAGCAATGGGCAACCTGTAGTGTTTGGATAGAAGAAATGAATGCCTTACATCATTTTGGTCATCATACTGTTTGCGAGATAACCCTTTACCTTGTAAGCATGGAAATTCTCACATTCCTCACTGGGGTTGTGATATAGAACGTGTATGGAAATGGCTTGCCTTTCGTCGTCCTGAGATTCTTCATTCAAAATGGTCTATCCAAATAGATCAGATAGATTTCCTGATTGAAATTATCTTACAATGGAAATTTATAATGTAAGCAAAACATCAGACAAATAGAGCATGACGGATCATCAAATGAGCATGAATGATAATCAAATGGATATAAATTGATCAGAAAAAGTGTCAGGGCAACTCAAATGTAGTATTTCTTACAGCATCAGAGTTAACAGGATTAGTGAAAACACGACCATCCATCTCCGCCAGGATTAAAGCACCGCCTGGGAGCACTTTCTTCACAACATATGGACCGCCATAGTTCGGAGCAAACTTCCCTTCTGGAAGGGGTATAATAGGCAATAATTTTCTCAGAACAAGGTCTCCTACCTGAAAATGTCGAGGACGGACTTTCTTGTTAAATGATCTGGCAACCCTCTACTGGTAGCACTGGCCATGGCATAAAGCCCTAAGTCGCTTTTCATCGATCAGGTTCAACTGGTCCATCCTCTGCTGGATCTAATCGGCTTCGGTTAGCTTGACTTGAGATAGTATGCGTAAGGAAGGGATTTCCACTTCAACAGGTAATACCGCTTCCATTCCATATACAAGAGAAAATGGGGCTGTCCCAGTAGATGTCCGGATTGAAGTTCGATAAGCCATAAGCGCAAATGGCAATCTCTCATGCCAATCTCGATAATTCTCAACAGTTTTGGCTAAGATTTTCTTGATGTTTTTGTTGGCCGCTTCCACTTCTCCATTCATCTGAGGACGGTACGGGGAAGAGTTCAAATGCTTGATCTTGAATTTCTTGAACAAATCATCGATCAGCTTGTTGTTCAAGTTCGAGCCATTGTTGATGATTATGACTTCAGGTGAACCATATCGAGCGATGATGTCTCGACTAATGAATTTCACAATGTTTCGTGCCGTAACTGCCAGATAAGATGCCGCTTCGATCCATTTAGAAAAATAATCAATGGCGACTAGGATGAAACGATGTCCATTTGATGCTTTCGGGTTAATTGGGCCAATTACATCAATACCCCACATAGAGAAAGGCCATGGTTCAGATAATTGGTGAAGCTCGTTCGGAGGAACATTGATCTTGTCGCCATGAATCTGACACTTGTGACAGCTTCGAACGTGCTGAATGCAATCGCCTTCCAGAGTAAGCCAATAATAACCTAATCTCATGATCTTCTTGGCTAGCATGTGGCCGTTCATATGTGGACCACAGATTCCTTTGTGTACCTCCATCATCAGACAGATAGCTTCGGTGGAATCAATGCATCTCAGAAGAACTGAATCAAAGGATCTTTTGTAAAGATTTTCGCCGCTGAGAAAGAATTTTGAGGCCATCTATCTTATGTACCTTTGGTCAGACGTAGTACTCTTCTCGGGAAATTTCTGCTCTTGAATGTACGTCCTGATGTCATGATACCAAGGCTTGCCATCGAGTTCATCAGTTATGGCCATGCAATAGGCTGGCTTTCTCAATACCTCAATTTTCAATGGCTCGACCTCAAGCCCATTAGTAGCTTGCAACATCGAAGATAGAGTAGCCAATGCATCGGCGAACTGATTATGAGTTCTGGATAAATATTCAAACGAAATATCGTCAAATTCCTCCACCAACTCATCCAGGTACTCATGGTATGGTAGCAACTTAGCATCTCGTGTCTTCCATTTTCCGACAGTCTGAAGGATGATTAGGGCTGAGTCTCCAAATACCTTGAGTCGGGTTACACCCATTTCAATTGCGGCATGTAGGCCCAGAATGCATGCTTCATATTCTGCAACATTATTGGTACAAGGGAATACTAATTTCGCCGCTACTGGATAGTGCTGACCGGCTGAGGATATCAAGACTGCCCATGTACCTGATCCAGATAAATTCACAGCTCCGTCGAAATACATGGTCCAGATGTAATCACCCACCACCATGACCCGATCTTCAGGTTGACAAAGGTCTTCATCTTGCCCCAGATTTTCAGCCAAGATATCGGCTATGGCTCGTCCCTTTACTAACTTTTGGGACTGATATTGCACATCGAACTCAGAAATGAGGATCTGCCATTTGGCAAGCCTACCAATCAAGGTAGGTTGATTTAATAGGTACTTGATGGGATCACACTCTGTCACCAAAAGGATTCGGTAATGCAAAGTGTATTGTCGCAATCGATGTAGCACCCAAACTAGTGCCGCACATGTCTTCTCAACTTCAGAGTACTTCATTTCATAAGCTGTAAACTTCTTGCTCAGATAATAAATGGCTCGTTCTTTCCCATCATCTTCTCTTATTTGCGCAAACATAGCACCTAGAGACTCACTATGGATGGTGAGATAGAGGATCAAAGGTTGCCCCGGCACTGGCGGAACAAGCACTGGTGGGTTTATGAGGTGCCGTTTTATTTTCTCAAACGCTTCATCACAAACATCATCCCATTCAACTAGCGCATTCTTCTTTAACAACTTGAAGAAAGGCTTAGCGGTTTCCGACAACTGAGAAATGAATCGGGCAATATAATTCAATCTGCCCATGAGGCTTCGAACTTCCTTGACTGTTGTCGGCGGCTTGAGTTCGCATATGGCTTGCACCTTGGACGGGTCTATCTCAATACCATTGTTACTGACAATGAAACCAAGTAACTTGCCGGAACTAGTACCGAAAACGCACTTAGTTGGATTAAGGCGTAACTTGAATTTTCTAAGTCTGTCAAACAGCTTCGTCAGGGTTTCGATATGATCTTCCCCGTGCCTTGTCTTTGCGATCATGTCATCGACATAAACCTCGATTTCATTATGCATCATATCGTGGAACAGAGTGACCATGGCCCGTTGATAAGTCGCACCAGCATTCCTGAGGCTAAAGGGCATCACCTTATAATGAAACATCCCCCACGATGTGGTGAACGTGGTCTTCAATTTATCATCCACGTTCATCAGGATTTGATTATAGCCTGAGAAACCATCCATGAATGAAAACATTTCGAACCCAGCCGTGCTGTCTACAAGCACATCAATGTGTGCGAGTGGAAAATCATCCTTAGGACTAGCCCTGTTCAGATCACGATAGTCGACACAGACTCGAATTCGACCGTCTTTCTTTAGCACTAGGACAATATTAGCAACCCAATCAGAATATTGGGTAGCCTCAATAAATCCAACATCGAGAAGCTTCATGACCTCTTCTTTGATTTTCTTTGCTAGCTCTGGCCTAGCCCTTCGCGCACCCTGTACTACTGGCTTGATTGAGGGATCGGTCGGTAAGCAATGTTCAACGATTGATCGATCAAGACCGGGCATGTCTGCATAGGACCAGGCAAAGATATCCTGGTAATCCTTTAAGAGTTTGGTAAGTCGTTCCGCCATTTCAGGGGACAAGTTCGCTCCAATTTTCACTTCTCTTGGATTTTCTTCATTGCCTAAATTGACTGATATCGTCTCGTCACCAGTCAGAGGCTTAATCATTTCATGCCGTCCAAAGTCTTGAAGTATTTCTTCATAATCGGGAGTGAATTCGTCCAAGTTATATACTCCAGAATCCAATGGATCACCCTCCTCATATCTTCCCTTGAAACATAAAGTGGGAGAGTCAGAGAAACAAACAGGGTTTAATCATGCATGATTTGCAATTTTCGAAGATCAGTATGTATTTCGAAAATTTTTCTTTTTGAAGACCACGGGACGAGAATTCTTGAGGAAGTCCAATCCTCAGTACTCACCATAGATGACAAATTTGTTCAATCGTTGGTCATCGTCATCGGATCAGTTTGGGATACCTCATCAAGATTCCAAAACTAAATTAAAAACATATGTAATTTTATTGATGTGAAAACCAATGAATTACATCTTATTGAATGGAAATGCAACATTGAACTGAAATGAAATCCTAATGTGCGACATGAATTGAAAAGAATCTTATTGCAGCCTAGAAACTAAAGAAAACCGGAAAGATCTCACGTAGGGGGTTGCAGAATTTTGAAAGTGTTACTCTGATCCCTCAATTGGATCGTCGACCATGGCTTCAACAGACGGGCTCAGGGATCCAGACGCCATGCAAAGCTCCTCTTCAAGTGCTTTATCATCCTGTATGGGATCCTGAGATATGGCTCCAATAATGAGGTCATCAAAACAACCAATAAGATCCAGGAATCTGTCATCAGCTGCATGTTCGTCTATCGCCATCGGCTCAGTCAAAAAATTTCGGTCCTTTGGCGAGTTGGGGAATACAATCCCTAAGTCATCCTCGAATTGGGTCGGTTCATCATACCCACCGACCACTCCAGCTGATTGGAAAGTAGTGTAAAGAGGAGGTGGTAGAAGGCTAGATTCCGACCTTCTACGGCCTATCCCATGTTGTCTACCTCGTCTAGATTGGCCACGACCTCGGTGTCCCAGACCAGCTGTATGAGATTGTCCATTAAGCTCGATTGGGGTACCGATCCCTTGACCCTGCCGGCCTAAGCCTGTGCCAGGTTGAAATCCATTGCCCACCATTACCTTTGCCACCATGACGGAAGCGTTTGATACCTTAGGAACTGGCGGAGGACTTTCTGGTGACGCGTGAATGGTTTGCACCAACTCAAAAGCATGATACGAGTCTTCTTCATTGTGAGCCGGCTCAATGTAAGGAATAGCCGTTTCATTGAAGATCCGATGATCTTCTTCACCATGAACAATCACTAGCTTTCCCTCAACGACGAACTTGATCTTCTGATGAAGACTTGACGGCACAGCTCCCGCATTGTGAATCCACGGACGACCCAGTAGGAAGTTGAAAGCCGACGGAATATCCAACACTTGAAACGACACATCGAACACAGAAGGCCCAATCAGGATGTCTAGATTGATCTGTCCCATGACATCTTTCTTCACGCCATCAAAAGCTCTGACTGAGGTCTTGGCAGCTTGCATTCTAGCCAGATCTACCCCCAGCCGATTTAGAGTGGCCAAAGGACAGATGTTTAGTGCCGACCCATTGTCGACGAGTACCCGTGCTACCAACGTTTGCTTGTGCTTTACTGTTATGTGCAGGGCTTTGTTGTGACCACGACCCTCAACAGGAATCTCATCATCAGCAAACATCACTTGATCTTTCAAAAGGATGGTCCCGACAAAATTATCCAGCTTGTCCTGGTCAATATTTTCTAGGACGTGGACCTGCCCCAGTACCTTTATCAAGTCTAATAATGATAAGCTCATGCATTCACCTTCCTCAACTTTAATTTCAATGCCACAAACGCATACACTGAATGATCATCCTCACTACTCGTCATATCATATTCACTTCTAGATCAATTCTTATCAACAGAAGATTTCTAGTTCCACAAATGACCATCTCACAGATCAGTTGCCTATGTCAACAATATACCTCAAGGCCACAATCACGATCACATAATCCAATTGACCATTTACTCATAAGCAATTCTTTATTAGCCTCAAATACATCCACAACCTCAAATCCATGCTTATGGCTCCTCAATTTCTTCTTATTTCCTTGTGAGCCTCTATCATAGCATCACCCAAGATTATCAACTAAATCGGCACTAGAACCATTAAAGTGTACACAGGTTCAAGCTTATAATCCTCAAGATTCAGTGATCAATGGTTAATCCTAAAGGTCTCACTATCTAACTGTCCTCAAGTCATCACTCATTATCACTCCAAGTCTCAATCAAGTTCGATCGAGCTAACCTTGCTCTGATACCACTTAAACGGGGATGTCACGCCTCGAACACGGCGAGCACGCGAGCATCCCACCTTCGCTGTTGCATTTGATGATCTCCCAGGAACCAACAGCCATTAACTTAAAGACCTATATGAAGCATGCACGCGAAAGCGATGACAACTCCATAAAAACAACTCATCAAGATGACTTAGGACAAGAAAGAGGTACACTTCTCATTAAAGCCAAGTCAGGTACAATTCTAACTACAAAGAATATACAGTCTCTAAGGTCTCAATCAAATTAAATCTTCACATCCTCCAAAAACTTCTTCCAATGCCAGTCATGTCTCCATCGTCTAGGACCTGAAAATGTTGTCCCACGACGGGGTGAGATATAATCCCAGTAAGTCAAACCTAACCCTAAACTAGGCTGCCAGTACCTCCAGACATTTTGGAAAACATGGTATTTTGGAATTCAAAATATTTGGCATAGTAAAACAGGGTACTTGTCAAAACTTGGCATTTCAGCACTTTCAAATCAACTCGACTCAGTCAAGAAAATCAAGTTAAGTCTAAGCTTCGTACAATGGCAAGGTTTTTAATCAAAAGCAAGCATTCGACGCCATCTCAAAAAATGAGAATATTTCGAATGCCATTTCATGAATTTCCAGAAAACATATCATTTTCTATCACGCCCTTCCAAGGCCATTTTTATCACATGAGGCGGACTTAAAACTCGCAAGACAACTTTCATTCTTGAGGCAAATTATTCAAATCATGAGGCATTTTCAATTTCTCAAAACCCATTCCTTGAATTTCCAAGAAAACATGTCTTTCCATTTCCGCCCATCCCTTGGAAAACATGTCTTTCCATTTCCGCCCATCCTGGGCCGCCCACTTTGGGGCTGCGAGATGATTCGGTCTCCATATAACCCGTCGGTACATATGAGACTCTCGCGTCCAGACCTAGAGATGATTCGGTCACCATACGACTCTCGACGCCCATTTTCAATCGAGATGAACCGTGTCGGTATGGGACTCTCTAGCCGCACGACCTCGTCAGGTTCAACGGGAATAATTCCTTCCCAATACATTGGCCAAATTATAAATTCTCAGCGATCACACACGCCATTGGCGATCCCACATGCCAGTGCACTTATAATTTTTCCCGGCGATCCCACACGCCATTGGCGATCCTACACGCCAGTGCACTTATGATTTTCCTCGGCGATCCCACATGCCATTTATTCATAAAATTTCAAGTTATAAAGCAGCCTCAAATTTTCGTTCAAAGAAAATAATTCATGTCTCAAAATACTTCATTCAATAACAACTCATGAAATCAACCAATTCATCGCCTACTCGAGGTATTCATTTAAAACGTCCATCAATGGACAAAACACGTTCCACGTTACGAAATTCCCATTAAGAAAACAAGCATCATTTAGCCATTTTCACAAAACTCAAGCTTGACATCAATTTCGATTTCAAAGTCTCTATCAGAGACCTGATTAGTCATCCATGCCCCTCATTACACTCAATTAAAACGGGAGAATTTTTATAAAACATGCCAAGAAGTTCAACCACATTTCACTACCAGATTAGGACTCTTCAAAATCACCTTGATTTCATAGTTCATCATGCCACAAATCAATCAAGCACAACTTGCCAAAACAGGGCAGATTTGGGTTTCCCCGCCCCTCTCACAAAATCAATCCATAAAACCTCTCATTCCAACTCAAAGCTTCGTCCTTTGGTAACCTAACATCCTAATAAAGGTTTAGGAATAACATACCTCAAGCAATTAGCCAAAAATCCCCACCAAACGAGCCTTCTCAATCCTCAAGATCACAGTCAAACGAGAACCGCATGCCATTCTAGGAAGTTCATCAATGTCGAGTCAAAATCCACTCAATTTTTTATTAGAAGCAATTGAACTTCACTTTCATTAAACCATTCTCTCAATCACCAAAAAAATGGCAACTCAGGATGCATTAACAATTGATTAAATACGCGTCAACATCACCATGAACCCTTTATGTATTCGGTTCAAACAGCAATTTATAGGGCAGAATATAACTCGAAGGTTTCGCGCCCAAATTAGTCCTTAAATCATTTTTAAATCCCAATCCACTTCACATACTTTCCACTAACACCTTAATCAACATTATAGGTAGTCCCTTGAGTCAATTTGAATTCAAAACACTCTTATATCAACCCCTAACAGAATCGGTACACAAAGAACATAATCCAAAACAAAATCGATTTTGGGTTCCAACCGCTCAATCGAGCCATGAATCAATTCTAATCCTCAATCCTTCAAAATCAACTTGCTAAGACCTTCCTTTATGGGTTTAGGAAGCTCACCGTGAGATTTGAAGGGGATTGATACCCCAAAGATGTCGAAACAGCCTAATCTCTTCAAAGTCGGAATCTGTCTATTTTTGTACCACCCATAATCAGCCATAAAACTCATTCTAAAATCATCTATTTGTAGCCATAAACCATCTGAACATAGTACTAGATATTATGAAACTCTTCTAAAAAATTTTGAGGTCATTTGGAATTTCTAAGAGCTAGAACCAACACTTCTCCTCAGCTAACTCAGAATCCGTCCGATTTCCTTCCAAAAATCACCATAAATTAATCAGAGCTCCAAAAATCCTGAAACCAATGGGAAAATATCAAAGAAATCTTGAACTAACCTGTGTTGGTTGGCTCACATCAAATAGCCACCAGGAAGGGCCACTCGAGCTGACCGAACAGAAGGCTCAGAAACTGTCTTCTGGAGCAGTTTTGGCTAGTGATGAAAAGAATTAAATTTTGAAGGAAATGGAGGAGGGGAAGGGGTGCACGAATTTTTCAGTATCTAGGGGAGATGTCCTCAAATAATTGGGGTCAATTTGTCAAGATCACAATTAATGGCAATTAGTGCTTGGTTTAACCTTAGGATGACACTTGGCAACCTCCCATTGATTGCTTCATTGACTTTGGCTTCCATTGAATTTCTTTGCCTTCTTCTCCAAGTATTTTCCGCAGCCTCTAAGGATGGGTAAAATGACCATTTTGACCTTTGAAGATCCTTAAGGCAAAGACAAATTGGGCAAGGGGTAAAACGGTCATTTGGCATTTTTCGTCCGAAACTTCATTTTTCTCATTTTGAATGACCATTGGCGAGGCGACGTCAAATTCAATTCAAATGTTGGAATTCCTCAGTGTCCAATGCCCAATCTCGAGATCCAATTTCATGTCGAACTCTCATCGACTGTAATTCCAGTTTATCTCAAACTGACGGGCGACTCTTGTAGGCGCTACGCGTATTGACCTTGGGATTTTTCTCAAGCCGTGGCAACTTTGGTTGTCATGTAATTGCGAGGATTTATCGCTAGCTCTTGAGATCTTGATCATCGGAATCCGATTTAGGAAATTCTCGCAAATTACACATTGGCTAAGGTGAATCACATGCGTCCCAACGTATAACGCTAGCAAGGCATTCCATGATCATTCCTAGATCAATCTCTGGTGGCCCAAAATATTCCCTCGACAATCCTTTTGGTCAAAGCGTCATTTCTTATTCAAAATCCTCAGGTCCACGTACCCGACCTCGCGTCAGTCTTTCCCTTTCGGTCAGTTAACTCGAGAGTGGTCTGCTCCGAGCAAGATACCACTGAAATACACCGATCATTATCCTTCCATTCCATAACCTCGAGAAAGGTCGGAATTCGGAATGTCACATGGAAGGATGGAAAGAGAACTTAATGTCGAAGGCTGGGAAGGAAATCTTAATTAAAGTAGTTGTGCAAGCTCTTCCACAATATGCTATGTCTATATTCAAAATTCCAGTTTCTATATGCCGAGGTATAGAAAAAAAAAATTGCTGCCTTTTGGTGGAAATCCAATGAATCCAAGTCGGGTCTGCATTGGACAGAATTTAACTGACGCGTTCTATATCACTTGTTAACAAAATTAGAATCACAATTTTTTTATTAGGTTTGCATCTATCTCATTACCCAGCTTTTAGTTAGTACTGCAATTCTATATATACCACAAAACAATAAAAAAACACAACTCTATCGGCTGTATCCGTAAAAAGCCGGGTAGAGGCGATCGGTTAATTGAGAGGCGGACTGGACATGGTCGATTCTCAACATGCAGAATCGGGAACTAACCCTGTAACCCCGGAACTAGAGGTGTTATTTGTAGTTTATGGTTTCCGCTATAAAAAAATTGAAAAGAACTATGAAACAAACTCACAAGGATCCGGAAGCATACTACTTAGTCAATGCTTTGTCTTCAAGCCTTTTTTTTTTTTTGCTAAACACACACACACACACACACACACACACACACACACACACACATAGGGGCAGTTTTGCCTGTTTGGCCCATTCAAGTATGATCGGTACAGTTCCTTCCTAGAAATCGAGCATCGGATCGGATATTCCCGTTCCTGAACTTGAAATCGGGATCCACCATGAATCGGAGAGGGGGGATTCTGAACATAAAGTATGGAATCATCAGAGATGATTAGGGGATTATCTGGCGGCTATTGTTTCCCCAGTTTTCTTGCTTTGGATCGCCATGGGCTTTTTGGGATTCCTTAAACAGTAAAGAAAGAAAAAACAGCATGAGGAAGCAGTTAACTCTAGGGAAAATTAAATGCTATGAAATAGATAATGACAAGTAGGTTAAAAACACTTGAAATGTTTGCTTTGAACCTTAAAATGAACTCATTGTGCATTCAAATGACTCCTCGTTCTTTTTGCTCAATCAGGAACGGTGAGGTAGCGCTATGATAAACAGAAACGATAAAAAGAAAATGACCATATGTTCTAATTGATATAATTCAAAATGTTGTTCACAATTAACAAGTGTGCTCTCAGGATAAACGATACAAACAGATACTAAATAAGCGTACTAGAAACATGATTTAATTGACTCGTTCTACATTATGTGTTAACAAAATGATAATCAACAAACGTTTTTATTAGGTCTGCATCTGTCTATTTACCTAGCTTTGGTTAGCACTGCAATTCCTCATACACATACTTATGACCACAAAACTATCAAAAACACTATGTTGTTCGCTGCATCTATTGGTAGTCGAGTAGGGGTTGATCTGTTGATTGAGTACTGGACTAGACATGGTCGATTTCCAATTTGTGGAATCGGGAACCGACCTGTTACCCTGGAGCTGGTGGTGTTATTTCCTCTTTGACTGCCGAGCAGTGTCGCTCGGCATTTTGAATGCCAAGAAATCAGGCTTGAGGTTTGGAACTTTATGAGGTTTGATTGATGTTCGGATAAACAAGAACATTAAAATGTCAATTAAATTTATTCTCTTAAACAAAAAAAATCAAGTTACTGAATTTTTTAAACAAATCTCGAAATTCAAAAATATCAATTATCCAATAAAGACCTAAAATTCTTAATAATAAACCAAATTCGTAAAAACTTTTTGACAAGCATGTGACACGGTCCAGGAGAAAAATGTTCGTCCAAGAGGGTTTTTGACATGGAAGTAACGACCCTCTCAAAGAAGAAGACCCTGGCGAGTGCTTGAGGAATCTAGAGTATTCCAAAGGCGGGTGATATGGAAATTTCTCGTGTCTGTAATCATCGTGGGTAGTTGGGTAGTTGGCAGATGTAATCTCCACCGTCAGATCAAGGAGGGATCTACGGTCTATAATCCATGAGTCTTTGTATATAAGGGGACCTCCTCCCCCTCATTGTATCATCTCATTCTCACGAGTAATACAATCTAGAGCTTCTCCCTCTAGTTTCTCTCTCTAAAGTGTGGTGAGTTTGAGTGGGAATGGCTAACTTAGGGAACGGAGTCCCTAAGGCCACACGAGTCTGATTAAGGATCGAGTCTTGAATTGATTGGCCTATGACACATGCACATGTGAACCAAGAACCAAAAACCAAAAACCTATCATAGATAAGAACACATTGACTAACTAATCCTAACATGGAAGTAATGAAAAAACATGACCACAACGACCACATCCACCTATGTACTTGACGACTACAGGCATGAACACGAAAAACAACACACGGGACGCTCCAATTGTCGGAGGATCCACCCATGTCCCAGTGGCGGCGATCTTCATCAAGTAGGCCTCGTGCTCAAGCAGCCTCCAGCGGTCTCAGCGCAGTACCTCCACAGGACCCGCAAATTGTCATAGAAGGGAAAGCTAGTGATGGCGAAGATGGCAAGGGACACCGTGAGGGGCATCCACACGAGGTCTCATGTCATGGACTGCCACCTAGAGACCCTCAGCATAAGGCCCTAGGAGAAAAACTGGAACATGAGACCGTAGCAAGAGCAGATCATGGTCGATGCTGCGGTTGAGCTCCTTCCTTCATTCTCCGTTCGAGACGGCGAGTGGTTTCCTAGAGGGCTTTACTCTCCATCGTCGTGGAGCTCTCTGTGCAGAACCTGAGATAGGGAAGAGAACGATGAAGAAGGCAATGGTGACAGAGTTTTGTGGGGGAAATTTTGAATGGATAGTCTAAAGTCACGGCAGACGATCAGTGTTATGTGGCAGTTGTTGTTTTCCCGGTATTTTGGCTTCGGATCTCTATGGGATTCCTTGAGTATGAAGAAAGAGAAAGCAGCAGATGAGCAGATAATCACAAGTAGATAAACATTTACAATGCTGGCTTAGAAATATCTACGAAGTTTCAAATTTAAAAAAAAACACTTACAATGCTGGCTTTAATGTTAATAATGAAATCGTTGTACATTCAAATAGCTCATTGTTCCTGTCATTCAAATCAAAATCGCTCTAAAAGCACTCTCGGGTAACCTAAAATCTGGACCGATGAGATAGCAATATCGATTATGCGTAATAAACAGAGAAAATAAATAAAACATAAAAAACTTCACATGTTCTAATTGATATGGGTCACAATGTATTTTCACAATTAACAATTCTGTTCTCAGGTTGAAAGATGCACACATATTCTAAACAAGCGAACTAAAACATGATTTAAACGATGCGTTGAGCATCTTGTGTTAACAATAGAGTTAACAACATTACAATCAACAATTTTTTATTAGGTTTTGCATCTATCTAATTATCTACCTTTTAACTATTATTGCAATTCCATATACACATTTGTATAACCACAAAACTATCAAAAGCACTACTCTATGGCTGCATCCGTAAATAATAGGGTAGGGGTGATCGGTTAATTGAGAACCGGACCAGACATGGTCGATTCTCAGTATGTGGAATCGGGAACCGAACTAGCTGTGTTGCTTTTATTTTATGGTTTTCTCTATAAAACATAAAAAGGGTATGAAACAAACTCACAAGAAATCGGAAACATATTGCCCGGACAATGCTTTCTCTTCAAAATTTTTTAATGGTTTCCACCAAACAAACACACATACATTGGGATGGTTCCGCCAATTTTGTCCAGTCAAGTTCAATCGATAGATTTCCTTCCCAAAATCGAGAATCGGACCGATTATTCCCACTCCCAAAATTTGAAATCGGGAACCACCAAGAATCGTTTAGTTTAGTTCCCAATGTTTATACATTTATATTCTCTAAAATAATATAGCAAAGTCGTAAAAAAATTGAAATTACCAGTAGAAATCCCGATATATATATATAACCTTATTCAGAATATCCATTTTTCTTTTACACATTGCTTCAAAAACCAGGTTGATGACGTTTACTTTAGCTTTGTCACTTGTTATGTGTAGTGTTATCAATTAGTGAGATATGTCCTTATCTTTTTGGCATTCCACTTCTACTATAGATTTCAACCAAAAAAAAACAAACAAACAAACGAACAAAGAACAATCCATTATGTAAGCTTTGATATTTTTTTTACTTAGAGAATATTCAAATGATTAATTTTACGGTCTTTTCGACCTAGTTTTATATATATATATATATTCCTTAATTTGTAAAAGATGTGAAAATTGTTGAGAAACTCAACGATTCTGTCTTGGTTGTCGATTGTTTTTCTTTTCCTTGTATAGAAGATTGTATAGGTGTATACAGGTCATGGAGATTGTACATGCAAATTTCCAAGATGCTAATTGGAATTCTATCTTTGCCTATGTTCATCTTCACACACACCAACGCAATAAGTTAATGTCCCGAACCTTGAAATGTGTCTTTGTTGGATATGGTCTTCATTAAAAAAAAAAGGATACGGATGCTATCATCTCCGTACTAAACACATGTTCGTTATTATGGATGTTGTCTTTCATGAAGATATTATGTATTTTTCGGAGTCTGATTTTCAAGGGGAGTATCTAGAGGAAATTCAGACTCTTGTCTATGATTTTTAGGAAGAAATGGTAGAAGTATCTGATAGAAATTTAGGAAACTTGCACTTGAGTGATGATAACTTACACAATGATACAATAAGTGTAGAAGTGGATGAGTTTGAGCCTAGTGGTCAAAACTTGGATTTAAGTGGGAATGAGCATCTAGAAAGCTAGGAAACTTTTGAACCAGAGCTTGAGTCCCTCCCCATTGATACCCCAGACCAATCATTGTCTGAAGCTATTCTTTATACAACATCTGAGTCATCCAAAAGACAGTTACCACAACTTCTCACTAGAGGTATTCCAAAACCTACAAATGAACCTCAACTGTCTAGTAAAGTAAGATATCAATTGAACCATTACATGGCTACCCATCGCTTGTCAAAAACAAATCAGTCATTTGTCAATCAATTACCTACTGCATCTATACCTAACAGTGTGCAGGAAGCCTTAGCCGATCCAAGATGGAAAGCCGCGATGAATGAAGAAATGGCCTCCTTCCAGAAGAACCAAACTTGGTAGCTCGTCGATCGTCCCACGAAAAAAAGAACAGTTGGGTGTTGATGGATCTTTACTGTGAAATACAAAGCTAATGGTACAATTGAATGCTTTAAGACAAGATTGGTGGCAAAAGGATACACCCAAACGTATGGAATTGACTACACCGAAACATTTGCACTTGTAGCCAAAATCAATACAGTCCGGCTCTTATTACCCTTAGATGCAAATTTTGATTGGCCGTTACAACAGTTTGATGTGAAGAACGCATTCCTACATGGTGAACTATCTGAAGAAGTCTACATGGATCTCCCTCCAGGGTGCATGGTGATAGAAAGACAAAATCAAAAGGTGAGCAGGTTGAAGAAATCACTATAGGGTTTAAAATAGTCTCCTACAGCTTGGTTCGAACGATTTACCAAATCCATGACAACCTTTGGTTACAGACAAAGTAACTCCGATCACACATTATTTCTTAAGAGGCAACATGGAAAAATTACTGCACTCATTGTATATGTGGATGACATGATTGTTATAGGAATGATCCAAAAGAAATGAGAGCATTGCAAGGGTACTTGTTCAAGGAATTTGAAATGAAAGGCTTAAGCCCCCTAAAATATTTTCTGGGAAATGAAGTATCTCGATCAAGCAAAGGAATCTTTCTATCTCAAAGAAAGTATGCCTTAGATCTACTACTTGAAGCAGGTTTGAAGTTATGTATTGAGACAAAGCAAGTACCGGTGGATAGGAAGAGATACCAGAGACTTGTTGGAAGATTGATGTACTTAGCTCACACAAGACCAGATCTTGCCTATGCTCTGAGTATCGTTAGTCAGTTCATGCATAATCCCGGTGAGAAACATATGAATGCAGTCATGCGCATTTTGAGGTATCTAAAGTCTGCTCTAGGAAAGGGAATTCTATTCTCTAAAAGAACGAACAATCAAAGTATTGAGATATATACAGATGTTGATTGGGCAGGAGTAGTTGAAGATAGGCGATCTACTTTGGGATACTTTACCTTTGTAGGTGGGAACCTAGTGACATGGAGAAGCAAGAAACAAAATGTTGTTGCACGATCTAATGCAGAAGCTGAGAACAGAGGAATAGCCTTAGGAATTTGTGAAGCACTTTGGTTGAAGTTTCTCTTATAGGACCTAGACTACTCCCTAGAGCAACCAATTCAACTATACTGCGACAACAAAGATGCATGTGACATAGCCCATGATGCAGTTCAACATGACCGTACAAAGCACGTTGAGGTGGATAGGTTCTTCATTAAGGTGAAACTAGACGAAAAGACTATGGAACTTTCAAAGATTAGATCAGAAGATCAATTAGTTGACATCCTTGCCAAAGGGTATCCAATCAAGTGCTCTCAAATTTCTTAAACAAGTTGGGCATGTGTAACATCTATGCACCCACTTGAGGGGAAGTGTTGAGATAGTCAATCATTCTGTCTTGGTTGTCGATTGTTTTTCTTTTCCTTGTATAGAAGATTTTATAGGTGTATATAGGTCATGGGGATTGTACATGCAGATTTCCAGGATGCTAATTGGAATTCTAGTGCTATATATACAATATATTTGACCAGTCAATGGAGAAGATTGAGAATCAATTTATCATCCTTGTCCTTTCTTCAAAAATATCTGATATTATTGGAAATCGTGCATTTTTTTTCTCATGGAAAACATCAACAATGCAATTGAGAAATAAACAAATCATATCCGATAACTAATCACAAGAAATAGGGTGCGATTTTTTCGCGAAAAATAAAGTATTTAAAAATATTTTTTTAAAAGATTGATTCTAGACATGCAGACATTCCATACTGGGTCGGCTGCAGATGAAGAGCTCGAATCAGGAAATGGGTATAGTAGAATCCCTTGTATTCCTCATCATGAAAAGAATCTGATGGCCGGTGACGTGAAACCTTGAGCTGAGGGATGGATCTGTTGTTTGAGCTTGTGGTACATCCAAGCAATTCACCAACTCACCAAGCTGTATGACTAGTTGAAGTCCCGAGTTGAGATGCTCGGTGTTTAATGATGTTCATCTGCACTATGCACAGTATTAGCTGTTTCGACGGTCATAGTGGACGAAACGGATACGAATGGCGAGCCTAGATTTTGACTGTACTGGTCAGTGTGTTCTGCGATTTTCTACCTGGTGAAAATTGTTCTTAGATCATATAGACGGTTTCGCATGGTCGACAACAACGGCGACAGTTGCTCACATCCACAAATAAAGCGGTAGATATGTCGTTTTTGTCGCGATCTGCTAAACAGAACTCGTACCTTAGCTGTATGGTGCTTCAAATGATAAGTAACCCAACGCAATTTATTGTTTTTCAACTCGTGCAATTAAATCCTTTGATCAAATCAATGTCGTGCCATTTTCAGTGTGGCGGAATTGACACATAGGAAATTATAACATGCCGCAAAAAACATCTAATGGTGACATTCGTCGGTGTATATGAAGTACATGATGACAAAGGAGGAGGAGAAAATGAAAGAGAACACGATACGACACACTAGGATTGGTGGAGCTGCCCACCACCTAGTGCTGATGGCGACAATCTCCACCAAGTAGGTGTCGTGGTCCATACCGAGCTCGACAAACCATGTCAACAACGGACCATGATGCCGTCGACGCTGCGGCCAAGCTCCTTCATTCTTCGTCCAAGGCGGTCGGCACTATGCCGGAGGGCCACATTAGCAGGATCCCCTGCCACTAGGGCAGGGGGTCCGGATCAGATTATGGACAGTTGGGATTTTCTTAAAGTGAAGAAAGAGAAAGTAGGACAAAGTAGATAATGATTATTGCTAGCAAAATTAAGAAGAGATTCATTATTAAAAAAAAAAGAGATTGTTCATGTCATTAAATAGATCTATTGAATTTCAAAAATGAAAAAAAAGAAATTTAACATTTCCGCTTTGAAGTAAATAATCAAATCATTATGCATTCAAATGGCTTATCGTTTCTTTTCCACTCAAATGAAGTCGCGTTTGAACACACTCTAGTGATCTAAAATCAGGACCGATGACGTAATGACATCGATTATGCATCATAAACAGACGAAATTAAGAAAAGATAAAAAGAAATCACACATTCTAATTGATATGTGTCATAATGTTGTTCACTATTAATAAGTGTACTCTCACAGAAGATACAAACATATTCTAAACAAGCGTACTAAAAATAGAATTTAACTGACGCGTTCTATATCACATATTAACAAAATTACAACCACAAATTTTTTTTATTAGGTTTGCATCTATCTCATTACCCAGCTTTTAGTTAGTACTGCAAATCTATATATACCACAAAACAATCAAAAACACTACTCTATCGATTGTATCCGTAAATAGCTAGGTAGAGGCGATCGGTTAATCGAGAGCAGGATTGGACATGGTCGATTCTCAACCTACAGAATCGGGAACTAACCCTGTAACCCCGGAACTAGCGGTGCTATTTTTATTTTATGGTTTCTGCTATAAAAAATTGAAAAGAACCATGAAACAAACTCACAAGGATCCGGAAGCATACTACTTAGTCAATGCTTTGTGCATTCAAATGACTCCTCATTCTTTTTGCTCAATCAGGAACGGTAAGGTAGCGCTATGATAAACAGAAAAGATAAAACGAAAATGACCATATGTTCTAATTGGTATAATTCATAATGTTGTTCACAGTTAACAAGTGTACTCTCAGGATAAAGGATACAAACAGATACTAAATAAGCATACTAGAAACATGATTTAATTGACGCGTTCTACATTACGTGTTAACAAAATGATAATCAACAAACTTTTTTATTAGGTCTGTATCTGTCTAATTACCTAGCTTTGGTTAGCACTGCAAGCACTGCAATCCACATACACATACTTATGACCACAATACTATCAAAAACACTATGTTGTTCGCTGCATCTATTGGTAGTCAAGTCGAGGTTGATCTGTTGATTGAGTACTGGACTAGACATGGTCGATTTCCAATTTGTGGAATCGGGAACCGACCTGTTACCCTGGAGCTGGTGGTGTTATTTCCACTTTGACTGCCGAGCAGTGTCGCTCGGCATTTTGAATGCCGAGCAAAACCTAAAATGGTAATTATGTTTTTTTAAACCTATTTTGGTAATTTTTATTTTATTTTATATTAAATTGAAAAAAAAGCCCTTCGCCCACCCTAACCATCACCTCAATAGGTACCAACCCGTTGCTCCGCATTACAGAGAGGAGAGGTGTCGGCGAGAGAGAGAGAGAAAGAGAGAAGATCGGTGACATTTTTGCCCTTAAAAAATTATAAGTTTCCCACCTTATCTCCGGACACGCGAGTCCCTTGCGTGTCCGTTCCGTTGAATGCTTTTCAAAGCTCGAACATGCGTTGACTGCGTGTCCGAGCGAGTCCGGACGTGTGTGGCACGTGTCGGTGTCCGACACATGTCGGACACGCGAAAAAGGATGTGGGAGGTGTGTCCGTGCTACATAGGTTGAAAATGACACATTTACTTGGTTCTTTAAAGGGTTTGTGGAAGAGCGTTCTCCATATCGGTATCTACTAAAGAATAAATAATACATGAAAATTCAGGGCATTTTTTTTTAAAATAGGTCCAAATTTTGTTACCAAATTAGAGTTAATTTTTATTTGCTAATTTGGGGCCCGCGCAGCAATCAAAGTGCCGGATGGGCCCCATACGAGAGTCCAAGTGCCGGACAGGCCCGTGCGGCAGTTTAAGTACTGCACGGGCCCATGCGGCACTTTTTTTTCTTTCATTTTCTTAACGTTTAACTGCCCTGTAGGTCCTAAATTGATAAATAAAAAAATTAATCCTAATTTGATCAATTTTTTGAAATTATTTTCGACAAAAGCCCGAAAATTCACAACTATCTCCAAAGTTGGAATATCTTTTGAATGTAGGGGCATACCGGGAAAAAAAAAAGAGGAAGGGAAGAATTGGAGCTTTAGGTACCAGCCATAAAGCTTAGAGCGGGCAATTTTCTAAATTAATTTTTTTAAAAAAATATTTATCAATTTAATATTAAAAAAATATTTACCGAATTGGGTGCCACTCGGCAATTGGGCCGCCGAGCAGCACCCAAAATGGGACTTGGGCCCCAATCGGCGGCCCAATTGCCGATTTGGGCTGAAATTTATTTATTCTTTTTTTTTCAATGGATTCGTCTCGAAAAATTATGCGAAATCAAAAAAAAAATTCCCTTCCAAACGGAAACCCTAGCGATGAGATATGCCATTTCAAAGTATTATTCCATCGGATTTTTAAAACTTTGCTAATTTAGGCATCCATTTAAATGAGTAAATTATAAAAGTATCAATTAAATAGTAAATTATATTGAAATTACGTAAACTTTGAGGAAAAAAAAAAGTTCCACCATTAAAATTGACTTTTAAATTCCCTCAAAGTTTACGTAATGTCAATATAATTTATTATTTAATTAAAAGCTTTTATAAAAAAATATAAATTAAAAGTCAATTTTAATGGTGGAATATTAATTATATGGTGCTTTTTTTCCCTCAAAGTTAATATAATTTCAATATAATTTATTATTTAATTAAAAAAATTATAAAAAAAATATATAAATTAAAAGTCAATTTCAATGGTGGAATATGAATTATGTAGTTCTTTTTTCCATCAAAGTTTACGTAAGTTCAATATAATTTATTATTTAATTAAAATTTTTATTAAAAAATATAAATTAAAAGTCAATTTTAATGGTGGAATATTAATTATGTAGTTATTTTTTTCCTCAAATTTTACGTAATTTCAATATAATTTATTATTTAATTGATACTTTTATAATTTACTCCTTTAAATGGATGCCTAAATTAACAAATTTTTAAAAATTCGATGGAATAATACTTTAAAATGGCATATCTCATCGCTCGGGTGTCCGTTTGGAACGAATTTTTTTTTTAGTTCGCATAATTTTTCGAGACGAATTCATTGAAAAAATAGAAAAAAATTGGCTTCAATCGGCAATTGGACCGCCGATTGATTGCCGATTAGGGGGCCCCAATCCCCCAATCGGCAATTGGACCGCTGATTGGGGCCCAAGTCCCATTTTAGGTGCCGTTTGGCGGCCCAATTGCGGAGTGGCACCCAATTTGGTAATTTTTTTTAATATTAAATTGGTAAATATTTTTTTAAAAAAATAAATTTGGAAAATTGCCCGCTTAGAGCACTAAGGCTTAGAGCACTGAGGTGAGGGGACTCTAGGGATAATTAAAAAAATTAAAAAAATAATAATAACGAATTGACAATGAAACGTACTTTTTCAATAACTTTTCCTGAGATTTAAGGCTCAGAATTCACGATACTTAGTCGTGTTCCGGTTTTTAAGCAATGATAATGTGCATTTCATCAAAATAAAAGTAAGAAAAACGTGGCCGCGGAGTTAGCTATGCCATCTCCCACAAATTTTGTTTTCTTTCGTGAACAATCACTACGTGCAAACGAGCACTATCAATAGCATAAATTCGTAGGAATATCCTCCAAAATTATGAGCCAAAAAAACAAAAAAAAAAGCCGTTTTCTGATACGAAGCTGATCGGGCATCCGACAAAAAAAAAAAGCACCGGATTGATTTTCTCGTACCCTTCATTCTCATTTCCGCATTTTTTGATTTTTTTCAAGAAGAAATCTGGCTTAAGATTTGGAACTATAAGAGGTTTGATTGATGTTAGGATAAACAAGAACATTAAGCAGACCTTATGCTCAAGCAGCCTCCAGCGGTCTCAGCGCAGTACCTCCACAGGACCCGCAGATTGTCGTAGAAGGCAAAGCTGATGATGGCGAAGATGGCGAGGTTTCGCGAGGGGCATCCACACGAGGTCGCATGTCATGGATTGCCACCTAGAGACCCCAAACATAAGGCCCTAGGAGAAAAACTAGAACATGAGATCGTAGCAAGAGCATATCATGGTCAATGCGGCGGTCGAGCCCCTTCCTTCATTCTCCGTTCGAGACGGCGGGTGGTTTCCTAGAGGGCTTTACGCTCCATCGTCGTGGAGCTCTTTGTGCAGAACCTGAGATAGGGAAGAGAATGATGAAGAAGGCGATGGTGATAGGGTTTTATGGGGGAAATTTTGAATGGACGGTCTAGAGTCATGGCAGACGATCAGTGTTATGTGGCAGTTGCTGTTTTCTCGGTATTTTCGCTTCGAATCTCTATGAGATTCCTTGAGTATGAAGAAAGAGCTAGCAGCAGATGAGCAGATAATCACAAATAGATAAACATCATCACTAGAAAAATAATAAAGTGATTGTTAATGTCCTTAGAAATATCTATGAAGTTTCAAAATTAAAAAAAAAAAACACTTACAATGTTAGCTTTAATGTTAATAATGAGATCGTTGTGCATTCAAATAGCTCATTGTTCAAGTCATTCAAATCAAAATCGCTCTAAAAGCACTCTCTGGTAGCCTAAAATCTGGACCAGTGAGATAGCGATATCGATTATGCATAATAAACAAAGAAAATAAATAAAAGATAAAAAACTTCACATGTTCTAATTGATATGGGTCACAATGTTGTTTCGCAATTAACAATTCTGTTCTCAGATTGAAAGATGCAAACATATTCTAAACAAGCGTACTAAAACATGATTTAAACGACGCGTTGAACATCTTGTGTTAATAATAGAGTTAACAAAATTACAATCAACAATTTTTTTTTAGGTTTGCATCTATCTAATTATCTACCTTTTAACTATTATTGCAATTCCATATACACATTTGTAGGCCCGATACCCAAGAAAACCTCCGACTTTAGCATTTGTGACAATTATATCCAAAACTTTTTTGTCTCATAAAAAACCTCTAACTTTTACTTTTGTCCCAATTCTATCCAAAACTTTTACTTTTGTCCCAATTCTATCCAAAATTTTTACTTTTGTCCCAATTTTACCGGCCTAGTACCAAAAAAACTCATCGACTTTCACTTTTATCCCAGTTCTACCACCGTCGACTTTTTATTCATAATCACCATTAGTTAACCTACGCGACTCGAATTTTCTTGCCAAATTTACAAATGAATTTTTGAAATTTAGAAACAGTAGGTTGCAGAAACGACGAGATTTTAAAAAATCCGTCGGAATATCTCTATGTCTAGCCGTTCTTTGGGCAATGCCGAAAAGAATACGAAATGTGTCGTTTTTAGTGACTATATATCTCTCAGCAATACAGGGGTAGCAAACAGAAGAGAAATTCAAAAAAAATTCATGTCAGTGTTGCCGAGGTGTAATTCATTAATGACGTAACAATGTCACGTAAGATTAACTAACGATGATTATAGATGGAAGGATAACGGTGGTAAACTTGAGACAAAAGTAAAAGTTGAGGATTTTTTTGGTACTAGGCCTATAAAATTGGGACAAAAGTAAAAGTTTTGAATAGAATAGGGACAAAAGTACAAGTTTGGAATAAAATTGGGATAAAAGTAAAAATTGAGGGTTTTTTTGGTACTATGCCAATAAAATTGGGACAAAAGTAAAACTTTTGAGTAGAATTGGGATAAAAGTAAAAGTTAAGGGTTTTTTTATGAGACAAAAAAAAATGGATATAATTGACACAAATGCTAAAATTGGAGGTTTTTTTGGGTATTAGGCCCACATTTGGAATCGGGAACCGAACTAGCTGTGTTATTTTTATTTTATGGTTTCCACTATAAAACATAAAAAAAGGTATGAAACAAACTCACAAGAAATTGGAAACATATTGCTCGGAAAATGCTTTCTCTTCAAATTTTTTTTAATGGTTTCAACTAAACAAACACACATACACTGGGATGGTTCCGCCAATTTTGTCTAGTCAAGTTCAATCGATAGATTTCCTTCCCAAAATCGAGAATCGGACCGATTATTCCCAGTCCAAAAATTTGAAATCGGAAGCCACCAAGAATCGTTTAGTTTAGTTTTCATTGTTTATACATTTATATTCTCTAAAATAATTTAGCAAAGTCGTAAAAAAAATTGAAATTACCAGTAGAAATCCCAATATATATATAAAACCTTATTCAGAATCTCCATTTTTCTTTTACACATTGCTTCAAAAACCAGGTTGATGATGTTTACTTTAGCTTTGTCACTTGTTATGTGTAGTGTTATCAATTAGCGAGATATGTCCTTTTCTTTTTGGAATTCCACTACTACTATAGGTTTCAACCAAAAAAACAAACAAGCAAACAAACAAAGAACAATCCATTATGTAAGCTTTGATATTTTTTTTACTTAGAGAATATTCAAATGATTAATTTTACGGTCTTTTCGACCTAATATATATTCCTTAATTTGTGAAAGATGTGAAAATTGTTGAGAAAGTCAACGATTTTGTCTTGGTTGTCGATTGTTTTTCTTTTCGTTGTATAGAGATTGTATAGGTGTATAAAGGTCATAGAGATTGTACAGGCAAATTTCCAAGATACTGAATTCTGTCTTTGCCTATGTTCATCTTCACACACCAACGCAGTAAGTTAATGCCCCGAGCCTTGAAATGTGTCTTTGTTGGATATGGTCTTCATAAAAAAGGATATAGATGCTATCATCCCCCTACTAAACACATGTTTGTTACTATGGATGTTGTCTTTCATGAAGATATTATGTATTTTTCGGAATTTGATTTTCAGGGGGACTATCTAGAGTAAATTCAGACTCTTGTATATGATTTTGAGGAAGAAATGGTAGAAGTATCTGATCGAAATATAGGAAACTTGGACTTGAGTGATGACAACTTACACAACGATACAATAAGTGTAGAAGTGGACGAGTTGGAGCCTGGTGGTCAAAACTTGGATTTAAGTGGGAATGAACATCTAGAAAGCCGGGAAACTTCTGAACCAAAGCTTGAGTCCCTCCCGATTGATACACCAAACCAATCATTGTCTGAGACTATTCTTTATACAGCATCTGAGTCATCCAAAAGACAATTACCACAACTTCTCACCAACGGTATTCCAAAACCTACATATGAACCTCAATTGTCTAGTAAAGTAAGATATCACATGAACCATTACATGGCTACCCATCGCTTGTCAAAAACAAATCAGTCATTTGTCAATCAATTATGTACTATATCTATACCTAACAGTGTGCAGGAAGCCTTAGCCGATCCAAGATGGAAAGCCGCGATGAATGAAGAAATGGCCTCCTCACAGAAGAACCAAACTTGGGAGCTCGTCGATCGTCCCACGAAAAAGAACAGTTGGGTGTCGATGGATCTTTACTGTGAAATACAAAGCTGATGGTACAATTGAATGCTTTAAGGAAGATTGGTGGCAAAAGGATACACCCAAACGTATGGAATTGACTGCACCGAAACATTTGCACCTGTAGCCAAAATCAATACAGTCCGGGTCCTATTACCTTAGATGCAAATTTTGATTGGACGTTACAACAGTTTGATGTGAAGAATGCATTCCTACATGGTGAACTATCTAAAAAAGTCTACATGGATCTCCCTCCAAGGTGCATGGTGATAAAAAGACAAAATCAGAAGGTGTGCAAGTTGAAGAAATCACTATATGGAATAAAATAGTCTGCTAGAGCTTGTTTCGGACGATTTACCAAATCCATGACAACCTTTGGTTACAGACAAAGTAACTCTGATCACACATTATTTCTTAAGAAGCGACATGGAAAAATTACTACACTCATTGTATATGTGGATGACATGATTGTTATAAGCAATGATCCAGAAGAAATGAGAGCATTGCAGGAGAACTTGTTTAAAGAATTTGAAATGAAAGACTTAAGCCCCTAAAATACTTTATGGGAATTGAAGTATCTCGATCAAGCAAAGGAATCTTTCTATCTCAAAGAAAGCATGCCTTAGATCTACTACTTGAAGCCGGTATGTCTACCTGCCAACCAACTTACACCCCAGTTGAAGCAGGTTTGAAGTTCTGTATTGAGACAGAGCAAGTACCCATGGATAGGGGGAGATACCAGAGACTTGTTGGAAGATTGATGTACTTAGCTCACACAAGACCATATCTTGCCTATGCTCTGAGTATCGTTAGTCAGTTCATGCATAATCCCGATGAGAAACATATGAATGCAGTCATGCGCATTTTGAGGTATCTAAAATCTGCTCCAGGAAATGGAGTTCTATTCTCTTAAAAGAATGAACAATCAAAGTACTGAGATATATACGGATGTTGATTAGGCAGGAGCAGTTGACGATAGGCGATCTACTTTGGGATACTTTACCTTTGTAGGTGGGAACCTAGAGACATGGAGAAGCAAGAAACATAATGTTGTTGCACGATCTAGTGCAGAAGCTGAGTATAGAGGAATGGCCTTAGGAAATTGTGAAGCACTTTGGTTGAAGTTTCTCTTACAGGACCTAGACTACTCCCTAGAGCAACCAATTCAACTATACTGCGACAACGAAGCTGCATGTGACATAGCCCATAATTCAGTTCAACATGACCGTACAAAGCATGTTGAGGTGGATAGGTTCTTCATTAAGAAGAAACTGGACGAAAAGACTATGGAACTACCAAAGATTAGATCAGAAGATCAATTAGCTAACATCCTTACCAAAGGGTATCCAATCAGGTGCTCTCAAATTTCTTAAACAAGTTGGGCATGTGTGACATCTATGCACCAACTTGAGGGAAAGTGTTGAGATAGTCAACAATTCTGTCTTGGTTGTCGATTATTTTGCTTTTCCTTGTATAGAAGATTGTATAGGTGTATACAGGTCATGGAGATTGTATATGCAGATTTCCAGGATGCTAATTGGAATTCTAGTCCTATATATACAATGTATTTGATCAGTCAATGGAGAAGATTGAGAATCAATTTATCATCCTTGTCCTTTCTTCAAAAATATCTGATATTATTGGAAATCGTGCATTTTTTCTCATGGAAAACATCAACGATGCAATTGAGAAATAAACAAATCATATCTAATAACTAATCACAAGAAATAGGGTGCGATTGTTTCACGAAAAATAAAATATTTTAAATTTTTTTTTAAAAGATCGATTATATCGTTTATAAAAATAAATGAACGAAAAGTATTTTTATACTTCATGAGAATATTTAAATATAAGTTATTAAAAATAGTAAAAGTATCTTTTATTGACTAATTATTTCAAGCGATGTAAGCGATTATTTATAAGTAAATAATTTTTAAATTATTTCTTTTTTGTGAAATAAACGAAGTCTATATATTAAGATTTTCTCGAAGTTGAAAAGCAAGGAAAAGGCTGACATCGAAAAAGAAAATAAATGGCTCCGGCTATGTTATGTTTCCATACCCAGCAACATGCAGTTCACAAATTAACCTACGGATTAGCCATTTTTGTGTTTATTGTGTTGGACATTGGGCACGGCTTCGCAAAAGAATAATTTTCTCCTCAATTGACCTGAAAAGTAAATCCCATCAATGGGCGGATCCCCCACGGGGCCCGTCAAACACAAAGGTCAAATATGCAACGTGGTCCAAGAACTTTTAATTTGTTCGATATATTCCCTAAACTTTTGGTACATGTCCAATGTACTCCATAGACTATATGATTCAATATTGTCATTTCATCAGTTCATGTTTGAGGGCAATATCAAATATTTTCATATAATGTAGGGATTAAATTGATCATATGCCAAAAGTTTAGGAACCACACAAGAGACAACATTGCACATCTGGCTAAAGTTTAAGGATCACATTGAACAAATTGAAAGTTCAGAAATCACATTGCACATTGGGTCAAAGTTCAAAGACCCTTCGTTCCATTTTTCTTAAGTAAAAAAAAAAGAAAAGGGTTTCTTTTTTTTTTTTGTCATGATTCAATTGTCCTGGCGGACGAATAGGTCGAGTTGAAACTTAAGCTACATGTGTACCCGCATCCACCTATTTTTGTGGTCTGTCCTCTATGTACTCTGTTTAGCCACGTTCTTTCTGCGTCCATCCCATGACTACATACTAGAGTGACTCGAAATGGCGGGGGCTATGCTCACAACCTAGCCACCCTCCTCAATCAACGCCCTAATATTGACCAAAACCAGGATATTTTGAAGTCTAGACATGCTATCAGTTTAAGACATTACGGCTAGGTTTGAGCATAAACAGTTTCGAACTCTGGAAGCTAAGCTCTACAACACACACATGGGACTTATTGAAGCAAAGGAAAGATAGTGGAGGGCTAGGGTTACACACACACACACACACACACACATGGGACTTATTGAAGCAAAGGAAAGATAGTGGAGGGCTAGGGTTCAAGGACTTACTTACTTTCAACAGGGCAATGCTAGGAAAACAAGCTTGGAGAATTGCACAATCTCCATCGGCTCTCTGGTGCAAGATACTGAAAGGCCTATACTTCCCTCAATCTGACTTTTGGCATGCAGTAAAGGGATCAAGACCATCTTGGGGATGGCAAAGCTTAATAATGGGAAGAGATGCTATATCTAATGAAGTGATGTGGTCAGTAAGGAATGGGAATCAAATCAGGATAAGAGAGGATAGATGGATGAAGAAAGGCATAATCGGAGGACCGACAAATTGGAATGAACCACAGCTTGCTGCAGATTTAATCAATTCGGAGGAAGTCCTGTGAAAAGATCAAACACTGAACCAATTATTTGATGAACAAACAGTGGCTAAAATTCTAGCCCCCTTACAGATAGGTAATGAAGCAGATAAATTAGTTTGGACAGAAACTAGAGATGGGAATTATTCAGTTAAAAGTGGTTATAACTATCTCAGAGCTTTAGAGGTCAAACAGAATGCAAATCAAGCATCCTCGTCCTACCAAGTTCCAAAGACACAATGGAACAAGGTATGGAATATGAAAACTTTCCCAAAGATTAGAATTTTCATGTGGAGTGTATGTCAAAATGCACTTCCTACCGGTGAAAACCTATTCAAGAGAAGAATCTTACCGGAGCCGCTTTGCCCACTGTGCCGATGCGCACCAGAAACCATGGAGCATCTTCTTCTCCTCTATAACTGGACAAGCGACGTGTGGTCCGATCCTGCACTAGGAATTCAGATCTCGCATCTTGGTCTAAACAGAATAGAGGATTGGCTTCTCAATTTTAAAAACCTCTCTTCGATCCCCCCATCATTTGAGTTACTGGCCATCACTTTGTGGAATATATGGGTGTCCAGAAACAATGCAATCTTTCGAGGACAAAAACCAGGGGCAAAGATGACAGTGGAATCTGCGGTAGCCATGCACAAAAACTTCAAAAGATGGAACCCAAAGTGCAAAGATTTTACTCCAAACCCATAAAGCTCACCTGCTACATGGCAACCTCCGGAACAGGGTAACCTCAAGTGGAATTGCGATGGCTCTTTTGTGGAAGGCTCAACTGAGGGTGCCATTGCTAGCGTATGTCGAGATTCATCAGGCAAGATCGTGGACGGAATTGAAAAATCAGTGAGAGTATCATCGGCTTTGCAGGCGGAAGCCCTAGCTCTACTTGAAACCCTAAAGCTCATTCTTAGTCGATCTGAAGCAACGAGAGGAAAGTACACTGTTGAATCTGACAATTCCAACTTGATAAGCTTTCTTTCAAGTACACTTCATCCTTCGTGGGAAGTTGCTCCTCTAATTGCAGAGTGTAAGTCTCTATTATCTCAAATACCTGAAGCCCGTTTGGCCCACTGTTATGCCCTTCCTTGTAATTGGGCCTCTAGACCTCCTCAAGCTCTCTGGTATCTTGTTTGCTCGGACTCTTTTTTAAGTTGTAATTGGGCTCGCCCTTAGATTAATGAAAAGTTTTTTCCGACCAAAAAAAAAATTGTTAGATATTGAAGCATATTTGAGCTTCCTTTTGTAATCTTTGATTCCATAGTAGATTTTGCTTCTCCTCTCTCCCGTGATTTTTCCCGTAAGGATTTCCATATAAATCTTTGTGTTCTTTTCTTCTTCTCAGTTTCAATTTCGTTTTAGTTTCCGCATTGTCATAACAAAGAGAAAGACAAAAAAAGAATAAAAGGAAAAAAAAATTAAATAGAAAAAGACGAAAACGCCCTTCAGTCAGACCCTTTTTAAAAATAAATATGGTACTTCAAGTCCTTATTTGAAACAATATCCACTTGAAGCCATTATTTGATAAAATCATATCACTTCAGGCCCTTAATCGATATCTCTCCCCCCTTTTCCCCCTTTTTGGTCGAATATTGAAGGCAGGTTAGAGGCCAAGTAAAACATGCTATATGCCAACACCTATATTTACACTAAAAATATACCAAATGCATCATAACCACAAGTAGACAACAACACGACCATCACAACTTCCACGATAATATTATCTCAGTATGCGATTTTGAGCCGACATATGGGAGAGAAGAGAGGAAGTCCAACTGACATCACCCATAGGGGTAAGCAGTTCTCGGTCCGGTCCGGTTCCCTTCAAGAACCGGGAACCGGACCAATGGTCTCGGTTCTCATTTTTCGGAACCGTGGACCGGACCGGCCACCCCAAGAACCAGGAACCGGACCGGACCATCAGTCCGGTCCAATTCAGGTCCGGTTCCAAGGAACCAAAAACACAATCAAATTTCATTTAACAATATGACAGAAACATCTCCCGATACAACCAACGGTGAGAAAATAGTTGAGAAAATTTTTGAGAATATGACGAAAACATCTTCCGCTTGAGTTTCATTCAACCAGTTGAAAATTCAATGATTTTTCATGTCTATTTTTTCCGTCACCCACTAACTCTGGCGCAGTTCTAGAAGGTAGTGTTCCATCTCATTTTGAAGCAATCAAATATAGAACGAGTACGTGAAACAGTAAAATTACATCATGGTTAGACTCATTTGTCCATCTAATCTCTAATTGCTTCCTTTCACCCTGAAAAGTCATTGCATTCCCTTGTTATAGATTAGGGGCTAGGACTTTATACGGTGTCTACTTTGATAGATCTTTTTTGTGCTTGAAAATTCGACCGGTTTGTTATGGTTCTATGGCCCTAGAACCGGGAACCGAACCGCCCAATCACCGGTTCTAATTTTAGGAATTGGGAATCGGACCGGACACCTCTAGAATCGGAAACCGGGAACCAGACCATCTGTCCGGTCCGGTCCGATTTGGGTGGTCCGATTTGCTCACCCCTAATCACCCATGCATGGATTTGTCTCCCATGATCTCTCATACTACATAGGATGAGGTTTTTGACCATATATGCCAATCTGATTTTCCCTTTAGTTTAATCTAATTAATTTTTTCCGAAATATTGGAGAAGAAATAAAATAGTAATTTAAAGAGGTAAAAATTTGATGTTCCTGAATAAATATATGGATCTCCTCAATCAATTGATTCCATATTCAGCAACGTTTTGTGATCGAACCAATTAACAAAAAGTTAAATCAGTTAATGTTATAGAGTTTCTTAGAATTGGAAGAGACGCCATCTATGGTGTGGCGTTCCTAAGATGGGGCATATCTCGAGTCTTCTTAGGCTCAGTTTGTTCGCAAAAAAATGAAGTTTTCTAAAAAAAAAATTACAAAAACCCATTTTTTAAGAAAACAATATTTTTTTATATTCGGCTGAAACCTAAAAATGGCCTGAAAAATATTTTTTTCCATCTAGTAACAAAAATCGAATTTGATTTATTAAATTTTATTTTTATCTTTATTTTTTATTTTAGTTTTCTTTTTTATTATTGTTATTTTCTCTTCTTTTTTTTAATAGCCAGCAAGATCGAGCAAGGTCAAGCCTTGCCAGATCTCGCAACTTCTAGCCTTGCTGCCCTCTATTGATGCTCAAGCTCGCCAATTACCGGCCTAAGAATAAGGGAAAAGAGGGGGAAAAAAAAGCAAAGAGACAAAATAAAAATTTCATTTAAAAAAAATACAAAAATAGGATGGTCAAAGAGTGAAGAGAGGAAAGATGGGGGAAAATATTTTCCTCTTCTCAAAAAGAGGAAATTATTTTCCCTACTTTTGAAAGTGTTTTTTCTCCATGAGAAGAAGATATTTTCCATGACTCATTATTTTTCGAGAACTGAACGTCAGAAAATCTTGAAATCATTTTCCTGAAAATTATTTTTTGTCAAACAAATGGAGTTTTAATTTTGTTAATTTCTCCCATTCATTTGTTGTTAATGTTGTAATGACATTTTTTTTATGGTGTTGCGTCTCTCGTCAACCATTAGAAGCTTTACACATGCATACTTAAAATAAAGAGAATACTGCCACTATTTTTGAATAGCTAGTTTTTGGCAGTCATCGAGCGTGGTGACTCAATGGTAAAGAGAACATAGTCTTTAATGAGGTTACTTGTTCGAACCCATTGTGAGCGACCCTCTAGCTAGCTTGTGCCTTGAACTTTAGCTACCACATGTGAAGAGACTTTTCGACTTTTGATTCACAAACTCAAATACTTACGAGTGAATTTAGTAGTTAAAATGTAAATGTAGCATTTTGCATGAAGTAACAGCCAAAGAAGTAGATATCTTGATTGTTAAATGTGTCTCGAGTTTAAGCCCGTTTACGAGTTCGACTTGGATTGAATAATTCCGTATGTAAAATTTTGAAAGACGAATATTACGGATGGATCAAAACTGAATCTTATGGGAACTCTTTCCATTACAACTTCTGCCAATATAATGACGAAAGAGGAAAAGTTCAAGTGGAGCTTTCTTCTTTGACCGGTCAACTATGAGCTTCTTTTGTTGACCGAATCCTCTAAAGATATTGCTCATGTGGTTTCCTTCTCTCAAGTAACAATATTTTTATCAGATTTGCAATGGGATTTGCGGGCCCACGTTGGAGAATTTTTCTGCAGGCTTAGTGGGCAATATATATATTCATGATGGAGGACGTCTTCGGGTGCCGAGGTTGATCTACAGGGGCATGGCTTCCTTGCATGGGATTGCAATCGGCGCCGAGAGGTTTTAATGCTCAGAAGGTTACGAAGATCAAGAAGCGCCGCGAACGTGAGTGCTTGTGCGTTTGATCTCCGTGCTCGTCCAACGTGCGAATTACATCAAAGAAGAATTTGTGTTTTAGCTGAGAAATTCTTGGGTAAGGATTTGTGTGTAATTTCTTTGTGAGATTGAGATATTTCGCTAGAAATTGGGGGCTAAACAATGTGTGCGTTCTTGGATGTAATTGTGGCTGGAAAACACCAAGAGTGTGTTTGTGTAACTCGAGTGATCTGTAATCTCCGTATATCGCTTGATCTATAGTGAAATTCGTTGATGTTCTCCCCGTGGACGTAGGTTTTTACGACCGAACAACGTACATCTGATGTTCTATTTATTTTACTTATTCTGTCTATTTATTTGATCGATCACTTGTTTCACGCAATAATTTGTATCAGAGTTAGGCTTGCTTGAGCTGAAGCAAATCGATGGCGATAGAAGAAGCTAAAGGGAAAATCGACAGATTTGAGGAGAATGACTTTGGTTTTTGGAAGATGTAGATAGAAAATTATTTATATCAGATGAAACTGCACGAGCCCCTGTCTGAGAAGAAGCCAGAAACGGCCGATTGGGAATTGTTGGATAGACGAGCGATGTGTGTTATTCGGCTGACGTTGGCTCGTAACGCCGCGTTTAACATCGTTAAAGAGAAGACCACTGCGGGTTTGATGAAAGCCATGTCGGACATGTATGAGAAGCCCTCTACGATCAACAAGGTCTATTTGATGCGACGTCTGTTTAATTTGAAGATGAGCGAAGGTACATCAGTTGCTAATCATATCAATGAATTCAATGTGATCGATAGTCAATTGAGTTCATTTGACATTGACTTTGAGGTTGAGGTACGTGCTTTGATTCTATTATCATCATTGCCTGATAGTTGAAATACTACTGTTCCTGTTGTTAGTAATTCATCTGGGTCGACAAGTTTGAGGTTTAATGGGATTCGAGATTTAATTCTGAGTGAGGATATCTATAGAAGAAAATATGACGAATTTATATCTACTGCTTTAGTAGGTGAAAGAGGAAGAACTGGTACTCGTGTTAGCAGAATAGTATGAACATGAATAGTCGCAGTCAGTCTATGACTGGCAGTGATATCTGTTGGAATTGTGGCAAGAGAGGGCATCTTAGAAGAAATTATTTTAAGCTGAAAAACGAAAGGGTTAAGGGAATTGGAGTTGAATCTGCGGATGATGTTGTAGCTATAGCTAAAAATTCTGATGGTGTCGATTGTTTCTTGTTTGTCACTGAGGATTCGTCGTTTGACGGATGGATTATGGATTCTAATTGTTCTTTTCATGCTATACCAAATAGGAACTAATTTACTTCTTATCAATGCGATGTTGTGGGTGTTGGTAATGTTAAAATCAAAATGCATGATGGTATTGTGAGGACATTGACTAGGGTAAGACATGTTCCAGAATTGAAAAAGAACTTAATTTCCTTGGGTGCCCTAAATTCAACTGGATGCAGGTATTCTTCACAAGGTGGAGTCCTGAAGATTGTTCGAGGTGCCTCGGTGATAATGAAAGGAATCAAGCACAGTGGCCTGTATGAACTTCAAGGTGAGATATTGATAAGTTTTGCTCGTAAGACATCGACATCTATTTGAGAGTCTAATAGCTACTCGAAGAAGGCCTGTGTGGTTGTGCCGATGCACAAGATTGATGTTGTTGTCAGGAATACGCGATCAAGAGCTTTGATCGGAACGAAGACTAGTAAGTTGATCAAGCATGAACGAACTGACAATAGCATGGAGTCCTGCTCGAAGCTGGTAAACAAATTCTGCATGAAAAAGGGCATAATGAAGCACCGCACTAGAGCTAGTAAATCACAACAGTTTGCAAAATTGATTAGTAGAGCATTACTAGAGACGACTGGTAAAAAGATCTCTAGAGCTGGTATGGCTAAGAGAATTCCAACAGATACGCTTAGTATGGCGAGCTACCTAGTGAATAGATCCCCATCGACTGCGATTGGATATCGGATTCCGAAGAAGTGTGGTCAAGTAATGTTGCTGATGATTCTATTTTTAGAATGTTTAGTTGCCGTGTTATTATCGAGTGAGTGATGATAAGCTCGAAGGTGTATATTCCATGGCTATGCACGAGGTAAGTGTGGCTATTGGTTGTGTTGCCCAAGTATAAGTTCACATGTTTGCAGCAGAGAAGTTACCTTTGACAGTCTCCAGTATTGCTGGTTTGGAGTGATTGTGGCATTGTTCATACGGATCTGGACGGAGTTCAGCTTGAGGTGGAGTTGCAACAAAAAACTCCTGAGGTAGTGGGTACTAGCGTGGTAATCGACATATATGGCGCTTGTAGTGAGATGGAGCCTGTAGAGCCAACGGTTATTGTAACTGCTGATATTGACAAGGTATGAGATCGATCTCCTGACAGATATGGATGCAACGACGGTTTTGTTTTATCTGTGATTAAGGAGCATGTGTCAGATAGTCCTTGTGGAGTAGTTAAAAGTGCATGTGGAGTTGGTGTTCTTATGAGGTCTTCGGTTATGACAAAGTTCAAGCGCGGCTTAGACTTGCATGATGTCTGTGGCGGTTGAGCCCACTGGGGCTGTGGGAGAGTAGTAGCAGTGTGTCGCGACCTAAAAAAAAAATAGGTTAATGGATTATTAGGTCAATTAAATTAACTAACCTAACTCGGACCCTCCCAAGTCCTACCAAATCGCAACTTAGGTTCATTCATAAAAAAATGTTCAATTGGAGCCGCCACTAATCATTTACGGTAGGTTGATTAGAAACATATATAAAATAGCGGGAGAACTATTTTATCTCTACGAACTAGAGAAAAAGAGTTCGGAGACTTGGTTACATTAATTAAAATAAAATTAATGCCCTTTCGGTACCCAATTTTCATGGAAAATCCTTAGTATGATGAATTGATCTTTTTTTTTTTGGATTTTCTTTTATTAAAAGCAATGCTGATGCAATCTAACTATATGACATAAGAAATGATATGACATGACAACGTTGCAGACATGGCACAATGACGTGGCAAGATGACATGGCAAGATGATGTGGCAAGATGACGTGGCAAAGTGCATGACGTGGCAAATGCATGATGTGGCAAAATGGAGTGGCAAGATGACATGGCAAAATGCATGACGTGGTATAATGATGTGGCAGAATGCATGGCATGGCAAATACGCATGACATGGAAAACATGACATGGCAAGCTAAATTATGCGATATGGAATGCAAATGACATTTTTTTGGTATTTTTTTTGTTTATTTTCGGATTTGTGAAAGATGAAGTGAAAAGCTATCCTAAAGTCAAAAGAAATATAATCTAACTTAAGAAAAACATGAGATTTTTTTGGAGGTTTTTTTAGGAATTTATCTAAGCATGAAAACACTGAAATTTGAACAAAAATAAACAATATTGCCCATAAAACACCTTGAAATTCGAAAATCCGATTTTATTCACAACATCCCCCGAGATTAGGGTTAGCAAGTGAATATAATATAGAATAACCGTCGTCCCTATATACATAGGGCAAACCTTGAAATTTTATTTAGAAATTAGCAATCCGCTCCTCGAGATTGAGGATTTGACATCTAATTCACACGTACGAGCACGATCGTACTTCGAGATCGAAGTCATATGTTGCCTTTAATGTACGTTTTCCGAAGGGGCAAGGCACAATTGGGAGCATGTGTTATGGGCAATATTATTTATTAAAGTGCAGATTTTATAAACAATCAATCACGACAAAAATAAATAAAATGAAAGGAGTCAATCGATTTTGGGATTTAAAATCCATGAGGGATAGCCGAAATTGTGCATCGAGGGCTTACCTTTCCTCATTTGAAGGATGATCTAATTTTGAGAAATTATCTTTAGAGAATGAAAAAGTTATTATCAGATAATTCTCAAGGTTTCAGATGAACATCCAATCAATTCCAAACTTTATCTCTAATTAGGCAATTTTTATAAAAGTTATTAGAGATAACATAGCATTCGGAGAATCATTCTGACTGGATCAAGTGTAAAAATAGCAACATTAGCAGAAAAGTCCATGCATAAGGAATTGAACATTATCCAATTTGTCATCAAACCTCATCTCCGGGTGGTCACATGCAACGTAAGGATCAGGACAAGTCAATCAAACATGGGTTACGATTCAAAAGCAATGATCGTCTATTCATCCACAATGCAATTCGTCCTCAATAAATATAACATGTTAAGGATCATGGTTCATCTGCATCACAGATTATCAAGTGATAACAACCACAATGGAATTAGCTCCATACGCAAGTATCAATCATGGAAGCATAAGTATTGAAAATTCCCACACTTCTATTATCTTATTCAGTCCAACTCAGAGTAACTTGGCGAATAACTTTTGCATGAAAAAAAAAAAGCATGTTCCAATGGAGCTTAAGTTGATTCTCAAAGTGTTCAAAAAGAAAACAGATCAGACTTCTTTAGCATGAGTCCAATTTCCGATTTCCAACGAGGATTTGATGGGAAAATATAATCTTCTGATTTTTTTTTTGCCACGAACCCACATACATTCGATCAAGATCATGAACGTATATGCACATTATCAATCACCAAGCATGCGTCAATGATTAAAAGTCAAGAAAACTACCTTTTCAAGCTTAACTCCAGTAAACGCAGCTCGATGAAACCGTACGAAATAGCCCCGCTTTTAATCGAATTTGAGCTTGAATCACCACCAAATTTCTTCAAACAATGGTAGTGATGTTCGATTACACCAAAGTAGACTGAGGAGACGCACGGCGAAGCACGGGCGAAAGAGGATGCTCTCTAAATTTTGCTGTCGAAAATTTCCCCCTTCTCCCCCCTTCTTTTTTTAAGGGAGGAAAACTGTTCGCTCTTTATATCGAAAGGAAAAAATTGGAAAGTCTAAATCTATGCAATCAATGACAAAAACTTTTCCCTGAATTGACCCCCCCTGAGAATTAGCCACAGATCAGCACACGAAGGATTTCTTTCTTGCGGATCTCGATGAATCTCTTTGGAAGTTCTGAATTTGTGGGAGATGATTGATGAATTTTTTTTTTTTTTGCAATCTTGGAATTTGCCTTTTCATCTTGAAACATGTCCACGTTCGTTTACCATCAGCCAGCTCAAGCATTGATCTTGCGTTGATATTCCAATGGTTTCTCCTAATCATATCCGCGTTCTTGCCTTTTCACATGACGTTGATTGGTGTCTGAAATTTTTGATTGAATATTCCAACCCATATGCCTCTGACGTGAACAAGATCTGCAAGTTGGCAAGGGATAATTACCAAATTTGAACGAATGGCCGGCGAGGATCTTCAAAGGGTTACAGTGGTTCACACATGCTGGACTTCCATTAGTGCTGACAATGATTCTTAGTAGATGGGCTTGGATTAGTGCTTCACGACAAACACCACTATTGGACACCTCTGCGATCAATTGGGCTTGCTTTGATTACCTCAATTCTAATTTTGATTCATCCCTTCTTCTCTGGATGTGTCCCGACATTTATTTCCTAGCGTGCATTCAAGTCCACTCTTGATTTTGCATGGTCTTCTTTTGGTTCTGGACTTGTGCATGGACTGATTTTGGTTCACTGGAATTGTTGAGCTATCTCGCTACATCCCTTGGACTAGAGGATCGGAACATTATTTGCGATCTTGAATATCCTGAAGCCGTCTTGATTCCCATCCACAGAGATGTATAATTTTCTTTGAAGGAAAACTCCACCTTCCACCGCCGGTCTTATGTGCTTTTAAATCAATTAAGCTTAAGGCCATTCATTTGTCGCCAATCCGATTATGGATGTAAATGCAATGTATGATAATTAATTAAATAATAATGTTTTTTGTGAGAACTATAACTAGTTCTCATTTTATGTTTAAACGAAAGAATTTCTAAAAATCAAAATTTATGTGTCAACAGCTGCCCCTCTTTGAGTGGAAACTCGTAGAGGTTTTGCTCAAAGACTAAAATTGAAACCTAAAGTTTGCAAAAAATGATTTTTTTAAAGTTTAAATCCCATTTTTTGATGCAAAAGGGAATGATGCATGACATGCAATGCCATAAATAATATGTGTCAGAATTTCTCTCATTGCCACATTGGGGAAACCTGCACACGGATCACATATGAAAATACATGTTTTACCAGATACTGTATATGTTGATGGTTCCCTTAATCTCCAGACTTCCTCTTAGTGGACGCCAGGGTTTCAAGGTACCGAGCCCATCTGTTGCCAAAAATTTCTTTTTGACGCGAAATGGCGCAAGATCTTTGTCTCTTGGGGACCCTCTCAACAGGTCACCATGAGTCGATAGGATAACTCTTGCGACCTTCTCGACAGGTCAGCATGAGTCGGTAAGATAATCTCTCGTGACTTTCTCAAGCAGGTCTCATCGTATCAAGACGAGAGATGCCTCTTGGGACCTCCTCAATGGGTCAACATGAGACGGTAAAATGTCTCTTGCGACCACCTCAACAGGTCAGCATGAGTCGGTAAAGTGTCTCTTACAACCACCTCAACGGGTCAGTATGAGTCGATAAAAATAATCTCTCGTAACCTTCTCAAGAAGGTCTCGCCGTATCAAGACGAGAGATGCCTCTTGGGACCTCCTCAATGGGTCAACATGAGACGGTAAAATGTCTCTTGCGACCACCTCAACGGGTCAGCATGAGTCGGTAGGAATAATCTCTTGCGACCTTCTCAAGCAAGTCTCACCGTATCAAGACAAGAGGTGATGTATCATCTGAATCGAATCAGTATGAATACAAAATGGTGTTACGCCTAAAAAATCGTTAATGCAGGCATCAGCGGGAGTATGACTAGGGTCAACTTTAAAAGGGTTCAGAAAACTTAACTGGATTTTTTTAACAATGAGTGCATGATGGTTAGGCTGTATCATACCTGTCCATTTTCTCAAAATGATGATGATAAGCATAAACTCAAAATGATGATGATATGCGAGTTTTTGCTCGCATTATAAAGCTCCATTGGGGAATTTGGTCAATAAGGAAGCCTATCTGACCCTTTTGATAATTCTGATCAAGTTGAATGAGGAATTTCAGTCAGAAAGGACTTTTCACTCTCTCTCATGAAAAAGGATTTTGAGAGCCGACCATTAATGTGGGTGGGAGAATCACTCATAACTATCATCATCATGCTTGATAAGGGTCTGGGTATTCTCGCAATCAGTATGACCAAACCAATCCATGAGGTCTTTTATAAGGATCGTAATTCAAGCTTGGTCAAAGGCTTATTCAAGGGGGGGCTCATGTAAGTCGTCAGGCCATGAAATGAAAATCTTCATCAGTTGCATCGGGCTTACAAGTCAGGAACCCTGCGAAATGAGGTAAAATGATCTTATTCGCACTTCTTCGAGCGATATTCATAAGCATTTGAAACCCTACATTAAGTCAAGTGCCCTAATTTGAAGAGACTTTTGGTGAGGGTTGTAATGTAGGTTCAGGGTGGGCTTGGAAATGAAAGGTTTATTTTCAACAAAGGGTGCATGAAGATGAGAAAATTGGTAATCATCCGTCTTTGTCACTCACAAATGATCTTTCATTCCTTGAACCAATTCAGGTAAGACCTCCCTTCCTTTCGAAAATTTCTTGAGAGAGCTCTTTTCTTTTCTCTTTTTTTTTTTTATGAGAGTGGACGCTTTTGCCCCTTTTCGCATGGCAAGCTTTTTCCTTTCTTTTTTCTTTTTTTGTGCATGGCCAACTTTTTGCATGGCAAGTTTTTCTTTTTTCTACACAGTGAGCTCCCTTTTTTTTTTAGGAAGGAAGTGTCTTATCTGAATTGTCCGCATATTGTACTGGTAGATTTTTCAAGTTTCAACTTGCCCCGAGGCATTTTACTTCTCAGATGATTCGAAACAATTTCCTTTTCAGGATGATCACCATCACCAGCTGAGTTTAGAGAAATGAATTCGCCGCTCAAATTGGGTTAAGCAAAGTATCAGTATATATGGTGTAGAAATGAAATGCCCTTCGTCATGTCTAAGGCACTTGAACTAACACAGAATTCGCATGCAACAAATACACTCGAAGATTGATGCAAGTGAAAGCAAGAAAATCTCACTCATTGTTTGAATTTCTAAGATTTTCCCTAATGTGGGGTTGTTCCTGACAGGGTTAAGGAATGAAATCACCGTTCAAAGGGGTTAAGCAATGGGCAACCTGTAGTGTTTGGATAGAAGAAATGAATGCCTTACATCATTTTGGTCATCATACTGTTTGCGAGATAACCCTTTACCTTGTAAGCATGGAAATTCTCACATTCCTCACTGGGGTTGTGATATAGAACGTGTATGGAAATGGCTTGCCTTTCGTCGTCCTGAGATTCTTCATTCAAAATGGTCTATCCAAATAGATCAGATAGATTTCCTGATTGAAATTATCTTACAATGGAAATTTATAATGTAAGCAAAACATCAGACAAATAGAGCATGACGGATCATCAAATGAGCATGAATGATAATCAAATGGATATAAATTGATCAGAAAAAGTGTCAGGGCAACTCAAATGTAGTATTTCTTACAGCATCAGAGTTAACAGGATTAGTGAAAACACGACCATCCATCTCCGCCAGGATTAAAGCACCGCCTGGGAGCACTTTCTTCACAACATATGGACCGCCATAGTTCGGAGCAAACTTCCCTTCTGGAAGGGGTATAATAGGCAATAATTTTCTCAGAACAAGGTCTCCTACCTGAAAATGTCGAGGACGGACTTTCTTGTTAAATGATCTGGCAACCCTCTACTGGTAGCACTGGCCATGGCATAAAGCCCTAAGTCGCTTTTCATCGATCAGGTTCAACTGGTCCATCCTCTGCTGGATCTAATCGGCTTCGGTTAGCTTGACTTGAGATAGTATGCGTAAGGAAGGGATTTCCACTTCAACAGGTAATACCGCTTCCATTCCATATACAAGAGAAAATGGGGCTGTCCCAGTAGATGTCCGGATTGAAGTTCGATAAGCCATAAGCGCAAATGGCAATCTCTCATGCCAATCTCGATAATTCTCAACAGTTTTGGCTAAGATTTTCTTGATGTTTTTGTTGGCCGCTTCCACTTCTCCATTCATCTGAGGACGGTACGGGGAAGAGTTCAAATGCTTGATCTTGAATTTCTTGAACAAATCATCGATCAGCTTGTTGTTCAAGTTCGAGCCATTGTTGATGATTATGACTTCAGGTGAACCATATCGAGCGATGATGTCTCGACTAATGAATTTCACAATGTTTCGTGCCGTAACTGCCAGATAAGATGCCGCTTCGATCCATTTAGAAAAATAATCAATGGCGACTAGGATGAAACGATGTCCATTTGATGCTTTCGGGTTAATTGGGCCAATTACATCAATACCCCACATAGAGAAAGGCCATGGTTCAGATAATTGGTGAAGCTCGTTCGGAGGAACATTGATCTTGTCGCCATGAATCTGACACTTGTGACAGCTTCGAACGTGCTGAATGCAATCGCCTTCCAGAGTAAGCCAATAATAACCTAATCTCATGATCTTCTTGGCTAGCATGTGGCCGTTCATATGTGGACCACAGATTCCTTTGTGTACCTCCATCATCAGACGGATAGCTTCGGTGGAATCAATGCATCTCAGAAGAACTGAATCAAAGGATCTTTTGTAAAGATTTTCGCCGCTGAGAAAGAATTTTGAGGCCATCTATCTTATGTACCTTTGGTCAGACGTAGTACTCTTCTCGGGAAATTTCTGCTCTTGAATGTACGTCCTGATGTCATGATACCAAGGCTTGCCATCGAGTTCATCAGTTATGGCCATGCAATAGGCTGGCTTTCTCAATACCTCAATTTTCAATGGCTCGACCTCAAGCCCATTAGTAGCTTGCAACATCGAAGATAGAGTAGCCAATGCATCGGCGAACTGATTATGAGTTCTGGATAAATATTCAAACGAAATATCGTCAAATTCCTCCACCAACTCATCCAGGTACTCATGGTATGGTAGCAACTTAGCATCTCGTGTCTTCCATTTTCCGACAGTCTGAAGGATGATTAGGGCTGAGTCTCCAAATACCTTGAGTCGGGTTACACCCATTTCAATTGCGGCATGTAGGCCCAGAATGCATGCTTCATATTCTGCAACATTATTGGTACAAGGGAATACTAATTTCGCCGCTACTGGATAGTGCTGACCGGCTGAGGATATCAAGACTGCCCATGTACCTAATCCAGATAAATTCACAGCTCCGTCGAAATACATGGTCCAGATGTAATCACCCACCACCATGACCCGATCTTCAGGTTGACAAAGGTCTTCATCTTGCCCCAGATTTTCAGCCAAGATATCGGCTATGGCTCGTCCCTTTACTAACTTTTGGGACTGATATTGCACATCGAACTCAGAAATGAGGATCTGCCATTTGGCAAGCCTACCAATCAAGGTAGGTTGATTTAATAGGTACTTGATGGGATCACACTCTGTCACCAAAAGGATTCGGTAATGCAAAGTGTATTGTCGCAATCGATGTAGCACCCAAACTAGTGCCGCACATGTCTTCTCAACTTCAGAGTACTTCATTTCATAAGCTGTAAACTTCTTGCTCAGATAATAAATGGCTCGTTCTTTCCCATCATCTTCTCTTATTTGCGCAAACATAGCACCTAGAGACTCACTATGGATGGTGAGATAGAGGATCAAAGGTTGCCCCGGCACTGGCGGAACAAGCACTGGTGGGTTTATGAGGTGCCGTTTTATTTTCTCAAACGCTTCATCACAAACATCATCCCATTCAACTAGCGCATTCTTCTTTAACAACTTGAAGAAAGGCTTAGCGGTTTCCGACAACTGAGAAATGAATCGGGCAATATAATTCAATCTGCCCATGAGGCTTCGAACTTCCTTGACTGTTGTCGGCGGCTTGAGTTCGCATATGGCTTGCACCTTGGACGGGTCTATCTCAATACCATTGTTACTGACAATGAAACCAAGTAACTTGCCGGAACTAGTACCGAAAACGCACTTAGTTGGATTAAGGCGTAACTTGAATTTTCTAAGTCTGTCAAACAGCTTCGTCAGGGTTTCGATATGATCTTCCCCGTGCCTTGTCTTTGCGATCATGTCATCGACATAAACCTCGATTTCATTATGCATCATATCGTGGAACAGAGTGACCATGGCCCGTTGATAAGTCGCACCAGCATTCCTGAGGCTAAAGGGCATCACCTTATAATGAAACATCCCCCACGATGTGGTGAACGTGGTCTTCAATTTATCATCCACGTTCATCAGGATTTGATTATAGCCTGAGAAACCATCCATGAATGAAAACATTTCGAACCCAGCCGTGCTGTCTACAAGCACATCAATGTGTGCGAGTGGAAAATCATCCTTAGGACTAGCCCTGTTCAGATCACGATAGTCGACACAGACTCGAATTCGACCGTCTTTCTTTAGCACTAGGACAATATTAGCAACCCAATCAGAATATTGGGTAGCCTCAATAAATCCAACATCGAGAAGCTTCATGACCTCTTCTTTGATTTTCTTTGCTAGCTCTGGCCTAGCCCTTCGCGCACCCTGTACTACTGGCTTGATTGAGGGATCGGTCGGTAAGCAATGTTCAACGATTGATCGATCAAGACCGGGCATGTCTGCATAGGACCAGGCAAAGATATCCTGGTAATCCTTTAAGAGTTTGGTAAGTCGTTCCGCCATTTCAGGGGACAAGTTCGCTCCAATTTTCACTTCTCTTGGATTTTCTTCATTGCCTAAATTGACTGATATCGTCTCGTCACCAGTCAGAGGCTTAATCATTTCATGCCGTCCAAAGTCTTGAAGTATTTCTTCATAATCGGGAGTGAATTCGTCCAAGTTATATACTCCAGAATCCAATGGATCACCCTCCTCATATCTTCCCTTGAAACATAAAGTGGGAGAGTCAGAGAAACAAACAGGGTTTAATCATGCATGATTTGCAATTTTCGAAGATCAGTATGTATTTCGAAAATTTTTCTTTTTGAAGACCACGGGACGAGAATTCTTGAGGAAGTCCAATCCTCAGTACTCACCATAGATGACAAATTTGTTCAATCGTTGGTCATCGTCATCGGATCAGTTTGGGATACCTCATCAAGATTCCAAAACTAAATTAAAAACATATGTAATTTTATTGATGTGAAAACCAATGAATTACATCTTATTGAATGGAAATGCAACATTGAACTGAAATGAAATCCTAATGTGCGACATGAATTGAAAAGAATCTTATTGCAGCCTAGAAACTAAAGAAAACCGGAAAGATCTCACGTAGGGGGTTGCAGAATTTTGAAAGTGTTACTCTGATCCCTCAATTGGATCGTCGACCATGGCTTCAATAGACGGGCTCAGGGATCCAGACGCCATGCAAAGCTCCTCTTCAAGTGCTTTATCATCCTGTATGGGATCCTGAGATATGGCTCCAATAATGAGGTCATCAAAACAACCAATAAGATCCAGGAATCTGTCATCAGCTGCATGTTCGTCTATCGCCATCGGCTCAGTCAAAAAATTTCGGTCCTTTGGCGAGTTGGGGAATACAATCCCTAAGTCATCCTCGAATTGGGTCGGTTCATCATACCCACCGACCACTCCAGCTGATTGGAAAGTAGTGTAAAGAGGAGGTGGTAGAAGGCTAGATTCCGACCTTCTACGGCCTATCCCATGTTGTCTACCTCGTCTAGATTGGCCACGACCTCGGTGTCCCAGACCAGCTGTATGAGATTGTCCATTAAGCTCGATTGGGGTACGGATCCCTTGACCCTGCCGGCCTAAGCCTGTGCCAGGTTGAAATCCATTGCCCACCATTACCTTTGCCACCATGACGGAAGCGTTTGATACCTTAGGAACTGGCGGAGGACTTTCTGGTGACGCGTGAATGGTTTGCACCAACTCAAAAGCATGATACGAGTCTTCTTCATTGTGAGCCGGCTCAATGTAAGGAATAGCCGTTTCATTGAAGATCCGATGATCTTCTTCACCATGAACAATCACTAGCTTTCCCTCAACGACGAACTTGATCTTCTGATGAAGACTTGACGGCACAGCTCCCGCATTGTGAATCCACGGACGACCCAGTAGGAAGTTGAAAGCCGACGGAATATCCAACACTTGAAACGACACATCGAACACAGAAGGCCCAATCAGGATGTCTAGATTGATCTGTCCCATGACATCTTTCTTCACGCCATCAAAAGCTCTGACTGAGGTCTTGGCAGCTTGCATTCTAGCCAGATCTACCCCCAGCCGATTTAGAGTGGCCAAAGGACAGATGTTTAGTGCCGACCCATTGTCGACGAGTACCCGTGCTACCAACGTTTGCTTGTGCTTTACTGTTATGTGCAGGGCTTTGTTGTGACCACGACCCTCAACAGGAATCTCATCATCAGCAAACATCACTTGATCTTTCAAAAGGATGGTCCCGACAAAATTATCCAGCTTGTCCTGGTCAATATTTTCTAGGACGTGGACCTGCCCCAGTACCTTTATCAAGTCTAATAATGATAAGCTCATGCATTCACCTTCCTCAACTTTAATTTCAATGCCACAAACGCATACACTGAATGATCATCCTCACTACTCGTCATATCATATTCACTTCTAGATCAATTCTTATCAACAGAAGATTTCTAGTTCCACAAATGACCATCTCACAGATCAGTTGCCTATGTCAACAATATACCTCAAGGCCACAATCACGATCACATAATCCAATTGACCATTTACTCATAAGCAATTCTTTATTAGCCTCAAATACATCCACAACCTCAAATCCATGCTTATGGCTCCTCAATTTCTTCTTATTTCCTTGTGAGCCTCTATCATAGCATCACCCAAGATTATCAACTAAATCGGCACTAGAACCATTAAAGTGTACACAGGTTCAAGCTTATAATCCTCAAGATTCAGTGATCAATGGTTAATCCTAAAGGTCTCACTATCTAACTGTCCTCAAGTCATCACTCATTATCACTCCAAGTCTCAATCAAGTTCGATCGAGCTAACCTTGCTCTGATACCACTTAAACGGGGATGTCACGCCTCGAACACGGCGAGCACGCGAGCATCCCACCTTCGCTGTTGCATTTGATGATCTCCCAGGAACCAACAGCCATTAACTTAAAGACCTATATGAAGCATGCACGCGAAAGCGATGACAACTCCATAAAAACAACTCATCAAGATGACTTAGGACAAGAAAGAGGTACACTTCTCATTAAAGCCAAGTCAGGTACAATTCTAACTACAAAGAATATACAGTCTCTAAGGTCTCAATCAAATTAAATCTTCACATCCTCCAAAAACTTCTTCCAATGCCAGTCATGTCTCCATCGTCTAGGACCTGAAAATGTTGTCCCACGACGGGGTGAGATATAATCCCAGTAAGTCAAACCTAACCCTAAACTAGGCTGCCAGTACCTCCAGACATTTTGGAAAACATGGTATTTTGGAATTCAAAATATTTGGCATAGTAAAACAGGGTACTTGTCAAAACTTGGCATTTCAGCACTTTCAAATCAACTCGACTCAGTCAAGAAAATCAAGTTAAGTCTAAGCTTCGTACAATGGCAAGGTTTTTAATCAAAAGCAAGCATTCGACGCCATCTCAAAAAATGAGAATATTTCGAATGCCATTTCATGAATTTCCAGAAAACATATCATTTTCTATCACGCCCTTCCAAGGCCATTTTTATCACATGAGGCGGACTTAAAACTCGCAAGACAACTTTCATTCTTGAGGCAAATTATTCAAATCATGAGGCATTTTCAATTTCTCAAAACCCATTCCTTGAATTTCCAAGAAAACATGTCTTTCCATTTCCGCCCATCCCTTGGAAAACATGTCTTTCCATTTCCGCCCATCCTGGGCCGCCCACTTTGGGGCTGCGAGATGATTCGGTCTCCATATAACCCGTCGGTACATATGAGACTCTCGCGTCCAGACCTAGAGATGATTCGGTCACCATACGACTCTCGACGCCCATTTTCAATCGAGATGAACCGTGTCGGTATGGGACTCTCTAGCCGCACGACCTCGTCAGGTTCAACGGGAATAATTCCTTCCCAATACATTGGCCAAATTATAAATTCTCAGCGATCACACACGCCATTGGCGATCCCACATGCCAGTGCACTTATAATTTTTCCCGGCGATCCCACACGCCATTGGCGATCCTACACGCCAGTGCACTTATGATTTTCCTCGGCGATCCCACATGCCATTTATTCATAAAATTTCAAGTTATAAAGCAGCCTCAAATTTTCGTTCAAAGAAAATAATTCATGTCTCAAAATACTTCATTCAATAACAACTCATGAAATCAACCAATTCATCGCCTACTCGAGGTATTCATTTAAAACGTCCATCAATGGACAAAACACGTTCCGCGTTACGAAATTCCCATTAAGAAAACAAGCATCATTTAGCCATTTTCACAAAACTCAAGCTTGACATCAATTTCGATTTCAAAGTCTCTATCAGAGACCTGATTAGTCATCCATGCCCCTCATTACACTCAATTAAAACGGGAGAATTTTTATAAAACATGCCAAGAAGTTCAACCACATTTCACTACCAGATTAGGACTCTTCAAAATCACCTTGATTTCATAGTTCATCATGCCACAAATCAATCAAGCACAACTTGCCAAAACAGGGCAGATTTGGGTTTCCCCGCCCCTCTCACAAAATCAATCCATAAAACCTCTCATTCCAACTCAAAGCTTCGTCCTTTGGTAACCTAACATCCTAATAAAGGTTTAGGAATAACATACCTCAAGCAATTAGCCAAAAATCCCCACCAAACGAGCCTTCTCAATCCTCAAGATCACAGTCAAACGAGAACCGCATGCCATTCTAGGAAGTTCATCAATGTCGAGTCAAAATCCACTCAATTTTTTATTAGAAGCAATTGAACTTCACTTTCATTAAACCATTCTCTCAATCACCAAAAAAATGGCAACTCAGGATGCATTAACAATTGATTAAATACGCGTCAACATCACCATGAACCCTTTATGTATTCGGTTCAAACAGCAATTTATAGGGCAGAATATAACTCGAAGGTTTCGCGCCCAAATTAGTCCTTAAATCATTTTTAAATCCCAATCCACTTCACATACTTTCCACTAACACCTTAATCAACATTATAGGTAGTCCCTTGAGTCAATTTGAATTCAAAACACTCTTATATCAACCCCTAACAGAATCGGTACACAAAGAACATAATCCAAAACAAAATCGATTTTGGGTTCCAACCGCTCAATCGAGCCATGAATCAATTCTAATCCTCAATCCTTCAAAATCAACTTGCTAAGACCTTCCTTTATGGGTTTAGGAAGCTCACCGTGAGATTTGAAGGGGATTGATACCCCAAAGATGTCGAAACAGCCTAATCTCTTCAAAGTCGGAATCTGTCTATTTTTGTACCACCCATAATCAGCCATAAAACTCATTCTAAAATCATCTATTTGTAGCCATAAACCATCTGAACATAGTACTAGATATTATGAAACTCTTCTAAAAAATTTTGAGGTCATTTGGAATTTCTAAGAGCTAGAACCAACACTTCTCCTCAGCTAACTCAGAATCCGTCCGATTTCCTTCCAAAAATCACCATAAATTAATCAGAGCTCCAAAAATCCTGAAACCAATGGGAAAATATCAAGGAAATCTTGAACTAACCTGTGTTGGTTGGCTCACATCAAATAGCCACCAGGAAGGGCCACTCGAGCTGACCGAACAGAAGGCTCAGAAACTGTCTTCTGGAGCAGTTTTGGCTAGTGATGAAAAGAATTAAATTTTGAAGGAAATGGAGGAGGGGAAGGGGTGCACAAATTTTTCAGTATCTAGGGGAGATGTCCTCAAATAATTGGGGTCAATTTGTCAAGATCACAATTAATGGCAATTAGTGCTTGGTTTAACCTTAGGATGACACTTGGCAACCTCCCATTGATTGCTTCATTGACTTTGGCTTCCATTGAATTTCTTTGCCTTCTTCTCCAAGTATTTTCCGCAGCCTCTAAGGATGGGTAAAATGACCATTTTGACCTTTGAAGATCCTTAAGGCAAAGACAAATTGGGCAAGGGGTAAAACGGTCATTTGGCATTTTTCGTCCGAAACTTCATTTTTCTCATTTTGAATGACCATTGGCGAGGCGACGTCAAATTCAATTCAAATGTTGGAATTCCTCAGTGTCCAATGCCCAATCTCGAGATCCAATTTCATGTCGAACTCTCATCAACTGTAATTCCAGTTTATCTCAAACTGACGGGCGACTCTTGTAGGCGCTACGCGTATTGACCTTGGGATTTTTCTCAAGCCGTGGCAACTTTGGTTGTCATGTAATTGCGAGGATTTATCGCTAGCTCTTGAGATCTTGATCATCGGAATCCGATTTAGGAAATTCTCGCAAATTACACATTGGCTAAGGTGAATCACATGCGTCCCAACGTATAACGCTAGCAAGGCATTCCATGATCATTCCTAGATCAATCTCTGCTGGCCCAAAATATTCCCTCGACAATCCTTTTGGTCAAAGCGTCATTTCTTATTCAAAATCCTCAGGTCCACGTACCCGACCTCGCGTCAGTCTTTCCCTTTCGGTCAGTTAACTCGAGAGTGGCCTGCTCCGAGCAAGATACCACTGAAATACACCGATCATTATCCTTCCATTCCATAACCTCGAGAAAGGTCGGAATTCGGAATGTCACATGGAAGGATGGAAAGAGAACTTAATGTCGAAGGCTGGGAAGGAAATCTTAATTAAAGTAGTTGTGCAAGCTCTTCCACAATATGCTATGTCTATATTCAAAATTCCAGTTTCTATATGCCGAGGTATAGAAAAAAAAAATTGCTGCCTTTTGGTGGAAATCCAATGAATCCAAATCGGGTCTGCATTGGACAGAATTTAACTGACGCGTTCTATATCACTTGTTAACAAAATTAGAATCACAATTTTTTTATTAGGTTTGCATCTATCTCATTACCCAGCTTTTAGTTAGTACTACAATTCTATATATACCACAAAACAATAAAAAAACACAACTCTATCGGCTGTATCCGTAAAAAGCCGGGTAGAGGCGATCGGTTAATTGAGAGGCGGACTGGACATGGTCGATTCTCAACATGCAGAATCGGGAACTAACCCTGTAACCCCGGAACTAGAGGTGTTATTTGTAGTTTATGGTTTCCGCTATAAAAAAATTGAAAAGAACTATGAAACAAACTCACAAGGATCCGGAAGCATACTACTTAGTCAATGCTTTGTCTTCAAGCCTTTTTTTTTTTTGCTAAACACACACACACACACACACACACACACACACACACACACACACACACACACACACACACATAGGGGCAGTTTTGCCTGTTTGGCCCATTCAAGTATGATCGGTACAGTTCCTTCCTAGAAATCGAGCATCGGATCGGATATTCCCGTTCCTGAACTTGAAATCGGGATCCACCATGAATCGGAGAGGGGGGATTCTGAACATAAAGTATGGAATCATCAGAGATGATTAGGGGATTATCTGGCGGCTATTGTTTCCCCAGTTTTCTTGCTTTGGATCGCCATGGGCTTTTTGGGATTCCTTAAACAGTAAAGAAAGAAAAAACAGCACGAGGAAGCAGTTAACTCTAGGGAAAATTAAATGCTATGAAATAGATAATGACAAGTAGGTTAAAAACACTTGAAATGTTTGCTTTGAACCTTAAAATGAACTCATTGTGCATTCAAATGACTCCTCGTTCTTTTTGCTCAATCAGGAACGGTGAGGTAGCGCTATGATAAACAGAAACGATAAAAAGAAAATGACCATATGTTCTAATTGATATAATTCAAAATGTTGTTCACAATTAACAAGTGTGCTCTCAGGATAAACGATACAAACAGATACTAAATAAGCGTACTAGAAACATGATTTAATTGACTCGTTCTACATTATGTGTTAACAAAATGATAATCAACAAACGTTTTTATTAGGTCTGCATCTGTCTATTTACCTAGCTTTGGTTAGCACTGCAATTCCTCATACACATACTTATGACCACAAAACTATCAAAAACACTATGTTGTTCGCTGCATCTATTGGTAGTCGAGTAGGGGTTGATCTGTTGATTGAGTACTGGACTAGACATGGTCGATTTCCAATTTGTGGAATCGGGAACCGACCTGTTACCCTGGAGCTGGTGGTGTTATTTCCTCTTTGACTGCCGAGCAGTGTCGCTCGGCATTTTGAATGCCAAGAAATCAGGCTTGAGGTTTGGAACTTTATGAGGTTTGATTGATGTTCGGATAAACAAGAACATTAAAATGTCAATTAAATTTATTCTCTTAAACAAAAAAAATCAAGTTACTGAATTTTTTAAACAAATCTCGAAATTCAAAAATATCAATTATCCAATAAAGACCTAAAATTCTTAATAATAAACCAAATTCGTAAAAACTTTTTGACAAGCATGTGACACGGTCCAGGAGAAAAATGTTCGTCCAAGAGGGTTTTTGACATGGAAGTAACGACCCTCTCAAAGAAGAAGACCCTGGCGAGTGCTTGAGGAATCTAGAGTATTCCAAAGGCGGGTGATATGGAAATTTCTCGTGTCTGTAATCATCGTGGGTAGTTGGGTAGTTGGCAGATGTAATCTCCACCGTCAGATCAAGGAGGGATCTACGGTCTATAATCCATGAGTCTTTGTATATAAGGGGACCTCCTCCCCCTCATTGTATCATCTCATTCTCACGAGTAATACAATCTAGAGCTTCTCCCTCTAGTTTCTCTCTCTAAAGTGTGGTGAGTTTGAGTGGGAATGGCTAACTTAGGGAACGGAGTCCCTAAGGCCGCACGAGTCTGATTGAGGATCGAGTCTTGAATTGATTGGCCTATGACACATGCACATGTGAACCAAGAACCAAAAACCAAAAACCTATCATAGATAAGAACACATTGACTAACTAATCCTAACATGGAAGTAATGAAAAAACATGACCACAACGACCACATCCACCTATGTACTTGACGACTACAGGCATGAACACGAAAAACAACACACGGGACGCTCCAATTGTCGGAGGATCCACCCATGTCCCAGTGGCGGCGATCTTCATCAAGTAGGCCTCGTGCTCAAGCAGCCTCCAGCGGTCTCAGCGCAGTACCTCCACAGGACCCGCAAATTGTCATAGAAGGGAAAGCTAGTGATGGCGAAGATGGCAAGGGACACCGTGAGGGGCATCCACACGAGGTCTCATGTCATGGACTGCCACCTAGAGACCCTCAGCATAAGGCCCTAGGAGAAAAACTGGAACATGAGACCGTAGCAAGAGCAGATCATGGTCGATGCTGCGGTTGAGCTCCTTCCTTCATTCTCCGTTCGAGACGGCGAGTGGTTTCCTAGAGGGCTTTACTCTCCATCGTCGTGGAGCTCTCTGTGCAGAACCTGAGATAGGGAAGAGAACGATGAAGAAGGCAATGGTGACAGAGTTTTGTGGGGGAAATTTTGAATGGATAGTCTAAAGTCACGGCAGACGATCAGTGTTATGTGGCAGTTGTTGTTTTCCCGGTATTTTGGCTTCGGATCTCTATGGGATTCCTTGAGTATGAAGAAAGAGAAAGCAGCAGATGAGCAGATAATCACAAGTAGATAAACATTTACAATGCTGGCTTAGAAATATCTACGAAGTTTCAAATTTAAAAAAAAACACTTACAATGCTGGCTTTAATGTTAATAATGAAATCGTTGTACATTCAAATAGCTCATTGTTCCTGTCATTCAAATCAAAATCGCTCTAAAAGCACTCTCGGGTAACCTAAAATCTGGACCGATGAGATAGCAATATCGATTATGCGTAATAAACAGAGAAAATAAATAAAACATAAAAAACTTCACATGTTCTAATTGATATGGGTCACAATGTATTTTCACAATTAACAATTCTGTTCTCAGGTTGAAAGATGCACACATATTCTAAACAAGCGAACTAAAACATGATTTAAACGATGCGTTGAGCATCTTGTGTTAACAATAGAGTTAACAACATTACAATCAACAATTTTTTATTAGGTTTTGCATCTATCTAATTATCTACCTTTTAACTATTATTGCAATTCCATATACACATTTGTATAACCACAAAACTATCAAAAGCACTACTCTATGGCTGCATCCGTAAATAATAGGGTAGGGGTGATCGGTTAATTGAGAACCGGACCAGACATGGTCGATTCTCAGTATGTGGAATCGGGAACCGAACTAGCTGTGTTGCTTTTATTTTATGGTTTTCTCTATAAAACATAAAAAGGGTATGAAACAAACTCACAAGAAATCGGAAACATATTGCCCGGACAATGCTTTCTCTTCAAAATTTTTTAATGGTTTCCGCCAAACAAACACACATACATTGGGATGGTTCCGCCAATTTTGTCCAGTCAAGTTCAATCGATAGATTTCCTTCCCAAAATCGAGAATCGGACCGATTATTCCCACTCCCAAAATTTGAAATCGGGAACCACCAAGAATCGTTTAGTTTAGTTCCCAATGTTTATACATTTATATTCTCTAAAATAATATAGCAAAGTCGTAAAAAAATTGAAATTACCAGTAGAAATCCCGATATATATATATAACCTTATTCAGAATATCCATTTTTCTTTTACACATTGCTTCAAAAACCAGGTTGATGACGTTTACTTTAGCTTTGTCACTTGTTATGTGTAGTGTTATCAATTAGTGAGATATGTCCTTATCTTTTTGGCATTCCACTTCTACTATAGATTTCAACCAAAAAAAAACAAACAAACAAACGAACAAAGAACAATCCATTATGTAAGCTTTGATATTTTTTTTACTTAGAGAATATTCAAATGATTAATTTTACGGTCTTTTCGACCTAGTTTTATATATATATATATATATATATTCCTTAATTTGTAAAAGATGTGAAAATTGTTGAGAAACTCAACGATTCTGTCTTGGTTGTCGATTGTTTTTCTTTTCCTTGTATAGAAGATTGTATAGGTGTATACAGGTCATGGAGATTGTACATGCAAATTTCCAAGATGCTAATTGGAATTCTATCTTTGCCTATGTTCATCTTCACACACACCAACGCAATAAGTTAATGTCCCGAACCTTGAAATGTGTCTTTGTTGGATATGGTCTTCATTAAAAAAAAAAAGGATACGGATGCTATCATCTCCGTACTAAACACATGTTCGTTATTATGGATGTTGTCTTTCATGAAGATATTATGTATTTTTCGGAGTCTGATTTTCAAGGGGAGTATCTAGAGGAAATTCAGACTCTTGTCTATGATTTTTAGGAAGAAATGGTAGAAGTATCTGATAGAAATTTAGGAAACTTGCACTTGAGTGATGATAACTTACACAATGATACAATAAGTGTAGAAGTGGATGAGTTTGAGCCTAGTGGTCAAAACTTGGATTTAAGTGGGAATGAGCATCTAGAAAGCTAGGAAACTTTTGAACCAGAGCTTGAGTCCCTCCCCATTGATACCCCAGACCAATCATTGTCTGAAGCTATTCTTTATACAACATCTGAGTCATCCAAAAGACAGTTACCACAACTTCTCACTAGAGGTATTCCAAAACCTACAAATGAACCTCAACTGTCTAGTAAAGTAAGATATCAATTGAACCATTACATGGCTACCCATCGCTTGTCAAAAACAAATCAGTCATTTGTCAATCAATTACCTACTGCATCTATACCTAACAGTGTGCAGGAAGCCTTAGCCGATCCAAGATGGAAAGCCGCGATGAATGAAGAAATGGCCTCCTTCCAGAAGAACCAAACTTGGTAGCTCGTCGATCGTCCCACGAAAAAAAGAACAGTTGGGTGTTGATGGATCTTTACTGTGAAATACAAAGCTAATGGTACAATTGAATGCTTTAAGACAAGATTGGTGGCAAAAGGATACACCCAAACGTATGGAATTGACTACACCGAAACATTTGCACTTGTAGCCAAAATCAATACAGTCCGGCTCTTATTACCCTTAGATGCAAATTTTGATTGGCCGTTACAACAGTTTGATGTGAAGAACGCATTCCTACATGGTGAACTATCTGAAGAAGTCTACATGGATCTCCCTCCAGGGTGCATGGTGATAGAAAGACAAAATCAAAAGGTGAGCAGGTTGAAGAAATCACTATAGGGTTTAAAATAGTCTCCTACAGCTTGGTTCGAACGATTTACCAAATCCATGACAACCTTTGGTTACAGACAAAGTAACTCCGATCACACATTATTTCTTAAGAGGCAACATGGAAAAATTACTGCACTCATTGTATATGTGGATGACATGATTGTTATAGGAATGATCCAAAAGAAATGAGAGCATTGCAAGGGTACTTGTTCAAGGAATTTGAAATGAAAGGCTTAAGCCCCCTAAAATATTTTCTGGGAAATGAAGTATCTCGATCAAGCAAAGGAATCTTTCTATCTCAAAGAAAGTATGCCTTAGATCTACTACTTGAAGCAGGTTTGAAGTTATGTATTGAGACAAAGCAAGTACCGGTGGATAGGAAGAGATACCAGAGACTTGTTGGAAGATTGATGTACTTAGCTCACACAAGACCAGATCTTGCCTATGCTCTGAGTATCGTTAGTCAGTTCATGCATAATCCCGGTGAGAAACATATGAATGCAGTCATGCGCATTTTGAGGTATCTAAAGTCTGCTCTAGGAAAGGGAATTCTATTCTCTAAAAGAACGAACAATCAAAGTATTGAGATATATACAGATGTTGATTGGGCAGGAGTAGTTGAAGATAGGCGATCTACTTTGGGATACTTTACCTTTGTAGGTGGGAACCTAGTGACATGGAGAAGCAAGAAACAAAATGTTGTTGCACGATCTAATGCAGAAGCTGAGAACAGAGGAATAGCCTTAGGAATTTGTGAAGCACTTTGGTTGAAGTTTCTCTTACAGGACCTAGACTACTCCCTAGAGCAACCAATTCAACTATACTGCGACAACAAAGATGCATGTGACATAGCCCATGATGCAGTTCAACATGACCGTACAAAGCACGTTGAGGTGGATAGGTTCTTCATTAAGGTGAAACTAGACGAAAAGACTATGGAACTTTCAAAGATTAGATCAGAAGATCAATTAGTTGACATCCTTGCCAAAGGGTATCCAATCAAGTGCTCTCAAATTTCTTAAACAAGTTGGGCATGTGTAACATCTATGCACCCACTTGAGGGGAAGTGTTGAGATAGTCAATCATTCTGTCTTGGTTGTCGATTGTTTTTCTTTTCCTTGTATAGAAGATTTTATAGGTGTATATAGGTCATGGGGATTGTACATGCAGATTTCCAGGATGCTAATTGGAATTCTAGTGCTATATATACAATATATTTGACCAGTCAATGGAGAAGATTGAGAATCAATTTATCATCCTTGTCCTTTCTTCAAAAATATCTGATATTATTGGAAATCGTGCATTTTTTTTCTCATGGAAAACATCAACAATGCAATTGAGAAATAAACAAATCATATCCGATAACTAATCACAAGAAATAGGGTGCGATTTTTTCGCGAAAAATAAAGTATTTAAAAATATTTTTTTAAAAGATTGATTCTAGACATGCAGACATTCCATACTGGGTCGGCTGCAGATGAAGAGCTCGAATCAGGAAATGGGTATAGTAGAATCCCTTGTATTCCTCATCATGAAAAGAATCTGATGGCCGGTGACGTGAAACCTTGAGCTGAGGGATGGATCTGTTGTTTGAGCTTGTGGTACATCCAAGCAATTCACCAACTCACCAAGCTGTATGACTAGTTGAAGTCCCGAGTTGAGATGCTCGGTGTTTAATGATGTTCATCTGCACTATGCACAGTATTAGCTGTTTCGACGGTCATAGTGGACGAAACGGATACGAATGGCGAGCCTAGATTTTGACTGTACTGGTCAGTGTGTTCTGCGATTTTCTACCTGGTGAAAATTGTTCTTAGATCATATAGACGGTTTCGCATGGTCGACAACAACGGCGACAGTTGCTCACATCCACAAATAAAGCGGTAGATATGTCGTTTTTGTCGCGATCTGCTAAACAGAACTCGTACCTTAGCTGTATGGTGCTTCAAATGATAAGTAACCCAACGCAATTTATTGTTTTTCAACTCGTGCAATTAAATCCTTTGATCAAATCAATGTCGTGCCATTTTCAGTGTGGCGGAATTGACACATAGGAAATTATAACATGCCGCAAAAAACATCTAATGGTGACATTCGTCGGTGTATATGAAGTACATGATGACAAAGGAGGAGGAGAAAATGAAAGAGAACACGATACGACACACTAGGATTGGTGGAGCTGCCCACCACCTAGTGCTGATGGCGACAATCTCCACCAAGTAGGTGTCGTGGTCCATACCGAGCTCGACAAACCATGTCAACAACGGACCATGATGCCGTCGACGCTGCGGCCAAGCTCCTTCATTCTTCGTCCAAGGCGGTCGGCACTATGCCGGAGGGCCACATTAGCAGGATCCCCTGCCACTAGGGCAGGGGGTCCGGATCAGATTATGGACAGTTGGGATTTTCTTAAAGTGAAGAAAGAGAAAGTAGGACAAAGTAGATAATGATTATTGCTAGCAAAATTAAAAAAGAGATTCATTATAAAAAAAAAAAAAAGAGATTGTTCATGTCATTAAATAGATCTATTGAATTTCAAAAATGAAAAAAAAGAAATTTAACATTTCCGCTTTGAAGTAAATAATCAAATCATTATGCATTCAAATGGCTTATCGTTTCTTTTCCACTCAAATGAAGTCGCGTTTGAACACACTCTAGTGATCTAAAATCAGGACCGATGACGTAATGACATCGATTATGCATCATAAACAGACGAAATTAAGAAAAGATAAAAAGAAATCACACATTCTAATTGATATGTGTCATAATGTTGTTCACTATTAATAAGTGTACTCTCACAGAAGATACAAACATATTCTAAACAAGCGTACTAAAAATAGAATTTAACTGACGCGTTCTATATCACATATTAACAAAATTACAACCACAAATTTTTTTTATTAGGTTTGCATCTATCTCATTACCCAGCTTTTAGTTAGTACTGCAAATCTATATATACCACAAAACAATCAAAAACACTACTCTATCGATTGTATCCGTAAATAGCTGGGTAGAGGCGATCGGTTAATCGAGAGCAGGATTGGACATGGTCGATTCTCAACCTACAGAATCGGGAACTAACCCTGTAACCCCGGAACTAGCGGTGCTATTTTTATTTTATGGTTTCTGCTATAAAAAATTGAAAAGAACCATGAAACAAACTCACAAGGATCCGGAAGCATACTACTTAGTCAATGCTTTGTGCATTCAAATGACTCCTCATTCTTTTTGCTCAATCAGGAACGGTAAGGTAGCGCTATGATAAACAGAAAAGATAAAACGAAAATGACCATATGTTCTAATTGGTATAATTCATAATGTTGTTCACAGTTAACAAGTGTACTCTCAGGATAAAGGATACAAACAGATACTAAATAAGCATACTAGAAACATGATTTAATTGACGCGTTCTACATTACGTGTTAACAAAATGATAATCAACAAACTTTTTTATTAGGTCTGTATCTGTCTAATTACCTAGCTTTGGTTAGCACTGCAAGCACTGCAATCCACATACACATACTTATGACCACAATACTATCAAAAACACTATGTTGTTCGCTGCATCTATTGGTAGTCAAGTCGAGGTTGATCTGTTGATTGAGTACTGGACTAGACATGGTCGATTTCCAATTTGTGGAATCGGGAACCGACCTGTTACCCTGGAGCTGGTGGTGTTATTTCCACTTTGACTGCCGAGCAGTGTCGCTCGGCATTTTGAATGCCGAGCAACACCTAAAATGGTAATTATGTTTTTTTAAACCTATTTTGGTAATTTTTATTTTATTTTATATTAAATTGAAAAAAAAGCCCTTCGCCCACCCTAACCATCACCTCAATAGGTACCAACCCGTTGCTCCGCATTACAGAGAGGAGAGGTGTCGGCGAGAGAGAGAGAGAAAGAGAGAAGATCGGTGACATTTTTGCCCTTAAAAAATTATAAGTTTCCCACCTTATCTCCGGACACGCGAGTCCCTTGCGTGTCCGTTCCGTTGAATGCTTTTCAAAGCTCGAACATGCGTTGACTGCGTGTCCGAGCGAGTCCGGACGTGTGTGGCACGTGTCGGTGTCCGACACATGTCGGACACGCGAAAAAGGATGTGGGAGGTGTGTCCGTGCTACATAGGTTGAAAATGACACATTTACTTGGTTCTTTAAAGGGTTTGTGGAAGAGCGTTCTCCATATCGGTATCTACTAAAGAATAAATAATACATGAAAATTCAGGGCATTTTTTTTTAAAATAGGTCCAAATTTTGTTACCAAATTAGAGTTAATTTTTATTTGCTAATTTGGGGCCCGCGCAGCAATCAAAGTGCCGGATGGGCCCCATACGAGAGTCCAAGTGCCGGACAGGCCCGTGCGGCAGTTTAAGTACTGCACGGGCCCATGCGGCACTTTTTTTTCTTTCATTTTCTTAACGTTTAACTGCCCTGTAGGTCCTAAATTGATAAATAAAAAAATTAATCCTAATTTGATCAATTTTTTGAAATTATTTTCGACAAAAGCCCGAAAATTCACAACTATCTCCAAAGTTGGAATATCTTTTGAATGTAGGGGCATACCGGGAAAAAAAAAAGAGGAAGGGAAGAATTGGAGCTTTAGGTACCAGCCATAAAGCTTAGAGCGGGCAATTTTCTAAATTAATTTTTTTTAAAAAATATTTATCAATTTAATATTAAAAAAATATTTACCGAATTGGGTGCCACTCGGCAATTGGGCCGCCGAGCAGCACCCAAAATGGGACTTGGGCCCCAATCGGCGGCCCAATTGCCGATTTGGGCCGAAATTTATTTATTCTTTTTTTTTTTCAATGGATTCGTCTCGAAAAATTATGCGAAATCAAAAAAAAAATTCCCTTCCAAACGGAAACCCTAGCGATGAGATATGCCATTTCAAAGTATTATTCCATCGGATTTTTAAAACTTTGCTAATTTAGGCATCCATTTAAATGAGTAAATTATAAAAGTATCAATTAAATAGTAAATTATATTGAAATTACGTAAACTTTGAGGAAAAAAAAAGTTCCACCATTAAAATTGACTTTTAAATTCCCTCAAAGTTTACGTAATGTCAATATAATTTATTATTTAATTAAAAGCTTTTATAAAAAAATATAAATTAAAAGTCAATTTTAATGGTGGAATATTAATTATATGGTGCTTTTTTTCCCTCAAAGTTAATATAATTTCAATATAATTTATTATTTAATTAAAAAAATTATTAAAAAAAATATATAAATTAAAAGTCAATTTCAATGGTGGAATATGAATTATGTAGTTCTTTTTTCCATCAAAGTTTACGTAAGTTCAATATAATTTATTATTTAATTAAAATTTTTATTAAAAAATATAAATTAAAAGTCAATTTTAATGGTGGAATATTAATTATGTAGTTATTTTTTTCCTCAAATTTTACGTAATTTCAATATAATTTATTATTTAATTGATACTTTTATAATTTACTCCTTTAAATGGATGCCTAAATTAACAAATTTTTAAAAATTCGATGGAATAATACTTTAAAATGGCATATCTCATCGCTCGGGTGTCCGTTTGGAACGAATTTTTTTTTTAGTTCGCATAATTTTTCGAGACGAATTCATTGAAAAAATAGAAAAAAATTGGCTTCAATCGGCAATTGGACCGCCGATTGATTGCCGATTAGGGGGCCCCAATCCCCCAATCGGCAATTGGACCGCTGATTGGGGCCCAAGTCCCATTTTAGGTGCCGTTTGGCGGCCCAATTGCGGAGTGGCACCCAATTTGGTAATTTTTTTTAATATTAAATTGGTAAATATTTTTTTAAAAAAATAAATTTGGAAAATTGCCCGCTTAGAGCACTAAGGCTTAGAGCACTGAGGTGAGGGGACTCTAGGGATAATTAAAAAAATTAAAAAAATAATAATAACGAATTGACAATGAAACGTACTTTTTCAATAACTTTTCCTGAGATTTAAGGCTCAGAATTCACGATACTTAGTCGTGTTCCGGTTTTTAAGCAATGATAATGTGCATTTCATCAAAATAAAAGTAAGAAAAACGTGGCCGCGGAGTTAGCTATGCCATCTCCCACAAATTTTGTTTTCTTTCGTGAACAATCACTACGTGCAAACGAGCACTATCAATAGCATAAATTCGTAGGAATATCCTCCAAAATTATGAGCCAAAAAAACAAAAAAAAAAGCCGTTTTCTGATACGAAGCTGATCGGGCATCCGACAAAAAAAAAAGCACCGGATTGATTTTCTCGTACCCTTCATTCTCATTTCCGCATTTTTTGATTTTTTTCAAGAAGAAATCTGGCTTAAGATTTGGAACTATAAGAGGTTTGATTGATGTTAGGATAAACAAGAACATTAAGCAGACCTTATGCTCAAGCAGCCTCCAGCGGTCTCAGCGCAGTACCTCCACAGGACCCGCAGATTGTCGTAGAAGGCAAAGCTGATGATGGCGAAGATGGCGAGGTTTCGCGAGGGGCATCCACACGAGGTCGCATGTCATGGATTGCCACCTAGAGACCCCAAACATAAGGCCCTAGGAGAAAAACTAGAACATGAGATCGTAGCAAGAGCATATCATGGTCAATGCGGCGGTCGAGCCCCTTCCTTCATTCTCCGTTCGAGACGGCGGGTGGTTTCCTAGAGGGCTTTACGCTCCATCGTCGTGGAGCTCTTTGTGCAGAACCTGAGATAGGGAAGAGAATGATGAAGAAGGCGATGGTGATAGGGTTTTATGGGGGAAATTTTGAATGGACGGTCTAGAGTCATGGCAGACGATCAGTGTTATGTGGCAGTTGCTGTTTTCTCGGTATTTTCGCTTCGAATCTCTATGAGATTCCTTGAGTATGAAGAAAGAGCTAGCAGCAGATGAGCAGATAATCACAAATAGATAAACATCATCACTAGAAAAATAATAAAGTGATTGTTAATGTCCTTAGAAATATCTATGAAGTTTCAAAATTAAAAAAAAAAAACACTTACAATGTTAGCTTTAATGTTAATAATGAGATCGTTGTGCATTCAAATAGCTCATTGTTCAAGTCATTCAAATCAAAATCGCTCTAAAAGCACTCTCTGGTAGCCTAAAATCTGGACCAGTGAGATAGCGATATCGATTATGCATAATAAACAAAGAAAATAAATAAAAGATAAAAAACTTCACATGTTCTAATTGATATGGGTCACAATGTTGTTTCGCAATTAACAATTCTGTTCTCAGATTGAAAGATGCAAACATATTCTAAACAAGCGTACTAAAACATGATTTAAACGACGCGTTGAACATCTTGTGTTAATAATAGAGTTAACAAAATTACAATCAACAATTTTTTTTTAGGTTTGCATCTATCTAATTATCTACCTTTTAACTATTATTGCAATTCCATATACACATTTGTAGGCCCGATACCCAAGAAAACCTCCGACTTTAGCATTTGTGACAATTATATCCAAAACTTTTTTGTCTCATAAAAAACCTCTAACTTTTACTTTTGTCCCAATTCTATCCAAAACTTTTACTTTTGTCCCAATTCTATCCAAAATTTTTACTTTTGTCCCAATTTTACCGGCCTAGTACCAAAAAAACTCATCGACTTTCACTTTTATCCCAGTTCTACCACCGTCGGCTTTTTATTCATAATCACCATTAGTTAACCTACGCGACTCGAATTTTCTTGCCAAATTTACAAATGAATTTTTGAAATTTAGAAACAGTAGGTTGCAGAAACGACGAGATTTTAAAAAATCCGTCGGAATATCTCTATGTCTAGCCGTTCTTTGGGCAATGCCGAAAAGAATACGAAATGTGTCGTTTTTAGTGACTATATATCTCTCAGCAATACAGGGGTAGCAAACAGAAGAGAAATTCAAAAAAATTTCATGTCAGTGTTGCCGAGGTGTAATTCATTAATGACGTAACAATGTCACGTAAGATTAACTAACGATGATTATAGATGGAAGGCTAACGGTGGTAAACTTGAGACAAAAGTAAAAGTTGAGGATTTTTTTGGTACTAGGCCTATAAAATTGGGACAAAAGTAAAAGTTTTGAATAGAATAGGGACAAAAGTACAAGTTTGGAATAAAATTGGGATAAAAGTAAAAATTGGGGGTTTTTTTGGTACTATGCCAATAAAATTGGGACAAAAGTAAAACTTTTGAGTAGAATTGGGATAAAAGTAAAAGTTAAGGGTTTTTTTATGAGACAAAAAAAAATGGATATAATTGACACAAATGCTAAAATTGGAGGTTTTTTTGGGTATTAGGCCCACATTTGGAATCGGGAACCGAACTAGCTGTGTTATTTTTATTTTATGGTTTCCACTATAAAACATAAAAAAAGGTATGAAACAAACTCACAAGAAATTGGAAACATATTGCTCGGAAAATGCTTTCTCTTCAAATTTTTTTTAATGGTTTCAACTAAACAAACACACATACACTGGGATGGTTCCGCCAATTTTGTCTAGTCAAGTTCAATCGATAGATTTCCTTCCCAAAATCGAGAATCGGACCGATTATTCCCAGTCCAAAAATTTGAAATCGGAAGCCACCAAGAATCGTTTAGTTTAGTTTTCATTGTTTATACATTTATATTCTCTAAAATAATTTAGCAAAGTCGTAAAAAAAATTGAAATTACCAGTAGAAATCCCAATATATATATAAAACCTTATTCAGAATCTCCATTTTTCTTTTACACATTGCTTCAAAAACCAGGTTGATGATGTTTACTTTAGCTTTGTCACTTGTTATGTGTAGTGTTATCAATTAGCGAGATATGTCCTTTTCTTTTTGGAATTCCACTACTACTATAGGTTTCAACCAAAAAAACAAACAAGCAAACAAACAAAGAACAATCCATTATGTAAGCTTTGATATTTTTTTTACTTAGAGAATATTCAAATGATTAATTTTACGGTCTTTTCGACCTAATATATATTCCTTAATTTGTGAAAGATGTGAAAATTGTTGAGAAAGTCAACGATTTTGTCTTGGTTGTCGATTGTTTTTCTTTTCGTTGTATAGAGATTGTATAGGTGTATAAAGGTCATAGAGATTGTACAGGCAAATTTCCAAGATACTGAATTCTGTCTTTGCCTATGTTCATCTTCACACACCAACGCAGTAAGTTAATGCCCCGAGCCTTGAAATGTGTCTTTGTTGGATATGGTCTTCATAAAAAAGGATATAGATGCTATCATCCCCCTACTAAACACATGTTTGTTACTATGGATGTTGTCTTTCATGAAGATATTATGTATTTTTCGGAATTTGATTTTCAGGGGGACTATCTAGAGTAAATTCAGACTCTTGTATATGATTTTGAGGAAGAAATGGTAGAAGTATCTGATCGAAATATAGGAAACTTGGACTTGAGTGATGACAACTTACACAACGATACAATAAGTGTAGAAGTGGACGAGTTGGAGCCTGGTGGTCAAAACTTGGATTTAAGTGGGAATGAACATCTAGAAAGCCGGGAAACTTCTGAACCAAAGCTTGAGTCCCTCCCGATTGATACACCAAACCAATCATTGTCTGAGACTATTCTTTATACAGCATCTGAGTCATCCAAAAGACAATTACCACAACTTCTCACCAACGGTATTCCAAAACCTACATATGAACCTCAATTGTCTAGTAAAGTAAGATATCACATGAACCATTACATGGCTACCCATCGCTTGTCAAAAACAAATCAGTCATTTGTCAATCAATTATGTACTATATCTATACCTAACAGTGTGCAGGAAGCCTTAGCCGATCCAAGATGGAAAGCCGCGATGAATGAAGAAATGGCCTCCTCACAGAAGAACCAAACTTGGGAGCTCGTCGATCGTCCCACGAAAAAGAACAGTTGGGTGTCGATGGATCTTTACTGTGAAATACAAAGCTGATGGTACAATTGAATGCTTTAAGGAAGATTGGTGGCAAAAGGATACACCCAAACGTATGGAATTGACTGCACCGAAACATTTGCACCTGTAGCCAAAATCAATACAGTCCGGGTCCTATTACCTTAGATGCAAATTTTGATTGGACGTTACAACAGTTTGATGTGAAGAATGCATTCCTACATGGTGAACTATCTGAAAAAGTCTACATGGATCTCCCTCCAAGGTGCATGGTGATAAAAAGACAAAATCAGAAGGTGTGCAAGTTGAAGAAATCACTATATGGAATAAAATAGTCTGCTAGAGCTTGTTTCGGACGATTTACCAAATCCATGACAACCTTTGGTTACAGACAAAGTAACTCTGATCACACATTATTTCTTAAGAAGCGACATGGAAAAATTACTACACTCATTGTATATGTGGATGACATGATTGTTATAAGCAATGATCCAGAAGAAATGAGAGCATTGCAGGAGAACTTGTTTAAAGAATTTGAAATGAAAGACTTAAGCCCCTAAAATACTTTATGGGAATTGAAGTATCTCGATCAAGCAAAGGAATCTTTCTATCTCAAAGAAAGCATGCCTTAGATCTACTACTTGAAGCCGGTATGTCTACCTGCCAACCAACTTACACCCCAGTTGAAGCAGGTTTGAAGTTCTGTATTGAGACAGAGCAAGTACCCATGGATAGGGGGAGATACCAGAGACTTGTTGGAAGATTGATGTACTTAGCTCACACAAGACCATATCTTGCCTATGCTCTGAGTATCGTTAGTCAGTTCATGCATAATCCCGATGAGAAACATATGAATGCAGTCATGCGCATTTTGAGGTATCTAAAATCTGCTCCAGGAAATGGAGTTCTATTCTCTTAAAAGAATGAACAATCAAAGTACTGAGATATATACGGATGTTGATTAGGCAGGAGCAGTTGACGATAGGCGATCTACTTTGGGATACTTTACCTTTGTAGGTGGGAACCTAGAGACATGGAGAAGCAAGAAACATAATGTTGTTGCACGATCTAGTGCAGAAGCTGAGTATAGAGGAATGGCCTTAGGAAATTGTGAAGCACTTTGGTTGAAGTTTCTCTTACAGGACCTAGACTACTCCCTAGAGCAACCAATTCAACTATACTGCGACAACGAAGCTGCATGTGACATAGCCCATAATTCAGTTCAACATGACCGTACAAAGCATGTTGAGGTGGATAGGTTCTTCATTAAGAAGAAACTGGACGAAAAGACTATGGAACTACCAAAGATTAGATCAGAAGATCAATTAGCTAACATCCTTACCAAAGGGTATCCAATCAGGTGCTCTCAAATTTCTTAAACAAGTTGGGCATGTGTGACATCTATGCACCAACTTGAGGGAAAGTGTTGAGATAGTCAACAATTCTGTCTTGGTTGTCGATTATTTTGCTTTTCCTTGTATAGAAGATTGTATAGGTGTATACAGGTCATGGAGATTGTATATGCAGATTTCCAGGATGCTAATTGGAATTCTAGTCCTATATATACAATGTATTTGATCAGTCAATGGAGAAGATTGAGAATCAATTTATCATCCTTGTCCTTTCTTCAAAAATATCTGATATTATTGGAAATCGTGCATTTTTTCTCATGGAAAACATCAACGATGCAATTGAGAAATAAACAAATCATATCTAATAACTAATCACAAGAAATAGGGTGCGATTGTTTCACGAAAAATAAAATATTTTAAATTTTTTTTTAAAAGATCGATTATATCGTTTATAAAAATAAATGAACGAAAAGTATTTTTATACTTCATGAGAATATTTAAATATAAGTTATTAAAAATAGTAAAAGTATCTTTTATTGACTAATTATTTCAAGCGATGTAAGCGATTATTTATAAGTAAATAATTTTTAAATTATTTCTTTTTTGTGAAATAAACGAAGTCTATATATTAAGATTTTCTCGAAGTTGAAAAGCAAGGAAAAGGCTGACATCGAAAAAGAAAATAAATGGCTCCGGCTATGTTATGTTTCCATACCCAGCAACATGCAGTTCACAAATTAACCTACGGATTAGCCATTTTTGTGTTTATTGTGTTGGACATTGGGCACGGCTTCGCAAAAGAATAATTTTCTCCTCAATTGACCTGAAAAGTAAATCCCATCAATGGGCGGATCCCCCACGGGGCCCGTCAAACACAAAGGTCAAATATGCAACGTGGTCCAAGAACTTTTAATTTGTTCGATATATTCCCTAAACTTTTGGTACATGTCCAATGTACTCCATAGACTATATGATTCAATATTGTCATTTCATTAGTTCATGTTTGAGGGCAATATCAAATATTTTCATATAATGTAGGGATTAAATTGATCATATGCCAAAAGTTTAGGAACCACACAAGAGACAACATTGCACATCTGGCTAAAGTTTAAGGATCACATTGAACAAATTGAAAGTTCAGAAATCACATTGCACATTGGGTCAAAGTTCAAAGACCCTTCGTTCCATTTTTCTTAAGTAAAAAAAAAAGAAAAGGGTTTCTTTTTTTTTTTTGTCATGATTCAATTGTCCTGGCGGACGAATAGGTCGAGTTGAAACTTAAGCTACATGTGTACCCGCATCCACCTATTTTTGTGGTCTGTCCTCTATGTACTCTGTTTAGCCACGTTCTTTCTGCGTCCATCCCATGACTACATACTAGAGTGACTCGAAATGGCGGGGGCTATGCTCACAACCTAGCCACCCTCCTCAATCAACGCCCTAATATTGACCAAAACCAGGATATTTTGAAGTCTAGACATGCTATCAGTTTAAGACATTACGGCTAGGTTTGAGCATAAACAGTTTCGAACTCTGGAAGCTAAGCTCTACAACACACACATGGGACTTATTGAAGCAAAGGAAAGATAGTGGAGGGCTAGGGTTACACACACACACACACACACACACACACACACACACACATGGGACTTATTGAAGCAAAGGAAAGATAGTGGAGGGCTAGGGTTCAAGGACTTACTTACTTTCAACAGGGCAATGCTAGGAAAACAAGCTTGGAGAATTGCACAATCTCCATCGGCTCTCTGGTGCAAGATACTGAAAGGCCTATACTTCCCTCAATCTGACTTTTGGCATGCAGTAAAGGGATCAAGACCATCTTGGGGATGGCAAAGCTTAATAATGGGAAGAGATGCTATATCTAATGAAGTGATGTGGTCAGTAAGGAATGGGAATCAAATCAGGATAAGAGAGGATAGATGGATGAAGAAAGGCATAATCGGAGGACCGACAAATTGGAATGAACCACAGCTTGCTGCAGATTTAATCAATTCGGAGGAAGTCCTGTGAAAAGATCAAACACTGAACCAATTATTTGATGAACAAACAGTGGCTAAAATTCTAGCCCCCTTACAGATAGGTAATGAAGCAGATAAATTAGTTTGGACAGAAACTAGAGATGGGAATTATTCAGTTAAAAGTGGTTATAACTATCTCAGAGCTTTAGAGGTCAAACAGAATGCAAATCAAGCATCCTCGTCCTACCAAGTTCCAAAGACACAATGGAACAAGGTATGGAATATGAAAACTTTCCCAAAGATTAGAATTTTCATGTGGAGTGTATGTCAAAATGCACTTCCTACCGGTGAAAACCTATTCAAGAGAAGAATCTTACCGGAGCCGCTTTGCCCACTGTGCCGATGCGCACCAGAAACCATGGAGCATCTTCTTCTCCTCTATAACTGGACAAGCGACGTGTGGTCCGATCCTGCACTAGGAATTCAGATCTCGCATCTTGGTCTAAACAGAATAGAGGATTGGCTTCTCAATTTTAAAAACCTCTCTTCGATCCCCCCATCATTTGAGTTACTGGCCATCACTTTGTGGAATATATGGGTGTCCAGAAACAATGCAATCTTTCGAGGACAAAAACCAGGGGCAAAGATGACAGTGGAATCTGCGGTAGCCATGCACAAAAACTTCAAAAGATGGAACCCAAAGTGCAAAGATTTTACTCCAAACCCATAAAGCTCACCTGCTACATGGCAACCTCCGGAACAGGGTAACCTCAAGTGGAATTGCGATGGCTCTTTTGTGGAAGGCTCAACTGAGGGTGCCATTGCTAGCGTATGTCGAGATTCATCAGGCAAGATCGTGGACGGAATTGAAAAATCAGTGAGAGTATCATCGGCTTTGCAGGCGGAAGCCCTAGCTCTACTTGAAACCCTAAAGCTCATTCTTAGTCGATCTGAAGCAACGAGAGGAAAGTACACTGTTGAATCTGACAATTCCAACTTGATAAGCTTTCTTTCAAGTACACTTCATCCTTCGTGGGAAGTTGCTCCTCTAATTGCAGAGTGTAAGTCTCTATTATCTCAAATACCTGAAGCCCGTTTGGCCCACTGTTATGCCCTTCCTTGTAATTGGGCCTCTAGACCTCCTCAAGCTCTCTGGTATCTTGTTTGCTCGGACTCTTTTTTAAGTTGTAATTGGGCTCGCCCTTAGATTAATGAAAAGTTTTTTCCGACCAAAAAAAAAATTGTTAGATATTGAAGCATATTTGAGCTTCCTTTTGTAATCTTTGATTCCATAGTAGATTTTGCTTCTCCTCTCTCCCGTGATTTTTCCCGTAAGGATTTCCATGTAAATCTTTGTGTTCTTTTCTTCTTCTCAGTTTCAATTTCGTTTTAGTTTCCGCATTGTCATAACAAAGAGAAAGACAAAAAAAGAATAAAAGGAAAAAAAATTAAAATAGAAAAAGACGAAAACGCCCTTCAGTCAGACCCTTTTTAAAAATAAATATGGTACTTCAAGTCCTTATTTGAAACAATATCCACTTGAAGCCATTATTTGATAAAATCATATCACTTCAGGCCCTTAATCGATATCTCTCCCCCCTTTTCCCCCTTTTTGGTCGAATATTGAAGGCAGGTTAGAGGCCAAGTAAAACATGCTATATGCCAACACCTATATTTACACTAAAAATATACCAAATGCATCATAACTTAAATTAGTTTATTGACTGTATATATTCCTAAGATATGATTTATAACTAAAAAATCCAAATTATCACTAGAACACAATAATTTTATTGTACTTTGTCGTTCATCATTTTTGTGCCGATTTTTATAGTATTATTACAAATTGAAATAACAATAAACATTTCGATTAACCACAAGTAGACAACAACACGACCATCACAACTTCCACGATAATATTATCTCAGTATGCGATTTTGAGCCGACATATGGGAGAGAAGAGAGGAAGTCCAACTGACATCACCCATAGGGGTAAGCAGTTCTCGGTCCGGTCCGGTTCCCTTCAAGAACCGGGAACCGGACCAATGGTCTCGGTTCTCATTTTTCGGAACCGTGGACCGGACCGGCCACCCCAAGAACCAGGAACCGGACCGGACCATCAGTCCGGTCCAATTCAGGTCCGGTTCCAAGGAACCAAAAACACAATCAAATTTCATTTAACAATATGACAGAAACATCTCCCGATACAACCAACGGTGAGAAAATAGTTGAGAAAATTTTTGAGAATATGACGAAAACATCTTCCGCTTGAGTTTCATTCAACCAGTTGAAAATTCAATGATTTTTCATGTCTATTTTTTCCGTCACCCACTAACTCTAGCGCAGTTCTAGAAGGTAGTGTTCCATCTCATTTTGAAGCAATCAAATATAGAACGAGTACGTGAAACAGTAAAATTACATCATGGTTAGACTCATTTGTCCATCTAATCTCTAATTGCTTCCTTTCACCCTGAAAAGTCATTGCATTCCCTTGTTATAGATTAGGGGCTAGGACTTTATACGGTGTCTACTTTGATAGATCTTTTTTGTGCTTGAAAATTCGACCGGTTTGTTATGGTTCTATGGCCCTAGAACCGGGAACCGAACCGCCCAATCACCGGTTCTAATTTTAGGAATTGGGAATCGGACCGGACACCTCTAGAATCGGAAACCGGGAACCAGACCATCTGTCTGGTCCGGTCCGATTTGGGTGGTCCGATTTGCTCACCCCTAATCACCCATGCATGGATTTGTCTCCCATGATCTCTCATACTACATAGGATGAGGTTTTTGACCATATATGCCAATCTGATTTTCCCTTTAGTTTAATCTAATTAATTTTTTCCGAAATATTGGAGAAGAAATAAAATAGTAATTTAAAGAGGTAAAAATTTGATGTTCCTGAATAAATATATGGATCTCCTCAATCAATTGATTCCATATTCAGCAACGTTTTGTGATCGAACCAATTAACAAAAAGTTAAATCAGTTAATGTTATAGAGTTTCTTAGAATTGGAAGAGACGCCATCTATGGTGTGGCGTTCCTAAGATGGGGCATATCTCGAGTCTTCTTAGGCTCAGTTTGTTCGCAAAAAAATGAAGTTTTCTAAAAAAAAAATTACAAAAACCCATTTTTTAAGAAAACAATATTTTTTTATATTCGGCTGAAACCTAAAAATGGCCTGAAAAATATTTTTTTCCATCTAGTAACAAAAATCGAATTTGATTTATTAAATTTTATTTTTATCTTTATTTTTTATTTTAGTTTTCTTTTTTATTATTGTTATTTTCTCTTCTTTTTTTTAATAGCCAGCAAGATCGAGCAAGGTCAAGCCTTGCCAGATCTCGCAACTTCTAGCCTTGCTGCCCTCTATTGATGCTCAAGCTCGCCAATTACCGGCCTAAGAATAAGGGAAAAGAGGGGGAAAAAAAAGCAAAGAGACAAAATAAAAATTTCATTTAAAAAAAATACAAAAATAGGATGGTCAAAGAGTGAAGAGAGGAAAGATGGGGGAAAATATTTTCCTCTTCTCAAAAAGAGGAAATTATTTTCCCTACTTTTGAAAGTGTTTTTTCTCCATGAGAAGAAGATATTTTCCTTGACTCATTATTTTTCGAGAACTGAACGTCAGAAAATCTTGAAATCATTTTCCTGAAAATTATTTTTTGTCAAACAAATGGAGTTTTAATTTTGTTAATTTCTCCCATTCATTTGTTGTTAATGTTGTAATGACATTTTTTTTATGGTGTTGCGTCTCTCGTCAACCATTAGAAGCTTTACACATGCATACTTAAAATAAAGAGAATACTGCCACTATTTTTGAATAGCTAGTTTTTGGCAGTCATCGAGCGTGGTGACTCAATGGTAAAGAGAACATAGTCTTTAATGAGGTTACTTGTTCGAACCCATTGTGAGCGACCCTCTAGCTAGCTTGTGCCTTGAACTTTAGCTACCACATGTGAAGAGACTTTTCGACTTTTGATTCACAAACTCAAATACTTACGAGTGAATTTAGTAGTTAAAATGTAAATGTAGCATTTTGCATGAAGTAACAGCCAAAGAAGTAGATATCTTGATTGTTAAATGTGTCTCGAGTTTAAGCCCGTTTACGAGTTCGACTTGGATTGAATAATTCCGTATGTAAAATTTTGAAAGACGAATATTACGGATGGATCAAAACTGAATCTTATGGGAACTTTTTCCATTACAACTTCTGCCAATATAATGACGAAAGAGGAAAAGTTCAAGTGGAGCTTTCTTCTTTGACCGGTCAACTATGAGCTTCTTTTGTTGACCGAATCCTCTAAAGATATTGCTCATGTGGTTTCCTTCTCTCAAGTAACAATATTTTTATCAGATTTGCAATGGGATTTGCGGGCCCACGTTGGAGAATTTTTCTGCAGGCTTAGTGGGCAATATATATATTCATGATGGAGGACGTCTTCGGGTGCCGAGGTTGATCTACAGGGGCATGGCTTCCTTGCATGGGATTGCAATCGGCGCCGAGAGGTTTTAATGCTCAGAAGGTTACGAAGATCAAGAAGCGCCGCGAACGTGAGTGCTTGTGCGTTTGATCTCCGTGCTCGTCCAACGTGCGAATTTCATCAAAGAAGAATTTGTGTTTTAGCTGAGAAATTCTTGGGTAAGGATTTGTGTGTAATTTCTTTGTGAGATTGAGATATTTCGTTAGAAATTGGGGGCTAAACAATGTGTGCGTTCTTGGATGTAATTGTGGCTGGAAAACACCAAGAGTGTGTTTGTGTAACTCGAGTGATCTGTAATCTCCGTATATCGCTTGATCTATAGTGAAATTCGTTGATGTTCTCCCCGTGGACGTAGGTTTTTACGACCGAACAACGTACATCTGATGTTCTATTTATTTTACTTATTCTGTCTATTTATTTGATCGATCACTTGTTTCACGCAATAATTTGTATCAGAGTTAGGCTTGCTTGAGCTGAAGCAAATCGATGGCGATAGAAGAAGCTAAAGGGAAAATCGACAGATTTGAGGAGAATGACTTTGGTTTTTGGAAGATGTAGATAGAAAATTATTTATATCAGATGAAACTGCACGAGCCCCTGTCTGAGAAGAAGCCAGAAACGGCCGATTGGGAATTGTTGGATAGACGAGCGATGTGTGTTATTCGGCTGACGTTGGCTCGTAACGCCGCGTTTAACATCGTTAAAGAGAAGACCACTGCGGGTTTGATGAAAGCCATGTCGGACATGTATGAGAAGCCCTCTACGATCAACAAGGTCTATTTGATGCGACGTCTGTTTAATTTGAAGATGAGCGAAGGTACATCAGTTGCTAATCATATCAATGAATTCAATGTGATCGATAGTCAATTGAGTTCATTTGACATTGACTTTGAGGTTGAGGTACGTGCTTTGATTCTATTATCATCATTGCCTGATAGTTGAAATACTACTGTTCCTGTTGTTAGTAATTCATCTGGGTCGACAAGTTTGAGGTTTAATGGGATTCGAGATTTAATTCTGAGTGAGGATATCTATAGAAGAAAATATGACGAATTTATATCTACTGCTTTAGTAGGTGAAAGAGGAAGAACTGGTACTCGTGTTAGCAGAATAGTATGAACATGAATAGTCGCAGTCAGTCTATGACTGGCAGTGATATCTGTTGGAATTGTGGCAAGAGAGGGCATCTTAGAAGAAATTATTTTAAGCTGAAAAACGAAAGGGTTAAGGGAATTGGAGTTGAATCTGCGGATGATGTTGTAGCTATAGCTAAAAATTCTGATGGTGTCGATTGTTTCTTGTTTGTCACTGAGGATTCGTCGTTTGACGGATGGATTATGGATTCTAATTGTTCTTTTCATGCTATACCAAATAGGAACTGATTTACTTCTTATCAATGCGATGTTGTGGGTGTTGGTAATGTTAAAATCAAAATGCATGATGGTATTGTGAGGACATTGACTAGGGTAAGACATGTTCCAGAATTGAAAAAGAACTTAATTTCCTTGGGTGCCCTAAATTCAACTGGATGCAGGTATTCTTCACAAGGTGGAGTCCTGAAGATTGTTCGAGGTGCCTCGGTGATAATGAAAGGAATCAAGCACAGTGGCCTGTATGAACTTCAAGGTGAGATATTGATAAGTTTTGCTCGTAAGACATCGACATCTATTCGAGAGTCTAATAGCTACTCGAAGAAGGCCTGTGTGGTTGTGCCGATGCACAAGATTGATGTTGTTGTCAGGAATACGCGATCAAGAGCTTTGATCGGAACGAAGACTAGTAAGTTGATCAAGCATGAACGAACTGACAATAGCATGGAGTCCTGCTCGAAGCTGGTAAACAAATTCTGCATGAAAAAGGGCATAATGAAGCACCGCACTAGAGCTAGTAAATCACAACAGTTTGCAAAATTGATTAGTAGAGCATTACTAGAGACGACTGGTAAAAAGATCTCTAGAGCTGGTATGGCTAAGAGAATTCCAGCAGATACGCTTAGTATGGCGAGCTACCTAGTGAATAGATCCCCATCGACTGCGATTGGATATCGGATTCCGAAGAAGTGTGGTCAAGTAATGTTGCTGATGATTCTATTTTTAGAATGTTTAGTTGCCGTGTTATTATCGAGTGAGTGATGATAAGCTCGAAGGTGTATATTCCATGGCTATGCACGAGGTAAGTGTGGCTATTGGTTGTGTTGCCCAAGTATAAGTTCACATGTTTGCAGCAGAGAAGTTACCTTTGACAGTCTCCAGTATTGCTGGTTTGGAGTGATTGTGGCATTGTTCATACGGATCTGGACGGAGTTCAGCTTGAGGTGGAGTTGCAACAAAAAACTCCTGAGGTAGTGGGTACTAGCGTGGTAATCGACATATATGGCGCTTGTAGTGAGATGGAGCCTGTAGAGCCAACGGTTATTGTAACTGCTGATATTGACAAGGTATGAGATCGATCTCCTGACAGATATGGATGCAACGACGGTTTTGTTTTATCTGTGATTAAGGAGCATGTGTCAGATAGTCCTTGTGGAGTAGTTAAAAGTGCATGTGGAGTTGGTGTTCTTATGAGGTCTTCGGTTATGACAAAGTTCAAGCGCGGCTTAGACTTGCATGATGTCTGTGGCGGTTGAGCCCACTGGGGCTGTGGGAGAGTAGTAGCAGTGTGTCGCGACCTAAAAAAAATAATAGGTTAATGGATTATTAGGTCAATTAAATTAACTAACCTAACTCGGACCCTCCCAAGTCCTACCAAATCGCAACTTAGGTTCATTCATAAAAAAATGTTCAATTGGAGCCGCCACTAATCATTTACGGTAGGTTGATTAGAAACATATATAAAATAGCGGGAGAACTATTTTATCTCTACGAACTAGAGAAAAAGAGTTCGGAGACTTGGTTACATTAATTAAAATAAAATTAATGCCCTTTCGGTACCCAATTTTCATGGAAAATCCTTAGTATGATGAATTGATCTTTTTTTTTTTGGATTTTCTTTTATTAAAAGCAATGCTGATGCAATCTAACTATATGACATAAGAAATGATATGACATGACAACGTTGCAGACATGGCACAATGACGTGGCAAGATGACATGGCAAGATGATGTGGCAAGATGACGTGGCAAAGTGCATGACGTGGCAAATGCATGATGTGGCAAAATGGAGTGGCAAGATGACATGGCAAAATGCATGACGTGGTATAATGATGTGGCAGAATGCATGGCATGGCAAATACGCATGACATGGAAAACATGACATGGCAAGCTAAATTATGCGATATGGAATGCAAATGACATTTTTTTGGTATTTTTTTTGTTTATTTTCGGATTTGTGAAAGATGAAGTGAAAAGCTATCCTAAAGTCAAAAGAAATATAATCTAACTTAAGAAAAACATGAGATTTTTTTGGAGGTTTTTTTAGGAATTTATCTAAGCATGAAAACACTGAAATTTGAACAAAAATAAACAATATTGCCCATAAAACACCTTGAAATTCGAAAATCCGATTTTATTCACAACATCCCCCGAGATTAGGGTTAGCAAGTGAATATAATATAGAATAACCGTCGTCCCTATATACATAGGGTAAACCTTGAAATTTTATTTAGAAATTAGCAATCCGCTCCTCGAGATTGAGGATTTGACATCTAATTCACACGTACGAGCACGATCGTACTTCGAGATCGAAGTCATATGTTGCCTTTAATGTACGTTTTCCGAAGGGGCAAGGCACAATTGGGAGCATGTGTTATGGGCAATATTATTTATTAAAGTGCAGATTTTATAAACAATCAATCACGACAAAAATAAATAAAATGAAAGGAGTCAATCGATTTTGGGATTTAAAATCCATGAGGGATAGCCGAAATTGTGCATCGAGGGCTTACCTTTCCTCATTTGAAGGATGATCTAATTTTGAGAAATTATCTTTAGAGAATGAAAAAGTTATTATCAGATAATTCTCAAGGTTTCAGATGAACATCCAATCAATTCCAAACTTTATCTCTAATTAGGCAATTTTTATAAAAGTTATTAGAGATAACATAGCATTCGGAGAATCATTCTGACTGGATCAAGTGTAAAAATAGCAACATTAGCAGAAAAGTCCATGCATAAGGAATTGAACATTATCCAATTTGTCATCAAACCTCATCTCCGGGTGGTCACATGCAACGTAAGGATCAGGACAAGTCAATCAAACATGGGTTACGATTCAAAAGCAATGATCGTCTATTCATCCACAATGCAATTCGTCCTCAATAAATATAACATGTTAAGGATCATGGTTCATCTGCATCACAGATTATCAAGTGATAACAACCACAATGGAATTAGCTCCATACGCAAGTATCAATCATGGAAGCATAAGTATTGAAAATTCCCACACTTCTATTATCTTATTCAGTCCAACTCAGAGTAACTTGGCGAATAACTTTTGCATGAAAAAAAAAAGCATGTTCCAATGGAGCTTAAGTTGATTCTCAAAGTGTTCAAAAAGAAAACAGATCAGACTTCTTTAGCATGAGTCCAATTTCCGATTTCCAACGAGGATTTGATGGGAAAATATAATCTTCTGATTTTTTTTTTGCCACGAACCCACATACATTCGATCAAGATCATGAACGTATATGCACATTATCAATCACCAAGCATGCGTCAATGATTAAAAGTCAAGAAAACTACCTTTTCAAGCTTAACTCCAGTAAACGCAGCTCGATGAAACCGTACGAAATAGCCCCGCTTTTAATCGAATTTGAGCTTGAATCACCACCAAATTTCTTCAAACAATGGTAGTGATGTTCGATTACACCAAAGTAGACTGAGGAGACGCACGGCGAAGCACGGGCGAAAGAGGATGCTCTCTAAATTTTGCTGTCGAAAATTTCCCCCTTCTCCCCCCTTCTTTTTTTAAGGGAGGAAAACTGTTCGCTCTTTATATCGAAAGGAAAAAATTGGAAAGTCTAAATCTATGCAATCAATGACAAAAACTTTTCCCTGAATTGACCCCCCCTGAGAATTAGCCACAGATCAGCACACGAAGGATTTCTTTCTTGCGGATCTCGATGAATCTCTTTGGAAGTTCTGAATTTGTGGGAGATGATTGATGAATTTTTTTTTTTTTTGCAATCTTGGAATTTGCCTTTTCATCTTGAAACATGTCCACGTTCGTTTACCATCAGCCAGCTCAAGCATTGATCTTGCGTTGATATTCCAATGGTTTCTCCTAATCATATCCGCGTTCTTGCCTTTTCACATGACGTTGATTGGTGTCTGAAATTTTTGATTGAATATTCCAACCCATATGCCTCTGACGTGAACAAGATCTGCAAGTTGGCAAGGGATAATTACCAAATTCGAACGAATGGCCGGCGAGGATCTTCAAAGGGTTACAGTGGTTCACACATGCTGGACTTCCATTAGTGCTGACAATGATTCTTAGTAGATGGGCTTGGATTAGTGCTTCACGACAAACACCACTATTGGACACCTCTGCGATCAATTGGGCTTGCTTTGATTACCTCAATTCTAATTTTGATTCATCCCTTCTTCTCTGGATGTGTCTCGACATTTATTTCCTAGCGTGCATTCAAGTCCACTCTTGATTTTGCATGGTCTTCTTTTGGTTCTGGACTTGTGCATGGACTGATTTTGGTTCACTGGAATTGTTGAGCTATCTCGCTACATCCCTTGGACTAGAGGATCGGAACATTATTTGCGATCTTGAATATCCTGAAGCCGTCTTGATTCCCATCCACAGAGATGTATAATTTTCTTTGAAGGAAAACTCCACCTTCCACCGCCGGTCTTATGTGCTTTTAAATCAATTAAGCTTAAGGCCATTCATTTGTCGCCAATCCGATTATGGATGTAAATGCAATGTATGATAATTAATTAAATAATAATGTTTTTTGTGAGAACTATAACTAGTTCTCATTTTATGTTTAAACGAAAGAATTTCTAAAAATCAAAATTTATGTGTCAACAGCTGCCCCTCTTTGAGTGGAAACTCGTAGAGGTTTTGCTCAAAGACTAAAATTGAAACCTAAAGTTTGCAAAAAATGATTTTTTTTAAAGTTTAAATCCCATTTTTTGATGCAAAAGGGAATGATGCATGACATGCAATGCCATAAATAATATGTGTCAGAATTTCTCTCATTGCCACATTGGGGAAACCTGCACACGGATCACATATGAAAATACATGTTTTACCAGATACTGTATATGTTGATGGTTCCCTTAATCTCCAGACTTCCTCTTAGTGGACGCCAGGGTTTCAAGGTACCGAGCCCATCTGTTGCCAAAAATTTCTTTTTGACGCGAAATGGCGCAAGATCTTTGTCTCTTGGGGACCCTCTCAACAGGTCACCATGAGTCGATAGGATAACTCTTGCGACCTTCTCAACAGGTCAGCATGAGTCGGTAAGATAATCTCTCGTGACTTTCTCAAGCAGGTCTCATCGTATCAAGACGAGAGATGCCTCTTGGGACCTCCTCAATGGGTCAACATGAGACGGTAAAATGTCTCTTGCGACCACCTCAACAGGTCAGCATGAGTCGGTAAAGTGTCTCTTACAACCACCTCAACGGGTCAGTATGAGTCGATAAAAATAATCTCTCGTAACCTTCTCAAGAAGGTCTCGCCGTATCAAGACGAGAGATGCCTCTTGGGACCTCCTCAATGGGTCAACATGAGACGGTAAAATGTCTCTTGCGACCACCTCAACGGGTCAGCATGAGTCGGTAGGAATAATCTCTTGCGACCTTCTCAAGCAAGTCTCACCGTATCAAGACAAGAGGTGATGTATCATCTGAATCGAATCAGTATGAATACAAAATGGTGTTACGCCTCAAAAATCGTTAATGCAGGCATCAGCGGGAGTATGACTAGGGTCAACTTTAAAAGGGTTCAGAAAACTTAACTGGATTTTTTTAGCAATGAGTGCATGATGGTTAGGCTGTATCATACCTGTCCATTTTCTCAAAATGATGATGATAAGCATAAACTCAAAATGATGATGATATGCGAGTTTTTGCTCGCATTATAAAGCTCCATTGGGGAATTTGGTCAATAAGGAAGCCTATCTGACCCTTTTGATAATTCTGATCAAGTTGAATGAGGAATTTCAGTCAGAAAGGACTTTTCACTCTCTCTCTAATGAAAAAGGATTTTGAGAGCCGACCATTAATGTGGGTGGGAGAATCACTCATAACTATCATCATCATGCTTGATAAGGGTCTGGGTATTCTCGCAATCAGTATGACCAAACCAATCCATGAGGTCTTTTATAAGGATCGTAATTCAAGCTTGGTCAAAGGCTTATTCAAGGGGGGGCTCATGTAAGTCGTCAGGCCATGAAATGAAAATCTTCATCAGTTGCATCGGGCTTACAAGTCAGGAACCCTGCGAAATGAGGTAAAATGATCTTATTCGCACTTCTTCGAGCGATATTCATAAGCATTTGAAACCCTACATTAAGTCAAGTGCCCTAATTTGAAGAGACTTTTGGTGAGGGTTGTAATGTAGGTTCAGGGTTGTTGACACCTAAATTTTGATCAACCTTTTTCTTCCTTTATTTTTCAAAAATTCATAGAAAAATCATAAAAAGCTAAAAAATTACAAAATCAACTTTGGTAGCCTTGAACAAGCTAAAGGGACCATTTTGGACAAAAAAATATTTTTCATATTTTTCGTATTTTTTATTATTATTTTCGAAAAATATAAAAATAAAAATAAAAAAAAGTAGTATTCGAGGTCACAAAAATATATACAAATAGTCGGTATTTTTATTTTTAATTTTCTTTACTTTAGTACCTCATAAAACAGTAAAATTCAGGTTCGATTTTAGGTGTTCACTGATCACCGTAAAATTGAATTTGACAAAAATATTAGTAATGATTAAAAGGAAAAGGAGTGAAAACATCATCATTTAAAAGGAAAAGGGAACTAATCATTTTGTCTTCGCTTTTAATTATTTTATTATTATTTTTACTTTTTATTATTTTATTATATTATTATATTATTATTATTATTTTACTATCCTCCCCCCTCCTTCATCATCCGCCGCTCCTTTCCTCCTCCTTCTTCCTCCTTCTTCTTCCCCAGCTTGTTCTCCTCCTTCTTCTTCTTCTCTTCTTCTCTTCTTTCTTTTCTTCTGATTTTTTTCATCCTCCCCTAGATTACGGCGACCACCCTCACCGCCACCTTGCTCCGCCACCCTCCGACGCCGTGCCGAGATCCCGTCCGTCTTGCTGTTTATCACGACCTCGTGGAGCTCCTAGACACCGCAATCCCCCTCCATCTTCCTCCTCTGTTTCGCCCCCTGCCACGTCGTCGCTCTTCGTCGTCGCCGCTTGGCCACGAATCCATCGTGTTCGGGCCGATCCCGGCCGTGGGCCGATCCCGTGGGCCGGTGGCCGTGCGCCTCGGCCATGGCCGAGGCCGTAGGCCGGTGGCCGTGCGCCTCGGCCATGGCCGAGCCTATGGCCGAGGCCGTGGGCCGAGGACGTCGGCCGAGTGGCCGTGCGTCTCGGCCATGGCCGAGCCCGTGGGCCAAGGCCGTGGGCCGAGGCCGTAGGCCAAGGCCATGGCCGAGCCCATGGCCGAGGCCGTGGCCGAGCCCATGGCCGAGGCCGTGGGCCAAGGCCGTGGGCCGAGGCCGTAGGCCGTGGGCCAAGGCCGAGCCCATGGCCGAGCCCATGGCCGAGGCCGTGGGCCAAAGCCGTGGGCCGAGGCCGTGGGCCAAAGCCGTGGGCCGAGGCCGTGATCTTGGGCCGAGGCCGTGAGCCCATAGCCGGTCCATGGCTGAGTGAATTGGCCCGTTTCCGAGCCGGGATTTATTTATTTTTTAAATTATTATTATTTATTACCGGTCTTAAAACTTGTAAAATTGATTGTTGACATTTTGATGTGGTGATCGACAGGTGATGTGCATGGAGATGGTCGCAGGCTGGGGCTGGGCGATTGAAGGCCGGTGTCCAATCCGGTATGTTTTACGTACCCGATCCGTGTATTAGGGTTATTTTTCTAAAATGTCGCCATTATAGATTTGGTTTGCATGTATTTATCTCAGTTCAGTAGTTAGCTTATTTATCTGGTTGAGTGTTGTCTATTGCCAATGATATGCTTTTTGTTAAAATATTTTCTGAAAATATAAAAAAATATTAATAAATCAGAAAATGCCAAAAAAATGGAAAAATTAAAGAAAAACAAAAAAATTGAGAAGAATTGCAGAAAATTACTAAAAAAATTCTAGAAAATTCCCAAGGCTGAAAATGATCAAAAGAAATTGATTGGTTGTCGTTTTTTTAGGATTTTCTCCCATTTAATCCAAAACGACGATTTTACCCCTCAAAGGGTAAATCGTCTTTGATATTCCGATGAATTGTGGAAATGGCTTAGAATTTGGCGATGAGCCAGATAGGTGGCTAAACCTTATGTCTAGGATTTCCACATTTCATTCTCATTTTTAGAAAATGACGATTTTACCCTTCGAATGGTAAATCGGTTTCTAAAATTCCAAAAAATCATGAAAATTGCAAAAAAAATAGGAAATGGGTCAATTGAGTGACCAAACCTATTGTTGACATCGTTTTACTCCGAATTCATTCCGAAATGATGATTTTGCCTTTTTTGGGCAAATCGTCCCTTTTGTCTCAAAATTACGACTTTACCCCTTATGGGTAAAATCATGTCTAAATCATTCCTAAGCTTGATTGATACTTATTTAGGTTAATAGAGCCTTCTTATGAGTGTCATGTTGATTTGATGTGTTTACTTTGCATACTTGGATTCATTGATTTGCGCCTTTTATTATTGATTGTGATTGCCAGGATAGTCATTCCTATTTGCATGAATTCCTAGATTTAGGATTCATATTCCACTCATCTGCATGAAATCTTAGGTCAGAAAATTCAGTCAATTTAGGTACCGAAAGGGCGTCAACTCTGACAGTTGGCGTAACTAAGTCCCCGAACCCATTTCTCTGGTTATCGCAGAATTGAATAGAAACTCCCGACTATTCAATAGGGTGGTCCAATCATACCCTCCAAAAAATGATTGGTGGCGACTCCATGGCATGCACACTTAACACATGTCACTAGACCACACTGAAGGTCGACTACGTATACCTCCGTTGCGATTTGGGTAACGGGTCTTGGGAGAGGCCCGCGTCTGACCAGACTGGACGGCCCATTAGCCCTCGAGAGCCCACGGCGAACCTCGAGAGGGTCGCGACAGACTGGCGACTCCGCTGGGGAGTTAGAGAACTTGAGCCGATTAAAAAGTTGATTGATTTTTCTAACCCTGCAGGCGCTCTTGAAGGTGAGGTAAGTCCGCTCATGGTAGGTGTTATATGTTTTTGCAGATTGGAGAGATAAGGGGTGTAGTCCGTGATTAACATTGTCTTATGCAGGTTGGCGTAGGAATGTATGTTGTATGGATGATTTGAAGTGCTGATTGATAAACTGTCGTGCATGACTTGCATTGTGATACTCACAACACATGAACACACACGATCGCGCCTAAAACCCCGGGCGCCGCCTTTAGGAACACAATAGAAGGAATTGAAAATGGAATCTCCGTGAGGAAAAATACGGGGTAATCCACTTTTCAATTCCGCTCACTTCGAACTATGGATCGAGTCCCAATGCAACGATAGCTGTGCAATGGAATCGGCTCTTTCTAGAACTCGAAGTGGGAACCTTAACCTTAGGTGCCAAACCCTCTGATTTTTAGAAGTTCACCATCACTTGTCTCATGCGCATGTCTTTGGGCGGTTGGTACACCTAAAACCGCACATAAGTCGACGAGTTTGGTTGGTAAGACTCTCTATCCCTCGAATCTATTACAGTTCATATAAATATAGGCATTTCATTCATTGCATTCTGGTGATTAGATTAAATGCCATTTCAAGGATAGATGTGTGTGTTTTTCCCAAACGTCCTTGATAGAAGACGAAGAGGATGATATCCCATGACAAGCACCGAGTGAGCAACAAAGGAGCCTACTATGGACATTATTGAGATATCGTCCAATGAAGATGACGAGTTGGGGCAAGTGATCCGGAAGTCACAGATCGAACTTGGGGCATCCTTAAACGTTAGGATCACATTCCTTTGTTTCATTTTCCATTACTAGTCCTCTTGTGTAGGGTTTATTTTTATCGAGGCTTTCTCTATCTCACCCCTTAGAGTGATTGTATTAGGGATCTATTGGTGTATACATTTAGATGGAACTTGGTTGTATCTCTTTTGACAGGACATGGGAATGTGATAGTGGCATTTTCTCTAATCATTCGAATACTCCCAAGTCAAGTTTATAATTCCTTTAGAGGAAATCAAAATTGGAAATCTTGCATGACCTTTTTGGTCGTATAGGGTAATCCAACCCCAATTTCGCTAGAAGGAATTATACACTTGAATTGGTTCATGCATGATTGTGAGCCGCTGGTAATCCACGATAATTGACCGAGAATATCGGCGTTGTTTTGAATTTAATGACGAGATAGATGTCCAAATTACTCCCGTTCTTAACAAAACGGCCTTGATTTGGATGTCGTATCTTCAATTAAATTTAAAACACGTTATTATGCCTCATACTTTTGAGTAATTCGCTCCTCTCGAAATTGATCAAAAGCAATTATTGTGAATTACATTCCTTTCAATAGTATGCCTTCTTTCGAAGAATATTGATAAAAAACTTTTCGCGCAAGATTAAAACCCTTGTAAAAGTTCTTGTCCTTATTAATCATGGGTAAGCATAAGATTGAAAGGGGTTTTTGCTTTCTTTTTCAAATTATTCCTTCTGATTCTGTCTTTTCATTTGCAGGTAAAAAATAGGTAACAGAGAGAAATCTTTTCCTGGATAAGTCTGAGGCTATTCTTTCATTTGATCATGAGCGAGTTATAAAATCCATATTTGCTCGACTTATTGATATTACGGTTCGGCTCACCTAAGTTGAAGATGTTCGAACGCTCGAAGAAAGGAACCATGCAGAAGTTAAAACACACACGAGAACTTTCATTTATTTTGCTCAGCGGAGGGTTTTCAGAAGCAGGTCATACAATTCGGGGTGGAAAAGTAAAGCCAAAGTGAGCCCTAATTAACGACACAAAGGAGCCCAACTGACCCTCCATGTTGTTAATGCTCTGCCCGTACTCACGACTTCGCATGTCCTGGTCCGCGAGCTTGAGGAAAAGGTTTCTGCATTCTCCCTTAACCTCAGTGACCTTGACCTCGTGTTCTTCAGTGATTATTTCCAAGTCTCGAACTAATCCATTCCCGTGAGCTATGTCTGCGGTTATTTTGTCGAGCCGTTCTTCCTGCCAGTCGCTTTGCAGCCTCAATAGGACATTGTGGCGGTCGTGCTCGCCAGCGGTCAGGGATAGGGCCAATTGATCCACCAGTTTTCTCCTCTCGCGAAGCAACGTCGCGACCCTCTCATTGGCAAACTCGACGGCCTTTTTGTGACTATCGGCCAGATAGTTGGTCAGCACCAAATGATCAGACCGATCCTGGTAACGAGCCCGCAAGACGCGAGCCACGAGAACCTCCCGATCAGCAACACGGTAGGCCTCTAAGGAGTGTGTAAAGAGGGTCGGGAAAGTTCTATATTCCCTCCCCAGCGTAGTACCTTCGAGGGAAGTGGTATCTAAGTCCTCGAGCAGGACACGGATTTCATCCGCGGTTGCAGAATGATCGATTATGTGCGCGTAACCGCGACCCAATAGGTTATAAAGCTTTTCCCACTGGGCCAAGACATCAGTCGAAAAAGTGCGCACGGGAGAAGAGGCCATTTGCGTTGGGTTGGCTTGAGAATAAGACGAGGCTAATAGAGAGATTAGAAGGAAGAAGCTGATTATGCGAGAACGCTAATCTGCCATACGTTAATCCCTCATTTTATAGCAACTCAAGGATGATGAAGGGTCTCAGTAATAATGCTGGTGGAGCCCAGTTAGGGGGTAAAGCAGGAGGTCCCCTCACGAGAACCATTGGATTCGTTTAGGTCCGCGATTTCCGGCTCATCAATTAAAAGATGTAAAAGATTTGTCGGGATCACCATTATTAGAGTTAGGTGGGAGGAAAGCGCAACTATCGAAGAGAGCCCTAACAGGGTTTGGCAGTCCCATCACGTTGAAAAGCTAAGCGAGAAATTCAAGGTCTTGAGGGGGAACGTTTGCCTAATGATGCTTGAAGAGCGTCTCCTGAACATGCAAAGTCACTTGAAGAAAACTTTATAGGGAGTGAGCATACATGAGAGAGTGGAGAACTCTGAGTGGGCAAGAACCAATCAAACATTTCTCAATCCAACATATTTAAGAGGTTACTGTCAGCTGCTAGAGGCGACTGACTCAAAAATCTCAGAAATTGAACCACAGAGGGATCTCGAAGATTCCAAGATCAAGTCTAACGCCAAAACCATGGAGCCCAACACTTCTGGCAATGGAAATCAAGATCACGGCGACGACGACAACGACATCCACGATGCTCAACTCGGGAAAAGAAGACGTCCTCACCAATACTCTCAGGAGGAAACCCAAATGCTGGAAACCCTTTTCAGTAAAAGCCATTACATGAAAAAGAAATGGAGAATTGAATTGAGCCGGGAGTTGGGGATTAATCAGTCGAGGATCCAGTTTTGGTTTCAAAATAGGAGATCCAAATCGAGGGCTCAACGCAAACGTCAGGTGGTCGAGATTTTAAAGGAAGAAAACCAAAAGCTGCGAACAGAAAACATGAGGTATGAAAAAGCTCTCAATATTACCGTTTGCCCTCATTGCGATAACCTCGTCGCCCTCGGTAAGATATTCCCCGATAAGCCTCACGCGATGATTGAAGACGTTCATTTACCACCCTACTCCCTCGGGGCATCTCCTGCTCAACCAGATTTTGCCGGAGTCACGCATGAGCAGGATGATCCCACGAAGATGATACAAATGCCTCCTGGGGGATGGGATTTGCATCGCTTTGATTGGAGTTACAGTTTCAAGGAGCTGGATGTTACCGCCGACCAGCTCAAAGCATATCAGCCTCATGCACAACAATTTTCGATAGGGTCGGGTCCCGCTGGAGATGAGTTAATCAGTCGTCAAGCCATCGATGCAATTTTGGGCCACGATAAGAGGAGGTTCGCTTGGCCCCCTGAACTGCATTCCAGATTCCTAGACGTGGTTCACCAAATGGGGATCGATTCAGCAACTCCGACGCGCATATTTAAGGCCATGAATGTACCGGGGCTTAGTAAGGAACTGGTCAGGAATCACCTTGCTGCCTACAGAAAGCTATTAAAACAACGTCGAGCGGAGCTAAACCGGGAGGAATCCGTCTCGAGCTCAAAAGCTAGGGGCGACCGCCATTATAATGCTCAGGCATCAAGAGATACCCGGCCAAATCTAAGCATCAATCAAACTAGCAGCCCGACCACCGGCAAACTGAAAGCTGATCAGAATGTCCTCCCGGGCCATCTCAACACTTCTCAAGAGCGCGTGTCACAAGTACAGCGAGTGCGCACTCCTCCATTCGAGCAGCAGTCGGCTGGTGCTCTGCCTGCCGCTGGTCAACCCGCGACAGACGATTTCTTTGATGAGGGGCTCGATGCCTTGTTCAATCAGTGGGAAGCTGGCATGCTTGGACAGCCATGATCTAGCACTTGACTCGGGGCACGATGGGTCGGTCACCACGAACACCCATAGAAAGAAGAACATGTTCACGAGTAGATCACTCATTTTATCCGTTGTAAAGTTCCTACGGGAACATTTTTCTTTAATGACTATAGTTAATTCTATATTAAAACCAACGCTATCGACGAACATCGTCATGCTCAGTTGTGATGATCCCTTGTTAGATTAAGTCTGAAACCAGAGACGGTCTTTAAAATTTTGAGTGGCCACGAACTCATTCCTCACCAAACGCCCGGGATGCTGAAATGAAGAGTAACAGCATGCACAGGGAAAATGCCACTTTCGTTTGAACGATGAAAAGGGGTTGAGAGAAGATCATAGCGTTAATTCCCATGGAGCTAAATGAATTAAACTGAGTCATTAATTGCGGGCCCACCGCTGCTCCCCACGTTCTCGGGCCTAGCAAATCATAAAAGGCGCCGAAAGATTGTAGACCCACCACTTTGAAGACTGAAACTAGGGGACGAGCGCAATACTCGATGAAACCGAATCAATGCAAAAGAGTTTGTGATCCTATCACGAGGAAAAAGAAAGGGGAATACAGACGATGAGTAATTACAGAATCTCGGGAGGAGCGCTTGCTTGCTGGTCTTCATATGCAGCCTGAAGGATGGTTCTAGGACACGCACAATCACTTGAGAAAATTTCTAGAGTGAGCAAACACGTAAGAGCGAATAGAGAAAGCTGAGTGAACTAGATCAGCCCGAGATACTTCGATCCATCATGTTTAAAAGCTATTCCCATCTGCTAGAAACGCCCGACCTGGACATTTCTGAGCACGAACTGCTGGGAGACTTTGAAGATCCTGGAGCTGAATCCTGCCCGAAGGCCGTGGAGACTGACTCCTCCAGCGATGAAATTCTAGGTTTCAGCTACGAAGAAGGAATATACAATGATGACCGGAGTCGGAAAAGGAAGCAACTACAACGCCACACCCCAGGCCAAATCCGAGAGCTCGAAGCTTTCTTCAATGAATGCCCCACTCCAAGCAGACAACAGAAAATGGAGTTGAGCCGAAAAATAGGATTGGAGCTTTCGAAGGTCAAGTTTTGGTTCGCCAACAAACGAACCCGGGTGAAACAGCAATACGCAGACCATGAGTTACTGGTCCTGAAGGAGGAGAATGAGAAGCTTCAAGCTGAAAGCGCGAGATATAAGGAAGCTCTGACCAAGGCCACCTGCCTTAATTGTGGTAATCCTGTTGTCCTCGGCGAAGTGTTCCTCGATGAACCGTCCCTGTTGACGAATAACGCTCAGCTGTTACCGTATTCTCCACAGCATTTTCCGACACAGCCAGATATCGCCGGAGATCTGCATGAGCAAGTCAACACCATAGGAGCAACACCAACATCCTCTGAGAAATGGGATATGAATCATCACAGGGGGAGTTCTCTCAATGACGAACTCGCTGTCGCAGCCAGCCAATCCAAAGTCGGTGAGTCCCTCCCTGGACAACTTTTGAAACGACTAGATCCCGTAGAGAATAGCTACCGAAGTATTGACGATATTTTGGGTGATAAGAGAACAAGGTTTTACTGGACCTATGAACTTCACACCAAATTTGTTGATGCAATTCGAGAGCTGGGAGTTGATTCGGCTAGCCCACTACGCATACTCGAGATTATGAATGTGCCGGGGCTCTCTAGAATTAACGTCGAGTCTCACCTCAAGTACTATAGGAGATTGCTAAGGGATGGAAGGATAGCGTTAAACCATCATAAAGCCAGTTGGAGCTCAAGTGCCGGGCAAAGTTACAACCACGATGATTGGAGAGCCGAGAGCACCCAACCGTGTTTCAGCAATGACGAGACCAGCAGTCGTGTCAGCAACTCCTCTAACCCAAATCAGAATGCTCCGCCGAGCTATCTCAATACTCCTCAAGAGTATATACCGCAGTTCCAGCACATAGGGATTCCTCAGTTTGAGCGCGATTCGGTCATTAATGCTGTCCCTGAAGCGGATCTGGCATTGGTAGAGAGTGCACATATAAACCTGCCGGTCATTGGAGGAAGTTCCAATTCGAGGGGTCAAGTTGCTCACGGCGAGAGCAAAGAGAGGAATCCCTCGCCTGCAGTCGACGACAGCCAATCTGGGCACCAAGGGCTAGAAAGAACAGGCGATTTCCTTGAGGAGGAGCTGGACACTTGGATCAATACTCTTCAGGAATGTATGTCTCGACCCCAACAGGGCAATGATGAAGGTTCCAGCTCAAAGACTCCAGTTCCTCACAATGAAGGCGATGAAGGAAATCTGCCCCCAACAATTGTTGATACCCAACTTGAACATCAATGGCTCGAAGACCCGAGCAATTTCCTTGGCGATGAGTTCAATCTTTGGCTCGATCAATTTGGAGCCGGAGGGCCATCGCAGTGGTGACGCAAGACAGGTGACCAAACGTCTGATGCAAGGCATGGTTACTCGATGAAAAATGCTTAGACGAAAGGGGTGGAACACTCCTATTGAATATGTTGTTGATCGCACTGTAAGGTTCCCACGGGAACATCTTTCATTAATGTCTAGAACTAATTGCGTGTGAGTGTCAACATCACCCTTTGAGCATCTTCAAGCCGAGGGCCGTGGATTAATCGCTTAATCCGTGGAGCAAGTTCCCCGAACAATGACTATCACCCGCGGAGTATAATGGGATCTACCCCTTCAATACGAAATACGTTTGGCCGCGAAGCCACCTATTTGGTAAAACGATGTATCGTTCCTAAACGATCTTCAATCGAATACCGAAGTAATGTCTCATTTCTTTTCCTTCTCAGATGATAAACATGGATAAATCACTTAAGGAGTCATGCGTTCAAATAGCAGAACAGACGCTGCCCAGCTGGGGGCAGATGAACCAGTGATGTTACAAACACTCCAAGCATGGATAGGCGGATTTGATAGATGTTGTTCATATCAACACGCCACATCAGAATGGGATGAAAATCAAGAGTAAAGTTGTATCGTCCCAATTTGTCTTGAATTCGAGGATATGAATTGATACTTGTTGTCTATCCTTGGCAGGGGAGTCGCCTTGCAGAGGAACAAGTTCTTACATCCCATGTACTACTCGTCAGAGTACATGACCAAGGGTAGGATGTATCGTTTCGATTTTTGAAAAATTTGTGAACCTACAATGATATGCTTTCTTTACATTTGCAGGGGTCTGCAGCCACGACAGGTAGGTAAGTATCCCTTTCCCAGTTAGCTGGAGATAAAGAATGTTAAAATCCCTTTAGCCGTCATGGAAATTATCCAATGCATCGATGTTCATGATTTAAATCGGGAGGTTGCCCAAAGCATGAATAAAACATGCACGATACATCACAAAATCCCCTCGATGGATAAATTTTGGGAAAGAAAGAAATGAATTTTTCCAAATATGATTATTTGTCAAATCATTCAAAAGGAAGTTTACTCAAAAGAGAGGCGAACCCAGTCCAAACACATCCTACATACACTTGAGAGATGAGGGAAGTGAATCGGATGGCAAAATCTGTACCTACGGAGGTAGGGACCATTCGCAGCGATTACATGGATTGGGACGACGGAGGCGTTCGTTTCATATCCCCTAAACACTACAGGTAACCGTTGATAACCCCTTGAACGGCGATTTTCATTCTTAACCCTGTCAAGAACCACCCCACATCGGGGCAAAATGGAGGTGAGTCCAGCAGCATCAGGAGGAAATGGTTAGAAATTTTCTTGCTCGGACTAACATTAATCTTTGTGTGTTGTTTATATGGTAATCCAAGTGCCATAGGATGATGAGGAGCATTCATTTCTCTATCCCACACACCGAATCCTTTGCATAGCCAAGTTGAGCCTGCAAAATCATTTCATAAACCCGTTGGTGATCATTGCACTTTCCAAGACGGATGCGACATCACTTCAGAAACGAGGGAGTTCAAGACCTAGGGTTTACGAAAAAGCTACTAAGTCGATACTCAAGCGTGCTAAGAGCCAAGTCATATATCTAGCACAATTGCCAAGCATCCCGCTTGCGACAAGGGATTAAAGAAATCCCCAGCATCAGATAAGAAAAAGCAAAGTGCTTGGTAAAAGCAAGGCCGATGCTCGCATAAGCTGTTTGATTGATCCCCAGTAAAGTCTGGTCGGGAAAACAGGAAATTCCTAAAAGAGTAGTATCAAAAGGGCTACTCCCCAAATGGCGTCAAGCGCGGAGCAAAGATATAGAGAGAATTATCGGTCTCTGAATGCAACAAGAGACGCTCTCTAAAGGACTTGTGCACACCTCAAAAGCGGTTGCACACCTCAAAAACTGAATATGCAGAATGGAAAAGACAGGTGACGAATTTGCAATGATCACCAATGTCAATCCCCTCATAAATTCTGGGCCAAAAACAAGCCTTTTTCGGTCCCCAATCCTACCAATGTCATAACCCTGAAACAGTCTTCTCTGACTAAGACATTTGGGTTAACATATAGCTTAGCTCGAAGAAGTACGAGCAAGACTATTTCTTTCTCATTTTGCAGGGTTCTCGACTTGTAAACCCGGAGCAGATGGTGAAGAATTTCATTCAAATGACCTTGACTCAAAAGTGAGTCCCTCTTGAAGATCAATAACCAAGCCCAACATTACGGTCCCATGGAAGACCTCCCGACCGATCAAAATGTATGCGCTGCGAATGATCCTAAAACCTAGGCACAGGTTAATAGGAAGTTGGCGCATTCCTTAAGACCATTATCACAGAGCGGTGAGGAGCCCTCTTGGATGAGAAATTCTCCAATAGATGTTTTGAACAAACTCTTTTTGGAAATTTCAAATTGTTTGATCCAGATTTTCCGTGCAAGGGATTTGTGATCACATTTGCATGTTGCAAGAATGCTTTGGACAACCTCCAGCATCAAAATGCACATTTCACAATTAAAACTTAAGTCATACGGTTTTTGTCAAGTGGACAGCCGTGGTCTTCCCAAAAATTACTAACGTTTTCTTGGTGAAGAAAAATCTTTCAAGCTCAAACTTCTGCAGGATACCTGGAGAACCCAGCTCCTAGAATGTCGCCTCAGCAGACTCAAGTGAAGCTTTGTCAAAATAAAATCTTTCACTGCTTCAAAAAACTGAATTCCCGACAAACTTCGGGATCTCTAAAAAAAGAGGGGAAGAAAAACTCTTTTAAAAGAAAAAGTCCTATCAGACGTGGAGAACCCTCGTCATGAGACCCCTTTTAAAAAAAAAAAAATCTAGGCAGTCTCATCGGACGTGGAGAACCCTCGTCATGAGATCCCTTTTCAAAATTCAAACAGTCTCATCGAACGTGGAGAACCCTCGTCATGAGACCCCTTTTTAAAAATTAGGCAGTCTCATCGGACGTGGAGAACCCTCGTCATGAGACCCATTTTCAAAGCAAAACAAAGATAGAAACCGCTTGAAGGGTCAAACCAAGGTAGAAACCGCCTGAAGGGTCAACTCATGGTAGAAACCGCCTGAAGGGTCAACTCAAAGGTAGAAACCGCCTGAAGGGTCAACTCAAGGTAGATACCGCCTGAAGGGTCAAATGAATGGTAGAAACCACCTGAAGGGTCAATCAAAGGTAGAAACCGCCTAAAGGGTCAACTCATGGTAGAAACCGTCTGAAGGGTCAATGTGTGGTAGAAACCGCCAGAAGGGTCAACCAATTGTAGAAACCGCCTGAAGGGTCAACTCAAAGGTAGACACCGCCATAAGGATCAACCCAATGGTCCGATCCACCATACGGATCAAAACTTTGACTAATTCCAGATGTTGAAGAAGTTATTTTCCTAGGTAAGCCTTACGGTAGGCGAACCGCTTATGGTCTAATCCACCATACGGATCAAAATCCTTGGCAAATTCCCAAAGAAAGAATGCGCCTTCTTTAGATTCCTATCGGTTAGGGACCCCATAATGGTATGACTTACCATACAGGTCAGAGCTTAACCTCCCTAGGACACTCTAATAACGAGTCCCTAGGTATTCTCTTGAATCCATCAGACACCACGAAAATGGCACAAACATCGAACAGGTAAGTGGCAGGTATGTCTCTCTACTATCTCACTCTCTCATGTCAAATGAATGTTTCCCCCTCCAAGAAAGAGCATACATCGACAAGCATGAAAAACTGGATGTCGTGACTCATTTTCCTGTAGTTTCACGAGTCGAGTCGATCAGGACTCAGGTGTCACCTTGTCTTTGAGAGAAACCTCTGAGGGGATTCCTCTGACGAGATTCCTCTCAAAGAGGGGCAGCTGTTGACACCTAAATTTTGATCAACCTTTTTCTTCCTTTATTTTTCAAAAATTCATAGAAAAATCATAAAAAGCTAAAAAATTACAAAATCAACTTTGGTAGCCTTGAACAAGCTAAAGGGACCATTTTGGACAAAAAAATATTTTTCATATTTTTCGTATTTTTTATTATTATTTTCGAAAAATATAAAAAAAAAAAAGTAGTATTCGAGGTCACAAAAATATATACAAATAGTCGGTATTTTTATTTTTAATTTTCTTTACTTTAGTACCTCATAAAACAGTAAAATTCAGGTTCGATTTTAGGTGTTCACTGATCACCGTAAAATTGAATTTGACAAAAATATTAGTAATGATTAAAAGGAAAAGGAGTGAAAACATCATCATTTAAAAGGAAAAGGGAACTAATCATTTTGTCTTCGCTTTTAATTATTTTATTATTATTTTTACTTTTTATTATTTTATTATATTATTATATTATTATTATTATTTTACTATCCTCCCCCCTCCTTCATCATCCGCCGCTCCTTTCCTCCTCCTTCTTCCTCCTTCTTCTTCCCCAGCTTGTTCTCCTCCTTCTTCTTCTTCTCTTCTTCTCTTCTTTCTTTTCTTCTGATTTTTTTCATCCTCCCCTAGATTACGGCGACCACCCTCACCGCCACCTTGCTCCGCCACCCTCCGACGCCGTGCCGAGATCCCGTCCGTCTTGCTGTTTATCACGACCTCGTGGAGCTCCTAGATACCGCAATCCCCCTCCATCTTCCTCCTCTGTTTCGCCCCCTGCCACGTCGTCGCTCTTCGTCGTCGCCGCTTGGCCACGAATCCATCGTGTTCGGGCCGATCCCGGCCGTGGGCCGATCCCGTGGGCCGGTGGCCGTGCGCCTCGGCCATGGCCGAGGCCGTAGGCCGGTGGCCGTGCGCCTCGGCCATGGCCGAGCCTATGGCCGAGGCCGTGGGCCGAGGACGTCGGCCGAGTGGCCGTGCGTCTCGGCCATGGCCGAGCCCGTGGGCCAAGGCCGTGGGCCGAGGCCGTAGGCCAAGGCCATGGCCGAGCCCATGGCCGAGGCCGTGGCCGAGCCCATGGCCGAGGCCGTGGGCCAAGGCCGTGGGCCGAGGCCGTAGGCCGTGGGCCAAGGCCGAGCCCATGGCCGAGCCCATGGCCGAGGCCGTGGGCCAAAGCCGTGGGCCGAGGCCGTGGGCCAAAGCCGTGGGCCGAGGCCGTGATCTTGGGCCGAGGCCGTGAGCCCATAGCCGGTCCATGGCTGAGTGAATTGGCCCGTTTCCGAGCCGGGATTTATTTATTTTTTAAATTATTATTATTTATTACCGGTCTTAAAACTTGTAAAATTGATTGTTGACATTTTGATGTGGTGATCGACAGGTGATGTGCATGGAGATGGTCACAGGCTGGGGCTGGGCGATTGAAGGCCGGTGTCCAATCCGGTATGTTTTACGTACCCGATCCGTGTATTAGGGTTATTTTTCTAAAATGTCGCCATTATAGATTTGGTTTGCATGTATTTATCTCAGTTCAGTAGTTAGCTTATTTATCTGGTTGAGTGTTGTCTATTGCCAATGATATGCTTTTTGTTAAAATATTTTCTGAAAATATAAAAAAATATTAATAAATCAGAAAATGCCAAAAAAATGGAAAAATTAAAGAAAAACAAAAAAATTGAGAAGAATTGCAGAAAATTACTAAAAAAATTCTAGAAAATTCCCAAGGCTGAAAATGATCAAAAGAAATTGATTGGTTGTCGTTTTTTTAGGATTTTCTCCCATTTAATCCAAAACGACGATTTTACCCCTCAAAGGGTAAATCGTCTTTGATATTCCGATGAATTGTGGAAATGGCTTAGAATTTGGCGATGAGCCAGATAGGTGGCTAAACCTTATGTCTAGGATTTCCACATTTCATTCTCATTTTTAGAAAATGACGATTTTACCCTTCGAATGGTAAATCGGTTTCTAAAATTCCAAAAAATCATGAAAATTGCAAAAAAAATAGGAAATGGGTCAATTGAGTGACCAAACCTATTGTTGACATCGTTTTACTCTGAATTCATTCCGAAATGATGATTTTGCCTTTTTTGGGCAAATCGTCCCTTTTGTCTCAAAATTACGACTTTACCCCTTATGGGTAAAATCATGTCTAAATCATTCCTAAGCTTGATTGATACTTATTTAGGTTAATAGAGCCTTCTTATGAGTGTCATGTTGATTTGATGTGTTTACTTTGCATACTTGGATTCATTGATTTGCGCCTTTTATTATTGATTGTGATTGCCAGGATAGTCATTCCTATTTGCATGAATTCCTAGATTTAGGATTCATATTCCACTCATCTGCATGAAATCTTAGGTCAGAAAATTCAGTCAATTTAGGTACCGAAAGGGCGTCAACTCTGACAGTTGGCGTAACTAAGTCCCCGAACCCATTTCTCTGGTTATCGCAGAATTGAATAGAAACTCCCGACTATTCAATAGGGTGGTCCAATCATACCCTCCAAAAAATGATTGGTGGCGACTCCATGGCATGCACACTTAACACATGTCACTAGACCACACTGAAGGTCGACTACGTATACCTCCGTTGCGATTTGGGTAACGGGTCTTGGGAGAGGCCCGCGTCTGACCAGACTGGACGGCCCATTAGCCCTCGAGAGCCCACGGCGAACCTCGAGAGGGTCGCGACAAGGGTGGGCTTGGAAATGAAAGGTTTATTTTCAACAAAGGGTGCATGAAGATGAGAAAATTGGTAATCATCCGTCTTTGTCACTCACAAATGATCTTTCATTCCTTGAACCAATTCAGGTAAGACCTCCCTTCCTTTCGAAAATTTCTTGAGAGAGCTCTTTTCTTTTCTCTTTTTTTTTTTTTATGAGAGTGGACGCTTTTGCCCCTTTTCGCATGGCAAGCTTTTTCCTTTCTTTTTTCTTTTTTTGTGCATGGCCAACTTTTTGCATGGCAAGTTTTTCTTTTTTCTACACAGTGAGCTCCCTTTTTTTTTTAGGAAGGAAGTGTCTTATCTGAATTGTCCGCATATTGTACTGGTAGATTTTTCAAGTTTCAACTTGCCCCGAGGCATTTTACTTCTCAGATGATTCGAAACAATTTCCTTTTCAGGATGATCACCATCACCAGCTGAGTTTAGAGAAATGAATTCGCCGCTCAAATTGGGTTAAGCAAAGTATCAGTATATATGGTGTAGAAATGAAATGCCCTTCGTCATGTCTAAGGCACTTGAACTAACACAGAATTCGCATGCAACAAATACACTCGAAGATTGATGCAAGTGAAAGCAAGAAAATCTCACTCATTGTTTGAATTTCTAAGATTTTCCCTAATGTGGGGTTGTTCCTGACAGGGTTAAGGAATGAAATCACCGTTCAAAGGGGTTAAGCAATGGGCAACCTGTAGTGTTTGGATAGAAGAAATGAATGCCTTACATCATTTTGGTCATCATACTGTTTGCGAGATAACCCTTTACCTTGTAAGCATGGAAATTCTCACATTCCTCACTGGGGTTGTGATATAGAACGTGTATGGAAATGGCTTGCCTTTCGTCGTCCTGAGATTCTTCATTCAAAATGGTCTATCCAAATAGATCAGATAGATTTCCTGATTGAAATTATCTTACAATGGAAATTTATAATGTAAGCAAAACATCAGACAAATAGAGCATGACGGATCATCAAATGAGCATGAATGATAATCAAATGGATATAAATTGATCAGAAAAAGTGTCAGGGCAACTCAAATGTAGTATTTCTTACAGCATCAGAGTTAACAGGATTAGTGAAAACACGACCATCCATCTCCGCCAGGATTAAAGCACCGCCTGGGAGCACTTTCTTCACAACATATGGACCGCCATAGTTCGGAGCAAACTTCCCTTCTGGAAGGGGTATAATAGGCAATAATTTTCTCAGAACAAGGTCTCCTACCTGAAAATGTCGAGGACGGACTTTCTTGTTAAATGATCTGGCAACCCTCTACTGGTAGCACTGGCCATGGCATAAAGCCCTAAGTCGCTTTTCATCGATCAGGTTCAACTGGTCCATCCTCTGCTGGATCTAATCGGCTTCGGTTAGCTTGACTTGAGATAGTATGCGTAAGGAAGGGATTTCCACTTCAACAGGTAATACCGCTTCCATTCCATATACAAGAGAAAATGGGGCTGTCCCAGTAGATGTCCGGATTGAAGTTCGATAAGCCATAAGCGCAAATGGCAATCTCTCATGCCAATCTCGATAATTCTCAACAGTTTTGGCTAAGATTTTCTTGATGTTTTTGTTGGCCGCTTCCACTTCTCCATTCATCTGAGGACGGTACGGGGAAGAGTTCAAATGCTTGATCTTGAATTTCTTGAACAAATCATCGATCAGCTTGTTGTTCAAGTTCGAGCCATTGTTGATGATTATGACTTCAGGTGAACCATATCGAGCGATGATGTCTCGACTAATGAATTTCACAATGTTTCGTGCCGTAACTGCCAGATAAGATGCCGCTTCGATCCATTTAGAAAAATAATCAATGGCGACTAGGATGAAACGATGTCCATTTGATGCTTTCGGGTTAATTGGGCCAATTACATCAATACCCCACATAGAGAAAGGCCATGGTTCAGATAATTGGTGAAGCTCGTTCGGAGGAACATTGATCTTGTCGCCATGAATCTGACACTTGTGACAGCTTCGAACGTGCTGAATGCAATCGCCTTCCAGAGTAAGCCAATAATAACCTAATCTCATGATCTTCTTGGCTAGCATGTGGCCGTTCATATGTGGACCACAGATTCCTTTGTGTACCTCCATCATCAGACGGATAGCTTCGGTGGAATCAATGCATCTCAGAAGAACTGAATCAAAGGATCTTTTGTAAAGATTTTCGCCGCTGAGAAAGAATTTTGAGGCCATCTATCTTATGTACCTTTGGTCAGACGTAGTACTCTTCTCGGGAAATTTCTGCTCTTGAATGTACGTCCTGATGTCATGATACCAAGGCTTGCCATCGAGTTCATCAGTTATGGCCATGCAATAGGCTGGCTTTCTCAATACCTCAATTTTCAATGGCTCGACCTCAAGCCCATTAGTAGCTTGCAACATCGAAGATAGAGTAGCCAATGCATCGGCGAACTGATTATGAGTTCTGGATAAATATTCAAACGAAATATCGTCAAATTCCTCCACCAACTCATCCAGGTACTCATGGTATGGTAGCAACTTAGCATCTCGTGTCTTCCATTTTCCGACAGTCTGAAGGATGATTAGGGCTGAGTCTCCAAATACCTTGAGTCGGGTTACACCCATTTCAATTGCGGCATGTAGGCCCAGAATGCATGCTTCATATTCTGCAACATTATTGGTACAAGGGAATACTAATTTCGCCGCTACTGGATAGTGCTGACCGGCTGAGGATATCAAGACTGCCCATGTACCTGATCCAGATAAATTCACAGCTCCGTCGAAATACATGGTCCAGATGTAATCACCCACCACCATGACCCGATCTTCAGGTTGACAAAGGTCTTCATCTTGCCCCAGATTTTCAGCCAAGATATCGGCTATGGCTCGTCCCTTTACTAACTTTTGGGACTGATATTGCACATCGAACTCAGAAATGAGGATCTGCCATTTGGCAAGCCTACCAATCAAGGTAGGTTGATTTAATAGGTACTTGATGGGATCACACTCTGTCACCAAAAGGATTCGGTAATGCAAAGTGTATTGTCGCAATCGATGTAGCACCCAAACTAGTGCCGCACATGTCTTCTCAACTTCAGAGTACTTCATTTCATAAGCTGTAAACTTCTTGCTCAGATAATAAATGGCTCGTTCTTTCCCATCATCTTCTCTTATTTGCGCAAACATAGCACCTAGAGACTCACTATGGATGGTGAGATAGAGGATCAAAGGTTGCCCCGGCACTGGCGGAACAAGCACTGGTGGGTTTATGAGGTGCCGTTTTATTTTCTCAAACGCTTCATCACAAACATCATCCCATTCAACTAGCGCATTCTTCTTTAACAACTTGAAGAAAGGCTTAGCGGTTTCCGACAACTGAGAAATGAATCGGGCAATATAATTCAATCTGCCCATGAGGCTTCGAACTTCCTTGACTGTTGTCGGCGGCTTGAGTTCGCATATGGCTTGCACCTTGGACGGGTCTATCTCAATACCATTGTTACTGACAATGAAACCAAGTAACTTGCCGGAACTAGTACCGAAAACGCACTTAGTTGGATTAAGGCGTAACTTGAATTTTCTAAGTCTGTCAAACAGCTTCGTCAGGGTTTCGATATGATCTTCCCCGTGCCTTGTCTTTGCGATCATGTCATCGACATAAACCTCGATTTCATTATGCATCATATCGTGGAACAGAGTGACCATGGCCCGTTGATAAGTCGCACCAGCATTCCTGAGGCTAAAGGGCATCACCTTATAATGAAACATCCCCCACGATGTGGTGAACGTGGTCTTCAATTTATCATCCACGTTCATCAGGATTTGATTATAGCCTGAGAAACCATCCATGAATGAAAACATTTCGAACCCAGCCGTGCTGTCTACAAGCACATCAATGTGTGCGAGTGGAAAATCATCCTTAGGACTAGCCCTGTTCAGATCACGATAGTCGACACAGACTCGAATTCGACCGTCTTTCTTTAGCACTAGGACAATATTAGCAACCCAATCAGAATATTGGGTAGCCTCAATAAATCCAACATCGAGAAGCTTCATGACCTCTTCTTTGATTTTCTTTGCTAGCTCTGGCCTAGCCCTTCGCGCACCCTGTACTACTGGCTTGATTGAGGGATCGGTCGGTAAGCAATGTTCAACGATTGATCGATCAAGACCGGGCATGTCTGCATAGGACCAGGCAAAGATATCCTGGTAATCCTTTAAGAGTTTGGTAAGTCGTTCCGCCATTTCAGGGGACAAGTTCGCTCCAATTTTCACTTCTCTTGGATTTTCTTCATTGCCTAAATTGACTGATATCGTCTCGTCACCAGTCAGAGGCTTAATCATTTCATGCCGTCCAAAGTCTTGAAGTATTTCTTCATAATCGGGAGTGAATTCGTCCAAGTTATATACTCCAGAATCCAATGGATCACCCTCCTCATATCTTCCCTTGAAACATAAAGTGGGAGAGTCAGAGAAACAAACAGGGTTTAATCATGCATGATTTGCAATTTTCGAAGATCAGTATGTATTTCGAAAATTTTTCTTTTTGAAGACCACGGGACGAGAATTCTTGAGGAAGTCCAATCCTCAGTACTCACCATAGATGACAAATTTGTTCAATCGTTGGTCATCGTCATCGGATCAGTTTGGGATACCTCATCAAGATTCCAAAACTAAATTAAAAACATATGTAATTTTATTGATGTGAAAACCAATGAATTACATCTTATTGAATGGAAATGCAACATTGAACTGAAATGAAATCCTAATGTGCGACATGAATTGAAAAGAATCTTATTGCAGCCTAGAAACTAAAGAAAACCGGAAAGATCTCACGTAGGGGGTTGCAGAATTTTGAAAGTGTTACTCTGATCCCTCAATTGGATCGTCGACCATGGCTTCAACAGACGGGCTCAGGGATCCAGACGCCATGCAAAGCTCCTCTTCAAGTGCTTTATCATCCTGTATGGGATCCTGAGATATGGCTCCAATAATGAGGTCATCAAAACAACCAATAAGATCCAGGAATCTGTCATCAGCTGCATGTTCGTCTATCGCCATCGGCTCAGTCAAAAAATTTCGGTCCTTTGGCGAGTTGGGGAATACAATCCCTAAGTCATCCTCGAATTGGGTCGGTTCATCATACCCACCGACCACTCCAGCTGATTGGAAAGTAGTGTAAAGAGGAGGTGGTAGAAGGCTAGATTCCGACCTTCTACGGCCTATCCCATGTTGTCTACCTCGTCTAGATTGGCCACGACCTCGGTGTCCCAGACCAGCTGTATGAGATTGTCCATTAAGCTCGATTGGGGTACCGATCCCTTGACCCTGCCGGCCTAAGCCTGTGCCAGGTTGAAATCCATTGCCCACCATTACCTTTGCCACCATGACGGAAGCGTTTGATACCTTAGGAACTGGCGGAGGACTTTCTGGTGACGCGTGAATGGTTTGCACCAACTCAAAAGCATGATACGAGTCTTCTTCATTGTGAGCCGGCTCAATGTAAGGAATAGCCGTTTCATTGAAGATCCGATGATCTTCTTCACCATGAACAATCACTAGCTTTCCCTCAACGACGAACTTGATCTTCTGATGAAGACTTGACGGCACAGCTCCCGCATTGTGAATCCACGGACGACCCAGTAGGAAGTTGAAAGCCGACGGAATATCCAACACTTGAAACGACACATCGAACACAGAAGGCCCAATCAGGATGTCTAGATTGATCTGTCCCATGACATCTTTCTTCACGCCATCAAAAGCTCTGACTGAGGTCTTGGCAGCTTGCATTCTAGCCAGATCTACCCCCAGCCGATTTAGAGTGGCCAAAGGACAGATGTTTAGTGCCGACCCATTGTCGACGAGTACCCGTGCTACCAACGTTTGCTTGTGCTTTACTGTTATGTGCAGGGCTTTGTTGTGACCACGACCCTCAACAGGAATCTCATCATCAGCAAACATCACTTGATCTTTCAAAAGGATGGTCCCGACAAAATTATCCAGCTTGTCCTGGTCAATATTTTCTAGGACGTGGACCTGCCCCAGTACCTTTATCAAGTCTAATAATGATAAGCTCATGCATTCACCTTCCTCAACTTTAATTTCAATGCCACAAACGCATACACTGAATGATCATCCTCACTACTCGTCATATCATATTCACTTCTAGATCAATTCTTATCAACAGAAGATTTCTAGTTCCACAAATGACCATCTCACAGATCAGTTGCCTATGTCAACAATATACCTCAAGGCCACAATCACGATCACATAATCCAATTGACCATTTACTCATAAGCAATTCTTTATTAGCCTCAAATACATCCACAACCTCAAATCCATGCTTATGGCTCCTCAATTTCTTCTTATTTCCTTGTGAGCCTCTATCATAGCATCACCCAAGATTATCAACTAAATCGGCACTAGAACCATTAAAGTGTACACAGGTTCAAGCTTATAATCCTCAAGATTCAGTGATCAATGGTTAATCCTAAAGGTCTCACTATCTAACTGTCCTCAAGTCATCACTCATTATCACTCCAAGTCTCAATCAAGTTCGATCGAGCTAACCTTGCTCTGATACCACTTAAACGGGGATGTCACGCCTCGAACACGGCGAGCACGCGAGCATCCCACCTTCGCCGTTGCATTTGATGATCTCCCAGGAACCAACAGCCATTAACTTAAAGACCTATATGAAGCATGCACGCGAAAGCGATGACAACTCCATAAAAACAACTCATCAAGATGACTTAGGACAAGAAAGATGTACACTTCTCATTAAAGCCAAGTCAGGTACAATTCTAACTACAAAGAATATACAGTCTCTAAGGTCTCAATCAAATTAAATCTTCACATCCTCCAAAAACTTCTTCCAATGCCAGTCATGTCTCCATCGTCTAGGACCTGAAAATGTTGTCCCACGACGGGGTGAGATATAATCCCAGTAAGTCAAACCTAACCCTAAACTAGGCTGCCAGTACCTCCAGACATTTTGGAAAACATGGTATTTTGGAATTCAAAATATTTGGCATAGTAAAACAGGGTACTTGTCAAAACTTGGCATTTCAGCACTTTCAAATCAACTCGACTCAGTCAAGAAAATCAAGTTAAGTCTAAGCTTCGTACAATGGCAAGGTTTTTAATCAAAAGCAAGCATTCGACGCCATCTCAAAAAATGAGAATATTTCGAATGCCATTTCATGAATTTCCAGAAAACATATCATTTTCTATCACGCCCTTCCAAGGCCATTTTTATCACATGAGGCGGACTTAAAACTCGCAAGACAACTTTCATTCTTGAGGCAAATTATTCAAATCATGAGGCATTTTCAATTTCTCAAAACCCATTCCTTGAATTTCCAAGAAAACATGTCTTTCCATTTCCGCCCATCCCTTGGAAAACATGTCTTTCCATTTCCGCCCATCCTGGGCCGCCCACTTTGGGGCTGCGAGATGATTCGGTCTCCATATAACCCGTCGGTACATATGAGACTCTCGCGTCCAGACCTAGAGATGATTCGGTCACCATACGACTCTCGACGCCCATTTTCAATCGAGATGAACCGTGTCGGTATGGGACTCTCTAGCCGCACGACCTCGTCAGGTTCAACGGGAATAATTCCTTCCCAATACATTGGCCAAATTATAAATTCTCAGCGATCACACACGCCATTGGCGATCCCACATGCCAGTGCACTTATAATTTTTCCCGGCGATCCCACACGCCATTGGCGATCCTACACGCCAGTGCACTTATGATTTTCCTCGGCGATCCCACACGCCATTTATTCATAAAATTTCAAGTTATAAAGCAGCCTCAAATTTTCGTTCAAAGAAAATAATTCATGTCTCAAAATACTTCATTCAATAACAACTCATGAAATCAACCAATTCATCGCCTACTCGAGGTATTCATTTAAAACGTCCATCAATGGACAAAACACGTTCCACGTTACGAAATTCCCATTAAGAAAACAAGCATCATTTAGCCATTTTCACAAAACTCAAGCTTGACATCAATTTCGATTTCAAAGTCTCTATCAGAGACCTGATTAGTCATCCATGCCCCTCATTACACTCAATTAAAACGGGAGAATTTTTATAAAACATGCCAAGAAGTTCAACCACATTTCACTACCAGATTAGGACTCTTCAAAATCACCTTGATTTCATAGTTCATCATGCCACAAATCAATCAAGCACAACTTGCCAAAACAGGGCAGATTTGGGTTTCCCCGCCCCTCTCACAAAATCAATCCATAAAACCTCTCATTCCAACTCAAAGCTTCGTCCTTTGGTAACCTAACATCCTAATAAAGGTTTAGGAATAACATACCTCAAGCAATTAGCCAAAAATCCCCACCAAACGAGCCTTCTCAATCCTCAAGATCACAGTCAAACGAGAACCGCATGCCATTCTAGGAAGTTCATCAATGTCGAGTCAAAATCCACTCAATTTTTTATTAGAAGCAATTGAACTTCACTTTCATTAAACCATTCTCTCAATCACCAAAAAAATGGCAACTCAGGATGCATTAACAATTGATTAAATACGCGTCAACATCACCATGAACCCTTTATGTATTCGGTTCAAACAGCAATTTATAGGGCAGAATATAACTCGAAGGTTTCGCGCCCAAATTAGTCCTTAAATCATTTTTAAATCCCAATCCACTTCACATACTTTCCACTAACACCTTAATCAACATTATAGGTAGTCCCTTGAGTCAATTTGAATTCAAAACACTCTTATATCAACCCCTAACAGAATCGGTACACAAAGAACATAATCCAAAACAAAATCGATTTTGGGTTCCAACCGCTCAATCGAGCCATGAATCAATTCTAATCCTCAATCCTTCAAAATCAACTTGCTAAGACCTTCCTTTATGGGTTTAGGAAGCTCACCGTGAGATTTGAAGGGGATTGATACCCCAAAGATGTCGAAACAGCCTAATCTCTTCAAAGTCGGAATCTGTCTATTTTTGTACCACCCATAATCAGCCATAAAACTCATTCTAAAATCATCTATTTGTAGCCATAAACCATCTGAACATAGTACTAGATATTATGAAACTCTTCTAAAAAAATTTGAGGTCATTTGGAATTTCTAAGAGCTAGAACCAACACTTCTCCTCAGCTAACTCAGAATCCGTCCGATTTCCTTCCAAAAATCACCATAAATTAATCAGAGCTCCAAAAATCCTGAAACCAATGGGAAAATATCAAGGAAATCTTGAACTAACCTGTGTTGGTTGGCTCACATCAAATAGCCACCAGGAAGGGCCACTCGAGCTGACCGAACAGAAGGCTCAGAAACTGTCTTCTGGAGCAGTTTTGGCTAGTGATGAAAAGAATTAAATTTTGAAGGAAATGGAGGAGGGGAAGGGGTGCACGAATTTTTCAGTATCTAGGGGAGATGTCCTCAAATAATTGGGGTCAATTTGTCAAGATCACAATTAATGGCAATTAGTGCTTGGTTTAACCTTAGGATGACACTTGGCAACCTCCCATTGATTGCTTCATTGACTTTGGCTTCCATTGAATTTCTTTGCCTTCTTCTCCAAGTATTTTCCGCAGCCTCTAAGGATGGGTAAAATGACCATTTTGACCTTTGAAGATCCTTAAGGCAAAGACAAATTGGGCAAGGGGTAAAACGGTCATTTGGCATTTTTCGTCCGAAACTTCATTTTTCTCATTTTGAATGACCATTGGCGAGGCGACGTCAAATTCAATTCAAATGTTGGAATTCCTCAGTGTCCAATGCCCAATCTCGAGATCCAATTTCATGTCGAACTCTCATCGACTGTAATTCCAGTTTATCTCAAACTGACGGGCGACTCTTGTAGGCGCTACGCGTATTGACCTTGGGATTTTTCTCAAGCTGTGGCAACTTTGGTTGTCATGTAATTGCGAGGATTTATCGCTAGCTCTTGAGATCTTGATCATCGGAATCCGATTTAGGAAATTCTCGCAAATTACACATTGGCTAAGGTGAATCACATGCGTCCCAACGTATAACGCTAGCAAGGCATTCCATGATCATTCCTAGATCAATCTCTGCTGGCCCAAAATATTCCCTCGACAATCCTTTTGGTCAAAGCGTCATTTCTTATTCAAAATCCTCAGGTCCACGTACCCGACCTCGCGTCAGTCTTTCCCTTTCGGTCAGTTAACTCGAGAGTGGCCTGCTCCGAGCAAGATACCACTGAAATACACCGATCATTATCCTTCCATTCCATAACCTCGAGAAAGGTCGGAATTCGGAATGTCACATGGAAGGATGGAAAGAGAACTTAATGTCGAAGGCTGGGAAGGAAATCTTAATTAAAGTAGTTGTGCAAGCTCTTCCACAATATGCTATGTCTATATTCAAAATTCCAGTTTCTATATGCCGAGGTATAGAAAAAAAAAATTGCTGCCTTTTGGTGGAAATCCAATGAATCCAAATCGGGTCTGCATTGGACAGAATTTAACTGACGCGTTCTATATCACTTGTTAACAAAATTAGAATCACAATTTTTTTATTAGGTTTGCATCTATCTCATTACCCAGCTTTTAGTTAGTACTGCAATTCTATATATACCACAAAACAATAAAAAAACACAACTCTATCGGCTGTATCCGTAAAAAGCCGGGTAGAGGCGATCGGTTAATTGAGAGGCGGACTGGACATGGTCGATTCTCAACATGCAGAATCGGGAACTAACCCTGTAACCCCGGAACTAGAGGTGTCATTTGTAGTTTATGGTTTCCGCTATAAAAAAATTGAAAAGAACTATGAAACAAACTCACAAGGATCCGGAAGCATACTACTTAGTCAATGCTTTGTCTTCAAGCCTTTTTTTTTTTTGCTAAACACACACACACACACACACACACACACACACACACACACACATAGGGGCAGTTTTGCCTGTTTGGCCCATTCAAGTATGATCGGTACAGTTCCTTCCTAGAAATCGAGCATCGGATCGGATATTCCCGTTCCTGAACTTGAAATCGGGATCCACCATGAATCGGAGAGGGGGGATTCTGAACATAAAGTATGTAATCATCAGAGATGATTAGGGGATTATCTGGCGGCTATTGTTTCCCCAGTTTTCTTGCTTTGGATCGCCATGGGCTTTTTGGGATTCCTTAAACAGTAAAGAAAGAAAAAACAGCACGAGGAAGCAGTTAACTCTAGGGAAAATTAAATGCTATGAAATAGATAATGACAAGTAGGTTAAAAACACTTGAAATGTTTGCTTTGAACCTTAAAATGAACTCATTGTGCATTCAAATGACTCCTCGTTCTTTTTGCTCAATCAGGAACGGTGAGGTAGCGCTATGATAAACAGAAACGATAAAAAGAAAATGACCATATGTTCTAATTGATATAATTCAAAATGTTGTTCACAATTAACAAGTGTGCTCTCAGGATAAACGATACAAACAGATACTAAATAAGCGTACTAGAAACATGATTTAATTGACTCGTTCTACATTATGTGTTAACAAAATGATAATCAACAAACGTTTTTATTAGGTCTGCATCTGTCTATTTACCTAGCTTTGGTTAGCACTGCAATTCCTCATACACATACTTATGACCACAAAACTATCAAAAACACTATGTTGTTCGCTGCATCTATTGGTAGTCGAGTAGGGGTTGATCTGTTGATTGAGTACTGGACTAGACATGGTCGATTTCCAATTTGTGGAATCGGGAACCGACCTGTTACCCTGGAGCTGGTGGTGTTATTTCCTCTTTGACTGCCGAGCAGTGTCGCTCGGCATTTTGAATGCCAAGAAATCAGGCTTGAGGTTTGGAACTTTATGAGGTTTGATTGATGTTCGGATAAACAAGAACATTAAAATGTCAATTAAATTTATTCTCTTAAACAAAAAAAATCAAGTTACTGAATTTTTTAAACAAATCTCGAAATTCAAAAATATCAATTATCCAATAAAGACCTAAAATTCTTAATAATAAACCAAATTCGTAAAAACTTTTTGACAAGCATGTGACACGGTCCAGGAGAAAAATGTTCGTCCAAGAGGGTTTTTGACATGGAAGTAACGACCCTCTCAAAGAAGAAGACCCTGGCGAGTGCTTGAGGAATCTAGAGTATTCCAAAGGCGGGTGATATGGAAATTTCTCGTGTCTGTAATCATCGTGGGTAGTTGGGTAGTTGGCAGATGTAATCTCCACCGTCAGATCAAGGAGGGATCTACGGTCTATAATCCATGAGTCTTTGTATATAAGGGGACCTCCTCCCCCTCATTGTATCATCTCATTCTCACGAGTAATACAATCTAGAGCTTCTCCCTCTAGTTTCTCTCTCTAAAGTGTGGTGAGTTTGAGTGGGAATGGCTAACTTAGGGAACGGAGTCCCTAAGGCCGCACGAGTCTGATTGAGGATCGAGTCTTGAATTGATTGGCCTATGACACATGCACATGTGAACCAAGAACCAAAAAACAAAAACCTATCATAGATAAGAACACATTGACTAACTAATCCTAACATGGAAGTAATGAAAAAACATGACCACAACGACCACATCCACCTATGTACTTGACGACTACAGGCATGAACACGAAAAACAACACACGGGACGCTCCAATTGTCGGAGGATCCACCCATGTCCCAGTGGCGGCGATCTTCATCAAGTAGGCCTCGTGCTCAAGCAGCCTCCAGCGGTCTCAGCGCAGTACCTCCACAGGACCCGCAAATTGTCATAGAAGGGAAAGCTAGTGATGGCGAAGATGGCAAGGGACACCGTGAGGGGCATCCACACGAGGTCTCATGTCATGGACTGCCACCTAGAGACCCTCAGCATAAGGCCCTAGGAGAAAAACTGGAACATGAGACCGTAGCAAGAGCAGATCATGGTCGATGCTGCGGTTGAGCTCCTTCCTTCATTCTCCGTTCGAGACGGCGAGTGGTTTCCTAGAGGGCTTTACTCTCCATCGTCGTGGAGCTCTCTGTGCAGAACCTGAGATAGGGAAGAGAACGATGAAGAAGGCAATGGTGACAGAGTTTTGTGGGGGAAATTTTGAATGGATAGTCTAAAGTCACGGCAGACGATCAGTGTTATGTGGCAGTTGTTGTTTTCCCGGTATTTTGGCTTCGGATCTCTATGGGATTCCTTGAGTATGAAGAAAGAGAAAGCAGCAGATGAGCAGATAATCACAAGTAGATAAACATTTACAATGCTGGCTTAGAAATATCTACGAAGTTTCAAATTTAAAAAAAAACACTTGCAATGCTGGCTTTAATGTTAATAATGAAATCGTTGTACATTCAAATAGCTCATTGTTCCTGTCATTCAAATCAAAATCGCTCTAAAAGCACTCTCGGGTAACCTAAAATCTGGACCGATGAGATAACAATATCGATTATGCGTAATAAACAGAGAAAATAAATAAAACATAAAAAACTTCACATGTTCTAATTGATATGGGTCACAATGTATTTTCACAATTAACAATTCTGTTCTCAGGTTGAAAGATGCACACATATTCTAAACAAGCGAACTAAAACATGATTTAAACGATGCGTTGAGCATCTTGTGTTAACAATAGAGTTAACAACATTACAATCAACAATTTTTTATTAGGTTTTGCATCTATCTAATTATCTACCTTTTAACTATTATTGCAATTCCATATACACATTTGTATAACCACAAAACTATCAAAAGCACTACTCTATGGCTGCATCCGTAAATAATAGGGTAGGGGTGATCGGTTAATTGAGAACCGGACCAGACATGGTCGATTCTCAGTATGTGGAATCGGGAACCGAACTAGCTGTGTTGCTTTTATTTTATGGTTTTCTCTATAAAACATAAAAAGGGTATGAAACAAACTCACAAGAAATCGGAAACATATTGCCCGGACAATGCTTTCTCTTCAAAAATTTTTAATGGTTTCCGCCAAACAAACACACATACATTGGGATGGTTCCGCCAATTTTGTCCAGTCAAGTTCAATCGATAGATTTCCTTCCCAAAATCGAGAATCGGACCGATTATTCCCACTCCCAAAATTTGAAATCGGGAACCACCAAGAATCGTTTAGTTTAGTTCCCAATGTTTATACATTTATATTCTCTAAAATAATATAGCAAAGTCGTAAAAAAATTGAAATTACCAGTAGAAATCCCGATATATATATATAACCTTATTCAGAATATCCATTTTTCTTTTACACATTGCTTCAAAAACCAGGTTGATGACGTTTACTTTAGCTTTGTCACTTGTTATGTGTAGTGTTATCAATTAGTGAGATATGTCCTTATCTTTTTGGCATTCCACTTCTACTATAGATTTCAACCAAAAAAAAACAAACAAACAAACGAACAAAGAACAATCCATTATGTAAGCTTTGATATTTTTTTTACTTAGAGAATATTCAAATGATTAATTTTACGGTCTTTTCGACCTAGTTTTATATATATATATATATTCCTTAATTTGTAAAAGATGTGAAAATTGTTGAGAAACTCAACGATTCTGTCTTGGTTGTCGATTGTTTTTCTTTTCCTTGTATAGAAGATTGTATAGGTGTATACAGGTCATGGAGATTGTACATGCAAATTTCCAAGATGCTAATTGGAATTCTATCTTTGCCTATGTTCATCTTCACACACACCAACGCAATAAGTTAATGTCCCGAACCTTGAAATGTGTCTTTGTTGGATATGGTCTTCATTAAAAAAAAAAAAGGATACGGATGCTATCATCTCCGTACTAAACACATGTTCGTTATTATGGATGTTGTCTTTCATGAAGATATTATGTATTTTTCGGAGTCTGATTTTCAAGGGGAGTATCTAGAGGAAATTCAGACTCTTGTCTATGATTTTTAGGAAGAAATGGTAGAAGTATCTGATAGAAATTTAGGAAACTTGCACTTGAGTGATGATAACTTACACAATGATACAATAAGTGTAGAAGTGGATGAGTTTGAGCCTAGTGGTCAAAACTTGGATTTAAGTGGGAATGAGCATCTAGAAAGCTAGGAAACTTTTGAACCAGAGCTTGAGTCCCTCCCCATTGATACCCCAGACCAATCATTGTCTGAAGCTATTCTTTATACAACATCTGAGTCATCCAAAAGACAGTTACCACAACTTCTCACTAGAGGTATTCCAAAACCTACAAATGAACCTCAACTGTCTAGTAAAGTAAGATATCAATTGAACCATTACATGGCTACCCATCGCTTGTCAAAAACAAATCAGTCATTTGTCAATCAATTACCTACTGCATCTATACCTAACAGTGTGCAGGAAGCCTTAGCCGATCCAAGATGGAAAGCCGCGATGAATGAAGAAATGGCCTCCTTCCAGAAGAACCAAACTTGGTAGCTCGTCGATCGTCCCACGAAAAAAAGAACAGTTGGGTGTTGATGGATCTTTACTGTGAAATACAAAGCTAATGGTACAATTGAATGCTTTAAGACAAGATTGGTGGCAAAAGGATACACCCAAACGTATGGAATTGACTACACCGAAACATTTGCACTTGTAGCCAAAATCAATACAGTCCGGCTCTTATTACCCTTAGATGCAAATTTTGATTGGCCGTTACAACAGTTTGATGTGAAGAACGCATTCCTACATGGTGAACTATCTGAAGAAGTCTACATGGATCTCCCTCCAGGGTGCATGGTGATAGAAAGACAAAATCAAAAGGTGAGCAGGTTGAAGAAATCACTATAGGGTTTAAAATAGTCTCCTACAGCTTGGTTCGAACGATTTACCAAATCCATGACAACCTTTGGTTACAGACAAAGTAACTCCGATCACACATTATTTCTTAAGAGGCAACATGGAAAAATTACTGCACTCATTGTATATGTGGATGACATGATTGTTATAGGAATGATCCAAAAGAAATGAGAGCATTGCAAGGGTACTTGTTCAAGGAATTTGAAATGAAAGGCTTAAGCCCCCTAAAATATTTTCTGGGAAATGAAGTATCTCGATCAAGCAAAGGAATCTTTCTATCTCAAAGAAAGTATGCCTTAGATCTACTACTTGAAGCAGGTTTGAAGTTATGTATTGAGACAAAGCAAGTACCGGTGGATAGGAAGAGATACCAGAGACTTGTTGGAAGATTGATGTACTTAGCTCACACAAGACCAGATCTTGCCTATGCTCTGAGTATCGTTAGTCAGTTCATGCATAATCCCGGTGAGAAACATATGAATGCAGTCATGCGCATTTTGAGGTATCTAAAGTCTGCTCTAGGAAAGGGAATTCTATTCTCTAAAAGAACGAACAATCAAAGTATTGAGATATATACAGATGTTGATTGGGCAGGAGTAGTTGAAGATAGGCGATCTACTTTGGGATACTTTACCTTTGTAGGTGGGAACCTAGTGACATGGAGAAGCAAGAAACAAAATGTTGTTGCACGATCTAATGCAGAAGCTGAGAACAGAGGAATAACCTTAGGAATTTGTGAAGCACTTTGGTTGAAGTTTCTCTTACAGGACCTAGACTACTCCCCAGAGCAACCAATTCAACTATACTGCGACAACAAAGATGCATGTGACATAGCCCATGATGCAGTTCAACATGACCGTACAAAGCACGTTGAGGTGGATAGGTTCTTCATTAAGGTGAAACTAGACGAAAAGACTATGGAACTTTCAAAGATTAGATCAGAAGATCAATTAGTTGACATCTTTGCCAAAGGGTATCCAATCAAGTGCTCTCAAATTTCTTAAACAAGTTGGGCATGTGTAACATCTATGCACCCACTTGAGGGGAAGTGTTGAGATAGTCAATCATTCTGTCTTGGTTGTCGATTGTTTTTCTTTTCCTTGTATAGAAGATTTTATAGGTGTATATAGGTCATGGGGATTGTACATGCAGATTTCCAGGATGCTAATTGGAATTCTAGTGCTATATATACAATATATTTGACCAGTCAATGGAGAAGATTGAGAATCAATTTATCATCCTTGTCCTTTCTTCAAAAATATCTGATATTATTGGAAATCGTGCATTTTTTTTCTCATGGAAAACATCAACAATGCAATTGAGAAATAAACAAATCATATCCGATAACTAATCACAAGAAATAGGGTGCGATTTTTTCGCGAAAAATAAAGTATTTAAAAATATTTTTTTAAAAGATTGATTCTAGACATGCAGACATTCCATACTGGGTCGGCTGCAGATGAAGAGCTCGAATCAGGAAATGGGTATAGTAGAATCCCTTGTATTCCTCATCATGAAAAGAATCTGATGGCCGGTGACGTGAAACCTTGAGCTGAGGGATGGATCTGTTGTTTGAGCTTGTGGTACATCCAAGCAATTCACCAACTCACCAAGCTGTATGACTAGTTGAAGTCCCGAGTTGAGATGCTCGGTGTTTAATGATGTTCATCTGCACTATGCACAGTATTAGCTGTTTCGACGGTCATAGTGGACGAAACAGATACGAATGGCGAGCCTAGATTTTGACTGTACTGGTCAGTGTGTTCTGCGATTTTCTACCTGGTGAAAATTGTTCTTAGATCATATAGACGGTTTCGCATGGTCGACAACAACGGCGACAGTTGCTCACATCCACAAATAAAGCGGTAGATATGTCGTTTTTGTCGCGATCTGCTAAACAGAACTTGTACCTTAGCTGTATGGTGCTTCAAATGATAAGTAACCCAACGCAATTTATTGTTTTTCAACTCGTGCAATTAAATCCTTTGATCAAATCAATGTCGTGCCATTTTCAGTGTGGCGGAATTGACACATAGGAAATTATAACATGCCGCAAAAAACATCTAATGGTGACATTCGTCGGTGTATATGAAGTACATGATGACAAAGGAGGAGGAGAAAATGAAAGAGAACACGATACGACACACTAGGATTGGTGGAGCTGCCCACCACCTAGTGCTGATGGCGACAATCTCCACCAAGTAGGTGTCGTGGTCCATACCGAGCTCGACAAACCATGTCAACAACGGACCATGATGCCGTCGACGCTGCGGCCAAGCTCCTTCATTCTTCGTCCAAGGCGGTCGGCACTATGCCGGAGGGCCACATTAGCAGGATCCCCTGCCACTAGGGCAGGGGGTCCGGATCAGATTATGGACAGTTGGGATTTTCTTAAAGTGAAGAAAGAGAAAGTAGGACAAAGTAGATAATGATTATTGCTAGCAAAATTAAAAAGAGATTCATTATAAAAAAAAAAAAAAGAGATTGTTCATGTCATTAAATAGATCTATTGAATTTCAAAAATGAAAAAAAAGAAATTTAACATTTCCGCTTTGAAGTAAATAATCAAATCATTATGCATTCAAATGGCTTATCGTTTCTTTTCCACTCAAATGAAGTAGCGTTTGAACACACTCTAGTGATCTAAAATCAGGACCGATGACGTAATGACATCGATTATGCATCATAAACAGACGAAATTAAGAAAAGATAAAAAGAAATCACACATTCTAATTGATATGTGTCATAATGTTGTTCACTATTAATAAGTGTACTCTCACAGAAGATACAAACATATTCTAAACAAGCGTACTAAAAATAGAATTTAACTGACGCGTTCTATATCACATATTAACAAAATTACAACCACAAATTTTTTTTATTAGGTTTGCATCTATCTCATTACCCAGCTTTTAGTTAGTACTGCAAATCTATATATACCACAAAACAATCAAAAACACTACTCTATCGATTGTATCCGTAAATAGCTGGGTAGAGGCGATCGGTTAATCGAGAGCAGGATTGGACATGGTCGATTCTCAACCTGCAGAATCGGGAACTAACCCTGTAACCCCGGAACTAGCGGTGCTATTTTTATTTTATGGTTTCTGCTATAAAAAATTGAAAAGAACCATGAAACAAACTCACAAGGATCCGGAAGCATACTACTTAGTCAATGCTTTGTGCATTCAAATGACTCCTCATTCTTTTTGCTCAATCAGGAACGGTAAGGTAGCGCTATGATAAACAGAAAAGATAAAACGAAAATGACCATATGTTCTAATTGGTATAATTCATAATGTTGTTCACAGTTAACAAGTGTACTCTCAGGATAAAGGATACAAACAGATACTAAATAAGCATACTAGAAACATGATTTAATTGACGCGTTCTACATTACGTGTTAACAAAATGATAATCAACAAACTTTTTTATTAGGTCTGTATCTGTCTAATTACCTAGCTTTGGTTAGCACTGCAATCCACATACACATACTTATGACCACAATACTATCAAAAACACTATGTTGTTCGCTGCATCTATTGGTAGTCAAGTCGAGGTTGATCTGTTGATTGAGTACTGGACTAGACATGGTCGATTTCCAATTTGTGGAATCGGGAACCGACCTGTTACCCTGGAGCTGGTGGTGTTATTTCCACTTTGACTGCCGAGCAGTGTCGCTCGGCATTTTGAATGCCGAGCAACACCTAAAATGGTAATTATGTTTTTTTAAACCTATTTTGGTAATTTTTATTTTATTTTATATTAAATTGAAAAAAAAGCCCTTCGCCCACCCTAACCATCACCTCAATAGGTACCAACCCGTTGCTCCGCATTACAGAGAGGAGAGGTGTCGGCGAGAGAGAGAGAGAAAGAGAGAAGATCGGTGACATTTTTGCCCTTAAAAAATTATAAGTTTCCCACCTTATCTCCGGACACGCGAGTCCCTTGCGTGTCCGTTCCGTTGAATGCTTTTCAAAGCTCGAACATGCGTTGACTGCGTGTCCGAGCGAGTCCGGACGTGTGTGGCACGTGTCGGTGTCCGACACATGTCGGACACGCGAAAAAGGATGTGGGAGGTGTGTCCGTGCTACATAGGTTGAAAATGACACATTTACTTGGTTCTTTAAAGGGTTTGTGGAAGAGCGTTCTCCATATCGGTATCTACTAAAGAATAAATAATACATGAAAATTCAGGGCATTTTTTTCGAAAATAGGTCCAAATTTTGTTACCAAATTAGAGTTAATTTTTATTTGCTAATTTGGGGCCCGCGCAGCAATCAAAGTGCCGGATGGGCCCCATACGAGAGTCCAAGTGCCGGACAGGCCCGTGCGGCAGTTTAAGTGCTGCACGGGCCCATGCGGCACTTTTTTTTCTTTCATTTTCTTAACGTTTAACTGCCCTGTAGGTCCTAAATTGATAAATAAAAAAATTAATCCTAATTTGATCAATTTTTTGAAATTATTTTCGACAAAAGCCCGAAAATTCACAACTATCTCCAAAGTTGGAATATCTTTTGAATGTAGGTGCATACCGGGAAAAAAAAAAAGAGGAAGGGAAGAATTGGAGCTTGAGGTACCAGCCATAAAGCTTAGAGCGGGCAATTTTCTAAATTAATTTTTTTAAAAAAATATTTATCAATTTAATATTAAAAAAATATTTACCGAATTGGGTGCCACTCGGCAATTGGGCCGCCGAGCAGCACCCAAAATGGGACTTGGGCCCCAATCGGCGGCCCAATTGCCGATTTGGGCCGAAATTTATTTATTCTTTTTTTTTCAATGGATTCGTCTCGAAAAATTATGCGAAATCAAAAAAAAAATTCCCTTCCAAACGGAAACCCTAGCGATGAGATATGCCATTTCAAAGTATTATTCCATCGGATTTTTAAAACTTTGCTAATTTAGACATCCATTTAAATGAGTAAATTATAAAAGTATCAATTAAATAGTAAATTATATTGAAATTACGTAAACTTTGAGGAAAAAAAAAAGTTCCACCATTAAAATTGACTTTTAAATTCCCTCAAAGTTTACGTAATGTCAATATAATTTATTATTTAATTAAAAGCTTTTATAAAAAAATATAAATTAAAAGTCAATTTTAATGGTGGAATATTAATTATATGGTGCTTTTTTTCCCTCAAAGTTAATATAATTTCAATATAATTTATTATTTAATTAAAAAAATTATTAAAAAAAATATATAAATTAAAAGTCAATTTCAATGGTGGAATATGAATTATGTAGTTCTTTTTTCCATCAAAGTTTACGTAAGTTCAATATAATTTATTATTTAATTAAAATTTTTATTAAAAAATATAAATTAAAAGTCAATTTTAATGGTGGAATATTAATTATGTAGTTATTTTTTTCCTCAAATTTTACGTAATTTCAATATAATTTATTATTTAATTGATACTTTTATAATTTACTCCTTTAAATGGATGCCTAAATTAACAAATTTTTAAAAATTCGATGGAATAATACTTTAAAATGGCATATCTCATCGCTCGGGTGTCCGTTTGGAACGAATTTTTTTTTTAGTTCGCATAATTTTTCGAGACGAATTCATTGAAAAAATAGAAAAAAATTGGCTTCAATCGGCAATTGGACCGCCGATTGATTGCCGATTAGGGGGCCCCAATCCCCCAATCGGCAATTGGACCGCTGATTGGGGCCCAAGTCCCATTTTAGGTGCCGTTTGGCGGCCCAATTGCGGAGTGGCACCCAATTTGGTAATTTTTTTTAATATTAAATTGGTAAATATTTTTTTAAAAAAATAAATTTGGAAAATTGCCCGCTTAGAGCACTAAGGCTTAGAGCACTGAGGTGAGGGGACTCTAGGGATAATTAAAAAAATTAAAAAAATAATAATAACGAATTGACAATGAAACGTACTTTTTCAATAACTTTTCCTGAGATTTAAGGCTCAGAATTCACGATACTTAGTCGTGTTCCGGTTTTTAAGCAATGATAATGTGCATTTCATCAAAATAAAAGTAAGAAAAACGTGGCCGCGGAGTTAGCTATGCCATCTCCCACAAATTTTGTTTTCTTTCGTGAACAATCACTACGTGCAAACGAGCACTATCAATAGCATAAATTCGTAGGAATATCCTCCAAAATTATGAGCCAAAAAAACAAAAAAAAAAGCCGTTTTCTGATACGAAGCTGATCGGGCATCCGACAAAAAAAAAAGCACCGGATTGATTTTCTCGTACCCTTCATTCTCATTTCCGCATTTTTTGATTTTTTTCAAGAAGAAATCTGGCTTAAGATTTGGAACTATAAGAGGTTTGATTGATGTTAGGATAAACAAGAACATTAAGCAGACCTTATGCTCAAGCAGCCTCCAGCGGTCTCAGCGCAGTACCTCCACAGGACCCGCAGATTGTCGTAGAAGGCAAAGCTGATGATGGCGAAGATGGCGAGGTTTCGCGAGGGGCATCCACACGAGGTCGCATGTCATGGATTGCCACCTAGAGACCCCAAACATAAGGCCCTAGGAGAAAAACTAGAACATGAGATCGTAGCAAGAGCATATCATGGTCAATGCGGCGGTCGAGCCCCTTCCTTCATTCTCCGTTCGAGACGGCGGGTGGTTTCCTAGAGGGCTTTACGCTCCATCGTCGTGGAGCTCTTTGTGCAGAACCTGAGATAGGGAAGAGAATGATGAAGAAGGCGATGGTGATAGGGTTTTATGGGGGAAATTTTGAATGGACGGTCTAGAGTCATGGCAGACGATCAGTGTTATGTGGCAGTTGCTGTTTTCTCGGTATTTTCGCTTCGAATCTCTATGAGATTCCTTGAGTATGAAGAAAGAGCTAGCAGCAGATGAGCAGATAATCACAAATAGATAAACATCATCACTAGAAAAATAATAAAGTGATTGTTAATGTCCTTAGAAATATCTATGAAGTTTCAAAATTAAAAAAAAAAAACACTTACAATGTTAGCTTTAATGTTAATAATGAGATCGTTGTGCATTCAAATAGCTCATTGTTCAAGTCATTCAAATCAAAATCGCTCTAAAAGCACTCTCTGGTAGCCTAAAATCTGGACCAGTGAGATAGCGATATCGATTATGCATAATAAACAAAGAAAATAAATAAAAGATAAAAAACTTCACATGTTCTAATTGATATGGGTCACAATGTTGTTTCGCAATTAACAATTCTGTTCTCAGATTGAAAGATGCAAACATATTCTAAACAAGCGTACTAAAACATGATTTAAACGACGCGTTGAACATCTTGTGTTAATAATAGAGTTAACAAAATTACAATCAACAATTTTTTTTTAGGTTTGCATCTATCTAATTATCTACCTTTTAACTATTATTGCAATTCCATATACACATTTGTAGGCCCGATACCCAAGAAAACCTCCGACTTTAGCATTTGTGACAATTATATCCAAAACTTTTTTGTCTCATAAAAAACCTCTAACTTTTACTTTTGTCCCAATTCTATCCAAAACTTTTACTTTTGTCCCAATTCTATCCAAAATTTTTACTTTTGTCCCAATTTTACCGGCCTAGTACCAAAAAAACTCATCGACTTTCACTTTTATCCCAGTTCTACCACCGTCGACTTTTTATTCATAATCACCATTAGTTAACCTACGCGACTCGAATTTTCTTGCCAAATTTACAAATGAATTTTTGAAATTTAGAAACAGTAGGTTGCAGAAACGACGAGATTTTAAAAAATCCGTCGGAATATCTCTATGTCTAGCCGTTCTTTGGGCAATGCCGAAAAGAATACGAAATGTGTCGTTTTTAGTGACTATATATCTCTCAGCAATACAGGGGTAGCAAACAGAAGAGAAATTCAAAAAAATTTCATGTCAGTGTTGCCGAGGTGTAATTCATTAATGACGTAACAATGTCACGTAAGATTAACTAACGATGATTATAGATGGAAGGCTAACGGTGGTAAACTTGAGACAAAAGTAAAAGTTGAGGATTTTTTTGGTACTAGGCCTATAAAATTGGGACAAAAGTAAAAGTTTTGAATAGAATAGGGACAAAAGTACAAGTTTGGAATAAAATTGGGATAAAAGTAAAAATTGGGGGTTTTTTTGGTACTATGCCAATAAAATTGGGACAAAAGTAAAACTTTTGAGTAGAATTGGGATAAAAGTAAAAGTTAAGGGTTTTTTTATGAGACAAAAAAAAATGGATATAATTGACACAAATGCTAAAATTGGAGGTTTTTTTGGGTATTAGGCCCACATTTGGAATCGGGAACCGAACTAGCTGTGTTATTTTTATTTTATGGTTTCCACTATAAAACATAAAAAAAAGGTATGAAACAAACTCACAAGAAATTGGAAACATATTGCTCGGAAGATGCTTTCTCTTCAAATTTTTTTTAATGGTTTCAACTAAACAAACACACATACACTGGGATGGTTCCGCCAATTTTGTCTAGTCAAGTTCAATCGATAGATTTCCTTCCCAAAATCGAGAATCGGACCGATTATTCCCAGTCCAAAAATTTGAAATCGGAAGCCACCAAGAATCGTTTAGTTTAGTTTTCATTGTTTATACATTTATATTCTCTAAAATAATTTAGCAAAGTCGTAAAAAAAATTGAAATTACCAGTAGAAATCCCAATATATATATAAAACCTTATTCAGAATCTCCATTTTTCTTTTACACATTGCTTCAAAAACCAGGTTGATGATGTTTACTTTAGCTTTGTCACTTGTTATGTGTAGTGTTATCAATTAGCGAGATATGTCCTTTTCTTTTTGGAATTCCACTACTACTATAGGTTTCAACCAAAAAAACAAACAAGCAAACAAACAAAGAACAATCCATTATGTAAGCTTTGATATTTTTTTTACTTAGAGAATATTCAAATGATTAATTTTACGGTCTTTTCGACCTAATATATATTCCTTAATTTGTGAAAGATGTGAAAATTGTTGAGAAAGTCAACGATTTTGTCTTGGTTGTCGATTGTTTTTCTTTTCGTTGTATAGAGATTGTATAGGTGTATAAAGGTCATAGAGATTGTACAGGCAAATTTCCAAGATACTGAATTCTGTCTTTGCCTATGTTCATCTTCACACACCAACGCAGTAAGTTAATGCCCCGAGCCTTGAAATGTGTCTTTGTTGGATATGGTCTTCATAAAAAAGGATATAGATGCTATCATCCCCCTACTAAACACATGTTTGTTACTATGGATGTTGTCTTTCATGAAGATATTATGTATTTTTCGGAATTTGATTTTCAGGGGGACTATCTAGAGTAAATTCAGACTCTTGTATATGATTTTGAGGAAGAAATGGTAGAAGTATCTGATCGAAATATAGGAAACTTGGACTTGAGTGATGACAACTTACACAACGATACAATAAGTGTAGAAGTGGACGAGTTGGAGCCTGGTGGTCAAAACTTGGATTTAAGTGGGAATGAACATCTAGAAAGCCGGGAAACTTCTGAACCAAAGCTTGAGTCCCTCCCGATTGATACACCAAACCAATCATTGTCTGAGACTATTCTTTATACAGCATCTGAGTCATCCAAAAGACAATTACCACAACTTCTCACCAACGGTATTCCAAAACCTACATATGAACCTCAATTGTCTAGTAAAGTAAGATATCACATGAACCATTACATGGCTACCCATCGCTTGTCAAAAACAAATCAGTCATTTGTCAATCAATTATGTACTATATCTATACCTAACAGTGTGCAGGAAGCCTTAGCCGATCCAAGATGGAAAGCCGCGATGAATGAAGAAATGGCCTCCTCACAGAAGAACCAAACTTGGGAGCTCGTCGATCGTCCCACGAAAAAGAACAGTTGGGTGTCGATGGATCTTTACTGTGAAATACAAAGCTGATGGTACAATTGAATGCTTTAAGGAAGATTGGTGGCAAAAGGATACACCCAAACGTATGGAATTGACTGCACCGAAACATTTGCACCTGTAGCCAAAATCAATACAGTCCGGGTCCTATTACCTTAGATGCAAATTTTGATTGGACGTTACAACAGTTTGATGTGAAGAATGCATTCCTACATGGTGAACTATCTGAAAAAGTCTACATGGATCTCCCTCCAAGGTGCATGGTGATAAAAAGACAAAATCAGAAGGTGTGCAAGTTGAAGAAATCACTATATGGAATAAAATAGTCTGCTAGAGCTTGTTTCGGACGATTTACCAAATCCATGACAACCTTTGGTTACAGACAAAGTAACTCTGATCACACATTATTTCTTAAGAAGCGACATGGAAAAATTACTACACTCATTGTATATGTGGATGACATGATTGTTATAAGCAATGATCCAGAAGAAATGAGAGCATTGCAGGAGAACTTGTTTAAAGAATTTGAAATGAAAGACTTAAGCCCCTAAAATACTTTATGGGAATTGAAGTATCTCGATCAAGCAAAGGAATCTTTCTATCTCAAAGAAAGCATGCCTTAGATCTACTACTTGAAGCCGGTATGTCTACCTGCCAACCAACTTACACCCCAGTTGAAGCAGGTTTGAAGTTCTGTATTGAGACAGAGCAAGTACCCATGGATAGGGGGAGATACCAGAGACTTGTTGGAAGATTGATGTACTTAGCTCACACAAGACCATATCTTGCCTATGCTCTGAGTATCGTTAGTCAGTTCATGCATAATCCCGATGAGAAACATATGAATGCAGTCATGCGCATTTTGAGGTATCTAAAATCTGCTCCAGGAAATGGAGTTCTATTCTCTTAAAAGAATGAACAATCAAAGTACTGAGATATATACGGATGTTGATTAGGCAGGAGCAGTTGACGATAGGCGATCTACTTTGGGATACTTTACCTTTGTAGGTGGGAACCTAGAGACATGGAGAAGCAAGAAACATAATGTTGTTGCACGATCTAGTGCAGAAGCTGAGTATAGAGGAATGGCCTTAGGAAATTGTGAAGCACTTTGGTTGAAGTTTCTCTTACAGGACCTAGACTACTCCCTAGAGCAACCAATTCAACTATACTGCGACAACGAAGCTGCATGTGACATAGCCCATAATTCAGTTCAACATGACCGTACAAAGCATGTTGAGGTGGATAGGTTCTTCATTAAGAAGAAACTGGACGAAAAGACTATGGAACTACCAAAGATTAGATCAGAAGATCAATTAGCTAACATCCTTACCAAAGGGTATCCAATCAGGTGCTCTCAAATTTCTTAAACAAGTTGGGCATGTGTGACATCTATGCACCAACTTGAGGGAAAGTGTTGAGATAGTCAACAATTCTGTCTTGGTTGTCGATTATTTTGCTTTTCCTTGTATAGAAGATTGTATAGGTGTATACAGGTCATGGAGATTGTATATGCAGATTTCCAGGATGCTAATTGGAATTCTAGTCCTATATATACAATGTATTTGATCAGTCAATGGAGAAGATTGAGAATCAATTTATCATCCTTGTCCTTTCTTCAAAAATATCTGATATTATTGGAAATCGTGCATTTTTTTCTCATGGAAAACATCAACGATGCAATTGAGAAATAAACAAATCATATCTAATAACTAATCACAAGAAATAGGGTGCGATTGTTTCACGAAAAATAAAATATTTTAATTTTTTTTTTAAAAGATCGATTATATCGTTTATAAAAATAAATGAACGAAAAGTATTTTTATACTTCATGAGAATATTTAAATATAAGTTATTAAAAATAGTAAAAGTATCTTTTATTGACTAATTATTTCAAGCGATGTAAGCGATTATTTATAAGTAAATAATTTTTAAATTATTTCTTTTTTGTGAAATAAACGAAGTCTATATATTAAGATTTTCTCGAAGTTGAAAAGCAAGGAAAAGGCTGACATCGAAAAAGAAAATAAATGGCTCCGGCTATGTTATGTTTCCATACCCAGCAGCATGCAGTTCACAAATTAACCTACGGATTAGCCATTTTTGTGTTTATTGTGTTGGACATTGGGCACGGCTTCGCAAAAGAATAATTTTCTCCTCAATTGACCTGAAAAGTAAATCCCATCAATGGGCGGATCCCCCACGGGGCCCGTCAAACACAAAGGTCAAATATGCAACGTGGTCCAAGAACTTTTAATTTGTTCGATATATTCCCTAAACATTTGGTACATGTCCAATGTACTCCATAGACTATATGATTCAATATTGTCATTTCATTAGTTCATGTTTGAGGGCAATATCAAATATTTTCATATAATGTAGGGATTAAATTGATCATATGCCAAAAGTTTAGGAACCACACAAGAGACAACATTGCACATCTGGCTAAAGTTTAAGGATCACATTGAACAAATTGAAAGTTCAGAAATCACATTGCACATTGGGTCAAAGTTCAAAGACCCTTCGTTCCATTTTTCTTAAGTAAAAAAAAAAAGAAAAGGGTTTCTTTTTTTTTTTGTCATGATTCAATTGTCCTGGCGGACGAATAGGTCGAGTTGAAACTTAAGCTACATGTGTACCCGCATCCACCTATTTTTGTGGTCTGTCCTCTATGTACTCTGTTTAGCCACGTTCTTTCTGCGTCCATCCCATGACTACATACTAGAGTGACTCGAAATGGCGGGGGCTATGCTCACAACCTAGCCACCCTCCTCAATCAACGCCCTAATATTGACCAAAACCAGGATATTTTGAAGTCTAGACATGCTATCAGTTTAAGACATTACGGCTAGGTTTGAGCATAAACAGTTTCGAACTCTGGAAGCTAAGCTCTACAACACACACATGGGACTTATTGAAGCAAAGGAAAGATAGTGGAGGGCTAGGGTTACACACACACACACACACACACACACACACACACACACACACACACATGGGACTTATTGAAGCAAAGGAAAGATAGTGGAGGGCTAGGGTTCAAGGACTTACTTACTTTCAACAGGGCAATGCTAGGAAAACAAGCTTGGAGAATTGCACAATCTCCATCGGCTCTCTGGTGCAAGATACTGAAAGGCCTATACTTCCCTCAATCTGACTTTTGGCATGCAGTAAAGGGATCAAGACCATCTTGGGGATGGCAAAGCTTAATAATGGGAAGAGATGCTATATCTAATGAAGTGATGTGGTCAGTAAGGAATGGGAATCAAATCAGGATAAGAGAGGATAGATGGATGAAGAAAGGCATAATCGGAGGACCGACAAATTGGAATGAACCACAGCTTGCTGCAGATTTAATCAATTCGGAGGAAGCCCTGTGAAAAGATCAAACACTGAACCAATTATTTGATGAACAAACAGTGGCTAAAATTCTAGCCCCCTTACAGATAGGTAATGAAGCAGATAAATTAGTTTGGACAGAAACTAGAGATGGGAATTATTCAGTTAAAAGTGGTTATAACTATCTCAGAGCTTTAGAGGTCAAACAGAATGCAAATCAAGCATCCTCGTCCTACCAAGTTCCAAAGACACAATGGAACAAGGTATGGAATATGAAAACTTTCCCAAAGATTAGAATTTTCATGTGGAGTGTATGTCAAAATGCACTTCCTACCGGTGAAAACCTATTCAAGAGAAGAATCTTACCGGAGCCGCTTTGCCCACTGTGCCGATGCGCACCAGAAACCATGGAGCATCTTCTTCTCCTCTATAACTGGACAAGCGACGTGTGGTCCGATCCTGCACTAGGAATTCAGATCTCGCATCTTGGTCTAAACAGAATAGAGGATTGGCTTCTCAATTTTAAAAACCTCTCTTCGATCCCCCCATCATTTGAGTTACTGGCCATCACTTTGTGGAATATATGGGTGTCCAGAAACAATGCAATCTTTCGAGGACAAAAACCAGGGGCAAAGATGACAGTGGAATCTGCGGTAGCCATGCACAAAAACTTCAAAAGATGGAACCCAAAGTGCAAAGATTTTACTCCAAACCCATAAAGCTCACCTGCTACATGGCAACCTCCGGAACAGGGTAACCTCAAGTGGAATTGCGATGGCTCTTTTGTGGAAGGCTCAACTGAGGGTGCCATTGCTAGCGTATGTCGAGATTCATCAGGCAAGATCGTGGACGGAATTGAAAAATCAGTGAGAGTATCATCGGCTTTGCAGGCGGAAGCCCTAGCTCTACTTGAAACCCTAAAGCTCATTCTTAGTCGATCTGAAGCAACGAGAGGAAAGTACACTGTTGAATCTGACAATTCCAACTTGATAAGCTTTCTTTCAAGTACACTTCATCCTTCGTGGGAAGTTGCTCCTCTAATTGCAGAGTGTAAGGCTGCGTATGGATGGTGGCTGGGGAAACTGTTTCTGTTCCAAAAGTGTTTCGGGAACACTTTTGGAGCAGAAACGCGTATGGTTCAAAAGTGTTCCGAAAGTGTTCTGCGGAACACTTTTGTGCCAGGGAACACTTTTGAAGGAACAAAAAAAACTTGCTTCTGGGATTTTGGAACACTTTTTGGAACACTTTTGAAACCACAATCCATCGTCGCCGACGCGATTACCACTTGTCGCCTAGCTAAAAGCCGGCCGTCGACGGTCGCCAACCGCCGTCGCCGGCCGCCTTTCGCCGTCGCCGACCGCCTTCCGCCGTCGCCGGCCGCCGGCCACCTTCCGCCGTCCTCCGGCCGCATGCCGCCGTCCGCCGCAGCCGGCCGCCGTCGCCGCCGCCGGTCGTAGGCCGCCGTCGCCGCCGCGGCCGTCGGCCGCCGTCGCCGCCGCCGGTCGTAGGCCGCCGTCGCCGCCGCGGCCGTCGGCCGCCGTCGCCGCCGCCGGTCGCTGTCGCCGATTGCCGGCCCCGTCGCCGGCCTCCGGCCCAGTCGCCGGCCTCCGGCCGCCGCCGTCGATCGCCGTCGCCGGCCGCCCGCCGCCGCCGGTCGCCGTCGCCCGCCGCGGTCGCCGGCCGCCGCCGGTCGCCGTCGCCCGCCGCGGTCGCCGGCCGCCGCCGGTCGCCGTCGCCCGCCGCGGTCGCCGGCCGCCGCCGGTCGCCGTCGCCGGCCGCCGTCGCCCGCCGCAGTCGCCGGCCGTCGTTGCCTGTCCCCGGCCGCCGTCGCCGCTGCCCATCGCCCGCCGCCGCCGGTCGCCGCCGCCCATCGCCCGCCGCCGGCCGTCGCCCACCTCCGGTCGCCGGCCGCCGCCGGCCGCCGCCGATCGCCGGTCGGCGACTGAAAAAAGTGTTTTTTTTTAAATTACCAAACGCGTTTTTTTCCTAAAAATCGTAATTTTGAACAGAAACAAAAAAAAATGTTTCTGTTCAAAAAATGCTCCCTGGAACAGAAACGCTACCATACGCAGCCTAAGTCTCTATTATCTCAAATACCTGAAGCCCGTTTGGCCCACTGTTATGCCCTTCCTTGTAATTGGGCCTCTAGACCTCCCCAAGCTCTCTGGCATCTTGTTTGCTCGGACGCTTTTTTAAGTTCTAATTGGGCTCGCCCTTAGATTAATGAAAAGTTTTTTCCGACCAAAAAAAAAATTGTTAGATATTGAAGCATATTTGAGCCTCATTTTGTAATCTTTGATTCCATAGTAGATTTTGCTTCTCCTCTCTCTCGTGGTTTTTCCCGTAAGGATTTTCACGTAAATCTTTGTATTCTTTTTTTCTTCTCAGTTTCAATTTCATTTTAGTTTCCGCATTGTCATAACAAAGAGAAAGACAAAAAAAGAAGAAAAGGAAAAAAATTTAAAACAGAAAAAGACGAAAACGCCCTTCAGTCAGACCCTTTTTTTAATAAATATGGTAATTCAAGTCCTTATTTGAAAACAATATCCACTTGAGGCCATTATTTGAGAAAATCATATCACTTCAGGCCCTTAATCGAAATCTCTCCCCCTTTTTCCCCCTTTTTGGTCGAATGTTGAAGGCAGGTTAGAGGCCAAGTAAAACATGCTATATGCCAACACCTATATTTACACTAAAAATATACCAAATGCATCATAACTTAAATTAGTTTATTGATTGTATATATTCCTAAGATATGATTTATAACTAAAAAATCCAAATTATCACTAGAACACAATAATTTTATTGTACTTTGTCGTTCATCATTTTTGTGCCGATTTTTTATAGTATGATTACAAATTGAAATAACAACAAACATTTCGATTAACCACAAGTAGACAACAACACGACCATCACAAATTCCACGATAATATTACCTCAGTATGCGATTTTGAGCCGAGATATGGGAGAGAAGAGAGGAAGTCCAACTGGCATCACCCATAGGGGTAAGCGGTTCCCGATCCGGTCCGGTTTCCTTCAAGAACCGGGAACCAGACCAATGGTCCCGATTCTCATTTTTCGGAACCGTGGACCGGACCGGACCGGCCACCCCAAGAACCGAGAACCGGACCGGACCATCAGTCCGGTCCAATTCAGGTCCGGTTCCAAGGAACCAAAAACACAATTAAATTCCATTTAAGAATATGACGGAAACATCTCCCGGTACAACCAACGGTGAGAAGATAGTTGAGAATATGATGAAAACATCTTCCGCTTGAGTTTCATTCAACCAGTTGAAAATTCAATGATTTTTCATGTCTATTTTTTCCGTCACCCACCAACTCTGGCGCAGTTCTAGAAGGTAGTGTTCCATCTCATTTTGAAGCAATCAAATATAGAACGAGTACGTGAAACAGTAAAATTATATCATGGTTAGACTCATTTGTCCATCTAATCTCTAATTGCTTCCTTTCACCCTGAAAAGTCATTGCATTTCCTTGTTATAGATTAGGGGCCAGGACTTTATACAATGTCTACTTTGATAGATCTTTTTTGTGCTTGAAAATTCGACCGTTCTGATCTGGTTCTATGGCCCTAGAACCGGGAACCGAACCGCTCAATCACCGATTCTAATTTTAGTAACTGGGAATCGGACCGGACACCTCTAGAACCAGGAACCGGGAACTGGACCATCTGTCTGGTCTGGTCCGGTTTGGGTGGTCCGATTTGCTCACCCCTAATCACCCATGCATGGATTTGTCTCCCATGATCTCTCATACTACATAGGATGAGGTTTTTGACCATATATGCCAATCTGATTTTCCCTATAGTTTAATCTAATTACTTTTTTTCGAAATATTGGAGAAGAAATAAAATAGTAATTTAAAGAGGTAAAAATTTGATGTTACTGAATAAATGTATGGATCTCCTCAATCAATTGATTCCATATTCAGCAACGTTTTGTGATCGAACCAATTAAGAAAAAGTTAAATCAGTTAATGTTATAGAGTTTCTTAGAATAGGAAGAGACGCCATCTGTAGTGTGGCGTTCCTAAGATGGGGCATATCTCGAGTCTTCTTAGGCTCAGTTTGTTTCGCAAAAAATGAAGTTTTCTAAAAAATATTTTACAAAAAGCCATTTTTTAAGAAAACAATATATTTTTTATATTCGGCTGAAACCTAAAAATGACCTGAAAAATATTTTTTGCCATCTAGTAACAAAAATTCAATATGATTTAATAAATTTTATTTTTATCTTTATTTTTTACTTTAGTTTTATTTTTTATTTTTAATTATATTTTATTTTTTCTCTTTTATTATTGTTATTTTCTCTTTTCTTTTCTTTTTTTTATAGCCAGCAAGATCGAGCAAGGTCAAGCCTTGCCAGATCTAGCAACTTCTAGCCTTGCTTCCCTCTATTGATGCTCAAGCTTGCCAATTACCGGCCTAAGAAGAAGGGAAACGAGGGGGAAAAAAAGCAAAGAGACAAAATAAAAATTTCATTTAAAAAAAACAAAAATGAGATGGTCAAAGAGTGAAGGGAGGAAAGATGGGGGAAAATATTTTCCTCTTCTCAAAAATAGGAAATTATTTTCCCTACTTTTGAAAGTGCTTTTTCTCCATGAGAAGAAAATGTTTTCCATGACTCATTATTTTTCGAGAACTGAACGCCAGAAAATCTTGAAATCATTTTTTTGAAAATTATTTTTCGTGAAACAAATGGAGTTTTAATTTTGTTAATTTCTCCCATTCATTTGTTTTAATGTTGTAATGACATTGTTTTTATGGTGTTGCGTCTCTCGTCAACCAATATAAGCTTTACACATGCATACTTAAAATAACGAGAATACTGCCAATATTTTTGAATAGCTAGTTTTTGGCAGTCATCGAGCGTGGTGACTCAATGGTAAAGAGAACATTGTCTTTAATGAGGTTACTTGTTCGAACCCATTGTGAGCGACCCTCTAGCTAGCTTGTGCCTTGAACTTTAGCTACCACATGTAAAGAGACTTTTCGACTTTTGATTCACAAACTCAAATACTTACGAGTGAATTTAGTAGTTAAAATGTAAATGTAGCATTTTGCATGAAGTAACAACCAAAGAAGTAGCTATCCTGATTGTTAAATGTGTCTCGAGTTTAAGCCCGTTTACGAGTTCGACTTGGATTGAATAATTCCGTATGTAAAATTTTGAAAGACGAATATTACGGATGGATCAAAACTGAATCTTATGGGAATTCTTTCCATAACAACTTCTGATGATATAATGACGAAAGAGGAAAAGTTCAAGGGGCGCTTTCTTCTTTGACCGGTCAACTTTGGGCTTCTTTTGTTGACCGAATCCTCTAAAGATATTGCTCGTGTGGTTTCCTTCTCTGAAGTAACAATATTTTTATCAGATTTGCAATGGGATATGAGGGCCCACGTTGGAGAATTTTTCTGCAGGCTTAGTGGGCAATATATATATTCATGATGGAGGACGTCTTCGGGTGCCGAGGTTGATCTACAGGGGCGCGGCTTCCTTGCATGGGATTGCAATCGGCGCCGAGAGGTTTTAATGCTCATAGGGTTACGAAGATCAAGAAGCGCCGTGAACGTAAGTGCTTGTGCATTTGATCTCCGTGCTCGTCCAACGTGCGAATTATATCAAAGAAGAATTTGTGTTTAGCAGAGAAATTCTTGTGATAAGGATTTGTGTGTAATTTCTTTGCGAGATTGAGAGATTATTTCGCTAGAAATTATGGGCTAAACACTGTGTGTGTTCTTGGATGTAATTGGGACTGGGAAACACCAAGAGTGTGTTTGTGTAACTCGAGTGATCTGTAATCTCCGTGTATCGCTTGATCTATAGTGGAATTCGTTGCTCATCTCCCCATGGATGTATGTTTTTACGACCGAACCACGTACATCTGGTGTTCTATTTACTTTACTTGTTCTGTCTATTTATGTGATCGATTGCTTGTTCCGCGCAACAATTGGTATCAAAGCTAGGCCTGCTTGAGCTGAAGCAAATCGATGTCGATAGAAGAAGCTAAAGGAAAAATCGAGAGATTTGAGGAGAAGGAATTTGGTTTCTGGAATATGCAGATAGAAGATTATTTATATTAGATGAAACTATACGAGCCCTTGTTTGGGAAGAAATCAGAAACGATGAAGCAAGCCGATTGAGAATTGCTGGATAGACGAGCGATGGTTGTTATTCAGCTGACGTTGGCTCGTAACGTCGCGTTTAACATCGTTAAAGAGAATACCACTGCGGGTTTGATGAAAGCCCTGTCGGACATGTACGAGAAGCCATCTACGATCAACAAGATCTATTTGATGCGACGTCTGTCTAATTTGAAGATGAGATAAGGTACATCAGTTGCTACTCATATCAATGAATTCAATGTGATCGTTAGTCAATTGAGTTCAATTGACATTGACTTTGAGGATGAGGTACGTGCTTTGATTATATTATCCTCATTGCCTGATAGTTGGAATACTATTGTTACTGCTGTTAGTAATTCCTCTGGGTCGACAAATTTGACGTTTGATGGGATTCGAGATTTAATTCTGAGTGAGAATATCCGTAGAAGAGAATCTGGCGAATTTGTGTCTACTGCTTTAGTAGGTGAAAGAGGAAGAACTAGTATTCGTGTTAGCAAAAGTAGTATGAACATGAATAGACACAGTTAGTCTAGGGTTGGTGGTAATGTCTGTTGGAACAGTGGTAAGAGAGGACATCTTAGAAGAAATTGTTTTAAGCTGAAAAACGAAAGGCTAAGGGAATTGGAGTTGAATCTGCGGATGATATTGCAGCTATAGCTAAAAATTCTGATGGTGTCGATTGTGCCTTCTCTGTCACTAAGGATTCGTCATTTGACGAACGGATTATAAATTCTGGTTGTTCTTTTCATGCTATTGTTGGAAAAACAGTGTTAAAAATGAACAATACTATTTTATAAATATAGAGGATACTTACAATTCGAATGACAATAATAAACGTAAGCAAACTGCCTCAAATATGAAAACACTAAGTTGGCAGAAGCACAGAATCTGAGCCTTCAAAAGGAGGTCAGAAGCAAGTCAGAAGCAGAAAAAACTGAACCATCAGATGTAGGTCAGAAGTAGGTCAGAAGCAGAAAAACCGAACCATCAGATGCAGGTCAGAAGTAGAAAAAACTGAACCATCAGATGCAGGTCAGAAGCAGGTCAGAAACAGAAAAACTGAACCATCAGATGCAGGTCAGAAGCAGAAAAACTGAACCATCAGATGCAGGTCAGAAGCAGGTCAGAAACAGAAAAACTGGACCATCAGATGCAGGTCAGGAGCAGAAAAACTGAACCATCAGATGCACTGTTCAAAACTCGTTAGATGTAACTGCATCTGAACCATCAGATGCAACTCAGATGCACCCGTCAGATGCAGTTCCTTCTGGACCCGGTCAGAAGAAGTTCCTTCTGGACCGGTCAAAAGCAGTTCCTTCTGGACCCGTCAGAAGCGGTTCCTTCTGAACCCGGTCAGAAGCAGTTCCTTCTGGACCGGTCAGAAGCAGTTCCTTCTGGACCCGTCAGAAGCAGTTCCTTCTGAACCTCCAGAAGCAACTTCAGAAGCACTAAATCTGAACTCGTCAAAAGCATGAGGATAAAAGCTCAATCTTCAAAAGAACAAAATCTGCATGGAAATACAATAGTATAAAAAGAAATTGAATTAATAAAGAATACCGAGGCCTGTGTTCGACACAATTTCCTTAAAACAGATTCACCCCCTCCAGTACGTGTTTTGAGATTTTGTGAACGTCTGTCTCCTATGATACAACGGTTAAGCAGTGATAGAGGCAAGCACAACACTCCAAAACTTCCGACGAACTTGAACAACACGAGAACACTATCGAAAACAATACAAATGCAGATAATTCAAAAGAGGGAGAAGTGATTTTCGTAGTCTGTAGTTCTTGTGTTTGTGTTTGAAACAGAACGGGAAGCCACCTATTTATAGGCTAAGCGAGGTATTGCGAAAATAAAGAATAACGGCTAAATAATTCCTCCGTTTTGAGCCGTTATGTATTTAATTCTGTAACCACAGAATTATAACAGCCGTTACTTAGTTAATACCATTAACACACCGGTAAATAACTTAAGAACGGTTAACGGCTTGAGTTGGAAAAAATTAAAACAGAAGGCAAAAATGGGCTTGTCGAGAGGCCCACTTTTCGGTCCTGCATTCGCATACGCAGGTCGTGCGCGCACGCCCAAGCTCAACTTGTCGGGCCTCCGTCAAGGTCAGGGTCCGGGATTTGCACCCCCCTGCGCGTGCGCGCGAGGCATAGTACTTTGTTATGATAATTAACACTCAAAGAGAGTGTATCCATATATAAAGCACTTCAAGGCATTCTTCCTTTCCTATGTGGGACTAGTACTTTGTCACTTCACACTTCCAACTCAAGGGTGTTCTTTGAGAAATAATTCCTCATTCATCCACCCATCAAAATACCTCATATTTTCCAACAATCCCTCACATGAATGAAAATTATTTTGGTTTTGACTCTGTGATAGTGTTCAACAAATGAAACCTGCATAGGATAGGTAGGTATCACCCTTTGAACATTCCCTTGTGAAAGTATATTTAATTTACCAGCTGTCCAGTAGACATGATGTCCTTGAACTGTCATGCTTTCTTAGTAAATGACCCATACACTTCACACAGGAATCATCTAAACGTTTGTTCAGTTCTCATGAGTATGTTCGTTTTGGCCATGAACATCGTCCTGGTTCTGCGAAAGTTTCTAAAGAATTTAGCCATCAATAATTCTCCTTTGAAGCGGCCCACTTCTCTCTCACATAGGTGATTACTTAATCTTGAGTAATTAGTTTACTCCACTTAAGAATCATTAAAGCATAATTGCTATCCTTTTCCTGATAAACACCCACAATAATTGGTTTTTCTCCACATATGTGAGGGATATCAAATCACTGTTTCTTTTATAGGAATGGTTTGAGGGATAGACCCCTACAGTGATATCATTCAGTTCATATAATTAGGTTGTCCCTTTGAACCTAGATCTTGGGATCTCCAGTCAGCTAGGTTGGGTTTTTCTTTATATCAACTTTTCTGTAATGGGCTTCAGTCCCATTCCTATTGTTGACTTTTCAACTAACTCTCTATTTAACCCTTTGGTTAGCGGATCCGCAATATTATCCTTTGACTTTACGTAGTCAATAGAGACAATTCTAGTTTAGAGTAGTTGTCTAATGGTATTGTGTCTACGACGTATATGTCTAGACTTACCATTATACATGTTACTCTATGCTCTTCCAATCGCAAATTGACTATCGCAATGTATACAGATTGGTGACATAGGTTTTTTCCATTTTTGGAATATCCTCTAGGAAATGGCGTAGCCATTCAGCCTCTTCACCACATTTATCCAAAACTATAAACTCATATTACATTGTGGATCTGGCTATAACAGTTTGTTTACAAGATTTCCAAGATATAGCCGCACCTACCAGTGTGAAAATATATTCACTAGTAGATTTTGAGTCTTTTATATCAGATATCCAATTTGCATCACTGTATCCTTCTAATACAGATGGATACCTGGTATAGTGCAGGCCATGATTTCGAGTATACCGTAGGTACCTGAGTACTCTCACTATTGCTTTCCAATGGTCAGCACTCGGATTGCCCGTATATCTACTCAATCTACTAACCGTATAAGCAATATCTGGTCTAGTACAACTCATTAAGTACATTAGACTTCCAATAATTCTGGAGTATTCTACTTGAGAAATACCCTCTCCTCTACTCTTGGATAGATGAAGACTATTGTATAATGGTGTTCTAGCAATACCAGAATCATTCTTGCTGAATTTTTCAAGAATCTTGTCCACATAGTGTGACTGGTTTAAAACTAAACCTTCTGACGTTCTTGTGATCTTAATCCCTAAAATCACATAAGCAAGTCCCAAATCTTTCATGTCAAATCTTGAATTGAACATATTCTTGGTAGATTTGATCATTCTGTCATCACTACCAACAATGAGTATGCCATCTACATACAGATATAGAATGACATATCCATTCTCTGTCTCTTTAATGTAGACACATTTATCACATTCATTGATTTTAAAACCATTGGTAATCATTGCATTATCAAACTTTTCATGCCACTGCTTTGGCGCTTGTTTTAGACCATACAATGATTTTACCAATTTACAGACTTTACTTTCTTGTCCTGGAACTACAAAACCTTCAGGTTGTTCCATATAGATTTCTTCATCCAAATCACCATTTAGGAAAGTCATTTTTACATCCATTTGATGTACTTCTAGATTTCGCAATGCTGCAATTGCAAGTATCATCCTAATGGAGTTTATTCTCGTCATAGGAGAATAAGTATCAAAGTAATCTAAGCCTTCTCGTTGTCTGTATCCTTTGATTACAAGTCTGGCTTTATACTTATCAATGGAGCCATATGCTTTCATCTTCCTTTTAAAGATCCATTTGGACCATAAAGGTTTACAACCAAGAGGAAGATCCACTAGCTCCCAAGTATGATTCTGCAAAATAGAATCAACTTCACTTTTATTGCCTCTTCCATAGAGGTCCCTCAGAAGAACTCACAGCTTCTGTATAAGTTAGTGGTTCTTTTTCTAACAAATAAGTTAGAAAATTATTTCCAAATGATTTTTCCACTCTTGCTCTTTTGCTACGTCTTAGTTCATGATCTGAAACATGACTTTCATCATTCATAGTTTCATTCATTCGTTTAAACGAACTTGAACTATCATTGGATTTATAAGGAAATACATCTTCAAACAATGAAGCATTCTAAGATTCCATGATCATATTCTTGTGTATATCTGGAATCTTAGATTCATGCACAAGAAATCGATATGCATTATTGTTATGTGCATAACCTATAAAGATACAGTCCACCGTTTTAGGACCTATCTTAGTTTTCTTTGGTGTCGGAACAATTACTTTAGCAAGGCACCCCCACACTCGTAAGCAATTGTAGGATGGTCTCCTACCTTTCTATAGCTCATAAGGGGTTTTATCCTCTTTCTTTCGAGGTACCTTATTTAAAAGATAATTGCTTGACAAAATAGCTTCACCCCACATATTTTGAGGTAAGCCTGAACTTAGTAACATCGCGTTCATCATTTCTTTCAATGTACGATTTTTACGTTCAGCAACACCATTTGATTGAGGTGAATAGGGCGCAGTTACCTCATGTATAATCCCGTGTTATGCACAGAATTCACCAATTGGTACTTCATACTCACCGCCTCTATCACTTCTCAATCTCTTGATTTTCTTATCAAGTTGATTTTCAACTTCATTCTTATAGAGAATAAATTTCTCTAAAGCTTCATCTTTGCTTTTAAGCAAATACACATACCAGTATTTAGTGCTATCATCGATAAATGTAATAAAATATTTATTACCACCTCTTGTTTGTACGAATTTCAAATCACAAACATCACTATGAATCAATTCAAGAGGTACGGTACTTCTGTCAATCGATTGAAACGATGATTTCGTTAATTTTGTCTCAACACAAATTTCACATTTGTGTTTTGAATCAATTTGGAATGAGGGTATGTGTTCCAAGTTAATTAATCTACGCAATGTATCATAATTAACATGTCCGAGTCTACCATGCCATAAATTGGAGAACTCAAGCAAATAAACGGAAGGCTTATTATCTTTATTGATAATGGTCATAACATTAAGCTTAAAAAGCCCATCAGTTACATATCCCTTCCCCACATACATTCCAGATTTAGACAAAATAACTTTATCTGACTCAAACACCATGCGAAATCCATGCTTGTTCAACAGTGATCCGGAGACCAGATTCTTTCGAATTTTCGACACATACAATACATTATTCAGAGTCAGCTCTTTCCCAGAAGTCATCTTCAAAAGCACCTTCCCTTGGCCTTCAACCGCAGAAGAGGCAGAGTTTCCCATGAACACTTTCTCCCCATCAATTGGTTCGAAAGTTGTAAACAAGTCCTTATTGGAGCACACGTGCCTAGTTGCCCCAGTGTCAATCCACCATTCCTTTGGATTGGACCCAATTAAGTTCACTTCAAGAATCATTGCAGAGAGGTTTATGTCTGACATGTCTTTTGTCATGTCATTCACCATATTTGTCTCATGTTTCTTTCTCTTTGGAAGTCTGCAATCCACAGATCTATGACCCGTCTTGCCACAATTGAAGCATTTCCTTAAACGCTTGTTCTTGGAAACTCCTCCTTTTGGTCCCAACTTTGGCTTAGCGACCTTCTTGTTCTTGTGGCCATGCTTATGCTCCACAACATTTGCCTTAGTTGTAGCAGGATTGAATCCTTTGCGTTCAGAGCTTCTGTTGTCTTCTTCGATTCGTAGTCTAACAATCAGCTCCTCTAGGTTCATTTCCTTTCGCTTGTGCTTGAGGTAGTTCTTGAAATCCTTCCACCCAGGAGGTAGCTTCTCAATAATCACAGCCACTTGGAAGGTTTCACTCAAGTTCATTCCTTCAGCCTGAATCTCATGCAAGATCACCTAAATTTCTTGCACTTGACTGATTACAACCTTAGAATCCACCATCTTATAATCAAGGAATTGACCGACAACAAATTTCTTTACTCTAGCATCCTCTGTTTTATATTTCCGGTCTAAGGATTCCCATAACTCCTTTACCATCTTTATTGCACAATAAACATTGTACAATGAGTCATGTAATCCTTTCATGACATAATTCCTACATAGGAAGTCAGAATGTTTCCAAGCCTCAACAGCATTGAAGTCTTGCTTTTCAGTTTCTCCATCGGATACCTTAGGAGGTTCCTCAGTCAAGAATCTCGCAAGATTCAGTGTTGTTAAATAAAACAACATCTTCTACTGCCATCTTTTAAAGTTCAATCCATTGAACTTTTCAGGTTTCTCACCATGGTGGAAAGAAAGCGCAGCAGAAGCAGAAGATGATCCAGGTTGATGGACAGCAGAAGCAGAGCTTTTGGTGATGTCATCAGCAAGCACATCAACGTCTTTTCCAGTAGCCATTTGAATTGTAAGTGTCGAATAGAATCTGTTTTAAGATTGTTGGAAAAACAGTGTTAAAAATGAACAGTACTGTTTTATAAATATGGAGGATACTTACAATTCGAATGATAATAATAAACGTAAGCAAACTGCCTCAAATATGAAAACACTAAGTTGGTAGAAGCATAGAATCTAAGCCTTCAAAAAGAGGTCAGAAGCAAGTCAGAAGCAGAAAAAACTGAACCATCATATGTAGGTCAGAAGCAGGTCAGAAGCAGAAAAACTGAACCATCAGATGCAGGTCAGAAGCAGAAAAAACTGAACCATCAGATGCAGGTTAGAAGCAGAAAAACTGAACCATCAGATGCACTGTTCAAAACTCGTCAGATGCAACTGCATCTGAACCGGTCAGAAGCAACTCAGATGCACCCGTCAGATGCAGTTCCTTCTGAACCTGGTCAGAAGCAGTTCCTTCTGGACCCGTCAGAAGCAGTTCCTTCTGAACCTAGTCAGAAGTAGTTCCTTCTGGACCGGTCAAAAGTAGTTCCTTCTGAACCCGTCAGAAGCAGTTCCTTCTGAACCTCTAGAAGCAACTTCAGAAACACTAAATCTGAACTTGTCAGAAGCAGTGAATCTGACCCTTCATGAGGATAAAAGCTCAACCTTCAAAAGAGCAAAATCTGCACGAAAATACAACAGTAGAAAAAGAAATTGAATCAATAAAGAATATCGAGGCCTGTGTTCGACACAGTTTCCTTAAAACAGATTCGTCCCCTCCAGTACGTGCTTTGAGGTTTCGTGAATGTCTGTCTCCCAGGATACAGCGGTTAAGCAGCGATAGAGGCAAGCACAGCACTCCAAAGCTTCCGACGAACTTGAACAACACGAGAACACTATCGAAAATAATGCAAATGCAGATAATTCAAAAGAGGGAGAAGTGATTTTCGTAGTCCGTAGTTCTTGTGTTCGTGTTTGAAACAGAACGGGAAGCCACCTATTTATAGGCTAAGTGGGGCATTGCGAAAATAAAGAATAACGGCTAAATAATTCCGCCGTTTAGAGCCGTTATGTTTTTAATTATGTAACCACAGAATTATAACAGCCGTTACTTAGTTAATACCATTAACACACCGGTAAATAACTTAAAAACGGTTAACGGCTTGAGTTGGAAAAAATTAAAACAGAAGGCAAAAATGGGCTTGTCGAGAGGCCCACTTTTCGGTCCTGTATTCGCGTACGCAGGTCGTGTGCGTGCGCCCAAGTTCAACTTGTCGGGCCTCCGTTGGGGTCCTGGATTAGCACCCCCTGCGCGCGCGCGAGGCATAGTGCTTTGTTATAATAATTACCACTCAAAGAGAGTGTATCCATATGTAAAGCACTTCAAGGCTTTCTTCCTTTCCTATGTGGGACTAGTGCTTTGTCACTTCACACTTCCAACTCAAGGGTGTTCTTTGAGAAATAATTCCTCATTCACTCACCCATCAAAATACCTCATATTTTCCAATAGTTACACCAAACAGGAACTGGTTTACTTCTTATCAATGCATGGATAGTAGTAAAGTGCAGTTTGGAAACAACGCTGAATGCGATGTTGTGGGTGTTGGTAATGTTAAAATCGAAATGCATGATGGTATTGTGAAGACATTGACTGGAGTAAGACATGTTCCAGAATTGAAAAAGAAATTAATTTCCTTGGGTGCCCTAGATTCAGCTGGATGTAGGTATTCTTCACGAGGTGGAGTCAAGAAGATTGTTCGATGTGCCTTGGTGATAATGAAAGGAATCAAGCACAGTGGCCTGTATGAACTTCAAGGTGAGACATTGATAAGTTTTTCTCATAAGACGTTGACATCTGTTCGAGAGTCTAACGGCTACTCGAAGATGGCCTCGGTGGTTGTGCCGATGCACAAGATTGATGTTGTTGTCAGGAATACGCGGTCGAGAGTTTTGATCGGAACAGAGACTGGTAAGTTGATCAAGCATGTGCGAACTGACAATAGCATGGAGTCCAGCTCGAAGCTGGTAAATAAATTCTGCATGAAAAATGGCATAATGAAGCACTGCACTGGTGCTAGTAAACCACAACAGTTTGCAGAATTGATGAGCGGAGCATTACTAGAGACGGCCCGTAAAAAGATCTCTAGTGCTGGTATGGCTAGGAGAATTCCAGCGGATGCGCTTAGTATGGCGAACTACCTGGTGAATAGATCCCCATCGACTGCGATTGGATATCGGATTCCGAAGAAGTGTGGTCAAGTAATATTGCTGATGATTCTATTTTTATAATGTTTAGTTGCCCGTGTTATTATCGAGTGAGTGATGGTAAGCTCAAAGGTGTATATTCCATGGCTATGCACGAGGTGAGTGTGGCTATTGGTTGTGGTGCTCGAGTATAAGTTCACCTGTTTGCAGCAGAGAAGTTACCTTTGACGAGTTTCCAGTACTTATGGCTAGGAATGATTATGGCAGTGTTCATACAGATTTGTACGGTGTTCAGCTTGAGGTGGAGTTGCAATAAAAAACTCCTTAGGTAGTGGGTACTAGCGTGGTAATCGACACAGATGGTGCTTGTAGCGAGGTGGAGCCTGTAGAGCCAACGGTTGCTGTAACTGCTGATATTGACAATGTACGTGATCGATCTCCTGACAGATATAGATGCAACGACGGTTTTGTTTTATTTGTGATTAAGGAGCTTGTGTCAGATAGTCCTTGTGGAGCAATTAAAGGTGCATGTGGAGTTGGTGTTCTTATGAGGTCCTTGTCGCGACCCGTCCGAAAGCGGACGCGGCTAATGGATTACCGATCGCGGGCCTTCCCCCGCACAAGGGTGCGGATCGCGGGCTTTGGATCGGCGCGGGCCCTCCCAAGCCCATACCAAATCGCGGCGGGAGTATTTTTCAAAGGGATTCGACGATAACAGTCGATCGTTTTCGACCTTAGTGTGGTCGTGGTGGCATGTGCAACTTGTGCATGCATTTGGAGTCGCCACCGGTCTTTCTTGGAGGGTAGACCGGAAACCTTAATGACCGATTGGGAGAGATCGATCAATTCTGCGGAACCAGAGATTTTGGGTTCGGGGACTTGGTTACGTTGATGTCATTACCAACGCCCTTTCGGTACCTAACGCGAGTGATTTTCCTAACTAGGATTTCATGCAGGCGCAATTTTGGGTGAGGTAAGTCTGACTTTGCATATTAACCAGTTTAACATGCTCACGTAATCATAATAAAAAAAATAGATGTCAATCACATAAACATCTATCCTGCGTGGTGATCATGGAATTATGATTTAATGGGTCTCGAGCCAATGAGACCACATTTAATCATTTTAATATTTTAATAACGGAGAGCCACTCTTCGCTTCTTCTTGGTTTCTTGAACTCTTCAAGAATTGGGCCTCAAAGAGCTCGCCGACTTAAAAGGCTCCTCCACGTAATCCTCGTAGCATTTACATCAACAATTGACTATGCTAAAAATAAAGATTACATGAAAAATAAAAGGAGTACGCAGCCTCCATTTAATAATTACAACCTCAAATATATAAATAATCATCATACATTCATATATACATCAATCACATTGATTAGGGATTTTTCCATGATCACCACCCTTTCACGTAAGTAATAAATTCACAATTTAAAACTTAGGAAGGCACAACAAAAATTCTACGTTGAATCATATTCAGAATTTTTACGTAAAATAAGATAGCCATAAATTTTCGATTCAAAATTGATTTAGTCTCAATTTTTGCTACGTTGATTAATTTATCATATAAAATAATCAATCTCCATTAGCCATGTAAGACGAACAATTCGTTAATACATATTGGCCATAGTATTGCAAAAATTGCAAAAAATCAATTAAATGCACGAAAACACCTAAGGATTGGCTCTGATACCACTGTTGGGATCCACGTAACACGTAGCGGAAATAAATAACAACCCATACATGTATCTCCAGAGGCGTACTTCGTGCATTTCAATCGAAAAAAAATCACAAAGTCTCAAAGGGAGTAAATAGATTACCTCTCGTAGCGTGCTTGAACGGAGGTGTCGGTTCGATGTTCTTCGATCTCAGCCTCCACAAGTGTTAGGCATCTAGTTCGGACGCACCACCAATTGACGAACGGGGAGACGACTAATAACTCCACAACAATTGTGCTAGCAATATGCGGAATCAATATTCCGAACTTAGTATATTTTGCTCACTCAAGATTATGAGAATATAGAGAGTGTTTGTGTTCTTCTCTCTAAGCTCTCAAAAATTTGCACACTCTACAAAATGTCTCTCCCTCAACCTCAAAACTCTTGCCATCCTTTTATAGCCAAAAATACCTTCCAATAAATTGTATTTAAAAATAGCACTAACAATTATAAATTCTATCTAAAAATAGCACTCACAAATAAATGACATTTAAAAATAGCACTAACAATAGCACTCACAATTTATAATACAAAAATGCTATTTAAAAATAGCACTAACAATAGCACTCACAATTTATAATATAAAAATGCTATTTAAAAATAGCACTAACAATTATAAATTCTATCTAAAAATAGCACTCACAAATAAATGACATTTAAAAATAGCACTAACAATAGCACTCACAATTTATAATACAAAAATGCTATTTAAAAATAGCACTAACAATAGCACTCACAATTTATAATATAAAAATGCTATTTAAAAATAGCACTAACAATTATAAATTCTATCTAATAATAGCACTCACAATTTATGATAAATAAATGCCATTTAAAAATAGCACTAACAATAGCACTCACAATTTATGATAAATAAATGTCATTTAAAAATAGCACTAACAATAGCACTCACAATTTATAATACAAAAATGCTATTTAAAAATAGCACTAGCAATAGCACTCACAATACAAAAATGCTAAAAAAAGGCACTAACAAAGGTGTTAAAAATAATAACCATTATTATTATTACAAGAGTTAAAGAGGTTACCAAACAGTACAAATATGCATAACGTATAAATACGTATGACGTATAAATACGTAGAGCATACGTATACATCCGTGAAACTGGGGACTAATTGAAAGAAAAATGTGCAATTAAGCCCTTTTGGTAAAAATTGATTAAATTGGAGGGCAAATTGACCTAATTGCACTTTAAGACTTTAGAATCCAATGTCATAGCTTATAAAAAGTGAGAATTGAAAACTAAAAGACTCGAAAATGATTTTTTTTAGGCTCGGTTCGGGTTTATGTTTGTGAAGGAACATATTGACCCGAGCCGAATTTTTGAGATTTAAAGTGACACACTTGAAGAGGAAATTAAAACAAAATTATCGAATATTTTTGGGTATTTTTCTGACCACGAATGGTATTTTTCTGATTTTTTGGGTATTTTTATAATTAAATAAACTCGAAAAATATTAAAAATACCGAGAACTATTTTTTGTTCAAAATTGGTTCCTAAGGTTAAACCAAGGCTTCCAAAGTTGATTTTGTGATTTTATGACATTTTTTGATATTTTTAATTAATTTTAAAGAATAAAAATCACAATAATAAATGGTAAAAAAAAATCAGGTGTCAACAGCTGCCCCTCTTTGAGAGGAATCTCGTTAGAGGTTTCTCTCAAAGATAAGGTGGCACCTGATTCCTAACCGACTCAACTGGGAAAATAAGAGAAGAAATGTTATGACATCGGATCCTTAAGCCTATTTATAAAAGCTCAAATCAATCCCCGGTTTGCTCTAACAATTTGAACATGGGCCGGAGTGAGAGAGGCTTACCTGAAGCTCACCTGTCGGATGCTGCCGGTTGCGACGACTTTCAAGAAGATGCCTAGGACTCGTCATTCAGAATATCCTAGGGAGATTAAGTTCTGACCTGTATGGTAGGTCATACCATGATGGGATTCCTAACTTGTAGGAACCTAAGGAAGGCGCATCCCACGCTTTGGGATTTGCCAAGGATTTTGATCCGTATGGTGGATCAGACCTTTGTGTTGATCCTTACTGCGATATTTATCAATGAGTTGACCCTTATGGCGGTTTCTACCAATGAATTGACCCTTATGGCGGTTTCTACCATACGTGACCCTTCAGGCGGTTTCTACCAATGAATTGACCCTTATGTCGGTTTCTACCATATGTTACCCTTCAGGCGGTTTCTACCATTAATGTGATCCTTCAGGCGGTTTCTACCTTGGTTTGTCCCTTCAGGCGGTTTCTACCTTGAGTTGATCCTTCATGCGGTTTCTACCTTGAATTGACCCTTCAGGCGGTATCTACCTTTGGTTGACCCTTCAGGCGGTATCTACCTTGAGTTGACCCTTCAGGCGGTATCTACCTTGAATTGACCCTTCAGGCGGTATCTACCTTTGGTTGACCCTTCAGGCGGTATCTACCTTGGTTTGACCCTTCAGGCAGTATCTACCTTGATTTGACCCTTCAGGCGGTGTCTACCATCAGTTTTGACTTTGAAAAGGGGTCTCATGACGAGGGTTCTCCACGTCCGATGAGACTGCTTAAATTTTGAAAAGGGGTCTCATGACGAGGGTTCTCCACGTCCGATGAGACTGCCTAAAATTTTTTAAAAGGGGTCTCATGACGAGGGTTCTCCACGTCCGATGAGGCTGCCTAAAATTTTTGAAAAGGGGTCTCATGACGAGGGTTCTCCACGTCCGATGAGATTGCCTAAATTTTGAAAATGGGTCTCATGACGAGGGTTCTCAACGTCCGATGAGACTGCTTGATTTTTGAAAAAGGGTCCCGGGACGAGGGTTCTCCACGTCATGCTAGGACTTTTTTTTCTTTTTTTGAAAAGGGGTCTCATGACGAGGGTTCTCCACGTCCGATGAGACTGCCTAAATTTTGAAAAGGGGTCTCATGACGAGGGTTCTCCACGCCTGATGAGACTGCCTAAATTGAAAAGGGGTCCTGGGACGAGGGTTCTCCACGTCATGCTAAGACGGCTTGATTTTTGAAAAGGGGTCCAAAGACGAGGGTTCTCCACGTCTGTTGTGACTACCTTATTTTTTTTTTGAAAAGGGGGTCCTGGGACGAGGGTTCTCCACGTCCGCTGGGACTGTTTGATATTTTGAAAATGGGTCCTGGGACGATGGTTCTCCACGTCCGCTGGGACTGCTAGATTTTGAAAAAGGGTCCCGGGAAAAGGGTTTTTCTTCCCCTCTTTTTTAGAGATCCCGAAGTTTGTCGAGAATTCAGTTTTTGAAGCAGTGAAAGATTTTATTTTGACAGAACTTCACTTGAGTCTGTTGAAGCGACATTCTGGGAGCTGGGTTCTCCAGGTATCCTGCAGAAGTTTGAACCTGAAAGATTTTTCTTCATCAGGAAAACATTAGTAATCTTTGGGAAGACCACGGCTGTACATTTGACAAAAACCGTATGACTTAAGTTTCAATCGTGAAATGTGCGTTTTGATGTTGGAGGTTATCCAAAGCATTCTTGCAACATGCAAATGTGATCACAAATCCTTTGCACGAAAAATCTGGATCGAACAGTTTGAAAATTCCAAAAAGAGTTTGTTCAAAACATCAATTGGAATATTTCTCGACAAGGAGGTCTTCTCACCTGTTTTGAGATAGTGGTTTTTGTAGGGGATGCACTCAATTCCCTACTAACCTGTGCCTAGGTTTTAGGCTCATTCGCAGCGCATACATTTTGACCGGTCGGGAGGTCTTCCACGGGACCGTAATGTTGGGCTTGGATATTGGTTTTCAAGGGGGACCCGCTTTGGAGTCGAGGTCATTGAATGAAAGTTTTCACCATCTGCTCCGGGTTTACAAGTCAAGAACCCTGCAAAATGAGAAAGAAATAGTCTTGCTTGTACTTCTTCGAGCTAAGCAATATGTTAACCTAAGTGTCTTAGTCAGAGAAGACTGTTTCAGGGTTGTAACATTGGTAGGATTGGGGACCGAAAAAGGCTTGTTTTTGGCCCAGAAATTACGAGGGGTTTGACATTGGTGATCATTGCAAATTTACCACCTGCCCTTTCCTCTCTGCAGCTTCAGTTTTTTTTTTGGGTGTGCAACCGATTTTGAGGTGTGCACCAGCTCTTCAGAGAGCATTTCGTCGCATTAAGAGACTGATGACTCTATCTGCGTCTCTGCTCTACGCTTGACACCATTTGGGGAGTAGTCTTTTTGATCTGACTCCTTTAGGGATTTCTTCTTTTCCCATCCGGCTTCATTGCGGATCAATCAAACAACTTACACGAGCATCGGCCTTGCTTTTACCAGGCACTTTGCTTTTTTCTCGATGCCGTGGATTTTTCTCATTCATTTTTTTTGAAATCCCATTTTTTTTCATCTTCATGGGATCGTGTTAGACCTACGATAAAAGGTCTAACAAGGTTAAGCATTAACTTAGGAATTTTCTGCAGACCCTAAGTATTGAACTCCTTCGTTTCTGAAGTGATGCTGCATCCGTCTTGGAATGTGCAATGATCACCAACGGGTTTATGAAATGATTTTGCAAGCTCAACTTGGCTATGCGAAGGATTTGGTGTGTGGGATAGAGAAATGAATGCTTCTCATCATCCTATGGCACTTGGATTACCATATAAACAACACACAAAGATTTAGTCCGAGCAAGAAAATTTCTAACCATTTTCGCCTGATGCTGCTGGACTCACCTCTATTTTGCCCCGATGTGGGGTGGTTCTTGACAGGGTTAAGAATGAAAACCGCCGTTCGAAGGGGTTATCAACGGTCACCTGTAGTGTTTGGGGATAAGAAACGAATGCCTCTGTCGTCCCAATCCATGTAATCGCTGCGAATGGTCCCTACTTCCGTAGGTCCAGATTTTGCAATCTGATCCGCTCCACTTCTCTCTCAAGTGTGTATAGGACGTGTTTGGATTAGGCTTTGCCTATCGTCTTTTGAGAAAACGTCCTTTTGAAAGTTTTGAACAACTTTTGATTGGAAAAATCTCTTTCTTTTTCTCCAAAAATTTTACCCGTCAAGGGGATTTTATGATGCACCATGCATATTCTTATTTATGTTCAGACAACCTCCTGTTTCAAAACATGAATGCCAATGAAGTTAGAATTCTATGTCTTTTCTAGACATCAGATTCTGAAAGCTTTTCTTTTCTTCTCTATTTTTTATTCAACATCTTCAATGGATTGGGGAAACGGATACTTACCTGTCCCCAGAGGCTGTAGATCCCTGAAAATGCGGAAGAAACATGTTATTGTACGTTCATGAATTTTTCAAAAAATTAGAACGATACAATTTACCCTTGGTCATGTATTTCCAACGGGTAATACATGGGATGTGAAAACCCGTTTTGCCCTGATGGCAAGCCCCTATCAAAAACAAACAATAAGTGTCAGTTTGTGTTCCAAAATTCAAGACCAATTGGAACGATACCGCCTTGTTCTTGCTTGGCGTTTTCATTTGAACACAAACGCGCGGCTTGCAGAATCTGGCCCTCTATCTTGTGGCCTTGATCCCTTCGTTTGGTTGGCGATGAATCATTCTCAAGGATTTGCCCCAGAGGAGATCCATTTGTATTTCTGGACGCATTCCAGCGCCACTCTTCAGACTTCCTTTTATTCAAGGAAAAAAGAAATTGTTATCGAAATGCATGTCAAAGCATGAAGTGTGGAAGCGATACTTTTTACCCTCCACTCGATCTTGTAATCAAAGACCATTTCTTGGAGTGCTGACTCCCAAGGTCAATAATTTTATTCGCCTCCTCGTTGGCGAGTTCTTTTCTTTTGAGGCTTTCGGTGCCAACGACTTCCTGTTAAGCGAGTAAAAACTCATGTTAGGCATGTGGTCTTCGAAGACCAAATTGGAACGATACAATGTTACCGTTCACCCATATTCGTATCTTGGGGTTTGATTATGATGCGGACGACTCTGTTATTGCGTCCATTGACTTTGCCAGAGGAGAAACGTCATTCTTTGTCTGGCTCACAAATGATTCACTTGCCCTAGTTGGGTGTGATTTGTCGTAGCTAGGTGACGCTTGCCCCAGCTAACTTCATTCCTGCATTTTGTTGCAATCCCCATCCTCTTTGGGGGTGTCTTTTCTCTTGGGATTCATGATGACGTCTTACTGATGTATTCCCTTCTTTCGCCGATTATTGACACTTCTCATTTGATGGAGGTCGTTTCAATATCGTATATTGATGTGGATGATGAGTATTGCTTCATCTCGTCTGCATTTGTGGGTGTTGTTCGTGAGATGATTCCTGATTACGTCCAAAACTGCTTTGCCCCAGTTGGGCAGTGTTCGTCTTGGCAACATGCCTTAGCACTTTCCGTGTTTGTTGGCAATTTGCAATTCAATTTTGACAACGTCCATGCACTCCCATGGGTTTCGCTGATTCTGATCTTCTATCTCAATTGTCAGAATCTTCAATTATTTTTATCCGTCTCTAGGTGGCTTGACGGCCTTGGGATTTGTCGTGTGGCGGTTTTATGATTCTCTCGATCATCGTCGCCATTTGAAGTATTTGATGTTTGCATGTTGAAGAGAAGAGACCTCATTAGTAAATGGCATGTATAATTGACTATTGGAATCGATACAATTTACCCTTGAAAATTATCCTGCGGGAACCGGCATTTCTCCCTTTGGGTTCTCTGTATGCAGGATATGTGCATGATATACATGATGCATGTTAGGTATGCTTGCAACGAAAAATGAGTTCGTGCTTTTCACTCTATTCAAAGAAAGCATTTTTATCAGATGTGTCAATCTGCAAAACTTGAATTTTTCTTTTCAAGTGTTCTTTTCACGGAGATTTCTAAATGATGAGAAACTTCTTCAGGTTTTCTCAAAGGTTTTGCTCACAAATTGAGCCATTAGAATGCTCTTGAAAATATTTAGCCACAGTGCATGTCTGAGATGCCATGAAAAGGGGTACTCCCTGTTTGTCATTGGAAAGCACTACATCATGAGTCCTCTGCTTTTGATCATCATCTGAGAGGAAAAGGAAGGAAGCATTATTCCCATATAGAAAAAATAATCATTTTGTAACGATACGTCCTTTTACCAAATGGATGGCTCCGCTTTAATTGAAATGACTACGGATTTACTATCCTGCTCTGGTTACTTCTGGCATCCAAGATGCTGGAAATTTTTCAGTGGTCCCATTCATTTTTGTCATCACCTGCAAGAATGAGAAACCATATCAACTCGTGAACCAGTCAATTTGATTTGGAACGGATACAACTTTTTCGACTTAGGGAGAGCCAATCCTAATTAGGTTGCTCCTTCTTCATAATTTGATTCAATTTGTCATTGCAATCCCAATGGGTGACATCTGCTGAAGGCACATTTCTTTTCGTCTTATAGGGAAGACAAATTTTCCTTCGTTTGTCTTTGACCATCCTATCCTGTAGACAAAAGACATAAAGGTCCCCATCAGGTATAATATTCGAAGGGCTTATTGGAACGATTACAGTTTCACCATCGTTCCATGATTATCTTGCATGTGATAGGATGAGGACATTTTCGACAAATGTATGCCATGTAAAACATGTCCCTCGTGTCTATCCACAAATGGATTTTCCTTCTCTACCTGTTTTTCACCTGAGAGGAAAAGATAGGAAATATTATGCCGGTATCTGATTGAAAATCAATTAGGAACGGCACATCTTTACACTTGACCCGGCTGCCCCGGTTAGGTGGCGTTTGCCCTAGTTAAGTGGGATTTGCCCCATCAGTTGACTCTCCAGGGTGGTCCAGCGCTTTTCCATGCCATCCTGGTTCGTTTAAACTCGCGATTGATTCTTCACACAAGTCTTTGGATTTTGATTCATAAGCGGCGCTCAATGACCTTTTGGTTTCGAGGTGTACCAATCATTCACATACATGCGCATGAGACCAGTGAGGTTTGACTCTAAAAATCAAAAGATTGGGCTTGGTACCTAAGGCCAAGGTTCCCATCTCGAGTTCTGGAAAGAGCAGATTCCATTGCACAACTATCGTTGCATTGGGGCTCGATCCATAGTTCAAAATGAGCGGAATTGAAAAGTGGATTACCCCATGTTTTTCCTCACGGAGATTCCATTTTCAATCCCTTCTATTGTTTTCCTATAGGCGGCGCCCAGGGTTTTAGGCGCGATTGTGTGTGTTCATGTGTTGTGAGTATCACAATGCAAGTCACGCACAACAGTTTATCAATCGACGCTTCAAATCATCCACACAACATACATTCCTACGCCAACCTGCATAAGACAATGTTAATCACGGACTACACCCCTTATCTCTCCAATCTGCAAAAACATATAACACCTACCATGAGCGGACTTACCTCACCTTCAAGAGCGCCTGCAGGGTTAGAAATATCACTCAGCGTTTTAATTACGGCCTAAGTCCACTTGGGGTCTAGAACCATAGGTTCTAGAACAGAAGTCCCCAGCGGAGTCGCCAGCTGTCGCGACCCGTCCGAAAGCGGACGCGGCTAATGGATTACCGATCGCGGGCCTTCCCCCGCACAAGGGTGCGGATCGCGGGCTTTGGATCGGCGCGGGCCCTCCCAAGCCCATACCAAATCGCGGCGGGAGTATTTTTCAAAGGGATTCGACGATAACAGTCGATCGTTTTCGACCTTAGTGTGGTCGTGGTGGCATGTGCAACTTGTGCATGCATTTGGAGTCGCCACCGGTCTTTCTTGGAGGGTAGACCGGAAACCTTAATGACCGATTGGGAGAGATCGATCAATTCTGCGGAACCAGAGATTTTGGGTTCGGGGACTTGGTTACGTTGATGTCATTACCAACGCCCTTTCGGTACCTAACGCGAGTGATTTTCCTAACTAGGATTTCATGCAGGCGCAATTTTGGGTGAGGTAAGTCTGACTTTGCATATTAACCAGTTTAACATGCTCACGTAATCATAATAAAAAAAATAGATGTCAATCACATAAACATCTATCCTGCGTGGTGATCATGGAATTATGATTTAATGGGTCTCGAGCCAATGAGACCACATTTAATCATTTTAATATTTTAATAACGGAGAGCCACTCTTCGCTTCTTCTTGGTTTCTTGAACTCTTCAAGAATTGGGCCTCAAAGAGCTCGCCGACTTAAAAGGCTCCTCCACGTAATCCTCGTAGCATTTACATCAACAATTGACTATGCTAAAAATAAAGATTACATGAAAAATAAAAGGAGTACGCAGCCTCCATTTAATAATTACAACCTCAAATATATAAATAATCATCATACATTCATATATACATCAATCACATTGATTAGGGATTTTTCCATGATCACCACCCTTTCACGTAAGTAATAAATTCACAATTTAAAACTTAGGAAGGCACAACAAAAATTCTACGTTGAATCATATTCAGAATTTTTACGTAAAATAAGATAGCCATAAATTTTCGATTCAAAATTGATTTAGTCTCAATTTTTGCTACGTTGATTAATTTATCATATAAAATAATCAATCTCCATTAGCCATGTAAGACGAACAATTCGTTAATACATATTGGCCATAGTATTGCAAAAATTGCAAAAAATCAATTAAATGCACGAAAACACCTAAGGATTGGCTCTGATACCACTGTTGGGATCCACGTAACACGTAGCGGAAATAAATAACAACCCATACATGTATCTCCAGAGGCGTACTTCGTGCATTTCAATCGAAAAAAAATCACAAAGTCTCAAAGGGAGTAAATAGATTACCTCTCGTAGCGTGCTTGAACGGAGGTGTCGGTTCGATGTTCTTCGATCTCAGCCTCCACAAGTGTTAGGCATCTAGTTCGGACGCACCACCAATTGACGAACGGGGAGACGACTAATAACTCCACAACAATTGTGCTAGCAATATGCGGAATCAATATTCCGAACTTAGTATATTTTGCTCACTCAAGATTATGAGAATATAGAGAGTGTTTGTGTTCTTCTCTCTAAGCTCTCAAAAATTTGCACACTCTACAAAATGTCTCTCCCTCAACCTCAAAACTCTTGCCATCCTTTTATAGCCAAAAATACCTTCCAATAAATTGTATTTAAAAATAGCACTAACAATTATAAATTCTATCTAAAAATAGCACTCACAAATAAATGACATTTAAAAATAGCACTAACAATAGCACTCACAATTTATAATACAAAAATGCTATTTAAAAATAGCACTAACAATAGCACTCACAATTTATAATATAAAAATGCTATTTAAAAATAGCACTAACAATTATAAATTCTATCTAAAAATAGCACTCACAAATAAATGACATTTAAAAATAGCACTAACAATAGCACTCACAATTTATAATACAAAAATGCTATTTAAAAATAGCACTAACAATAGCACTCACAATTTATAATATAAAAATGCTATTTAAAAATAGCACTAACAATTATAAATTCTATCTAATAATAGCACTCACAATTTATGATAAATAAATGCCATTTAAAAATAGCACTAACAATAGCACTCACAATTTATGATAAATAAATGTCATTTAAAAATAGCACTAACAATAGCACTCACAATTTATAATACAAAAATGCTATTTAAAAATAGCACTAGCAATAGCACTCACAATACAAAAATGCTAAAAAAAGGCACTAACAAAGGTGTTAAAAATAATAACCATTATTATTATTACAAGAGTTAAAGAGGTTACCAAACAGTACAAATATGCATAACGTATAAATACGTATGACGTATAAATACGTAGAGCATACGTATACATCCGTGAAACTGGGGACTAATTGAAAGAAAAATGTGCAATTAAGCCCTTTTGGTAAAAATTGATTAAATTGGAGGGCAAATTGACCTAATTGCACTTTAAGACTTTAGAATCCAATGTCATAGCTTATAAAAAGTGAGAATTGAAAACTAAAAGACTCGAAAATGATTTTTTTTAGGCTCGGTTCGGGTTTATGTTTGTGAAGGAACATATTGACCCGAGCCGAATTTTTGAGATTTAAAGTGACACACTTGAAGAGGAAATTAAAACAAAATTATCGAATATTTTTGGGTATTTTTCTGACCACGAATGGTATTTTTCTGATTTTTTGGGTATTTTTATAATTAAATAAACTCGAAAAATATTAAAAATACCGAGAACTATTTTTTGTGCAAAATTGGTTCCTAAGGTTAAACCAAGGCTTCCAAAGTTGATTTTGTGATTTTATGACCTTTTTTGATATTTTTAATTAATTTTAAAGAATAAAAATCACAATAATAAATGGTAAAAAAAAATCAGGTGTCAACAGTCCTCGGTTATGACAAAGTTCAAACGCGGCTTGGACTTGCATGATGTCCGTGACGATTGAGCCCATTGGGGCTGCGGGAGAGTAATAGCAGTGAAGTTCGGATTTTAGTAGAAGCGATTGGGACTTGGCTCAAACGTCGAGCCAAGGTAGAGATTGCTAAATGTGTCTCGAGTTTAAGCCCATTTACGAGTTCGACTTGGATTGAATAATTCCGTATGTAAAATTTTGAAAGACGAATATTACGGATGGATCAAAACTAAATCTTATGGGAATTCTTTCCATAACAACTTCTGCCAATATAATGACGAAAGAGGAAAAGTTCAAGTGGAGCTTTCTTCTTTGACCGGTCAACTATGGGCTTCTTTTGTTGACCGAATCCTCTAAAGATATTGCTCGTGTGGTTTCCTTCTCTAAAGTAATAATATTTTTATCAGATTTGCAATGGGATTTGCAGGCCCACGTTTGGAGAATTTTTCTGCAGGCTTAGTGGGCAATATATATATTCATGATGGAGGACGTCTTCGGGTGCTGAGGTTGATCTACAAGGGCGCGGCTTCCTTGCATGGGATTGCAATCGGCGCCAAGAGGTTTTAATGCTCATAAGGTTACGAAGATCAAGAAGCGCCGCGAATGTGAGTGCTTGTGCGTTTGATCTCCGTGCTCGTCCAACGTGTAAATTACATTAAAGAAGAATTTGTGTTTTAGCTGAGAAATTCTTGTGGAAGGATTTGTGTGTAATTTCTTTGCGAGATTGAAAGATTATTTCGCTAGAAATTGGGGGCTAAATACTATGTGCGTTCTTGGATGTAATTGGGGCTGGGAAACACCAAGAGTGTGTTTGTGTAACTCGAGTGATCTGTAATCTCCGTGTATCGTTTGATCTATAGTGGAATTCGTTGCTACTCTCCCCGTGGATGTAGGTCTTTACGACCGAATCACGTACATCTGGTGTTCTACTTACTTTATTTGTTATGTCTATTTATTGGATCGATCGCTTGTTCTACGCAACACTGATCGCCCTGCCATTTTAACTCATAAAAAGAACTAGTTTACTTTTTCAAAATAAAAAGAGACATACAATGAATATATATAATGATTTTACTTAGTGTAGAACACAAACAGACAAGATTAATGGGCAAAAAAAATGATCAAATAAATGGGAAACATAAGCTATAGAACTGAATTCCCTGAAAAAGCATGAACTTTAGGGTCATGCCCGATTATCGATTATATGAGACAAAGAGAGAGTTGCATTTGATATTCCACTAATACGATAAATCTATGTTAAAATACATAATTATATCGCTAGGTGCTTCAATAACAAAACATTCTGCGAGACAAATAAAAATAAGTCATAAATATTTTATAACTCTATATTATAAATAGAATTAAAAATGTGTCATGCACGTATTACATATCTTTTGTGTAGAATTTTTTTTTCATTAGTGAATAGTGATGGCAAAAGGACACCTCGAGTGTCAATATTTGTGTACAATGCTCTGGTATCAATATTTTTTTTTATCGCTTAAGTGCCAATATTTTTGAAAAATGACTATTTAAGTGTCAATTTTTTTAAAACGATTATTTAAGTACCAACTCTGGTGAAGTCGCCGGAATTTCTCACCGTTGGTACTAAAGTGATCATTTTTCCTTCAATTTTGGCACTTCAGTGATCTAAGAAAAATATTGGTCCAAAGTAAGTGCCGTACATAAATTTTGACATTTGAGGTATCCTTATGCCGAATAGTGACTTAGGCATATACTAGCAGTACGTCAAAAGAATAAGTATTTTCGGTGGAAAATTGTCTGGATTAAAACCTTGACATTGCTCAAAATGAAAAAAAAAATCAGTACAAGCTTAAAATTAAGATTGGTTTTTAAAACGTTGAATATAAAGCGTTTAAGTTGTTTCCAATCTTTTTTACAGGTTGCCTTTATCATTTGTAAAGATTCAATATAGGAAAAAGACACAAATAATCCCTGAACTTTGATTCAATGTGCAATCTCGTCTCTAGACTTTCTGTTTGTTCAATATGGTCCATGTACTATTGGTAAATGTTCAATCTAGTCCCCAGACTATTCAAAAATGTTCAATGTCGTCCTTCCGTTAGTTAAAGTTAACATCATTTGTTGACGTGGCTTTTAGTCCTTTAAGTTAAAAAAAAAAGATATGTGGAATATCCACATAATTTATTTATTTCATATTAAGAGAAAAAATCCACATGAAAATTATCATTAAGAGAACTTAAATTGGGACGACCGACCAAAAGGGGAAAATAGAGGCCAAGCCTTTCTCTTCTCTTCAAACGATCGATGCTATCAATCTGCGGCTGGTCCCAAAAACCCTGCGGCAAGACGAGAAGGAGGGGGAAGCCTTACAATCTCTCTTAAATGTAAGTATCAAGATTTCTTTGCAGAGCATATACATGGATTAAGGGTTCAAGACTCTACTGCCAACTACGCACAGCTCAATGCCGCATCTTGAATACAAATCTTCGTCGGCTTCAGTCAAAAACAATTTTCTTTCATACAGCGCAGCTTGAATTCGAACTCCCACGAAGAAAACAACCAGCTTTAGGAAAAACATGATCACCATTTCTCTCCTTCCAACATGAATTCAAACTCACAGAGAAGACAACCAGCTAGAAAAAAGAATTGAGGATTCAAATCAGAAATGATCTGTTTTTTTTTCCCTTAGCGCTAGGATGGTCAAAGTCCCGATGTTCCTTCTCGTCTGCTGATGCCACTTTTGCCACAGGGTTTCAACTTCAGGTGCCAAATTGAGTCTTCATATCCACTTCTTGCTCTCTTTCTTTCTAATTGTTGTATGCCATTTTGCTTTTTTGGTACCAAATTTTGGTCCTCGGAGTCGGAGGATTTGGTATAATCGGTATGCAAAAGGTGAAAATGTTAATATCGACTGAAAAGACGGCCAATTTCTACCAAATCATGAGCAATATCACAGTAGTCAGTTCCGTGTCAGCAATCCGGCGTTCAAGGGTTACCAAACCCAAGCTCTTCAACGTTTAGGCACGCTCTCCAAAAACTAAGATCTGAATCATTGCCTGCATTGGCCTCAACATGATCGAAGTACAAGAACCGAGGTACAGTAAACGTGAACAGCTGATGATGCAGTCCAAATCGACGGTTGGAGCCCACGGATCCACCGACAACACCACTCATGTGCGATCACTCTCGCTTGCCTACACGTCCTCGTCTCCTTCTCGTCGGCTCGTTGGCGCTCTCTCTGCCTGAGTTCATTGGTCTTGTCGCGTCGGAGCTTCGAGAGGCGTCGCGAGAGAAAAAGGGCTCGAGAATATTGAAGGGACGGGGAAGGTCTGCGAGTGTTGAAGGAGCAGTTGGGAGTGAGCGAAGCCGGTCATGGTGTCGCTTCAATGGAGGCGGGGATGGTTGCAGGGAAGTCTCATAATAATTTGCTCTTGCCTCCTCTTCTCTCTCTTTAATTCCACTGCTCCAGACAATATCCATCGTTGGCTAGCACTCTCCCTCCTCTTTGTCCCCACTGATCGACGTGGTCGCGCCTCCACTGCCAACAACGTTGGAGGTTGTCATCAAGTGCGAGCTCTCGGTTGCCAGTGTTGATGCCATTGTCGCCACCACTCAGCAAAGCGCAGGCAGCCATGAACACTGATTCTTCGTACCAGGAAGAGAAACGTAGACGAAGGCGAAATGAGGGAGAGAGAGTGGAGGATTCGAAATGCCGGAATTTATTTGTAAACCTAGGCTTCCTAAGGAAAAATTTGGAAAAAAAATTCTAAAAAATGATTGCTTGGAAAAATGAACGAACGTAAAAATTTTTTATGGTTCACGAAAATGTTTAAACACATATTGTTACTCACGATGATTTTGTTTTTCATTAGCTAATTATTTCAAGTTATATGAGTGACTAATTTTTAGGAAAATATTTTTTAAAATTATTCACTTTTCGTGAAACAAACGGAACTCTAATAACCACATTGGAAATTGTATTGTCAAATTCTCGTTGTTATTCCATGAATAGAAATTATCAACAAATCTAACCGGTGGATTTTAATTTTCCATATCGCTAAGTAATCACCTGGCATATACATTGTCATGTTGGTGGAGGAAATCAATTATAATCTTACCTACCAATTATGCTATTTTCCGTTTCGTGAAAGTATTACATACAATTTAGACAAGTGTATCTATGAAGGGCAACTATTAGTCTAGCAAATAAGTAATTTTTTAAGAGCAACTAGAAAGAGATTCTTACTCTCACAACTTTGAAAGAGGCCCATATTGTAATAGTGTTGAGCTTTTCATAATGAACTCGGCTTTTGGCCCGCCCAAGAGACACAAACTTTTTATGGCCTTGCTTCTTCTTCGCTACCTTTTTGTTTCTGTTTTTTGGTCGAATTCTTCTTCGCTACCTTGAACATCATGAATTAAACCAAAAATATTATTATGTACAACAATAAAATAATTCCAAAAAATACATGTTTTTTTAGTCACTCAAGTATTTAAGGTAACCAAAATTATCTTAGCAAGACCCAGCTTCTTTGTTTTACGAATACTATACATAAAGCTCAAAGGGAAATGAAGCTAAGCAACATGTTCAATATAACCACACATTTTGTGCGCATATCGCGTGAAAATCTAGTGTACACGATCGTGCTTCTAGAGAAAACCGAATCTAGTGAAATCTTGTATTGATAATATTTGTTACCACGAGAACATGTTAAATGCAAATTGTGCAACTCAATCCATAGCAATAACGAGGATGACTAGATATTTTGCTATATATTTGCACAAATCTATCCACAACAATAATGAGCATGACCAAGTATTTCCCTATTTATAGAGCCTTTCACCTTTTGGTGCTCCATGCCATAGCCAATTGAATTTCTTCTTCTCTCTCATTAGTCCTTCAAGCGATATTAAAGAAGACCCTTTGTCATGCCTACAAAATGAACAATCCAGCATCATATCTCCCTCGCATCTTTGGAAACCTCTTTTGCATGTATCCAGTCATCATGTCTCTGGTACTCAGACATATAATGTAAATAAGTATCGGATCAATGATTTACTTAAAAAATGCCTTCGTTCTTGGTAAGGCATATGTCAAAGTATGTATGCTAGATGAATGAGTTTAACCGTTATTGGAGATCTTTCTGACCAATGTTAACGGCAACTACTTGAATTTTTAATAGAAAAGAGATGTGAGTTCGTCAAATCCCTTTCCAATTTCAGTATACCAAACAATCTTGCATTTCTCCAAAACCCTTTAAGCTAAAGAAGATTGCATTTGGGCAAATGCTTTCCACAAATGCACCCTCGATCTAAGGAAAAATTCGAAAGACAGTCAAAATCTGACTGAGCCCACAACATGAATTATGAATGAAGAACTTTCTATCCAACAAAGTTTTTAAAAGTAATTAGAAAGAGAATGTGTGGATTAGATAGATAACAAGTGCTCAATTCCAACAGTCAAAAGCGAACATTTCAATCCTAGAACTACTACCCATGATTTCACTCGTCTTATCAATTCTAGAATCTAATGGTGGTACTCTCCTTTTGATATAAGTACCCCAAAAAAAAAAAAAAAACCGTAAAGCACGAAGAGGCTGGGAAGTGCGAACCCATGTGCAGAAAGAGCCCAAAAAGTTAAAAGCCATATATGCATTGTGCAAGTCTCCACTACACCAAACGCATTTCAAGCCAATAAAAATAGAAAGGAAAGATTGCTCTCCATCAGAATCTATCTTGTTCCGCTCCACTGAAATCGACCAAAAGAACTGCTAAATTGTTGTCTCAGTTTGAGCCATGTATGAGACGATCTTCTTTACTTTATAGAACAATTCTTTTTATTTGTAGGGACCTCTTTAATTTCAGCCATTCAACAATCTCCATCCGTCCTTAAAAAAAGGTGAGAGCACCGGTCGACATCGCAAGTTAAGGCGTAATTGTTTAGAGGCATGCTTTGCATAGCTTTCTTTTCCACTTAAATTTGGGGTGATCAATTGTTTTGCATCAACCGGTGCACTCACCCTATAATTGGGCTTTATTAAATCCAGCCTCTTTTAATCCTAACCTCATAAGCTCAATCTCAAATATAACCATACCATGGCTTCATTTGTTTGACGAAAAATAATTAAAAACTTTTTTTTTAGAATTTTTTGATATTTGGTTAACAAAAAATAAACTAGCTACGAAAAATGTTTTTCATCAATGAAAGAAATACCTTTGAAAGTGGGAAAATGATTTCTACTTTTTTACTCCTTCGTCTTCTTTTTCTTTTTAACTATTTTTATTTTTCTTCTATCTTCTTTTATCCTTCTTCATGGCCTGATCGCTGGACGAGGTGATCGACCACAAGCAAGGGATGAGTTTGCCTAATCTGGCAAGGTGGAGCTCGCCAAATTGATTATGTCAATTTGGCATTTTCATTGATCCAGGTTTATTTATTTCAATTAAACTGTATTCATCTATTATGCACAACCCCAACGAGTACTTCAAAAGTTTTACCCTTTTCTTTGAAATCATGCAAATGTGAGAACCGTAGATAACTCATGTAGGTGCATGATTTAAGATCTAAAGCATTTTGAGACATATGTATCATTCATTAAAAAAAATATTTTTCAGAAAATAATACAATATAACAAAATAAAAAGGAAAATTAATTAGTTCAAAATTTCAAGTGGATGACATTTCGGTACACCCTACCATAAGTAGAAAATGTCTTAGGACATAAAATATCTACTGGTGGACATGATACTCAACAATTTACCATAAAATATAGATCTCACTAAAAGACTAGTCATCGTTGCCAACTGGATAAAGGAAATTTCCATGTAGGATCCTACCGAAAATTTCTTTGTCGCGTGAAGAAACCTCGTAGCAGAGCTTCGTCAAAAGCAGGTGGAGGCTGACTGGCAGCGGTCGATTGCACGGAGTTGTCGGTGGCGGTTTTGGTAATGGTGGTTATCTGATGTGGTCTAGCTAATCCAGTACCACCACCGGGCAAACATGTATCTGCTTCAAATTTTCTTGTTGCTGTAGCTCCTGAATTACGCCATCTCAACGCCTTGTGCTGTTATTCTAAAAAAAAAAAAAGATCCATGATATCATAATCATGATTTGACAGAGAGAGAGAGAAAGAAAGAGAGATCTTACTGAAGCATAACGGTTGAACTAATTCATCTAGCATACATATTTTGACACACCTTACTGTAAAACAATTTGTGGCTGCAAACTATGGACTAGTGGGGACAAAAAAAAACAATTTCTGAAGAGAGGCTTTATTCTCGATTCTGTATATACCTTACAAGCAATACAATGATTTATTTATAGGTTGTAGTCTGCCCATCTAATACTTAATTATAGGCAATTCTATTAATAGCCATAAACCAAAATTAAAAACCATTATCACCTGTAAGAGTAACTGCTGACTCTTGACCTTTCATTTTCCTAAAAAAGAACTGCTGAAATAACTAATAAAAAACGGACATTTAATGTTTATTCAACAAACCCCCCCCCCCCCCCCCCCCCGTAAACTTAAATGCTTCTGCCATCCTTCATGCCGATCAATCTTTTGCATTTGTCGAGAAGTATCGTCGGTAGTGGTTTCGTGAAGATATCCGCGACTTGGTCCCGACTTGCCACTTGCACTAATTCCACACTTCCTTCCTTCACTTGATCTCGGATGAAGTGAAAACGAACGTCAATATGCTTGCTTCTCTCATGATTCACCGGGTTCTTGCTCAACTCAATTGCTGATTTGTTGTCAACTCGTATCACAGTCGCACCGAGTTGTTGTTGCTCCAACTTGCCCAACAGATTTCTGAGCCATATCGCATGACGTACACACAAAGATGCTGCCACATATTCAGCTTCACATGTCGAGAGTGTCACGATCGGTTGCTTCTTTGAAAGCCAGGTAAACGCCGTATCACCCATAAAAAACACATATCCCGATGTGCTTTTCCGATCGTCCAAGTCTCCGCACCAATCGCTGTCGGAGTACCCGACCAATTTGTAATCTGCCGCATTTGTATAGAATAACCCGAGTGACACTGTTCCTTGGATGTACCGTAGGATTCGCTTCAACGCCTTCCAATGTGAATAAACTGGCTCCTCCATGAACCGACTTACAATGCCGACACTTAATGCAAGGTCCGGCCTTGTGCATGTGAGATAGCGAAGGCTTCCCACTAAACTCCAGTATTTGGTTGCGTCAACTCGTTTTCCTCCATCAAACTTAGAGAGTTTTGCACCTGGTTCCATCGGTGTTGAAACTGGATTGCAAGACTCCATCTTGTACTTCTTCAAAACCTCCTTTGTATATGCCTCCTGGGATACAAAGATACCCGTCTTTCCTTGTCTTACCTCCAGACCAAGGAAAAACTTCATCAAGCCCAAATCTGTCATCTCAAATTCCCGTGTCATTGTGCTCTTGAACTTTTGTATCATTTCATTATTATTCCCCATAAAAATGAGGTCATCGACATAAAGAGCAACAAATAACATATTACCTCCACTCTTCTTCACATATAGGGCATGTTCGTAGGGACATTGCTCGAACCCGTTCTCCTTGAGGTATGTATCGATACGCGTATTCCACGCCCGCGGTGCTTGCTTCAACCCGTAAAGTGCCTTCTTCAATTTCAACACCTTTTTTTCTTCTCCGATTTTCATGTACCCGGGTGGTTGTTCGATATAAACTTCTTCTTCGAGCACACCATTCAGAAATGCCGACTTGACATCCATTTGCAATATCGGTCATTTGAATTGAGCCGCTTGTGAAATGAGCAATCTGATTGTCTCCATTCTTGCAACGGGAGCAAACACCTCGTCATAGTCGATTCCCGCCTTTTGCTTGTATCCCTTTGCTACAAGTCTCGCCTTATACCGTTCTATCTCCCCTTGCGCATTGATCTTTCTCTTGAACACCCACTTTACACCAATGGGCTGAATTCCTTTCGGCAATTCTGCTAACTCCCATGTGTTGTTGCGATCTATTGCTTTAATTTCCTCGTCCATGGCAGCTTGCCACTTCTCGTCTGGCACCGCCTGTTCAAAACTTATATTCTCGGAATCCATCAAAAGACATACAAGGTGTACCTCACTTGTCGAATCATACAAATCTTGTAAACTTCGCACTTTGGGTTGTCGCGATTCATCTTCATCATCAATAGTTTCAAAATTTTCCGATATGGTCGTTGGTATAGCAGTTGATGATTCTCCAACTGTGATGATACCCTCTGTTGCTTTATTCCAATCCCACTCATTTGCTTCATGAACTCGTACATCACGGCTCACTAGAATCTTCTTGCTTATCGGGTCGAATAGCTTGTACCCTTTTGCTTTCTCATCATACCCAATAAAAACATACCTTTTGCTTTTGTCTTCGAGCTTTGTTCTTCGCTGATCCGGCACGTGTGCGTAGGCCAAACTGCCGAATACTTTGAGATGAGAGACTGTCGGTTTTTGTCCGCTCCATGCCTCTTGTGGTGTTTGATCATACAACTTCGCATGTGGACACCGATTTTGCACATAGACGGCGCATTGCACGGCTTCCGCCCAAAATTCCTTCGGCATTTTCTTGCTCTTGAGCATTGACCGAACCATGTCGAAAATGGTCCGGTTCTTCCTCTCGGCCACACCGTTTTGCTGTGGAGAGTACGGTGCAGTTAGAAATCGCCTTATGCCTTGCTCCTCACAATACTCCATGAAAGCCGTCGAAGTGTACTCGCCACCTCTATCGGATCGTACAGATTTGATGTGTTTACCGGTTGCCCTTTCCACTAGCACTTTGAATTTTTTAAACACCTCGAACGCCTCGGATTTTTCTTTCAGAAAATAAACCCAAGTTTTTCGTGAGAAATCATCAATAAAGGAAATGAAATACCTTTTGCCACTGAAAGATTCGGGGGTGATTGGTCCACATATGTCGGAATGAATCAACTCGAGAGGTTGCTTCGCCTGATATTCTGCCTTCTTTTGAAACGACATTCTCGTATGCTTTCCAAGCACACATTCTTCACAAAATTTTCCCTCGTATTCCAAGTCTGGTAGTCCGTGCACCATGTTCTTCTTTGCCAATTTGTTTAGGCCTTCATGATGTAGGTGACCAAAGCGGAGATGCCACAGCGACGCCTTGTCTTCTACGTTGACTTGCAAACATTTTTCTCGTACACTTTTCAACTTGCCAATGGGGAGTTCGGTGGGGAATGTAACCAATAATGTCCCGCTGCCCCGATTAACGAAGGTGAACTACGAGAATTGGAGCATCCAAATGAAAGCTCTTCTCGGTTCTGTGGATTGTTGGGAGGTGGTTCAAGAAGGTTTCGAAGAACCAGCAACTACCGCAGGATATACGGCGGCTCAAAATAAGGCGTTGAAAGAGACGCGATCAAAAGATAAGACGGCATTGTACATGCTTTTCCGAGCTGTTGATGAATCGGGCTTTGAGAAGATTGCAAGTGTGGAAACTTCAAAAGAAGCGTGGGACATCTTGGAGACTGCGTACAAAGGAGCCAACCGAGTTAAACAAGTTCGCCTTCAAACTCTTCGCAGAGAGTTGGAAGGCATGAAGATGAAGGAGTCGGAAGGTGTGTCCGATTACATCACGCGTGTTCAAACCGTGGTAAATCAACTCAACCGAGACGGAGAAAAGTTGTCCGATGCGCGGGTCGTGGAGAAGATTTTGAGGTCGTTAACCGACAGTTTCGAGAATGTCGTATGTGCCATAGAAGAGTCGAAGGATCTAGCAACGTTCACAGTCGATGAGCTTGCCGGTTCCCTTATGGCATATGAACATCGTAAGAAGAAGAAGAAGAAGGAGGAGACACTTGAGCAAGCACTTCAAACCAAAGCATCGATCAATGACGAAAAGATACTCTATTCTCAAAACTTTCGAGGTAAATGGCGTGGCCGTGGTGGTCGAGGAAATAGTCGCGGTGGAAGAGGCCGCGGTCAAGAAGAATATTATGAGGAGAAGGGGCAATCAAACCAACAGAATTGGCGAGGAAGAGGACGCGGTCGTGGAAGAGGCGGTCGGTCAAATTATTCCAACATCGAGTGCTACAAGTGTGGCAAATATGGTCACTATGCGAGGGATTGCCATTCCAATAAGTGTTACAATTGTGGAAAGGTGGGGCATTTTGCAAAAGATTGTCGAGTCGAGAAGAAGGTGGAAGAGACAACCAACCTAGCCACGGAAGATGAGGTGAAAGAAGGTTTTCTCTTAATGGGATACAACAAAGTCAACACCGACAACGACACGGTGTGGTACCTTGACACGGGTGCAAGCAACCATATGTGCGGGCACGAGCATTTTTTTAAAGAGATGCGAAAGGTTGAAGCTGTAAATGTATCGTTTGGAGATGGCTCGAAGGTTGAGGTAAAAGGCCAAGGTACGATTTTTTATTTACAAAAGGATGGTTTAGTTGGGTCAATCCAAGATGTGTATTACGTACCAAACCTCAAGAGCAACATTTTAAGTATGGGGCAATTCATGGAGAAAGGTTATTCGGTTTTTATGAAAGACCAGATATTACTCTTGAAAGACAAGCAAGGGCGTTCAGTCGCTCAAGTTGAAATGGGGAGAAATCGGATGTACAAACTGAATTTGAAAAGTGTACGAGAAAAATGTTTGCAAGTCAACGTAGAAGACAAGGCGTCGCTGTGGCATCTCCGCTTTGGTCACCTACATCATGAAGGCCTAAACAAGTTGGCAAAGAAGAACATGGTGCACGGACTACCAGACTTGGAATACGAGGGAAAATTTTGTGAAGAATGTGTGCTTGAAAAGCATGTACAATGCCGTCTTATCTTTTGATCGCGTCTCTTTCAACGCCTTATTTTGAGCCGCCGTATATCCTGCGGTAGTTGCTGGTTCTTCGAAACCTTCTTGAACCACCTCCCAACAATCCACAGAACCGAGAAGAGCTTTCATTTGGATGCTCCAATTCTCGTAGTTCACCTTCGTTAATCGGGGCAGCGGGACATTATTGGTTACATTCCCCACCGAACTCCCCATTGGCTCTGATACCAAATTGTAAAACAATTTGTGGCTGCAAACTATGGACTAGTGGGGACAAAAAAAAACAATTTCTGAAGAGAGGCTTTATTCTCGATTATGTATATACCTTACAAGCAATACAATGATTTATCTATAGGTTGTAGTCTGCCCATCTAATACTTAATTATAGGCAATTCTATTAATAACCATAAACCAAAATTAAAAACCATTATCACCTGTAAGAGTAACTGCTGACTCTTGACCTTTCATTTTCCTAAAAAAGAACTGCTGAAATAACTAATAAAAAACGGACATTTAATGTTTATTCAACACTTACCAGGAGCAAAACATTTTTTTTTTTGGTAAACCATTGATCCGACACTTGTACAAGGCCCGGCCGACTACCGGAGAAATGATGATTGGATGCGTGCAAAAGAGGTTTCCAAAGATGCTGGGTTTTTTTATTTTGTAGGCATCGCAAGGGTCTTGTCTTGTAGCGCTTGAAGGACTAGTAAGAAAGAAGAAGAAATCTAGTTGGCTAAGGCGTAGAGCACCAAAAGATAAAGGGATCTAAAAATAGGTAAATAATTGATCATGCTCATTATTGCTGTGTATTGAGTTGCACAATTTGCATTTAAGATGTTCTCATAGTAAGAAATATTACCAATGGCGGATTTTGGTAGAATTGGTTTTCTCTAGAAGAACGATCGTGTACACCCCCACACGATTACATAACTATTTGAGGAAATTAAAATATAGACCTTTAGGCAGCGCATGAGAACACTTCTCCTTGCCAGAAGCCATTCTGGTAAGGAGTTGAATTTTCAACTTTTGCTTTTGAGCAAAAGTTGTTTTTTTTTTAATTTCTACTTCAGAAGTTGATTTCTGATAGAGAAATACGTTTGATAACTGAAATATATTTTTACTTCCAAAGTAGAAATTCGTTTGATAATGACTTGAAATTTTTACTTCCGAAGTAGAAATTCGTTTGATAATGGCCCGAAATTTTTACTTCGGTAACGTAATTAGCACAAAATGCTTTTACAAAACCATTTTTCTTTTGGTCATTTTTCAGATCTAAGAAAGGTCAAAAACGAACCCACACTCATCCCAAAAGAAGAACACAGCCAGAACCCATCTTGCTCCATCGAAGATCACGGAAGACATCCATCCACGGCCATCGGATGCGCGACGACCTCGCTCCTCCCCTTCGCGGCCACTCTCGTCAGCCGAGGAGAGAGACGCTCACCACCGAAGCCCTTGACCCACGATGAGTCGGTGCGTTCCCCCGATTGACCCACGACGAGTCGGTGAGCAATGGCTCTGATGATGCGCCTGCAGATGTTCGCACCACGATGAGTCAGTGAGTTCCCCCGATCGACGAGAATCCCTAAAAATCACTAGCCATAGTCTTTTGTTCTGTCGGTATGGGTACCATAAATGTTCACTGCAGAATCACTACCCACAAATGTTCTTTTTCTACGTTTGCAATTTGTGATAAGGTGCCCCACCGAGCATTCCAAGCAGTCTCTCTAGCAATTTATGGTTGTGATAGATTTTAGGCTGAATTTCTACCACTATAGGCCTGATTGACTTTATATTTAACATTTATAATGCAAATGTCTTCATAGTTGCATTTTATAAATGAGTTCATGTGTTTCCAATCAAATCATGCATAAAATTATCCTATTAGTTGAAAACTTCTTGATGATCTTCATTGATGAATTTGATTTTTCTTCTTGTTTGTACATTGGTAATGTCAGCTATTATAGGAGCAGGATGATAGAGAACTGTCTATGGTAAACTGAAACTGAAGGGGGATTTTGTTACTGAATGCAAGTATGGTGTACCTGCATTATCATGACCGATCGGCTGTCTAGCAGAAGTATGCATTTCATAACATGGATATTGTGTCATGGACAGATCACTGCCCACCGAGCATTCCAAAACCTCGTAGCAGAGCTTCGTCAAAAGCTGGTAGAGGCCGACTGGCAGCGGTCGATTGCACGGAGTTGTCGGTGGTGGTTTTGGTAATGGTGGTTATCTGATGTGGTCTAGCTAATCCAGTACCACCGGGCAAACATGTATCTGCTTCAAATTTTCTTGTTGCTGTAGTTCCTGAATTACGCTATCTCAACGCCTCATGCTGTTATTCTAAAGAAACAAAACAAAACAAAGATCCATGATATCATAATCATGATTTGAGAGAGAGAGAGAGAGAGAGAGAGAGAGAGAGAGAGAGAGAGAGAGAGAGAGAAAAAGAGAGATCTTACTGAAGCATAACGGTTAAACTAATTCATCTAGCATACATATTTTGACACACCTTACCAGGAGCAAAGCATTTTTTTTTGGTGAACCATTGATCCGACACTTGTTTACATACAAGGTCCGGCCGACTACCGAAGACATGATAATTGGATGCGTGCAAAAGAGGTTTCCAAAGATGCTAGGTTTTTTATTTTGTAGGCATCACTGAAAGAACAAGGTACGAAATGTATTCTGCATATTCCATCGATGAAGAATGGAGGTTGTACACTTATAATGTCAATGAAATAGAAAAAAAGGAAATAAATGTACATAATGTTATCTTCCTAAAATGTAAAATCAATTAGATCAATTTGTTACAATCGTGTCTTATATCAATTTGTTACAGATCAATTTGTTAAAATCAATTGGATCTTCAATCAATCTTCAATCATATCTTCAATCAGGATCTCCAACACTCCCCCTCAAGCTGACGTCCTATATATATCTAGGACGCCACGCTTGCTTAGGAGATACGCGTGCTGCCTTTGACAGAATGGTTTGGTGAATATATCTGCAGGTTGCTCCACTGTCCCAATTGCTCTGGTGACTAGAACTCCTTCTCGAATTTTGCCTCGAGTGAAGTGACAATCAACCTCAATGTGCTTCGTTCTTTCATGGAAAACTAGATTTGCTGCCAACTTGAGTGCTGCATCATTATCACAAAATAATTCAGTTGGTCCATCTACTTGTACTCCGAGATCAGAAAGTAATCCTCATAACCAGACTATCTCACAGACAATTTTTGCCATTGCACGATATTCTGCCTCTGCAGATGACAAAGACACTGTCGTTTGTTTCTTGGTTTTCCATGAGATAAAAGATTTTCCCAACTTTATGCAAAAACAAGCAACAGATCTTCTAGTCATTGGACAAGTGGCATAATCAGTGTCACAAAAGGCTGTCATTCTCATGTTGCAATCGCGAGATAAGAAAATTCCGAGCCCTGGACATCCCTTTAGGTACTTTACCACTTTCAATGCTGCATTCATATGAGACTATTTTGGTTGGTGCATGAACTGACTCAATATCTGAACGGCATAGCATATATCAGGTCTTGTCATAGTCAGATATATCAATTTTCCAACAAGTCTCTCATATCCCGATGGATCCTTGAGTATTGGATCCTCAGTGGAAGCGAAAGTCTCCAAATCATATTCATGGCTTGTCATCTTGACATTTTGTTCTATGGGTATGACAACAGGTTTACATCCTGATGAACCAGCTTCTGACACAATTTCCAAAATGAACTTCCGTTGATTGAGGTTGATTCCTTTATCTGAGCGTGCAATCTCAATCCCAAGGAAATATTTTGGCTCCCCTAAATCCTTAATATGGAATGTAGAATGCAAATACTTATTGATCTTTTCAATGCTAGGCTCATCATTCCCCATGATAAGTATGTCGTCAACATAAATCAGCAAATAAATTGACACAGTACCTTTGATTTTTGTGAACAAAGCATAATCATGCTTTGAATGCTCGAACCCTGCTGCTGTTAAAGCGTCTGTAAATTTTGCATACCATTGTCTGGAAGCTTGTTTGAGACCATATAGGGATTATCGAAGACAACATACATGAGACTCCCCCGATTTTCGAAATCCCGGTGGAAGATGCATGTAAATTTCTTCATTGAGATCTCCATGAAGGAAAGCTTTGTCGACATCCATCTGATGAAGAGACCGGTGATGAGCAGCCGCAATGGAGAAGAAAGTGCGAATAGTTACCTCTTACGCAATTGGTGAGAATGTTTCATGATAATCGAAACCTTCTTTCCAAACCATATTTTGGAAATATGGGGAAGAATAAGTCGAGACATCCTCTTCTAAGAATTTCGGTCGATTAGAAACGTCCGAAGATGAAATAATCCCATTTTGAAAAGGAAATTTTTTTTCATGAAAAATAACATCTCTGCTAACGAAAAAAATGTCTAGTAGACATTTCCATGACTCAATACCCTTTTTGTAGAGTAGGGTATCCCATGAAAACACATGGAGTGGCACGAGGATCCATCTTAGTCTGGGGCCCCACAGTTGTCGCATAACATAAACATCCAAATATCTGTAGATGATCAATGGGAGGCAACTTTCCATAAAGCAATTCATAAGGAGTGCTACCACCAAGAACTCTACTCGGCATGCGGTTAATCAAATAAGTGGCAGCGACCACACAATCTCCCCAGAATTGTTTAGGGATAGAAGCTTGGTATTTGAGTGCTCTTGCAACTTCCATTAAATGTCTATGTTTGCGTTCCACAATTACATTTTGTTGTGGAGTATAAACGCATGAAGTCTCATGAAGTATACCATTAGAAGTAAGGAGGGATTGACAATCATTGGAAAGAAATTCACGTCTGTTGTCTGTCCGAATTTTTTGAACAGATGTATCGAATTGAATTTTGATCATGGAAAAATATTTTGACAGTTTAGAAACCATCTAACCCTTTGATTGCATGAGAAAGGTCTAAGTGGCACGTGAATAATCATCAACGATTGTGAGGAAAAAACAAGAACCATCACGATGTGGTATGTGATAAGATCCCTAGATATCGATATGCAATAGTGAGAAAGGGCGAGTGGCTCGAGATGTACTAGTGGGAAAATGTTGTCTAGATTGCTTAGCTAAAGAACATATGGACCATTTTGGATTAGGAAATTTTGCATTATGACCCAAACGCTGATGATAAAGGAGATTTTTATTAACAGTAGTAGCATTACAAGAAATGCTTTTATTCAAGGAATTTAAATCTCCAAGAGAGTTCACCCAGAAAAATAAACCATCTTCAACTCTACCCAAGCCCATCAGTTCACCAGTCATACGGTCCTGAAACAAGCAATTGTCAGAATTGAATGTGACATTGCAGGAATTATCTTGACAAATTTTCGAGACAGAGAGAAGATTGAATTTGAACTCAGGGATGTATAGGACATTTCGAAGGGTTAAATTTTGCCCAAGCTGAACAGTGCCAGTTTTAGTAACTTCAGTAGTGTTCCCATTTGGAAGTCGCATTGACTGAGGAAATTGGGTTGTTCATCAATTTTGGAAAACAAATTCTCGACACAAATTATATGGTCACTAGCACCTGAATCAATTTGCTTGGGATAAAAAGGTACCTGAAAAACTTGCACTCTTATAAGTGATCTTCAATTGGTTCAACATGTTCATGATATTTTGATACTGATCTTGTGTAATAGTGTTGTGTGCCCCATCTGCTAGATATCTCCTTATCCTTCCTTTCGCGGTCACTTGGGCGTCCATGTAATTTCTAGCATGTCTCTACGGTATGATATGGCCTTTTGCAATAATAACAAAATTTATTTTTGGATTTTAAAAAATTACCCACTATTTTTCCTGATGACGTGGCTGCACGAAAATCGTTGGATCAGCGCGCTGAAGTGGCTGAACCATAGCCGTTCGATCCTCCTCCTTTGATGATTAAATCTGAGCTGTCAGATGAGGGCTTCAGATCTTGGCTGTCCATCCCTAATTAATTAGGGCATTCCTTTTGCCCAATGCTAGTGGAAGCTCCTGCGTTCTCGATTCTTCTTCTTCCTCCTTGTTCTCGAGGGACGGCAAGCACGATGGAGCCTCCTACACCGTCCTCGCGAGAAGTCTAAGCGCGGTGAGGTGAGAAGGCCGAGAGGGCTACTCCCTCACCATGTCTCATCACCGTCCCTGTTGTCAATTGTTGGCTTTCCTCCTGAACCGCTAGCTAGAAAATCCAGCTGAGAGTTGGCGGTGGTTCCATCGCAGGGATCTGAGTGCGAAAAGGTAGGTTCTTCATTTAGTACCAGTAAAAACCTCGTAGCTTTCTCTCGATCGCGTATTGTTCGGTATTGCTGGAGGGTTTCTTCTGGGAAGACGAGGGTTTCCTCGGTTCCTTCGATCTCGTTCCATAACGCTGATAATCGGTTGAAGACGCTCATTACCGACTGATTCCCTTGTCTGAGTTATGATAAAGCCTGTGTAAGAGAAATTTTTTTTGCTCGATCAGGCTTCCCGTACATCTCCCGTATATTCGACCACATGGTATCTGCATCCTCAGTTGGTGGTAATCTGGCGGCCACTTCGGCTGTAAGGCAATTGCCGATCCATTGTTGCACTAATTGATTGCAGCGGCGCCAGTGACGCCGTTGTCTTTCATCGGCCGGAATTAGGACTGTGCCATCGAGAAAACCATCTTTCTCCTGTGTGACTAGTGCCCGTCAGAGATCCCTCGACCAGGTAGAATAATGCTCAGGCCCGACAAACTGAAGGTTGATTAGTCGCAGTTTCGATCCGTCAGACGGTGACGTGCACAGCGAGTCTCCGATCTCCAGTCGGTTGTCGCTGATTCCAACTGGGTATGGATATACAGCTTGGTAGCTGGGTGGAGGAGTTGGATATGGATTCATTCCAGATCCCGTTGGTATACCCGCATCTGGTATTTGGCCTGTATAAGGAAAATTGGACCCAAGAGTTTGGGTTGCCCCATATCCGGTTGGTAGGCCTCCCCCGGGATGCGTATGACGCTGTGATTCTTCGGTCATTGACGGCAATTATGATCCTAAAACAATGGGTTGAGCAGTCCCATAGTACCATGGGACTGATGAAGATGGCATATGTAGCAACTGAATGGGCTGTCCCTGGTTGGACTGAAAATGCTGCCACTGAATGGACTGAGCCTGAATGGGATTTCCCAGACTACTCTCAATACCAGCATCTTCAGGAATTCTGGGAGGCACATCCTCTACACCAGAATGGGCGATCTCAGTGAGTTGTTCCTGATTGTTGTCCTTCATGGTAAAAGGAAAAAAAATACTTACTCACACGAATTTCTAACTCTATTTTGTAGGTGTATTGCAGCAACAAGAGAAAGCAAAAAATGGAGAACAGGAATGGCGGAAGCTAGGCCAAGGATTGGCGCTCTGATACCATGAAAGAACAAGGTACGAAATATATTCTGTATATTCCATCGATGAAGAATGGAGGATGTACACGTATAATGTCAACGAAAGAGAACAAAAGGAAATAAATGTACAGAATGTTATCTTCCTAAAATGTAAAATCAATTTAAATCAATTTGTTACAATCATGTTTCAATCAATCTTCAATCAAGTCTTCAATCTGGATCTCCAACAATGGCAAGGGCCTTGTCTTGTAGCGCTTGAAGGACTAGTAAGAAAGAAGAAGAAATCTAGTTGGCTAAGGCGTGGAGCACCAAAAGATAAAAGGGCTCTAGGTAAATAATTGGTCATGCTCATTATTGTTTGTGGATACACTTGCAAAAATAAATAGGTGAATAATTGGTCATGCTCATTATTGATGTGGATTGAGTTGCACAATTTGCATTTAAGATGTTCTCATAGTAAGAAATATTACCAAATGCGGATTTTGGTAGAATTGGTTTTCTCTAGAAGAACGATCGTGTACACCCCCTCATGATTACATAACTATTTGAGGAAATTAAAATATAGGCCTTTAGATTGTCGATGGTCGTGATGGATGGAAACACTGAAGGCAATTTCACGACATCGAAAATCCTTGTTACGTGTCTAATAAAATCTCATAATGCGTTAATAAAGCGTTATTAGCAGCTGAAAGTCATTGTTAGATATATCGGGCTCACAACTATTTCCTATTATAATTAAACTAGTTTCACTTTCCATTGATTGGAAGGATCTCCAACGCGCTTAAACTCATTCATCTTGCATACATATAGTCCGATATGTCTCTATATGAGAGACTCAACATTATCTGAGCAAGCAAGAATATAGATGCCAATAAATAACTTTGTCTATGTAATTAGCTGCTAGGTAACCATGAATGTTGCCCGTGGAAATTTTGTTTTCCATATATAACGATTGTTTATTCAATATAAATTAAAGATAGGATAGACAAGGTAAGAATAACATTGTGAGTCTTCTGACCTTATTACACGAACTATACGGTTACCTTCATTTGGGATTTAATAGTTCTATGGTCATGATATTCTTTTGAAAGATGTAAAAGGTGTCTGTTACTTTGTGCCCGCAGATTCTTGAATTGAGGAGAGTAAGGGAGATGGAGATTTTTTGGATTAAAGCATGCAACGAAAGCTACGTGAATTTCACTTATGTTAGATTAATATTGCATTCTTAATGCGGTTTATTATCTGAGGTTAATAAGCATATAGCACGATATTATTTGACATAACTTGTGAAGGATAAGGATTGTTATAGATGCTAGTCCTTTTAGAACTATGCAGGTTGTCGATGTCGTCTAATGTACCAATGCAATTATTCATCGTGTAGATGAAGCAATGCCCTAGAATTGAGGGCCATAAGTTACACTTTGGATATGTATTTTTGGGCCAAATTGTCCAAAAAATCCTAAGCTTATTGAACTTCGGCAATGGCATCTTAAACCTTTTCACGTTTTGCCAATTGAGTCTATCCGGCCAATTTTAGCCGAAAATCGTTGACGCGGAAACTGGCCTTCCTTCATAGTGGCGCAGCCAGTGTTGACGTGAATAATTTTTAAAAATACTTTAATTTTTCTTTACAATTTTTATCAGTATTTTATTTTATCTTTGTTTTTCTACATCGCTGGTTGGCAAGGTCACCAATGAGGGCCAACAACCTCCAGTCTAGAAGAGGGCCGTGAGCGCCTCGCAAGGATCTTGGCATGGGCCTCTACATCCTCGTCTGGATCTAGGTAAGGGCCCGATGCCCTCGTCTGTGGCTGGCTAGGGCACGGAGGCCCTTGCCCATGGCCAAGAGGTCGGCGATGCCCTTGCCTAGACTAGGTGAACAAAAAATAATTAATGGAAAATGCAAAACGCATTTAAAGATTACTAAAATTGTGCACATCAGTGCCGGCCTTGCCACGTAGAACGATCGATGTCAACATGAGGGATTTTCGATCAAAATTGGCTTGCTAGACTCAATTAGCCAAACGTGCAAAGGCTTACGCTTGCTTGAAAAATTTAAAAGATTAAAGATTAAATTGGCAAAATTAAAAGGTTTATGATTGAATTGGCAAAAAGTGTAATAAGTTAGAATTTTTTTTTTGACAGTTTTTTTTTTCTGGTAAATGCATAGACGAGTCATACGTTATGGCATCGGCATTCATGATTCGATTGCTGTAATTATGAAAGCGAGATGCCGATAAATACTGAATCGGCTTAATTAAATTTTCTCTAAATAAAATCATTATCATTTAGGCCAAAATGTCACCCACACGAGTTGGCTTTTACAGGAATATCATTCATGATTTTACTGGGACGCTTCAAAATATGAGCAGGACTATGCAACGGGGGCTCGATCATAGAGGTAAAGTTGAAGTTTAGATTTGCAGATTTGCAAAGAAAACGAACAGCCAAAATACTGATGATTCCTATGTTCGTTGGAGTAATTGCAGGGGCAGTAGAGAGAGGAGACCCGCATGATTTGGAAAAATTGTCAAAAATGTCCTAAACTTGTCTTACTTTTACCAATTCAGTCATATATATTTAAATTTGGCCAATTTAGTCATAAACCTTTTGCATTTATGCCAATTCCTAAATTATTTTTTTGTGCCAATTCAGTTCTAAACCTTCTGTGTTTGTGTCAATTCAATCCATTCTTTGGTTGGCCGACGATGCCTTGGACGTTGGGCCAGTACTGACATGGACGGTGGCACTATCGTGGATAATTTTTATTAATATATTTTTTAAAAAAAAATTCTATTTTCTATTTTTTTTTCCTCCTTTCTTCTTCCTCTTTTCTTCTTACTCAAACAAGTAGATCGCCAATGGCGACGGGTCAAAGGCTAGGCTGCCAATGGCCTTGTCGGCATCGAACGGCGAGTCGCGACCTCGCCCATCACCTAGATCTGGGCTAGGCGAGGTTAGCCAATTGCCATCCATGGATGGCGAGTCATGACCTTGTCCAAATCTGGGCTGGGAGAGGTCGGCCATGGTAGCCTCGCCATGGATGGTGAGCCAGATCAGGGCAGCAACCAACGATAGAACGCATCAGAAGATGAAAATTGCAAAAATCAGAGAAAAGATATGGAGGAGGTCACCTGCAGAAGAGCCTTGCCCATCTCAGGGACGAAGCCATGATGACACAATCCTTGCTCTTCGGCTTGCTGAAGCTGCCATGGCTGACATTGCCCAGATCAAATCGAAATTAATCGGATGGACTGAATTGACACAAATGCAAAATGTTTAGGACTGAATTGGCATAAAAAAAGGTTTAGGACTAAATTGGCACAAAAAAAAAGGTTGAAGGTGAATTGGCATAAATATAAAAGGTTTGGACTGAATTGGCAAAAGTATGATAGATTTAGGACTTTTATGGCAATTTTCCTGCGTGATTCACCTAAGCAAACTGTCTTTGGTGGCCGATCAATTGTGCATAGTAAGCCAAGCAAGAATTGAAGATTTGTCATTTTCGAGAAATAGAGAAAGACTTTGACAATCGCTCTTGGATGTGATGATATGAAGGTAATAATTAGACTGGTAGCACTTTTTTTTTTCCAAGATAACACTTTATTGAATAAGAAGAACATCGATAACCCTCTTTAAGATAGAATCATTCCCCGAATCACCTGGTATGTTAACCAAAAACCAAAATCCAACGAACTTCCCTAATCAATCTTGCTTATTGCAAAAGTGACTCTGGCATGCTTCACTAACAAGAGCACGTACAAAAGATAAAGTGCAATACAAGATCTCTAACAAGGGAAATGAAGATGGACTTTTCATGGAACTAATGTACACTTTTCGTTCGACAATAAGTACATTCAGCTCTTTCACAATTTTCACGTTAGATACTTGAATGTGGAGTCATTGGCTATTAACTCGTCCCTTTTTTTTTTTTAGTTAAGTACACCTCAAGTGCCATATGTTGTGTACAATGCTCACTTTAGTATCAAAACTTTCAAATCGATCACTTTAGTGCTAAGTTTTTGTAACTTCGATCATTTCAGTGCCAAAACTTTCAAATCGATCGCTTTAGTGTTTTGTTTTTGTAAGTTCGATCATATAAGTGTCAACTTCTTTTAAAAACGATCACTTTAGTGCCAAATCCGATGAGCCACGTCAGCTCAAATAATAATAAAAAAATACACGTGTCGAATTTTCGGCGAGCCACGTCAGCTTAAATCGGAGTTGACACTCAAGTGATCGTTTTTTAAATGAAGTTGGCACTTAAGTGATCAAAATTACAAAAATTTAGCACTAAAGTGATCGATTTGAAAGTTTTGGCACTAAAGTGAGCGTCGCACACAATTTATGACACTTGGGGTGTATTTACGCCTTTTTTTCTCTTCTTCTAAGATTCTCCCTTGCAATAAGAACACGGGTTGTCTTCATACAGAGAGAGAGAGAGAGAGAGAGAGAATGGCACTTGATCGGTGCAGGTTCGAATACCACTCCCTTTGGAGTTCCATTGGGGGGGGGGGAATTTATACGCCAAGAAGTTCACTCCACATGTTGTAAGCTGTAACGAGTTGCCTTATCTACTGCAATAGGAGTTGCAGAAAATTTCTATTATCCGTTGTTTGCACAGCGAAGCTGGGCCATTATATACTAGGCTTGAAATTGAAAATAGTTAAGATGAAAGAACGTTTGTAGATTCTAGTACCAGTACGCACATATGAATGAAGCTTAAGCTTGCTTTCGATCCATGGATGAAGGCCTATTCTTGTAGATCACTGATCCAAATCTTTTGCGTGCACCTGTGGAAACTTTTTCTCCAAAATGGTGGGCACGACATCGATGCAGCCCGCATCGAAGACGTGCTTATTCGACCAAGGAGATCAACCTGCATTCAAGCTCGACACGTCGCTCGACATGTCTCGTCGATATCGAAAGGACTCAAGTCGAAGGCCAAGAGTCTCATCCTCGAGTCCTGTTGACACCTAAATTTGATTTTCAGAAATTCATTCATTTAAGCATAAAATGAGAGTTATTCATAACTCTCGCAAAAACAATTCTCATGCATTGCATATTTTATTTCAGTCATGTGACTTGCAAAAGGTGAGTCTATCAAGTTCAATTTGAGGAACAATCGGACCGGACTCATCTCAATTTTCAACCACAAGAAGAGGGGTGCCGAATTTTCTTTGGTTCGAACTCAATTCAGATTTAACTCAGCCTATTTTTGGTCTTTTAAAAGCAAGGCTTTTAATTAATTACCCATTTAATTAATTAAAGTCCGATTATGCCCTAATTCGCGCAAATAAGCCCATTAACTAGAGAATTTTCAGCCAAAGCCTCTTATACACCTCCATGGCCAAATTTTGGGATATCCAATCCATCAAAAGCAGAAATTTCTATCCTACGGTCCATATCTAATCCTACCTCAATCAGATTTCTTTTAATCTATTGGCCAAGAATAAACCCTAGAGTCTAAGGCTACTCTCACTTTATATATACCCCGTGATAGCCTAGGGTTAAAAGGGGGCATTTCATCAGAAAGTTTAGAGAAAATTTGAGAGATAGAGAGGGAGGCATGGCCGAAGTTCAATCCCGTCGGGAACTTGGGGCAGTTTCATGCCAATGGACCGTGTGTCGCCGTCCGTGATCCGATTGACCTGTGCCAGGTATCAAATCGTTCAGCATTTGACGATCTATTACCAGCCACTGACAGCGCTTCAATCTGATATTGGAAGCTTCCCGTACATGCCTGTAAAGTCACTATTGAACCTGCCACTTTGCTCTATAGCCCAGCCACCGCTTCGCCTCTGTTCAGCTCCCATTTGAGATTGATTCGACCTTGTTTTTTTATTCTAATTAAGCCACTAACTCCCTTGATCTATGGTGTTAAGATCCCTTAGAACTTTGAAGCTTAAACTCGATCTGTAAGGTGCATTCTTGGACGAGTTACAAAGCTGTGTTTGCTGGAATTTCTCTAGAAAAAGGTAAGTTGCTAATCCTTGATTGTAATCTACGCATTTTTGCTTGGCTGTATGCATGGACGTTCGTATGCTTTGATGTGGATTCATGATTCAAGTTGAGAAATTAAGTTTTTACGAATCGACCATGAAAACAGAAGGTGCTGAAATTGATAATCATTTTTTGGATGAGAAGCTAATTCGTGATGCATGAGTTTCATGGTGTCGAAATTTTCATGTGCTGCAAGTTGGTCTAATTTTCAATTTGAGTTCTCACGCTAGTTGAAGATGCAAGTTGGTTGGATTGAGAGTTTAGTCGCTATCTTATCTTATTTCTCTTGGATCTTTTGGAATATGTTCGGATAGAGATAGGATTTGGGTTGAATGGAATATATCCGAAATTTGGGAAAGCTATCTAAAGTTAATTATCCAAATCATGAAGATAATTTTCTCAAAAATCTGAAGATTTAAGATAAGACTTCATCAAATAGGATATCTTTTAAAATTCTAAAGATTATCTAAAATTCCCTGAAAATCTTGAGAGATGATCTTTCCTAATTTAAATGATATGGGTCCTTAGTGGATAGGGGATTATCCACATGAAAATTTCGGCTAACCCCTGCAAGTTTCGAAATTCCTAAGCTTGACCGACTCATTTTTCAAATTTAAAATGTTTGCATATTTTTAAACAAAAATGCATATAATATATGCTACCCTTGTGCCTAGACTGTCACGCCCCGCTCACCACACGAGCGCGCCACATCCTCTATTGTTTCCACTGGGGCCTAAGACCTGTCCCAGGATACCACTCTAATACGGCCTAATGGACATGGAACTCGCATGCGGAAGACGGAAGAAAACTTCGCATCCCCAAGATTAAAACTTAAAATGAGACACGGGCTAGAAGCATAAACATTCACTAACAGTGAGTCTGTACAAAGGTGAGAACCAGGAATAACTGACTAGAGTTGAGGAAACAAAAAAAATAACAAAAGATCGCCACTAAGTCAACAAAAAGCCATCCTTCCCAAAAAGTCACCATAAAGTCCCACGACGTCCAAGCTTGCTAAGTCATACTGCTATCCCCAACAACGTTCGTGTCCTCCTCTGGATCGCCCAGACATATGGGAAGCATCTTCAAGTCCTGTAATCTGTAAGAAAAATGGGTCCCACGAAGGGGTAAGACTTACGTCTCAATGGGCTATCCTAACCCTAAACTAGGCCATCCGTCCCACCGAACCAAGTAAACATAGACATGTGCAATCTATAAACAGGGGCAAGGCATAACAATCACTTATGGCATCAAGTCATTCTTCCATAAAAATATTAATCAAAACAACCAGGCACGCATGACCAAGCTTCCGCACTAGCTTAATGAATCATAACATCTCATGAAATAAAAGATTTTTCAGTCACAACTCCGCATTCACTCCGCCTCCTGCACATCATGTTTCTCTACCTCGTGTCATATAGGCACCTCAGAGTGTTCACAATTCTCAACCCCGTGTCATATAGGCACCTCAGGGTGTTTCACAATTCCTCAACCCCGTGTCATATAGGCACATCAGGGTGTACTCAGTTCCCACCCATGTGACTCCCTGGCTCAACAGCCTATCTCCTACAACAATTCGACTCAAGTCAAAGTAATCACCACGATAAACATTTAATCTCATCTCATCACGAGGAACTTTAGGCATATGACATAAAACAGAGTTTGCCACAACCAAACGTACTTTATTACAACATAAGATTTAAGAGTGGTCTCATGCCACCACATAAGCCAACAATGCACTCGTACAAGCACATCATCAATTCTAACGCGAAAACACAATTTTATGGCAAACTGGAGTTTACGGCATCATTCCTCATCAAAGTCATTCAACTTTCATTCAATCAAGCAATACAAGTCAATACATCAATCGATTTCCCAATGAAACTGTGCAGTTGCGTCCGGATATTCTAATAAAAGATTAGGGGTCACTCACCTTGGTTCAAACTAGCAAAATATCACCAAAATCCCTTCGCCAAGTCCGGTTTCGAACCAAAATGCCGCTGTCCAAAAACAGGGCAGCAACCCGCTTAGGAGTAATTCGCCGATTCAATCAATCTAACCATCCAAACTTCAATTCCACACATCGTGCTCCTCATTAACCCCTCAATTAACACTCTAGTATGCCTCAACGATAAATTAAAAGCAAGGCGACACCAAAAACAACCCCAAACAGAATCGATTTTCATAGGACCTCACTTGAATAGAATCGATTTTGCTCAATCCTCAACAAACAGCCCACTAATCATCTATAAATCCCAACTAATCATAAATTTCTCTTGCTAACACATAGTTCTAGGTATTAAGAAGCCTCACCGAAAATTTGAGCTCAAGGCGACACCAAATGAACCCTGAATGGCGCCGGCTCCCCTTGGTCTGCAAGTGGACAAATTCTATCATTCAAACACAGCAGTGGTTCGAGGTCAAAACATTACTCAAATCGGCCCATATTTTGACAAAAACTCAATATATATGTCTACTAAACGTCCATAAAATTTGAGCGCAAAATTCATCCTTTTAGGGGTCCAACGAAATACAAACAGAAGCCTACCTCATGTTGTGTCAGTTTCCGTCGACTCGTGGGAGAATTATTGGCAGGAGTTCCTTAGATGGCCAATCGATGCACTTCCACTTGGAATAGTTCGGTAACAGGACGATCTACGCGGTAATGGGTGGCTCGAAGGCTGGTTATCACCGGTCGGGGAGCTGGACGGCGGTGAAGAGGATGAAAATTTATGGTCGTGCAGAGCTGCCTCTGTGCGTGAGGAGGAAGAAGAACGAAGATGATGGAGCAGAGGAGGGGTTGTGATCGTGAGGTCCAGCTGAAGAGGAAGGGTAAAAAGTGTGGTCTAGTCAATTATTGGTCAAGTTTCTTGAAATCCTTGATTAGTGGACATTTAATGCTCTTCACTCAATAATTGCCACATGACTTTACATCAATAATACCTAATCTTTTCCTCCCAATTTGCCCTTAAAAATTCGACAGCTCCATGGAGGATTCAATTGACCAAAACGCCATTGTCCGATTAATAAAATAAAGTCGACGCTCCAGGGGCAAAATCATCTTTTCACACCATTCGTCCGTAAATTCAATTTTTCGTCAATTTTTCATTCTCGACTAGGCGTTGTCCACTCTGAACTAATTGTTACAAGTCTTCTTTTCCATTTTCTATTTCCGCGACTCCATATCGTGATCGATTTCTCGTCGTCGTAATTTCAATTTATCTCGAACTAACGGGCGGCTTTTGCGGACGCTACGCGTATCGACTCTGTGATTCTCATCACACTTAGGAAAATTCAAACCATGGCTATCTTAATTGTCATGTAATCGCAAGAGTCTATAACTAGCCCCGACAGCCGCGATCGTCATAAATCGATTTAGGAAAAATTCGTAAATCGCGTTCCAATCGTATAACACTAGAAACAGATTCCTTAATCATTTTCTGATCGGCCTCGGTTCTAAATATCCCTCGACGATCCTTATGGTCAAAATGTCGTTTTCTTATCGAATTTCCTAGGTCCACGTACCTCGTCACGCGTTAGCCTTTCCCCTTCGGTTAGTTAACTCGTGATTGATCAGGTCAGAGGGAGATATACTGAAATACTTCGATAGATATCTTACAGTCAAAGGTCTCGGAATGACAGGAAAATCAGATTGTCACATAGACCCGTCGAAAAAATTAAATCACACGCCTTACCATGATCTTATGGGGTGGGATGGTGGTTTAGTATAGGAGCTCGTGTTCTTTCCCTTTGACAAAAGGGACGTTGTCGTCTTATACGCATATTTGCATACTTGCTCGAATCTTCGAGGATGTAGTGGATAAAAATTCTACTCTAACCCTAATCTTTGCGAATGAGTGAATTTTTGAAAAATTTCGGATATTAAGGTATATTATGGGTATTCTTGTTTAATTTTGTTCAAACTCCTTCTTTTAAGAAATTAAAAAAAATTGAGAAAAACGAGAAAAACCGAAAAAAAAAATTCAAGTCTCATAAGCCAATCAAAATTACATTTTCATGAAATTGGCACCGAAAGGGTGTTAATTTTTAATTAATGTAACCAAGTCCCCGAACTCAATTTCTCTGGTTCGTAGAGATAAAATGGTTCTCCCGCCATTTTATATAGGTTTCTAATTAACCTACCATAAATGATTTGTGGCGGCTCCAATTGAACATTTTTTTCATGAATAAACCTAAGTTGCGATTTAGTAGGGCTTGGGAGGGTCCGAGTTAGGTTAGTTAATTTAATTGACCTAACAATCCATTAATCTAATTTTAGGTTGCGACAAGTCCACACCGTAATAAAGACTATGTCATTCCATATGCATTGGAAGCCTAAAAGACACCTTAGGATAGTCAAGAAGACGTTGTGAATTATCTCACTCTTAATGGTTTCTAGTTTCTAAGGAATTTTAATGCTTTATGTTTTCTATATTCTTTAATGTTTCTAGTTTCTAGAATAGATTTTAGTCTTTTCATTTGCCTCTCTTTGGCTATAAAAGACCATCTACTTTATGTATTCGGCAGACGATTTTGATGAATGAAAATTTACCTTGTGCAATTATCCCGAATCTTGAAGTGTTCAACCCTTGAAAACCTGAAGAGTTTTCACTCTGTCCTTGAAGAGTCGGAAGTTTTCGAAATCTGCATCTTTGAAGAGTTGCAGTCTTTGATCTAGAAGAATCGACGTTCTATCAACTTTCTTGGAGGCCTAGAAGAGCAATCATCGAAGTTTATACCCTTCCTTTGTTATATTCCCAATTTTATCCATCATCATCCATCCATTTTCACTTCTATTTCACCCATTTTCCATCGAAGTTATTCTCCCGATCCTTTTGTTCAAGTAGCCTACCCCAAGGCTGCACCAGACATGAAATGCATGATCCTTGGCTTCATTGTTGTTAGAAGTGTCTTGCATTGTAGACAAAAACAGACATAAAAAGGTCAACGGAGCAATTCACATACATAAGGAAGTAAAGAAGTCAAATATTGTGATTATTAGGAGCAATGCAAGTGCAGGATGCGCGAATATCGTTTTGAGTGATGTTAAGGGCAATAGGGATAGATTACGATCAGAACCAACACATAGAGAATATCACCAACTAAGGATCACGTCGAGATTGACGAAATTCTTCTCCAGGGCCTATAGAATATCACTAGCCGAGGATGTAGAACTTCATAATATGATAAACTCACCACCAAGGCCTATAGAGTATCAGCAACCAAGGATACAATGCTTCTTTGGCTCACTACCGAGGAAAAATCCAAATTCCAAAGATATAGATGTCGAGAATAGATATTTTCTCACACAGAGACAAATCTCATATATTTTCATGAATCAAAATCATATATCTTACATTTGAGAATTAGTCTCTTTATATAGAGTAATTAACAATTTAACACATAAGTATTGTAAAAGTAAACGGCGATCTTTGGAATCAACTATGAGAAATCAACAAGAAATATAATGAGAGAAGAGACAAGAGAGGAATGGGAGCGAATGTGAACTCTTTTTCATTGTCTCAACAAGTTACAAAAGCCTCTATTTAGAAGCTCGAAAGTACATTATAAAAACATGAAAGGTGAAACATCAATCCATATCAATGCACATCAATGTATATGTAACATATATTGAAAGAGGAAATGATGGAAGGTGAAACATCCACTTGCTTATTAATCTATTTATAACACTCCCCCTTGGATGTTCACCTTTTATTATACGCTATTTAAACTGCCTTGTTAAAAACTTTCCAAGAAAAACCCAATGGGACAAAAACTTAGAGAAGGGAAAAAAGAGTACAGTGCGTATAGTACTCCCTCTCATTTTAGTAGTCATTGCACATAAGCTGCTTCATTAAAAACCTTTGATAAGTAAAAATTTTGTGGGAAAAAAAACTTATAAAGGGGAATGTATTATGGACCGATTGGACCGACAAAAATCCAATCGGAAGGCGAAACGATGATGCAACTAGGACCAGCAGACACGAAAAATAACATCGGATTGAGCTCAAATTCGGTCGGCTGAAGAGAAACGGCGTGCTCACCATTTTCCTTGTCTGTCTCGGCAATGAACTGCAATGGATTTCGGCGATTCGAGATCGTATAGATTGGTTTTTTTAAATTATTTTAGTATTTTCATATTTAATTTTATTTTAGTGGTATTTTCCTAATTTTGCGATTTAGATGTCCTTAGCATTGACTCCTTATATAAGCTTTTTTTACGGTTTTGAACATTCAGATTATTAGACTTTTCATATATCAATTACAATTTCGAAATTTATCTCTCTTTTAACAAGGATTTACTTGTTTTATTGCTGAACGCTGCGTCAGCCTTCCAACAAACTAGATAATACATTAGTTTCATACAATATATATATATATATATATATATATATATATATATATATATATATATATATATATATATTCAAGGGATGCTGAAAAATCTGAAATAATGTCAAACATTTTTTGATAATTGATTAAAACTTTGAGAGAGAATGCTTTGGGGAATGTGAAATGAAAGTGGTACGAATTTCTTCGGCCACTATAATCATCCCCTCTTCGTCAATGACGTCACGATTTGCCTCAATAATTTATCTGGAGATTCACTATACATAATATCATAACTGCTTGATGGCACTTGGATGAGCTGCATCCCTCCTTCTTCAATGTGCACGACGATCTCATCTTGCTCTTTAGATTCAAACTCTATATGATATGGATCTTGTTGAGTCTTGAAGTTACGAATCATACTTCTCGATTTCTTGAATGGTGGTAGTATTATGGTTAGGACAATCCACTTGTAAATGCTCATATCCATAACAATTGAAGCACATGCTATCTTCACCATTCGATTATTTTTAGAGCTCTTTATCTAATTTAGAGGGCTTATATATTTCTCTCTCCTGTTCTGAAAAATTACTGGCTTTGCTAGAAGAAATAACTTCAAATATATGTGAACACTTAGTTGAAGGCTTAGCCAAAAATATCTTGCCATCGGTTAATCGTTTTTTCTAGAAGAGTGAGGTCTCTCTTCATTTGTTGAAGTTTGCTGCATAGCAAACACTCCTCTAGTTGCTGCATTTGTCTCCTTAAATCTTTTACCTTGATGTCTCGTAGATCTCTTTCATAGGCTGTAGGAGTCTCGACGTTCGGCCCATGTTGATGACAACCAGCCATTTTTTTAATGGAAGTATGAGATGGAATAAAAAAATAGATGATAGAAGGAATTGCTCAAAACGAGTTCAACCTTGAGCTTTGATACCAATTTTATGCTAGTGCATGATAAGCAAATATCGTTTGACCGATGCTGATGGACGTAGGGATAGATTACCACTAAAACCAAGATATAGAGAATATCACCCGCCAAGGATCACGGTCGGGGTTAAAGAAGTTCTCCTCTAAGCCTTATAGAATATCACCAACTGAGGATACAAGACTTCAGAAGAGGAGAAGCTTTCCACCATGGCCTGCAGAACATCACCAGCTGAGGATATAGTGTTCTTTGGCTCATGGTCGAGGAAAAATTCGACTTGCAAGGATACAGATGCCGGGGATGGATATTTGTTCACATAGAGGCAAATTTCAAATAATTTTTCAATCATCAAAATTTTCTATCTTACATTTAGGAATTCACATCTTTATAAAGAGGAATTAACACACAGGAAATCGACGAAGCATTAAGGACGTAGGAACTACCCAATATTGAGGATATAGGAACTAGAAAACACAATAAAGACCGAGGAACTAGAAAGTACATTAAACACCTAGAGACTTTAATTTTGACTCTAAATTCATTCATCATCCTTGATAGCCTAAAAGTGAAACCATTGAAGTGCCTTTCTTCTCTCCGTTCTGTCCATTCATTATCTGCTACTTCTCCTCATCATCGGTAAGCTTACAATGCTTTCAACAAAAAAACTCAAAATGCGAAAGTTGTAGATCTAAGAATCCTTGAACTTTTGGCGCTGGAATCAGTCAATCTAATCTGCATTGATATAGTTATGACCATTCTTTCGAGCTAGCGCAAACCTGAAACATCTGCTCGTTGTCGTGACGAAATCTCCATGTGTATAAGTCATTCTCTCAATCTTCGAGATCTTCAACATGAATTTGTCGACAAGGTCCGATGTTCCCACATCAAGGAGAGATTAGAATTGACTTAGGCTAAGGTGTGAAGCACCAAAAGTTGAAGGATACAGCATTTTTCTGGTAGATCACTGATCCGATAGTTATGCACATGTAAGGTTGAAGTATATGAGAAATGATTATTAGAAGAATGTTAAAAGAGGTTTTCAAAAAGATCTTGCTTTGGAATACCTATAGGACTAGTAAGAAAGAAGAAACTCAGTCGGCTAAGGCGTGGTACAACAACAGATGAATGGCCCTATAAATATGCAAATACTTAGTCATGCTCATTATTGGTGTGGATAGACTCGCACAATTTGCATTTAAGACGTTCCCATACTAAGAAATATTATCAACGGCAGGTTTGTTAGAATTGATTTTCTCTAGGAACGCAACCATATACATTCCCTCGAAGTTTACTTAATTAAAATGTCAATGATTTTGACAGATGGAAACGTCGATGGTAATTTCATAAGTAATTTCTCTAAGAAATATTATCAACGGCAGGTTTGTTAGAATTGATTTTCTCTAGGAATGCGACCATATACATTCCCTCGAAGATTACTTAATTAAAATGTCAATGATTTTGACGGATGGAAACGTCGATGGTAATTTCATAATATCGAAAGTACCTATTACATGTTTCTGGTAAAACCTTAAAATGTGTAAATAAACTACTATTTGTTACCGAAAGTTATAGCTCATTACATCGGGCTCACCTATCTTTCCTATTATTAAATTTGAAGTTACACATATCATTGATTGGAAAGATATTTAACAACAGTTAAATTTATTCATCTAGCGTACATATGGCCTGCTATGTCTCTAAAGAAGATTGAAACACCGTAAACGTTTATTAATTTCAAATTTTTGAAAAAAGCTCTTGACAAAAAAAAAAAGCTAATCTTAATTAATTTTTTTTTTTCATTTCATCAATGCCAAAGTTTTAATCGAAATATTTTTCCATAGAAAATATGTACTCTTTTGACGTACTCCTGGTATACGCTTACGTTCCTCTTCATTAATGAAAAGATGATCTTGCACAAAAACTATGTTATACGTGCATGATACATTTTTAATTCTATTTATATTATAGAGATAAAATATTCATGACTTATTTTTATTCTCCAGGCTGAATATATATTATTGAAGGACCTAGTAATGCAATTATATCTTTGAACTTAGATTTATCCTATTAGTGAAACATTCAATGCAACTCTCTCCTTTTCCGTCTTTCGCACGTATATTCAATCTCTCTTTTTCAGAATTGGGATATCACCATAAAGTTGATGCTTTTCGAGAGCATTCAGCCGATATTTTACAATCATATATTCTATATCTTATGTCTTGCGAATATCAAATACTTTGCATTTAAAGGTGATCAATCGACCCAGGCCCGAAAGTTGAAGCCAATGATACGTTCAAGGCCAACCCATCATGTAATATGTATGATGAAACGCTGAAGTGGCCAAAGTTTGTCACTTTAGCCCCACCACCGAATCAGAAGTTGAGAAATCTCTCCATATGTGATAGCTAAAGTTCAAGGCATAAGCTGACTAGAGATTCGCCCACAACATAGCTTGAACTTGTGATCACAGTGACGACTCGTGATCTCTTTATGACCGACTACGCTTGATGACTGCCAAAAACAACCTATTCGAAAACATCATATGTATTCTTGTTATTATAAGTTTGCCTGCGTAAGCTTGTAGTGGTTAAGGAGAGATGCAATACGGTGGAACATGATGATTATCAATGCTCAATATCACAAATGAAACATAAAAACAATGTCTGTAAAACATTAATGAGAGAATGAATGGCAGAAACTAACAAAATTATATAACTAAGTTTGGGTATAAAAAGGAGTTATCCGCATATTACAACACATGATTCGAGATTTACCACTCTTAGGAAAGCCACAGATGGCGTCCGATACCCCTTTTTTTTCCGATCAAAGAAATTGATGAAGATGGAATAAATCGATTGAAGAGATGCATTTCTCTAGTCAAATATGGTCGAATGTACTCCCTCTCTCCTCTCCCATATCCGAGCTCATCTCCCTGCTCTTGGGCCGGAGTCATCCTGGGTGCGCTTGGGCCCATTAAGAGCCCAAATAAGCTCTCGAAGCCCGCTTTCCAGCAGCTTTAGGGTACAAAACTAGGGGTGATCGGTTCACGGTCCGGTCCGGTTCCCCCAAAAAATCGAGAACCGGACCGGTGATCTTGGTTCTCAATTTTCCAGAACTGGGAACCGGACCACCGGTCCGGTTCCCGGGCTGTTCCATTGGACCGGACACAAATGACTTTTTGCTTCTGCCATGGCATCTTTTTAATCCTGTGAAGATTCACCAATGGTAAGTGCGCATGAAGAGATAAGCTCCCATCGCTTCCGATCGATCTTTCGTGGAATCGTTCGTTTTTTTTTTTTTTTTCACGCATCCATTGCTTCGGTGCTCTTGCTCAGATGGTGTTCATTTGGCTTGCAGGTTTCAATCATGAAAGGAGGCAACTCGAAGTCGTAGTCCAGGAACCTGCATGAGTTGCAATTACCTTCGGCCTTTTACTTGTGTGTGTGCTTTTTTTCCTTCCTTGCATGATTCGCTGCTTCAATGCCCGTGAATGCGGATTACTTGTCGTCGTCGTATCTTCCATGATTCCAAATCTAAGATCTATTTTGCTCGTCGAGAAATCGTGATGGAAATCGCTTGTGTAAATGTATGTGTTATTGTGATGATTGTTGAAGTGATTTCCGTGTGATGTGCGGTTTGTATAGGCTCTCAGTGAACAAAAGGAAATCGACTAAGAAGGAGAAGAAGGTGAAGGATCCTAACAAGCCTAAAAGGCTTGCCAGTGCCTTCTTTGTCTTCATGTATGCCTATCCATGTTCTTCGACATGCTTTGATTTTGTCTGGATGTCTTGAAAGTTTCTCGCCCTGCATAAGATGTGTGTGTGTGTGTGTGTGTGTGTTTTTTTTTTTTTGAACTTTTGTATGCTAAACTGGTTCTTCTGATGAAGTCAACCTGTTGATTTAGCTAGAATTGCGTGGTCAAAGCGGAAGCATCTCTTGTAACTTTTTTCTGGAATAGGACTGATATGTTGACTCAACTCTAACATAGCTAAAAAAGAATAAATAAAAAAATTCGATCGGTCCGGTCCTAGACCGGGAACCGAGCCGCTCCCTCTAGAACCGGGAACCGGACCATCGGTCCCGGTCCGGTCCGGGCGGTTCAATTTGCTCACTCCTACAGAACAGCAGGCGTCGAGTCTATGGCATTGTTCAGCAACATAGAAGAGCATTCAAAGCTCATGTCCATGCCACCTCAGTGCTTCGTCATGTAATTTTTCTGATAGATCATTGTCGTTGGATGAATGTCAAAAGTGGTTTTCAAAGATGAGGCATCACATATCTTGCTTTGAAGCACTCGAAGGACTAGAAGGAAAGGAGAAGAATTTCGTCTGGCTAAAGCGTGGAGAACCAAAACATGAAGGGCCATATAAATAGGTAAATAATTAGTCATGCACATTACTAGTGTGGACAGACTCACACAATTTGCAATTAACAAGTTTTATAAAGTAATGTTATCAATGGTATGCTTTGTTTCCCATAGACGTGACCATGCACATTCCCTCGTGATTACTTAACTATTTAAGAAAATTAAAATTTGAACCATTAGGTTACCGACGATTTTGATGGTGTCCATGACAATTACACGATATCAAACATGGCTATTGCATGTACCTGATAAAATATTAAAGTGCGGCCATAGGCTTAATTGCATAAATCAGATTAAAATTTGTGGCAATGGGCATGTGGGTATGGGCTGACCAAAATTTTCAATGATTCGTGGGCTTATTGCACAATTTTAGCTCAATTTAGGCTTTAAACAACAAATTAGAATCGTTTATAATTTAAATTAACGTGAATGTTGCCGATTCGTGCTCAAAATAAGCTCTAAAGCCCATAAAAAAAATTCGGCACTCCCTTCACAATGCTTGGCTGAAAATTACATGTGAGTTAGAGAATGAGGCCTCTCAATTTAAAGCTCAATTCCCTTGCCGTTGCTCCAAATAAAAATGCAATGCATGATTTGACATAATTAAATATGAATGATGAATTATTATTATTTTTAGGAATTAAAATTTAATCCCCAATTCTTATAAATGATTAAAAACGAAAATTCAAAATTTATGCGTCAACGTGTTGTGAGCGAAAATAATGAAGAAGAATTGACACAGGAGAAATGAGAAATCCATACTTAACACGTTGCTTTAGAACATTTTCACAGATGATTGATTACGAATTCAGCTCAGTCTTATGTTACGATAGTAAGCACAAGCGCTAACAAGCTGATACTAAAACTAACAGTACACATGAAATCAAACTAACACACCTGCGATTAAAAGATAAGACGCTAAACTTGTAAGCTTGATGCATCAACCTTCTCATAAGATTGAAACCAAGTTCAATAACAAGAAATTGTTGAGAGAGTACCGAGTTGAGGTGGGTCAACATATCTCTTGGCTCGGCCTCTCTCCGGCCATGCTTTTCCCGAAAGAGCATCAACAGAGAACGCTGAGCCGAGTCCTTGTAGTGAAGGAGAATTCACGAGGAAACTGTCAAACAGCTTCTCTCTTATCTCTTTGGTTCAATACATTCTCTCTTTTCGAAGTGTTTTCGATTGAAGAACACTGAGAGTGGAGTGCAGACTCTGCGGCCCGTGCAAACCATGATATGGGACGTTCAAACTCAGAATAGAACAACGTGGAGAAGTGTGAACCCTATTCCGTTTTCGTAAACTCCATAGACTTGTTCAGATTGGTAGGTGTAGATTTAATTGAAAAAAAGTAGAATCACCAAGCAAAATTTTCCTGTGGACTACATTTTTGTCTCTTTATAGCTTGGCCCAGAAATGTATATGAATTCTGTGTCTGCAGCTATAAATTCTATACATACTTTCACAGCTCTTTGGACATTGAGAATGCAAATTTCCTTGTGTCCAAAAAGACTAGCTATGGTAACACTGTTGCAATCCGAATTAACTAAGCAGAGTTTCGAGAGGATCAGAAAAGATAAGAATCAGCAAAGGAGAGCGATAAGAAGGAAATCCATTCCCAGACCATCGCTTAACAACATTGTACAGATGATTGATTACAGATTCAGCTCATTGGTTACAACAGTAAGCACAAGACATAACAAACTGACACTGCAGCTTCTTTTGCACTGATTATTAATAGCGTTGAGATACCAGGTCTCAACTTCAGATCAAGCTACCGGTGACACTTACACCAACCATTCAAGGGATTGCCTCAGAGTCACAGCTCTCGATTGCATCAGAATCCTTTGGGTGGTAAAGTGTCTGATCGAACAAATCCTTGAAGTTTTCGTTGGAAGTCCAGTGTGTCTTCGGCAACCACACTGGATTTTCTTCTCTCACCATTTTCCTTGTCCGTCGGGGAGAAAACCATCTTAGCCAATCTACTTTTCTTGATCTGGTTGCAGTACTTGTTGCATTCTGCAGTTCCCTTCGTGATCATATGGTAAAATTCACGTGGCCAATTCTAAACATGTGGCTGACTGCTTGCCTCTTGATCATAGGATTCCAAACCACGTCAAGCAAGACAACTCTTGATCTCTGATCAGACTTATGCCCTCAGAGTAAGCCTCAGCTGAAGCTAAGATTAACCTCGCTTGGCTCTGTCATTGTTGAATCAAATGTTGACGTTCCTTCATATTAAGGCTCTCTTTTCCTTTGGAGGACCACTGGAAGTCGACCTCAGCTGGTCTCTCATCAAGGATAATGGTTCCTTGTTTTGGCTGAAAGCAAAAACCTTCTCACCGAGTGCTTCAGCTAGATTAACCACTCGGAAACTCATCTTTACCCCGACTTCTGGGTTAGTCTTCAGATCTTCAAGCTTCTGACGCTCATGGTAGTTTACAGGTTCTTCATTCACATACGCATTGCAGCTTAGGATCAGAGAAGGTTGAATGCAGGCCAAAGATAGCTTGAACTCATATTCGAACCTGCGTCGGTGCCATACGCAAAGTATTTGCTATACAAAGAAAATTCAGGGTAGATCAGCACTCAGCGAATAAGATAAAATCTATATTCAATGAGTTTTTAGACAACCTATTCATCTTTGAGATTTTAGATAACTCATGAGTTTGTAATACTTCAACACCCCACTCACATGCGAGTTACGAGCAAGTTTCCAACCAAAAAAAAAAAAAGTTACTTGCAAGTTACGTGTAAGCTCGTTAGGTTTTAGGTTACTCAAAAGCTTGTAATATTATTGACTAAACACTAGCCTCAAGAAAATTTATTTAGCACATCAATTAAGCATTTGGGTGAATAAATTAATCTTCCGTTAAGAAAAATGAAGGGACAATAAGTCCTCCATAAAACAGATTCTGAAAGAAAATTCGTGATATAATTAAAAACGAATGTGAATGCAATCCCAAAATGGATATGGATGCATAAAACTAAAAGTAAAATCATTTTTGCAGGCTAGCCTTTGAAGGATCTGGTCTACGTGAGGAGAGAGAGGTGACGAGGGGGAGAAAAAAATCTAAAAAGTGGGATCAACAGAAACTTCTGGGTGGTTGGTTTGTGTGAAAGCGTATTCTGAAAATTAGCTTTTTGGAATTTTCACCCGCTTGATTTGCCAGAAATGGCTTAGTCCAGGAAAAACACTTTTCGACCAACGCAAAATTCTTACACAAAATTAGGAAAGCGAATTCCTAAATCTAAAGAGATGTAAACATTTTCTGAAACTACTCCTCTCGAATATTTTAACTTTTTCTGTATATTATAATTTATTTTTAAATTTATTTTTTTATTTTTATGTTCTCTCCCCCGCGAGCTAGAGGCTCACTAGTGGCTGTCGCCAGCCAGTCGCGCCAGTCATGGTGGATAAAGAAGAAAAAAGTACAGAAAATTAGAAAAGAAAAAAAAATCTGATTATAAAAAAAAATTGAAAAAATAATTTAATAATTCGATTTCTTTCTGTGTGTGGGAAGAAATGATGAGATTGAAATAATTTTCCAAGTGAGATTCAAACACCGGAAAATATTTTCGGTCAAATATCACCAAACAAAAGAAAACTAATCATTTTCCTTGAAAAATTATTTCCCGAAAAGTATTTTCAATGTTTTTCGTGAAACAAACTTACCCAAAAATAATATTCCATGTCACTTCACATCTTGTCCATCTCCTTCTCTGCTTCAGATTTTGGTGCCCGTTCCGGTTCTTCGTCTCCCCAGAAGAACTTCACAGGAAGTGGAGCCACTTCCGGCCGCGGCTCAACTCCGATCCTTCCGAGCGGCATCCTCTTTATTATCCCTAAACTTCTGAGCAAGACGTTTGAAATATTTAAGTTCTTTCGACCCATCGTATTTCATAATAGCGGACGCTCTTACGATCTTTTCTCCTTTTTGCTTGATGCACCTCCACACCCTAAATCTAGATTTCACCGACTTTCTTCTGCTCCTACATATTATCCGAGCAGTCTTTACCGAGGCCGCCGGAAGTCATGCCAAAATTCTCAAACTCCTCCGCGCTTTCCTTTCTCTTTGCCTTCACGTGACCTAGCCCATCGTTTGAGGATTTTGCAAGTGTGGGTTAGTATCATTTGAGACTAGTTAATTACGAGGCGGATGGGTCATCGAATTGTATGTCCACACCAATAATCTCGAGCCCAACCTAGTCAAGTGATGTGGGACAATACTTCAATACCCCCCTCACGTGCAAATCACGTTCAAGCTCGTGAGGTTTTAGATAACTCGCAATAATACTTTGACTAAGCTCTCGTGTGGAGAAAAATTATTTATCCCATCAATTAAGCTTTTTGTTAGATAAATCAATCTCTTATTTAGGAACAAAGGAAGTATAATAAATCATCCATAAAGATAATGCAATCCCAAAAGCGGATGCTAATGCAGTCCCAAAATGAATAGAACGCATAAAACGCAAAATCCTTTTTGCAAGCTAGCCCTTGAAAGATCTAGCCTACGTGGGGAGAGGGAGGGTGTTCACATATTTGATTGAATTGAGGAAAGCAAGGGAGACTAAGATTTTAGGATCAAAGTGGGCAACGAAAGCTTTGTGAATTTCACTAATGTAAAGTTTTTTTTATCGGTGTGTTACGAGAGGTCAATAAGCGTATAGTATGGAGAATTTGGGTAATTAGTACTTCGAGAACTATGCGACCATAGAAAATTCTAAGTCTACTTCCCGCGACGGTGGGCTGGCGAGGTTCTCATCTTGCTGTGCACCATGTTCTTTCCTCATAGGCAAGCGATCCATTTATTAATGTGGATGGATACATTTGCATATTTGCATTTATGTGCATTTCCATAGTAGCAAATAACCATTAATGGTAAATCTGGTCAGAATTGCTCGATCCAAAAAGGGATTGCTCATTAATTCGTTGATGAATATTCAAAGTCTTGGGAAATTCGACTACCAACCTCAAATTTCGAGATATCATTAATATGGCAATTCAATGGTATTCGATATAATTTATTAGATGTACTGAACCGTACTTAAAAGCGCATGCTTAACCTACACGCTTCAACTATATACATAAGTATCAACTTACTGAATTAGACGCATTTGCAATGCCAATCGAACTCATTGATCTCACGTCATTACTATAAATATTTGGGTTGTTTTCATATAAGATAACATGGTACGAACCAAGTATATTAAAATAGAGCTCTTTGCAGCACCTCATTGATGTACGTGGTCGAAAACCCTGCTATTCACAGACTTCCCTATAAACCAACAGCTTATTTCGTTAAAGTTCAATCGAAATTGGAATTTCACCTTTCGATGAAAGCATGTTATATCATCTCCTCTTTGTGGCATTTAAAAGTTTATCCCAATCAACGCTTGACTAAGATTACATCTCCATTTGAACCTTCTAACATATCAGGTTTTTCAACTTAGGTTGACAAAATCAACGTCAGATGTGCACGGATGATTACATGCATTCACCTTATGGTAACTCGAATTCTATAAAGTCATCAAATCAAATAGCGGACACAGAAATGGCGCTACTACATAGTATGCTATGGAAAAATGGGTGTCTTTAGTTCTTCTGTTTCACTTGTTCCACAAGGCTAGTATGAACATGCATATTGTTGTTTGAGTTCGAGTATACCGTTTTGTTCATATGAAAAATTGTTGCATTCATTTCACGTCAATCTGAACTCTCGGTCTTGTTTTCAAATGGATGTATACGTGTAATAGGCGGTGTCTTGGCGAGCATAACAACACTTCTGGAGTAGAATTTCTGTTCTAGGGGTGGTTCCGGAGCGAAAATCCATTTTGTAATGCAACTTGTGAAGCAGAAATCCGTTTGGTTACGCAACTTCATTTTTCTACTTATGAAGTTAAAAAAAAATTACTTCTCTCCTGAAGTTGAAGCCAGAAGTTGATTTCTAGAACAGAATTATTACCATGCGCACCCCTATATAGTCAACCACAATATTGTTTTCGTGTCACAATAAATAATGGGTTTTAGTGATTATTGAAACTTTAAAAAAAACGAAATAATATTTTTTTTTTAAAAAAAGGAACGCAATTAGTGTGTGGAATTGAAATGAAAAGAAAGTACAAACATTTCGTGCATAAGAGGAGCGGTTCCACTCTGCCCTGCTTCTTTTAATGTCAACTTAAGAGATTCTATCTGAAATCTATACCGAGAATATTTCGGAGACTTGACGAGGAAAAATCGTGAAAGAGATCACGTCCACCCAAGAGAAGAACTTAATGAAATGTTTTAACTCGAAAATGTGGCAAGCAAGAGGCAACATCTCGAGGGGGAGCTTCGGCTGAAGTGGAGGCCAACACAAGAAACACAAACAGAAAAAGGAAGAGATGTAAAAGGAGTTACATTGACTCTCTCTCTCTCTCTCTCTGAGCTTCAATGGAGGATCTGAAGACGAACAAGCCTCTTTTTCCTGCCAACTTCTGTGACCATCCACCGTTGCCGAGAGCAAAGCAATGGCTCAGGTGACGGCAGCTGCAGCAAAGACAGAAGCAGCTCGAGAAACGACAACGATTGCTCCCGGGAAAGCCACCACAACGACGGACGCAGCCGCCACTCTGACCTTCAGTGCAGAAGGACCGCCGGAACTAGGGTTTATATTTGTGGCAAACATGTAAACGACATCGTTTGGGACTATTAATGCTGATTGGGCATGCCTAGGGCCATTCGGGTCGGAAAATTTGATATAAGAAAAATTTGACCCACCTGATTTTTTGGCGACTGAATGAAATTGACACTTACAAGATCGCTTTTTTATAATAAAAAAATGTACTTAAGCGATCCCGAAAAAAAAAAATTGCACTAAAGTGAACATAAACTTTTAGCACTTCCATTGTTCTTCCCTCAAAATTAAACATATGGAATTGGACTGTTATTTTTTTAATTAGGACAAAAGCATTACAAAAGGTTTAGGACTGAACCGGCAAAAAAAAAAGGTTTATGACTAAATTGGTACCATTACAATAGGTTTATGACTTTTTTTATAATTATCCCTAAAAATGGCTTGCAAAATTTGAACCAAAAAAAATATATAGCTTCGACTATTGAATGTTGTCAGATAGTAAAACTTTGGAGTTGTGCTTACGGCCTATTCACATATGCTAGAAGCTCTTGCTTCTCCTTTGCAACAGCCTATTCTTCGAGGAGGGAGAGCAGGTATAAGGATTCACTAGGATTCATCGAGAACGAACCAACCAACCAAAATCGATCCCGTCTCCTCCATTTGAACCTTGCGAGAAACCGATTTTCAAATACAACAGTGAGATCAGTTGGATCAACAACATCTCCAAGTCCTTCATTTGGTTTTTCCCTTTCGTGGCAATTTGCAGGACGACTAGATGCACCCAATGCCGACGATATCGGAAATCTCGCATCCACATCCTCCTGGATGCCTAGGGAATATACACCAGACCTCGCTAATCAATATGCCATCCAAAGAGATGGCTCCATCTCCGTGCTATAAACTTGAGTCCGAGAGAGAAGATGGAAAATTGGAGTTTCCCTGAGACCATAACCACTGGCTTTTGTGGGTGGCATCCATGTTGACTGCGAAGCCAAGGAAACCAGGCAGGCATTCTCCATTTGGTAATCTGGGCCTTATGAGATCAAGCCTTCTCTGCCCATCATCAGCAAGCAAAAATTTCGGGCTCTGACTCCATTGTCGCACCAAATAATTCCTATAAATAATTGGGAAAAACATTAATTGAATTGGAAGAAATAGAATTAGACTTTGAGGCATGATAACACTCTCTTTAAGGAATTATTTACCCCATAACATTGTTAATGATTACCAGAAAAAATCCTCTGGGATGCAATAAAATCTCAGAATGAGAATACCATATAGAAATGCTAATATTTTCCCAAGAACTCTCAAAGGAAAACAATTGAAAATGATGGCTATATTTCTCTTGAAATAAAACAGAAATGGGGATTGAAGTTATAAATTGAACAGAAACGTTTGGTAATTTATAAAGAAAATGTTTGAACAGACACAACCTTCCAAAGGTTGTAAGAGTGTCTAATAATCGTCAGGCAAAAAATAATGTGAATGGATACACACTCGTATCCTTGAAAAAAATAAAATAACCATCAAGTGGGACAAGGCACCTCTTCGTTTGTTTTACAAACAAACTACTAACAATCTTACCAAGGATGAAGCCTTTTTTCTGGTAGATCACTGATCCGATCCTTATGTACATGCAAGGCTGGAGTGTGCGAGACATGGTCGGCGGATGCATGTCAAAAAAGGTTTTCAAAGATGAGGCATCACAATGATCTTGCCTTGAAGCACCGAAAGGACAAGCAAGAAAGAAGAAGAAATTTTGTCGGCTAGGGTGTGGTGCAACGGGGGATGAAGGACTCTATAAATAGGTAAATATTTAGTCATGCTCATTATTAGTGTGGATAGACTCGAACAATTTGCATTTAACACGTTCCCATACTAAGAAATTTTATCAACGGCAGGTTTGTTAGAATTCATTTCTCTAGGAACGTGACCATATACAGTCCCTCGGTGATTACTTAACTAAAATGTCGATGATTTTGACGGATGGAAACGTCGATGCTAATTTCATAATATTGAAAGTGCCTTTTACATGTTTCTCAAATATGTAGATAAACTACCATTTACTACAGTCCCTCGGTGATTACTTAACTAAAATGTCGATGATTTTGACTGATGGAAACGTCGATGGTAATTTCATAATATTGAAAGTGCCTTTTACATGTTTCTCAAATATGTAGATAAACTACCATTTACTACTGAAAGTTATAGGTCGCTATGTGAGGTAGACATGGTCATTTGGGCCTGTGGGCTCGGAACCGGCCCGTTGACCGAGCCTGCTGTTCCGAACCGGAACCGAACTTCAAGGGCCAGTTCCGGTTTCGATTTTTTTGGAACCAGTAAAAAAAAAATTTAAAATAAAAAAGAGAGGGGTGGGGCGGCCCCCCCCCCTCGGGAAGAGCCGTTTGGCTCTTCCCCAGCGGGCCTTTGGCCCGTTGCGATTTGCAACGGTCCAAATGCCCGTTTTGGCCGTTGCAATTTCTTTAAAAAAATCTATAAAAACCTCTTAATCCCTCTTTATTTTTCTCACAATTTCTCTCCAATACTCTCAAATCTCAAGTCATATTCTCTCAATCCGATATTCTCTCTCAATTCCATCTCAATTCTTTGAATAAACTTTCCGATCAATTCTTTCAAAAAATGGCAAGTGGAAGCAGAAATATTGGAAAGGGAAAGAGCCCGATGGCGATGGGAGAATCCGATTATCCTGTTCATGAATATAATCCTCATGAATATGCATGTTGGGAAGACGACGATGTTCCCAATCCCAACGTCGAGCAAATCGCAACGCAAGAAAGTCTTTATCCTCCTACTGCCACTGCCACTGGTGTCGAAAAATCGTCGATACCAAAGGAGTCGGGACGGAAGAGCCGAGAATCCGACTTATGGCTACACTTCAACAATGTATGGAATGAAAATGAAGGTAAGTTTGATATAAGCTGTAAATATTATCCGCAAAAATATAAACTTGGTAAAGGAGATGGCTATGGAACATTTCGTCGGCATCTGACGAAAAAACATCCAACGCAAGCGGTGATCGACACTAGCCAACAACAAATTTTCGGGTTCGCCAATCCTAATCCTCATCATTTATTATGTTTCACTAATGCATTTTATAAACAAACATTAGCTTAATATGTTTCCCTTGAGCATGCTCCGTTTAATATTGGTGAAAATTTTAATTTTAGATATTTGGTAAACACTGCGCTGGCTCCGCAAGTACCATCTGTTCTGAAAACTACTCTAGACGCGAACTTAAACGAGTTTATATAGAACGAAAAAATGATTTGAAATTTTTTTTTGAAGAATTCAATGGACGTGTACATATAGGTAGTGATATTTGGAGTGATTCTTGGAACATTAATTCTTATATGGGTGTCGCATGCCATTGGATAGGTGATGATTGGGTTATTCAACAAAAACTTCTTGCATTTCGAGTTTTTCCTAAAAGGCATACGGCCCATAATATTTATAGAATAATTAGGCAAGTTTTAGAAAAATATGGTTTGATTAAAAAAGTTTTTTCAATTGATTTTGATAATGCCGTCGCAAATACTGCTTCCATTCTCGAGTTAGAAAAAATGTGTAAACCCTCTTTTGGCGGATAATTTTTTCACATTAGATGTGCTTGCCATATTTTGAATTTATGTGTTCAAGATAGTTTATGAATTCTTGTGACTTCTCTCCACCCAATAAATAGTGCAATTAGATTTTTATGAAGCCGCCCTCAACTTATGAAAACGTGGGGAAAATTTTGTAAAGAAAATTGGAGAAAGGCAAAAAGGTTTCCAAAAGATGTTTCGACTCGTTGGAATTCTACCTACGAGATGCTTCTACAAACTTTTGATTACAAAAATTTATTATGTTCATTTATTTCAAATACTGTTTCCGATATTACTTTACTCCCGCCACATTGGGACGTTTGGAAAAAAAATTTAGATTTTTTGAAAATTTTTAATGATGCTACTAAAATTTTATCTGGTATTTATTATCCTACTGCGCATTTATTTTTATTAGAGTGTGTTAATATTATTGCTAATATTTTTAATGCATATGAAAAAGATACTAAATTAGCTTCGAGTATTTTAGTAATGTGAGAAAAATGGTTGCATTATTATTTGAGCATTCCTCTTATCTATTTAGTTGGTATTGTTTTCGATTAACGTACTAAATTAGATGGTTTATTATATTATCTGAATGCTTATTATTATGATTATTTACATTTGGATGAAGTAATAAATATTTCAATTATACAAGTAGAGGTTAAAGAAGTTATAGTAGCATTATATAATGAATTTTGTAATAGATATGGTTTAAGTGACAATGGATGTGGATCTGCCCAACTTAGTGTCTCATAAAATGATGATGGTATTTCACTACTTAATAGAGTGTATAAAATGCTTAAGAGTAGGCAAAAAAAATAGAAAGGGACATCAACAGGTAGTATTTTCGAATTAGAAAACTATTTAACAATTTCTTTTGAGTTTAGTGATTCCGATCACAGCGCAGATTTCAAGATTCTTGAGCGATGGAAGAACTATTCAACTCAATTTTCAGTTCTCTCCCTCATCGCGAAACAAATATTAGCAATCATTTCTTCAACAGTGGCAGTTGAACAAGCATTTAGCGCTGGAGGATTAATTTTGGACCCCCGCCGTTCAAAATTAAGTCCGGAAAGTGTGGAGTTTCAAGCTTGTATCGATGATTGGACAAAGGCTAGATTTCACCAACAAGAGCTGGACCGAGAACACGAATTCTTCAGTGACGACTGTGGAGATACTACCACCACCACAACGGCTAGCAACAATTGACGATGATGTAAGTTTGGGGTTACCAAAAGTAAGAGAACTACATGGGCTTTGATTCTTCTATCCCCAAGAAGATATGTAGACGCTTAATGATAATTCATTAAATTCAAACTCATTCCTCTTCTCTCTCTTTTTTTTTTTCCAAATTTTATTACAATGTACAATTTGATTATAATTTATAATTAATAATTTATTAATTTTATTATATTATTTTAAAGATAAAATTAAAAGTTCGGAACCGGAACCGGAAACCGGCTCGGAACCGCCGGTTCCACCTTTTGGTGGAATCGGAACTGCCGATTCCTAAACCGAAACCGGCGGTTCCACGGAACTGGCCATGTCTTTGTGAGGCTCACATTCTTTTCTATTATCAATTAAAGTGGTTGCACTTAGCGTTGATTGGAAAGACTCCTTCATCCAGCTTACATATGGTCTGATATGCCTCTGAATGAGAGAATTAACATTGCTAGTAAACAAACAAACGCAGAGTTCGACAAAAAAAAAAAAACAAACAAAACAAATGCAGAGAAATAATTTTGTCTTTATAACTATCTACTATGTAACCACGAGCATTGCACGTGGCAATTATGTTTTCCATATTTAACAACTGTGTTTTCAAGAAAATATGCAGCTCTTATATGAATGGATATGCGGTTCTACTAAAAAAATGTTGCGCTTAACAAGAAGACATAATTATATTAATTAACATTGAAATGCATTAGTTTGTAATTGAAAAAGAACAATATATAGACCGAAAGGACATAAATTGCTTTCAACATTGTATCTCATGATTGTTACGTCGATACAAAAGATAAAAGGTGCTTTTTTAAATAAGAGTGGAAAAAACTTAAATTGCTTGTTAATTCAATGTTTTAAAGCCCTATCTTAATTTTAAGCTTGTAAGTTCTACGCAAAAAAATATGTTCCACCCGCAGGATACATTTTTCACTCCGTTTATACTATAGAGTAATGAAATATTTATGACCCATTGTATTTTTCATGCAGAGTGTCAAATTTTTGAAGCACCTAGTAATGCAAATATATATTTTGGAATTAGATTTATTGTATTAGTAAAATAGGAAGCGCAACTCTCTTTATTTTTATCTTACACACTTATATTCGATCTCACTGTATAGAACAAACCAATCTTTCATACGATAAGAAAAGAGTTTTCTACTAAATAGTATTCTGAGATTTTGGTCAATACATACATAAATACGGAATATGAAACATCTTTCGTTTTGGAGATATCTCACACTTTTCATTTAGAGATGGTCACTATGCAGGCCCAAATAGAGTCGGGCCCGAAAGTTAAGCCCAATGCATTGTCCAAGGCCCATACATAATTTAACACATGATGACGAGTTACGTTTTGGAGACATCTCACACTTGTCCGTGGATCTTGTGTCGTATAAAAAGTCGAGAAATCTCTCCCACATAAGGTAGATCAGTGAATGGTGACCAATGGATGGCTGCCAGTGACAGCTGAATTGCGGCCGAGAAGTGAAGACCAGCGGCCGGCAAATGGCGATTGGGGATCGAAGACCAGTAGACAGCGACCGAGGATAGAAAATCAATGGATAGGGATCGACAATCGGCGATCAGTATATGGTGACCAGCGGCAGCTGCCGACAAGTGACGAATAGAGATCGACGATCAAGGGTTAGCGGACGGAGATGGGAGGCCGGAGGGCAGGGACCGACAAAGGGCTACTGAGGACTGAAAACCAGCAACACATGGATTGGATACAGACAGCCGACGGATGGCGAACAGCGATAGGGACGCGAGAGAGGCGATTGGCAGCGGACGACAACTGGTGTACAGTGAATGGCGATCGATGGTAGGGATGCAAGAGAAAGGCAGATGATTTGACAATGAAAGGAATCCTTATTTATGTTTCTTTTCCAGAAATAGAAAAGTAAAAAAATTTCTACTTCTCATTTCTGCTCCAAATCTATTTCTAAGTCAAAAAAAATTTGTCTCGAAAATAGACAAACAAAATTAGACCCCAAACGGCTAGACATGATGATTTTCATTGATTAACATCACACACACGAAAAACAAAAACAAATATTTTTTTGGGAAAATGGGCTTAATTAACTAATTTTACCTTCTGACCAAAAGAAAAACTAATCGGTACCTTCACGAGGGAAATGGATGGCATAAATTAAAAATCCAATAACTAATTTTGGAAAAAAAAAACCTGGCATAAAAAGGAGTTAACTATGCATTAACTGATTTAATTCTGATTAATTAACTCAATCACAAGAAATTTACTGAAGATGGAATCAATGGATTGAAGAAAACCCATATATTTCGATTTTTTTTGTGAATCATATATTTCAAAATCAATAAGTTTAAAGAAACAATAATCTTGAAATTACTATAATTTCTTTTCTTCTCCAATAATTCGATATGTCAATTTCCATTTTTATTTCCGCGACATGATAATTAATTGGCCATGCCAATTTCTTTCTTTCTTTTTCCGCGATAACGAAAATAAAATGAAATTTAAAATATTGGCAGTTCTCATAAAAGGGATGGCTCCATTTTTAATGGACATTCATGATTCAGCACAGGGGAAAAAAAAGAGACAATAAAAAGGAAAACAAAAACAAAATTTTCCTTTTCCAAGCTCAATTTCTCGTCAACAGCCAGATCACCAAGAGGCAACATCTCGAGGGGGAGCTTCGGCTGAAGTGGAGGCCAACACAAGAAACACAAACAGAAAAAGGAAGAGATGTAAAAGGAGTTTCATTAACTCTCTCTCTCTCTCTCTCTCTCTCTCTCTGAGCTTCAATGGAGGATCTGAAGACGAACAAGCCTCTTTTTCCTGCGAACTTCTGTGACCATCCACCGTTGCCGAGAGCAAAGCAATGGCTCAGGTGACGGCAGCTGCAGCAAAGACAGAAGCAGCTCGAGAAACGACAGCGATTGCTCCCGGGATAGCCACCACAACGACGGACGCAGACGCCACTCCAACCTTCAGTGCAGAAGCACAGCCGGAACTAGGGTTTATATTTGTGGCAAACATGTAAACGACATCGTTTGGGACTATTAATGCTGATTGGGCATGCCTAGGGCCATTCGGGTCGGAAAAATTGATATAAAAAAAAAATTTTGACCCGCCTGATTTTTCGGCGACGGAATGAAATTGACACTTACAAGATCACTTTTTTATAATAAAAAAATGTACTTAAGTGATCCAAAAAAAAAAAAAACTGCACTCAAGTGAACATAAACTTTTAGCACTTCTATTGTTCTTCCCCCAAAATTAAACAAATGGAATCGGACTGTTATTTTTTAATTAGGACAAAAGTATTACAAAAGGTTTAGGACTGAACCGGCAAAAAAAAAAGGTTTATGACTAAATTGATACCTTCACAATAGGTTTATGACCACTACAAAAAAACACGCAATTAGCCACGACATTAGCGACGAGAATTTCGCAAAAATTCGTGGCTAAATTGATTTGGCGACGAATTTGCGCCGAGAAAAAATTCGTAGCTAATTCGGCGTCGCTAAATTTAGCGACGAAAAATTCGAAGGTCGTCGCCAAAATTGGCTACGAACGAAGCCGTTCGTCGCCAAATTTTAGCGACGAACGGCTTTGTTCGTAGCCAATTTTGGCTACGAACGGCTTTGTTCGTCGCCAAAATTGGCGACGAACAAAGCGGTTCGTCGCCAAATTTTAGTGACGAACGGCTTTGTTCGTCGTCAAATTTTAGTGACGAACGGCTTTCTTCGTCGCCAATTTTGGCGACGAACCACTGTGTACATCGCCAAAATTTGGCGACGCACAGTGCGTCGCCAAATTTTGGCGACGAACAAAGCCGTTCGTCGCTAATTTGTAATTTTTTTTTGGGTCGGAGGAAGTTCTGGGAAATTGTCCAAGAAGAAGATGGCAACGAAGATTGCTAGGAAAATGAAAGCAGAAGCATTTCCAACGATGGCTACAATTCCAAATACATAGACACATGAAAGTTCAGCCAAAAGCCGACAACGAAGACGTAGGACGGCATTCTAGGGCGGTGAAATCACCGGCTCCGCCGTCGACCGGAGAGGGAGGGGTTCGGGTCGATCGCCGGAGTGAGCTTCCTTCCCTCTGAGCTGTTCACGGTAACGAGAGCGGCCGGGGATGTCGAGTCGATCGCCGGAGTGAGCTTCTTCCGTCCGAGCTCGTTCCTCGACGATTTTGCTGAAGGTGGACGACGGACTCTGGTGTCGAGGCGAAGGGAGAGAAAAGGGAGGGAGTGGCAAGTGGAATGACGAGAGAGGGAGTGACGAGAGCGGCCGGGGAAGCTAATTTATAGACGAGCGGCCCGGGAAAAAAAGCGCCATTTTTTGACTCTGCGAAATTGAAAATTAGCGACGACCTTCGAAGGTCGTCGCTAAATCGTCGCTGGTTTAGCGACGAGCTTCGAAGGTCGTCGCTAAACCGTCGCTAATTTTCAATTTCGCTGCTAAAAATAAGGCGCTTTTTTTCCCAGGCCGCTCGAAATTGAAAATTAGCGACGACCTTCGAATGTCGTCGCTAATTTAGTGACGAAAAGAGATGTTCGTCACTAAAAATGAAATTGAATAATTCGCTAAATTAATTAGATACATCAAAATAAACCCTAGCCGCAGCATAAATAGAGCAATAATCTCCGAGTCACGAACCAAATCTCATTTTTTTTCTCTACTTTTGGGTGATGAATCAGACCGAGTGCATAAATTTCAATACATATTTAACAAAAATGTGAAGCTTCTTAAAATTAGCAAGAAAATATATATCCTATATAATTCAAAAGAATTCGTTAAATTAGCAACGAAAACAAAATGAATAAGATGAAACACGATGGGAATGGAACCCGCGATCACCGAAGTACTTCATCCACGCGACAACCAACAAGGCAAAAGATATGGTATGATGTGTAATAATGATTATACCTAAATAATGAAACAGAATGAATGCTTTCTAATTCAAGAATAAGAATAACAGAAATAAACCTCAATTCCAAGAAATTATATCTTCTTTAAAGCATTCACTGAAGAAGCAGAAACCCTTTTCAAAAAAGCTATCTAGGAACAAAATGAATTCTTTCTAATTCAGGAACAAGGATAATATAAATAAATAAATTGATCGCTCTTCATTTATGCTTATTAATGTAATCTTTACTTAATTAATAATATATTCATTTTTAAATTTCAAAAAAATATTCGCTCTATTTTCATTTTCTTTTAAAAAGAATTAATGTAGATTAATATAAAATAATATAATTGAAGAAATAACATAAATAAGCTAAGCTAAACGACGTATCATAAGCGTTTCTTATTTATATCATTCACCGTTTGAAGAGAACAAAGATTCCAAATAATCGATCTTTCTTTTAGTTATTATTGAACATTTCTTTGGTTGATTAACGTGTGATATATTGAATCCTCATTACTAATATTGAACGAAACTAGATCTTATAGAATCACATTTGAATATTTTATGATACATTCCGTACCTTGCTAAAAAACTGATCATTCTAATGTTTTTGAAATCTTTATTAATTGATTTAGAACATCTCTTATTTGCTTATAGTATCTTATCTATCTTTCAAAATTAGAAGAAAGAACCGATCGATTTCATTTTCGTGGATCACACAATTACAATATATATTTTTGGTGATCAAATATTATATATGCAAAGTAAATCATTTTCGAATAGATCCTTACTCTACTCTATTTAGTATCTCATCAAAGACGATTTTTTTTCTAAGTTATATTTTATCAAAAGAATTGATCTCCATTTTTTGTTTGTTCACAACTTTATATATGTAATAAATATAAAAAAGGTCCTAATAAACCTTGAAAAAAATATAAATTAAGGATAGCAATTAGCGACGAACAAAGTCTTTCGTCGCTAATTATATTTTTAAAAAAATTATTTTTGCGACGAAACGACAATTTCGTCGCTAATCAATTCTTTTTATTTTATTTTTCCTCAAATTATCGACGAACAACACTATTCGTCGCTAAATTTTCCAAAAAAACAAATACAAAAGGAACACTAAATTAGCGAACAACACTGTTCGTCGCTAAGACGAGCAAAAAACAAAAAAAAAATTCATAAATAAAATTTAGCGACAAACACTAATTGTCGTCGCTAAACAAACGGTCTTAGTCGTCGCTAAATAGACCAAAAACCAAATAAAAAAAAATTAGTCACGAATAACATTGTTTGTGGCCAATTTAGCGACGAATAATGATTCTCGTCGCTAAATTATTTCTTTTTTTTTTAAATTTCTGGTCATTTAGCGACGAAATTGTATATCCGTCACTAAATTAGCAACGGATTGTTCTTCGTCGCTAAGTTCATCTCAATTTAGCAACGAAATTAATTTTTCGTCTCTAATTTAGCTACAAATGTCTTGTTTGTCGTTAATTTCGTTGCTAATTAGCTATGAATTTCTTGTTCGTCGCTAATTTTGTCGCGAATTAGCTACAAATATTTTTTCGTCACAAAATTTGTGAGGAATTTTTTTGTCACTATTTTCGTCGCGAATAGCGACGAACTTTCATGTCGTCGCTATTTTAGTCACAAATTAGCGACGAAAATGATCTCGTGGCTAAATGCTCGTGGCTAAATCGCTGTTTTTTTGTAGTGGACCTTTTTGATAATTCTCCTTGAAAATGGCTCGCAAAATTTGAACCAAAAAAAAAAAAAAAATAGCTTCGACTATTGAATGTTGTCAGATAGTAAAACTTTGAAGTTTACATATGCTAGAAGCTCTTGCTTCTCCTTTGCAGAAGCCTATTCTTCGAAGGAGGGAGAGCAGGTATAAGGATTCCCTAGGATTCATCGAGAACGAACCAACCAACCAAAATCGATCCCGCCTCCTCCATTTGAACCTTGCGAGAAACCGATTTTCAAATACAACAGCGAGATCAGTCGGATCAACAACATCTCCAAGTCCTTCATCTGGTTTTTCCCTTTCGTGGCAATTGCAGGACGACTAGATGCACCCAACGCCGATGGTATCAGAAATCTCACATCCACATCCTCCTGGATGCCTAGGGAATATACGCCAGACCTCTCTAATCATTATGCCATCCAAAGAGATGGCTCCATCCCCGTGCTATAAACTTGAGTCCGAGAGAGAAGATGGAAAATTGGAGTTTCCCTGAGACCATAACCACTGGCTTTTGTGGGTGGCATCCATGTTGACTGCGAAGCCAAGGAAACCAGGCAGGCATTCTCCATTTGGTAATCTGGGCCTTATGAGATCAAGCCTTCTCTGCCCATCATCAGCAGGCAAAAACTTCGGACTCTGACTCCATTGTCGCACCAAATAATTCCTATAAATATTTGGGAAAAACATTAATTGAATTGGAAGAAATAGAATCGGACTTTGAGGCATGATAACACTCTCTTTAAGGAATTATTTACCCCATAACATTGTTAATGATTACCAGAAAAAATCCTCCGGGATGCAATAAAATCTCAGAATGAGAATACCATATAGAAATGCTGATATTTTCCCAAGAGCTCTCAAAGTAAAACAATTGAAAATGATGGCTGTATTTCTCTTCAAATAAAATAGAAATGGGGATGGAAGTTATAAATTGAACAGAAATGTTTAGTAATTTATAAAGAAAATGTTTGAACAGACACAGCCTTCCAAAGGTTGTAAGACCGTCTAATAATCATCAGGCAAAAAATAATTTGAACGGATACACACTCGTATCCTTGAAAAAAATAAAATAACCATCAAGTGGGACAAGGCACCTCTTCGTTTGTTTTACAAACAAACTACTAACAATCTTACCAAGGATGAAGCCTTTTTTTCTGGTAGATCACTGATCTGAATCTTATGTACATGCAACGCTGGAGTGTGTGAGACATGGTCGGCGGATGCATGTCAAAAAAAGGTTTTCAAAGATGAGGCATCACAATGATCTTGCTTTGAAACACCTAAAGGACAAGCAAGAAAGAAGAAGAAATTTTGTCGGCTAGGGTGTGGTGCAACGAGGGATGAAGGACCCTATAAATAGGCAAATACTTAGTCATGCTCATTATTAGTGTGGATAGACTCGAACAATTTGCATTTAACGCATTCCCATACTAAGAAATTTTATCAACGGCACGTTTGTTAGAATTCATTTCTCTAGGAACGCGACCATATACAGTCCCTCGGTGATTACTTAACTAAAATGTCGATGATTTTGGTGGATGTAAACGTCGATGGTAATTTCATAATATTGAAAGTACCTTTTACATGTTTCTCAAATATGTAGATAAACTACCATTTACTGCTGAAAGTTATAGGTCGCTATGTGAGGCTCACATTCTTTTCTATTATCAATTAAAGTGGTTGCACTTAGCGTTGATTGGAAAAACTCCTTCATCTAGCTAACATATGGTTTGATATGCCACTGAATGAGAGAATTAACATTGTCTGAGCTAGTAAACAAACAAATGCAGAGTTCGACCAAAAAAAAAAACAAACAAACAAATGCAGAGAAATAATTTTGTCTTTATAATTATCTACTATGTAACCACGAGCATTGCACGTGGCAATTATGTTTTCCATATTTAACAACTGCGTTTTCAAGAAAATATGCAGCTCTTATATGAATGGATATGCGGTTCTACTGAAAAAATGTTGCGCTTAACAAGAAGACATAATTATATTAATTAACATTGAAATGCATTAGTTTGTAATTAAAAAATAACAATATATAGACCGAAAGGACATAAATTGCTTTCAACATTGTATCTCATGATTGTTACGTCGATACAAAAGATAAAAGGTGCTTTTTAAATAAAGAGTGGAAAAGACTTAAAATTGCTTGTTAATTCAACGTTTTAAAACCTTATCTTAATTTCAAACTTGTATGTTCTACGCAAAAAAAAATATGTTCCACCCGCAGGATACATTTTTAACCCCGTTTATGTTTATAGAGTAATGAATATTTATGACTCATTGTATTTTTCATGCAGAGTGTCAAATTATTGAAGCACCTAGTAATGCAAATATATATTTTGGAATTAGATTATTGCATTAGTAAAATAGCGAACGCAACTCTCTTTATTTTTATCTTACACACTTATAATCGATCTCACTGTACAGAACAAACCGGTCTTTCATACAATAAGAAAAGAGTTTTCTACTAAATAGTATTCTGAGATTTTGGTCAATACATACATAAACACAGAATATGAAACATATTTCGTTTTGGAGATATCTCACACTTTTCATTTAGAGATGGTCACTATGCAGGCCCAAATAGAGCCGGGCCCAAAAGTTAAGCCCAATGCATTGTCCAAGGTCAATACATAATTTAACATGTGATGACAAGTTACGTTTTGGAGACATCTCACACTTGTCCGTGGATCTTGTATCTAGGGGTGTGCAAACTGGACCGGACCGGCCTGGACCGACCCGGGACCGGCCCGGATCGGGCGGGTTGGTCCGGTCCTTGAGGTGGATGGGTTGGTCCCCGGTCCCAATAAATGGGACCGGTGACTGGGCGGTCCGGTCCTCGGGTTCTTGTGTTGGGACCGGACCGGCCCGGCCCGTCAATAATATATAATTATTTATATATATAAATGTATATAGTTACAAAAGAAATTGAAAACAAAACGGAGGACAGACTCCTTGGTCCTCTTCCGATGGTTCTTGGTGAGGACAACGATAGCTTTGGGGTGGTGAGGCCTAGTTCGTCGACGTGAAAGTGATGGGAGACGGGATGGTGCATTGTGGAGTCGTCGTGAGGTTAATCGACGATAAATTTTGACATATTGTTTCATCTTGGAGGTTGTCTTTTGAATCCCGCTTCCCAGTTGTAAACTCGTTTGTTTGAGAGAACATGTGTGGATTGATGTCTAACTGTTGTTTATGTCTTTGTCAATGTATGCATTTGGTTAGTATGGCATGCCTTTTGCCTGCCGATCTATGTTTTGCCAGGGTGTCATTGATGTCTTACGCACTTGTTTGTATGGCTTTATAGAGGTTGGGCCGGGACCAGGACCGGACCGGGACCGGACCGGACCGACGGTCCTGGTCCTGTTCGGTCCCGGTCCGGTCCATGGTCCCGAAAGTATGGGGACCGGACTATTGGTCCGGTCCTCGGGTTCATGCCGGGACCGGACCGGCCCGGACCATGCACACCCCTACTTGTGTCGTATAAAAAGTCGAGAAATCTCTCCCACATAAGGTAGATCAGTGAATGGCGACCGGTGTGCAGCGAATGGCAATCGATGGTAGGGATGCAAGAGAAAGGCAGATGATTTGACAATGAAAGGAATCCTTATTTATGTTTCTTTTCCAGAAATAGAAAAGTAAAAAAAATTTTACTTCTCATTTCTGCTCCAAACCTATTTCTAAGTCAAAAAAAATTTGTCTCGAAAATAGAAAAACAAAATTAGGTTACCAAATGAATTTTCATTCCAAATATGTTCTTCGAAACAAAAGGAAAAAAAATAGAAAAATAGAGAAACAGAACCATGTCAATGCGGTGCCCTAAATATGGTAGTGAAAAGGTTTCTTTCTAAGCCTTTGTAAGTGGGGCTTTGCAGTAGAGGAGACCCCAAACCGCGTGACATGATGATTTTCATTGATTAACATCACACACACGAAAGACAAAAACAAATATTTTTTGGGAAAATAGGCTTAATTAACTAATTTTACCTTCTGACCAAAAGAAAAAACTAATCGGTGCCTTCACGAGGGAAATGGATGGCATAAATTAAAAATCCAATAACTAAATTTGGAAAAAAAAAACTGGCATAAAAAGGAGTTAACTATGCATTAACTGATTTAATTATGATTAATTAACTCAATCACAAGAAATTTACTGAAGATGAAATCAATGGATTGACGAAAACCCATATATTTCGATTTTTTTTTGTCAATCATATATTTCAAAATCAATAAGTTTAAAGAAACAATAATCTTGAAATTACTATAATTTCTTTTCTTCTCCAATAATTCGATATGTCAATTTCCATTTTTATTTCCGCGATATGATAATTAATTGGCCATGCCAATTTCTTTCTTTCTTTTTTCCGCGATAACGAAAATAAAATGAAATTTAAAATATTGGCAATTCTCATAAAAGGGATGGCTCCATTTTTAATGGAAATTCATGATTCAGCACAGGGGGAAAAAAAGAGACAATAAAAAGGAAAACAAAAACAAAATTTTCCTGGTGGGGTCTCTTCTTTCTTCTTTTTCCTCTTTTTGGTCCCTTTTTTGGCCTTTTCCAAGCTCAATTTCTTGTCAACAGCCAGATCACCAATCTCTCTACACATCGAAGGGCTCTAAGATACAGATTCCCAGGAATTCTCCCCGGGGGATCTTCACAGGGTTTTCCAGAACGGTTCTCACGCGACCGCCACTGTGCCAGTCCGTACGGCCTTGCTGCTCTTGGCCGACTCTGATTTCCTCGATGCCCTCGAGGAGGAGGAGGAAGAAGACGACGACGACGATGGCGACCTCTTCCAGCTCTTCTCTTTCGCCTCGTCGATCTCTATCTGTTCTTGCCTGCACTCTTTGCTACAGAACGCCGTGTCGCCCCTGGAAAAAAGAAAGCATAAAGCACGTCACGATCCGGATTCTGACCCGTTTCAAGAGAAGGCAAAAATGGTCCTTTTTCGCAGGAGCCTTTTTTGCATGGGAAAAAGATGTCTGAAAGGGAATCAGATCCATGCCCAGCAAGAAAACGCCGGACTGGGCTACTGACCTGTACATGAAGATGTCGGAGTTGAACCCGAGAGGCTTGTTGCAGAGGAAGCAGGACTGGAGGAAGTGGGGATCGCAGTGGCGATCCTCGCACCCGGCGTAGTACAGCATCGCTGCCCTCGGCGAAGCGGCCATCGATCGCTATCCGGGACGGCGGCGGCAGGTCAAGCAAGGAGCTGCTTTGAGGAGCTGAGCTGCGGAGGGTGGTCCCGGACTACAAGAGGAAGGTAAAGAGCTCAAGAACCGTGAAGAAGGAGGAGGAGGAGGAGGCCGTCGGGAGTGATTGATTTTGGAGAGCGGGTGCGGGAAGCGTAACAATGGAGGTTGGGCGGATATATAATGACAGGAAGTGGAAGGGTGAGGAGAAGAAGAGCTGAGTACTGCGATCCTCTGTGTCGCGGACCACGCAAAGTACTAGAAAAAGGAGTGCATTATAAGAAATTACAACCTTTTTATTTTACTTTTTGATAACTCGACAAAATATGTCAAAATAAAAGGATTTAATTGGGGGGGGGGGGTCTTGTTAATGGGCGAGCATTTGTTATGCAAATTCTATTATAAAGAATTCAATCTCGATCATAGTTTTGAAAATTACAATGTTTTCTCATTCAGTCACTTTTTAATTTTGAGCATATTAGATCAGTGGTTAATTGCCAAAAAAAAAAAATGAATGGTCATTCGATATTCAAAAACACGAAGAATTTTATACAATATGGGTCAAATTTCGCATCTCAATTTTTTCTATTAATTACTTAATAAGTGCCTCCTTGTACTTATTGATAAATTTCAAAATAAAAACGGAGGGTGGTTTTTTTATTGTTCCCAGGGATTCCAAGAGATGGAATCCTATTGGCCCAAGGTTTCGAGGAAGTGCGTCATCCATCTGATTTCTTCGAGATGTTCTCCAAGAATGTGGTACTTGCTGCTAAGACCTCCTTGTGCTTTGGCACTTTTTGGCCAAAAAAAAAAAAGAGTTAGATGGCGTTGCTTTATTTTATTTTATTTTTCCCCCTTTTCTCGACAATCGCTTTAATATCAATCCAGGTAACCTAGACGCTTGTAGCGGAGCAATTATTGTAGTATTAGCTGTAATGCGTGTGAGGTAATCCTAGAATCTAGGATTTAATATATGCTTCGAATCTTTTGACTCGATCCGATGTCAAAATGTATCGAGAAAGGCGTCGCCCGTTTATTTCGCATGGCTCGGAGAGCCGTCATCCCATCGGCCACAGCAATTCGATAGTTCGAGACCGTAGTTCAGTTACGCTATCCGATTATGGGTCTATCTTATAAATATATGTATAGGGACAAAACGTATTTCCGCCAAAACTACAGGGGCTCAAACGCAAATCGAATCAGGGGTTGTGGTTCAACGGGTTCACGGTGAAATGGCATGTAGGCGAAAATTTCCCTGGCGGCCCGGTTGCTTCATCGGGCCAATGAGGGCCCATGGGCCCCACGACGATTAAAAAGCAGCAACAAAACCGGGACTCGGAGCTGACGAGGATCGGGGCCCACGACGCCCCTCGGAAAAAACAAAAACCAAAAGCCATTCGAGACTCGTAAAATAAAATAATAATAATAAAGTGAAAAAGAGGGGCGGAGAAGGGAGGGGCCCACGTGACGCGCGACCTAGGTGTCGCCACTTGCGGAAGGTCCTTGTCCCGCGGGCCCGGGACCGCTGCCCGTGTCCCCCGGGTCAGGCCCTGCCCGGGACACGTGGGAGGCCAGCTGGAGCGGGGAGGGGCGCATGATTTAGTCGCACGTGCTACGTGGCCTCTGGCGAGCTAAGCCTGTTGTGTGTGCGCGTTGGTGTGGGCCCTGGGGGATGGAGACGGGAGCGGGAGCGAGACCGACTATGCTGTTGGTGTCGCCTACCAGGCTCCCGGTCCTTTGGCTGCGGCGTGGCGACCTCTTTGTCGCGATCGGGAAACGTCACGTTGAATTTGACGGCAGATGCTGATGCCACGTCGTCTTGACATCTATTTTAACGTCTTTGTATGTGACTTTCTGGCACTTATTTTATTGGCCACCCGTGGAGTTCAATTATTTGCGCGATGACCCTTGACATTGAGGGACTCGGCTGACAATTCGTTTCGTGAATCGGGCCAAAAAAGAAGAAGAAAAAACATGTATTACGTAACGTTACGTGTCCATCGTGCATCTTCCGATTTATGAAATTAATCAATAAATTAAGGGGGAGAATTTAAAAAAAAAATGTAAGATTAATCTATAAATTAAGAGGGAAAATTTAAAAATGTATTTTACGTGTCCATCATACACCCTCGTCGATCGAGATCGATTTACGAAGTTAATCGATAAATTAAGGAAGAAAATTAAAAAGTAAACATCTAGAGAAAGGCGGGTCTTACCTAAAATCTACAAAATATTTCAAGCCAATCACATATCATGTCGGTTTTCATAATAGAATTTTCAGTACACCTCTTTTAAAGTATTTCCCTTTTCCGCCCCCCTTCAACTACAAGCCAAGGCAGCCCAACGTCGACGCACGAGCGGGTCCACACGTGCGAGCTGGGGAACGTGTCAGTGACTCGACAAAGCATTATTCTTGGCACGGTTTGCCCAATCAACGTTCGCGAGCCATTAGTTTATTTTGTCGACGTTCTCTCGATTTAATTACCCTTTTTATTTTTATTTTTATTTTTGCGATTTAGACATGTGTAACAGCAAAGAAGAAGGCAAGTGGCCTTTGTCAACCAGTCGTTTGATTATAATATGACGTAGAAACGACTTTTTTTTTTTACTATGATTAAGAGTAAACGACACGTGTAACTTTGAATAAATCGAATTATAGAAAACGAAATCGATTAGAAATAATGCTCTGTAATGATTTCATCGAAAGCTTTTGACTCGACCAATCTTTAATAATGCTCGCAAATTACTCTGAGACCGCAAATAGGACCTCTGAAATTACTCTGGCCAAGCAACTCTATAGCAAAATATAGAACGTGATGTGTTCACATGATCGATATATAAGAGTGAAGTTTATGGGGTTTGAAATTGTTGATCGTAGGACTCGTACTTTCAATAACTATCATAACTCGGAATCCAAGCTATGGAAGTGCTCCTTTTACTGCTTTGTTTCGGGCTGCCTCCTTCATCGAGTTTTTCGATTTTAAGAATTTCGATTTCGAAAATATGCTCTTTACGTTAATCTTCTACTATGTATCGCTGAATTTGTACTACTCATTCAAACATCTTGCCAAATTGATCGCAAATGTAGCAATTTCAAGGATTTAAAGCTGCGTTTGTAATCATGATAAAAAAAAAACTCCGTCTATGTAATTTACATAGCCTGTCCCAAGATAGGGTAAAGGAGGAGGGTTACGTCAGGCGCAGCGAGCCGGTTATTAAAAAAAATGAGCTATTTTTATGAGATGAACCCAATTGATATTTCGTTGGACTGTATCATTCTTAGCGACGCGTTACTTCGGCGCTCGGGTGTAGCGAAAAATGAGCAAGGATCCTTGCACCAAGATAGGTGAGTGCAGGGGGTAAGGAAGCTAGCCTTGGGCCATCATTCCCAGAGTGATGCACCACATCAGTGTCCGGATGTGGTGATAAGTGAGCAAGGGTCCTCACACTCTCGTGGGCGAGTGTGGGGGGCAAGAAAAACCCAGGGGTAAGGATTCAATTGGGGAGTTGGAACGTAGGAACCTTAACGGGTAAGTTGAGGGAGCTGGCAAATACTTTTGCTAGAAGGAGAGTGAATATTGCTTGCTTGCAAGAGACTAAATGGAAAGGAGAGAAGGCTAAGGAAGTGGAAGGCACTGAAATAATCCTATCACCTATTCTTTTAACATCAACAACTCTATCCTTGAAATTTCTATCGACCAGGATCTCAACTCCATTTATATTCTTATTTGTTCCTGTGTACCATAGCTTGCAAGCAAATTGGATTGCAAGCATCCGAGAAGAGTAGATTTTGGGAAAATCCGGAAAAGATTTTAAGGCAGATACCACACGAGGAGAAAGTATTCATAGGAGGAGATTTAAATGGACATGACGGTCAGACTAATTGAGGTTTTGACAGAGTTCATGGAGGTTTTAGATTTGAGACTAGAAATCCTTAGTGTATATGCCCCTCAAATTGGACTGCAAGAATCTGAGAAGAGCAGATTTTGGAAAAATCTAGAAGAGATTTTAAGGCGGATACCACACGAGGAGAAAGTATTCATAGGAGGAGATTTAAATGGACATGATGGTTAGACTAACGGAGGTTTTGATAGAGTTCATGGAGGTTTTGGATTTGGGACTAGAAATGAGGTTGGCGAAGACATCTTAAGTGTTGCCTTAGCTTATGATTTGATGTTTGCAAACACCTTCTTTAGGAAAAGAGAGTCACGTCTAATCACTTTTCGCAGCGGTCAAAATTGTACCCAGATTGGTTCTTCCTTGCAAGACGATAGGATAGAGCCTCGTATGTAGATTGTAAAGTATACCCTAATGAATGTGTAGCTACACAACATAAGTTGGTGGTCTTAGAAGTTCGGTATAACAAAGTATAGAAAATGAAAAGAAGTGTCCAGTACCCCATAGTCAGATAGTGGAAGTTACATGAAGAGAAACAAATAGAATTCAAGGAAAGAATGCTACAAGAATGACCGTGACGACTGGAGGGGGAAGTAAATATGATGTGGAAGGAGATGTCTAACTGCATCCAAAGAGTGTCAAAAAGGGTGCTAGGGGAAAGTAGAGGGAATGGACATCAAACAAAGGAAACTTCGTGGTGGAATGAAGAGGTGCAGGAGGCAATTAAGTAGAAGAAGGAGTGTTTCAGTGTCTACATAAATGTCCTCATGAAGAGAATTTGCAAAAGTTTAGATTGACGAGAAAAAGTGCCAAGAAAGCGGTGCGAGAGGCTAGAGGCAAGGTTTTCACCGATATGTACGAAAAACTAGGGAGCAAAGAAGGAGAACATTGTATCTATAGACTTGCAAAGTCAAGGGACAAGAAAAGTAAAGATTTGAGACAGGTTAGATGTACCAAGGATGAAAATCAAACACTTTTGGTAAAAGATGAAGAAGTTAAGGGCAAGTGGATGAGTTATTTTAACAAACTTTTTAATGGGGAGAGCGATAGAAGTGAGGTGGATTTGGAAGATGCTTCTGATGATTTAAACGAAAGGTTTGTGTATAAAGGCAAAACGTGAAAAGTTAGGGAGGCATTAAGAAAGATGAAGACTAGTCAAGCATTGGGACCCGATGGTGTTCCTATTGAAGTGTGGAGATGCTTAAGGGATGTAGCAATAAGTTAGTTGACTAGACTTTTTAACAAGATCCTCCAAAATAATAGGAGGCATGATGAATGGAGGGAGAGTATACTTGTACCTATTTATAAGAACAAGGGGGATATCCAGAATTGCTCCAACTATAAAGGCATTAAGCTTATGAGTCATACAATGAAGTTGTGAGAGAGAGTTATTGAGCATCGTTTGAGAATAGAGGCCAAGATTTCTGTCAATCAATTTGGATTTATGCCAGGAAGATCTACCATGGAGGCTATTTTATTGATACGACAATTGATGGAGAGATATCGAGAACGAAAGAAGGACCTCCATATGGTGTTTATTGATCTCAAGAAGGAGTATGATAGGGTTCCAAGAAAGGTTCTATGGTGGGTCCTTGAGAAGAAAAAAGTACCTTCAAAGTATGTAGAGGCAATCAATGATATGTATGACGGTGTTACTACATATGTGAAAGCTTGTAATGACACATCAAGTTATTTTCCAATCACAGTAGGCTTACACCAAGGTTCTGCTTTGAGTCCTTATCTTTTTGCTCTAATTATGGATGAACTAACACAAGATACTCAAGATGATGTGTCATGGTGTATGCTATTTGTAGACGATATTTTGTTTATTGATGAGACCGGGGCTGGGGTTAACGTTAAATTAGAATTATGGAGAAACACGTTGGAATCTAAAGGATTTACGTTGAGTCGAAGTAAAACGGAATACTTGAAATGTGAGTTCGACACAGCAGGAAGAGAGGATCAAGAAGCCGTAAATATGCTCGGACAGGAGGTACTCAAGAAAGACACTTTTAGATATTTGGGATCAATATTGCAAAAGGATGAAGAGATTGATGTGGATGTAAGCCATAGAGTCAGAGCAGGTTGAATGAAATGATGCAATGCATCAGCATTTTTGTGTGATCGCAACATTCCTCTTAGGTTAAAAGGAAAATTGTATAAAATAGCAGTATGACCTGCAATGCTATACGGAGCTGAATGTTGGCCAGCACAGAGGAAACATGAGCATAAAATAGGAGTAGCGGAGATGAGGATGTTAAGGTGGATGTGTGGTCATACAAGGATGGATAAGATAAGGAATGAAGATATTCGACGAAAAGTTGGAGTAGAGCCGGTGGCAAAAAAAATGAGAAAACATAGATTGAGATGGTTTGAGCATATTCTCCGAAAGCCCTTAAATGCCCCGATACGAACAAAAGTTGGCTATCAAAAGTATACAACGAAGAAAGAACGAGGTCGGCCGAAACTTACTTGGGGAAAGTAGTAAAACAAGATTTAAGGGAGTGTGAAATAAATTGACGTACGGTTTGTCTTAGGACGGAGTGGAAGAAGGCTATTAGTATTGTGGAAGGGTAGTTAGTGTGTGTATCTATATCTTTATTTATTTATTTTTATATATTTTTCTATATTCCCTCAATTGATTTTGCTTTTATTTTATGAATCTTTGGGGTTCATTGACCATCAACCCCAACTAGTTTGGGATAAATGTGTTGTTGATGTTGATGTTGATGTTGATGCTGTAATCATGATAAAAGTGGGAATAGAATAAAAATTTATCATATGTTTTGCTTAGTTCATGTCCAAGATAGGATATAGTCGGATATAAGATTGAATAGCCCGGAGAAAAATATCTCATTCCAGAGATACATAAATGTGGATAAGATTTATTATCTTCATGGAATAAAAGCTATTTTTCTCTTGAATAAAAAATTATTAAAATAAACAACTAAAAAAATAATTTAATCGAATTTAATAATTTAATGAAAAATAATATTTTGGATTGTAATAAAAAAAATCATTCAAAATAAAATAAAAAATAATGGACAGTATCCTCTTTTATTTGTTTCTTTTTTTCATATATATATATATTTGAATTTGATTCTATTCTATGATATATAGTCTTGATGTATATAAATATTCAGTGTCTACATTAACTACATATTTTAGTTATATTATTATAGTTACGCCAATTTTAAATGAACAATTTTAAGCTTGAAACAATTTTATTAGTAAAAGCCGTTTGCAGAAATTTAAACTCAAATGTGAATAAGATTGATTGTGAAAAAGAAATTATACATATACATATGTGTGTGTGTGTGTGTGTGTGTGTGTGTGTGTGTGTGTGTGTGTGTGTTGTAGAGCTCTCAATTGAAGAAGGAAAATTAGCTTGATTGTCTAGATAATTAATATGATTGCTCCCATTGTCATGAAGTAAATTGACGATTGAAATGGAAATCATTATGTCAAGTATTATTTTAATCAAAGTTTAATCATGAAAGATAAGTTTTGAATTAGTTTTCTAGTAACAAGTGTAAAAAAGGAATCATATTTCTCTTTTTTCGAGAAACCAAAGAAGCTATACAAGGCTGGAATATAAACGCACACGAAGCCACGTCATTTTGTGTATTATTGGCGAATTTCTAATAGCGTGTTCTCATATTTTCATCTCTCTGACTTTTGATCTATCTCTCTGCAGAAAGAGGGAGTTGAACCCGCATCTATGATACTAGCATTCCTATCCCCCTCAATCTCTTACGAGCAGGGCCGCATGCCTATTGGCATTCTTTGGAGTTGGTTATTGAGTGTTTGGCGCATTCTTCTACATTTCATTTCATTTCATTTCCATATAATGAAAATAATATTCTTTTTCTAACACCAAAAAAAAAAATCATGATAAAATGTCGTTGTAATAGTTCCCTTCTCCTTGGTGTATTTTGCACAATCCGTTGCAAACACTGTTATACAGAGGAAGTTGAATATATTGACGTCGTACTCATGTAAGATTTTTCAATAAACAATTCAAGAAGGCTACACTATCGAAAGGGAGAAGAGAAGCAATGTATTTATTAATGTTTCATATGTCATTGGAGTTGAGCTCCCGACGGGGGACGGAGAATTGTCACACTCCGCGAAAACTTGTCGGATGTTCTTAGTTTATTGTTGAAAGGAAAATATATTTCATAAAAGTTATTTTCAAGGAAAACTCATTTGTTTGGTGGTTTAGCGAAAGTAATTTCAATCTTGCCGAAAGAAAAAGTCGTTTTCTCTTCATCTAAATTGATTGTTTTCAACTCATGGTAAACCGTTTTCATAAATCAACTAGTTTTTTTTATATTCGGAAAAATATTTTCCTGAAACAGTTTTGCTTCAATAAAAAATACTCTTAGATTTTATGATTGCAAGATATGATAACAAAATTTAATGAAAATTCAAGTAAAAAATCTACAAGTTTATGAATTTTTTGAGTGGCTTTTGCATGACTTCCCTCCCCCAAACATTTAGTTCGGAGAGAAGCCATAAGTTGATGGGACATAGGATCCCAAATTATGTTACATTTGAATCATATATAGGTAACATTGTAATTCAAGATGTTTATATTTTCAATTTTTTATGTCAGCTCAAGAAAATCATAAAGGCAAACCTTGAAAAGTTGTAGTCAACACCGTTGAGTCAATGATCACCAGTCATTTCATTTCTCTCTCTCTATCTCTCTCTATTTGTTCACTAATTTCCGAACTTGACCTTTTCAAAGTAAACGGTCTACCTCTCAATTCTCTCAAATTCATTTTTTTTTTTTGTTCCTTTTGCATATGACCCACTGATTTTTCTTTGTACCGAAAGAATGCCCACCAAGTTTAATTGCACTTAGATAGAATTAGTCTTGAATTCTTTGCAAAATCAGTTGAGCTAGATAGAATCAAATGAGATTACTTACACCCTTAGAATATAAGTCCAGTCAACCTTTAAATCGATGGAAACATTTTTCCTTTAAGGACCATTTTATGAGAATGCCTAGTTTATTCTATTCCAAAAAAAAAAAATACAAGAAAAGCTAATGAAGTCCAAAATTTATACCTACACGACATTCGATTAGTTATCTTCATTTTTGCGTCCTGAACAGCCGGGCGATGAATTCGTTCGTGAACGCTTCTCCAGCTGAAGAGCGAAGGATTCAAGCCACTCGGGATTGCACTCAAGGTACTTAGAGTTACTTAAAGGCATAAGATGAGTGTGTAATAAGTCTTCACCGTCTCTTGAAACTTTCACAATTTTTAATTAGTTCTTTTTTTTTTGTAAATTCATAAGCAATATACGTTTATAGTTTTCTGAAATTTAAATTAGAAATTATTTCTTTTTAGAATTTTCGAATGGAAATAGCATATTTTTTTTATTTTATAGTAAAATGCAAACAAACATGCCAATAAAATATATGGAAAAAGATCAAAGAATTGTCACGAATAAATGCAACTTGTATCACGAATACGTCGAACCTGTTTTTTTTTACTATGAATTCAAGAAGAATGGATCAGCGGTAGGGCAATCATGAATGGGCGCACTAGTCTTCTTTAATACTACAAAAAATGAGAAACTCCAATTCTCGACAGCTAATAATTAACTATAATAATGATTATTGCTCTAGCACTAATAAAACAATCATAATGATAATAACAACGGAACCACCTACTTTCAAAGCTTCAATTTGAGCCCCATTTTCTTGCTTATTTTGTAGTGAATTACGTGATCCATCGTTCAATTTTGGAACTACTTTCGATAAACCGAATTTTCAAAACTGTTTTAAACATGCAATTCGACTTTTGTAATTCCAATCAGGTCACTCTGTAAATCGTTCCTAGAATTTAGATAACGCGTGGCGGGGGTTGACGTGACAATTTATCCGCACACGACGTGGCATGCCATGTCTCGATCAGCGTTATACTGACCTCTTAACTAGCCGATCCAAACCATTCCCAAAGCAAAACAGTTTTGAAAGCCCGAAGATCTGATTAAACAAAATCTGAAGTGGGAATATTAACAAGCTTTACGCCCAACATCGGAATAAATTTGCTTTCCGAACATCTAATTTCTTCGAGGAAGGAAGATATCCCGATCTCTACCTACATATAGAGTCGATGAAGATGGGGACTATACTACAGGCAAAGTCGAACAATAGATTGAACAATTCTAAAACCTCTCAATATTGCCTCCGGATCACCTGCCTTAAAAGCAGGTGACTTGGAGAATCCCAGCCACCCAAAACCTACCCCCTATATCAAGGGGGGAAGTGGGTGGCTGGGATTTTAATGATCCCCTGCGTTTACGGCTGGGGATCCAAATCCATCAATATTAGGTAGATTTACAATGTATTAGAAAATAGAATTATGTCTCGTTTAGTCGTTATTCCCTCTCTCTTTGGTTAGGAGAGTTGTCATGCAAGGAATTAATACTAGTAAGTACGTGAAATGACTTCTTCTTTTTTTTGTTGAGAAAAAGAGCAGGACATACATACATCGGTAAAGATCTATTAATGACTAGCTCTTGCATTAACCCGCGATAGACTAGTAAAAAGTTCTAGCACTCAGTCAGCTTAAGATATTGCTGGCTCGCAATCCTTCGTTTTTACAAGTATATTGTAGCGGATGACTTGCCTTTGACTAGGAGGAGAATGTGAATTTCACTTGAGCGAGAAGTTAATACGAGATAATGAATAGCGAATCATGTCGCGTAGAATGCCAGCAAAAATCTCGTAAAATACGGTGTCGCTTCATATCAAATCAAGATTGGTTTATAGAATCAATCTACAGATTGAAGAGGCAAATTTAGAGTAAATGTTCTAACAAGTGGGTCGTACGTAAAACCTACTATAGTTCTACCCGAACGCTGATCATAATAGTATCAATAAGTCAATTTTCAGTACACGTTCTTCAAAATAATTCTATTTTCGCCCTCCAGCTGCAAGCCAGCAGCCCCCACATTGAAGCACGAGCGAACGTGTCAGTGACTCAACAAAGCATTATCAAATGTTCTATTATTGGCACGCTTTGCCCAATTAATATAAGTGAGCCATTAGTTTATTTGGTCGATGTTTCCTCGATTTAAGTACCTCTTAACTTTTGCGATTTAGACATGTGGAACAGCAGAGAAGAAGGCAAGTGGGTCTTTGTCAACCAGTTTGACAATTATGTGTTCGAGCTGATTTTATAGGGGGGTTGGGTGGGGGGTGGTTTGCATGATCTGTATTTAAAAAGTAATTAGTCACGATCAGGATATAGAGGAAATGTAGTTACAAAAACACTCCATAAGACATATATACGAAATAAATGATAAATCCAAATAGTCTCAACAACATAGTGAGCCACGTCCACGATATTCAACCTCTACACTAAAACAAGGTTTAATAGGTTTCTTGGCACTCCATGAAACAAGATTTATGCTTAGAAAAACACAAAAGCCCAAGGTGGATTGTTGGGTATTGGAACACCCCTCCCAGTCTACATCCCCATAAGCCGTCAATGAAATGGGAGAACACCACTTGACGAGGAATCCTTGGGTGGATGTATTGCTAAATACCAGTATATACATTGATGGCCTGGAGATGAGATAATCTAGGTTGACGCATGAGTAGACCAAACAAGTTCACAGCCAAGCTAATATCAAGTCTGATTATGGACGCGTACTATAGTACACAAACTATCTCTCAATCGGATGTCAGAGAAGTGAGAAGCTCACCATCATTAGTGGACACTAGAGTCTTTAAGGAGAAGGTCAAACTTGCGCAAAAGACCTTGACATACTTGGCTTGGGATAAAAAAAAATGCCATCAGACTAGTGATGAGCCTCAATACTAAGGAAATAATGAAGTGTTTCAAGATCCCTTATAGCAAATTCACGTGAGATTTGAGAAACTAAAGACCTTTATCAATGAGAAATATCACAAGTAACAAGAATATCATCATCATACACCAAAAGAAACAAACAGCCTGAGAAGAAGCATAGACGAATAAGGAAGAATCGATTTTACTCGCCATAAAACCTGCAGATAATAAAAAGCCGCTGAAGCAATGAGACCATGAATGTGGAGCATGTTTCTAACCATAGATGGCTTTCCGAAGACGGCACGCGTAATTTGAGAACCTAAGATGAGAGTAATAGGGAGGTTGGCGTATGTAAACTTCCTTACTAAGGATGCTGGGCAAAAAGACATTCTTGACATCAAGTTGATGTATAGCCCATCCTAAAGAAATTGCAATAGAGAGAATAATCCAAATTGCAGTGAGTTTAACAACCAAGCTAAAGGCCTCACCATACTCTAGTTTGGCCTGATGCTTAAACCCCTATGCAACAAGGCAAGCTTTGAAGGATTCGATAGTTTCATCGCATTTTTCTTTGATCTAAAATTTGCAACCGACTAAATCCTAAGATCCCACGTGTGATTGGTACCCAAGTGATTAAATTTATATGCCATGACCGCTTTCCAACGTGGGTCAAGAATGACCTTAGAATAACAAGTCCGTATCTCTTCACAAAAAGAGTGAGAACAAAAAAAAAAATCAAATCTTTGGGTTTAGAAATTCGAGATTTGGCACAAGTCTGCATAGGATTATTGAGAAGAAGAAACGGAAGTGAAGGAACTGTGTGGGAAGGATTTGCGGGTCTGGTTTGGGAGGAATTCGGTGGAAAAAGTACTCAAGCCAGGACACAGGGAGTGACATTTGGAGGGAGGGAGGGAGGGGTGGTAAAGGGCAAAAAGAAATGAAAGCAGGTTGGGCGGGCCTAGATCAGGGGAGAGGTGGGTAGGAGATTGGACTGGAGAAGAGAAGAAAGGTCGTGATGATTTTTGAATTATGTTATCATGGAGATAGGAAATTTTTATTCAGTTTTCCTCTTGTTCTCATCTCTACATATGTGGAAAGTACACGGTTTTGTTTTCATGAATCGAATCATTTCGGATTGCAAACATATTCGAGGCTATGTATCATTAGAGAAAACCATATATTATCTCGAAATATACTTTATTCTCTCATACAAATATAGCGCTACTACAACATGAGAGTGGTCCACGTCACATGCGAGACAAAATATGTGTCGGGCCACCTAATTTTTTAGTGAATTGTCGGCAAAATTCTAGTAGTCTACCCGTCTTTTGGAGCTGGCTATCGAGTTTGGCCAATTTCTCCTGTACTTTCTTTCATTTCCAAATAATAGAAAGAAAATTTTCGTTTTCTAATCCCACCCCCCTCTCCTCTCGTGGGTGAATTTACAAAATTTCTTACATATACGGGGCAAGGTGAGTACATTGATGTATTTATATACGATTTTTGAATCAATAACTCAAGAAGACCAGACAATGGAAAGGTGAAAAAGAAGCAATGTGTTGTAATGTTCAGTGAAAGCTAAGAGCTTAACAAAGAATCTAACTCCTTTGCGCAAATATATGGTATTCGAGTACATGAGATTTTGTGCCGAAATTAATTTGCCTTCTATCTTTTGCTAAAATAAGTGACTATTTGGAACGACTCAAATTTTAAAACATACATATATCTGCGTATAAACTGACTGGTAATATTCATGATTTCGAGCTACTAAAAAAAATTAAACAAAAATTCGAGTCAAAGTTCATAAGTTCATGACCTTTTTGAATCAATGCTTTTGGAGGGAAGCCATAAGTTGGAAGGGACATAGGCTACCAAATTAATGTTACATTTGAATTATTCATCAACACAAAAAAGAAAGTATAGGAGAAATAATTAAGTAACTTTATAGTTCTGATAATTATATTTTTCATATCCTTCGTTTGTTATGTGAGCCCAAGAAAATCATAAAGGCAAAACTTCAAGTCAACAAGGTCGAGTCAATGATCACCAGTCCTTTCATATCTCTCTCTCTTTCTCGATCGACCATTTCAAAGTAAACGGTCTACCTCTCAATTCATTCAAAATCAATTATTATTTTCTTTGTTATACGACCCACTGACTATTCTCTTCGTATACGAATGATGGCCAGCAAGTTTACGTGCACTAAATAGAATTAGTCTATAATCCTTTGCACAATCAGTTCCACTAAATAGAATCTGATGAGATAAGTTTTTTTTTTTTGGGGGTAAAGATCTGATGAGATAAGCTCAATTGTCAACAATAACAGAAACAACAACAATAATAACGTAAAGACCTACAATCAGTAAAATAACCTGGTTAATTTTATTAGGGTTTTAAGTTAATCACAATTTCACTTGCTCACTTCTTAGTAGATTACGTGATCCATCATTCAAATTTGGGACTACTTTGAATTAATTGAACTTTCAAAACTTTCTAATCATTAAGCACAATTTGAAGTGGGAACATTAACATTTCAATATATCACACCAACGGTTATAGAATGTTTATATCTTGCTAGCAAATTAACTGCAAGAAGCACGTCTCCTTATGGAAGGAGGGTTGATTACAAATAAGACCACTTATTTTGAGTTCTCAATTCGCCCTTAAGTGTTAATTGCACATGAAATGAGGTATAAACATGAACAAGCCTTAGACCCAACCACGCAAATAGAATTGCTTACCTAACATCTTACTTCTTCGACCTTAAGTGTTAATTGCACATGAAAGAGGGAAAAACATAAACATGCCTTAGACCCAACGGTGAGAATAGAATTGCTTACCTAACATCTAACTTCTTCGAGGAAGGAAGAAATCCCGATCTCTACCTACATCTAGCTTCCATGTAGATGGTGACTCTACTGTAGAAAAAGGCAAGTAATAGATCAAGCAGTTCAACCTCTTGATGTTATGTGGATACACAATTTATTAGAAGAACTGATTACGTCCCTTTCCATTCCATTTTCAATCCAAAGGAAGATCCGTCTCTCTTAGGTCAGGGGAGTCGCCATGCAAGGACATACATACATTGAAAAACATTAGCATGTTCTAATGATGACATAAATTCAACATCTTGGATCTTGCGTTATAATTTTAGCTATGGTTACATGGTTGGATCTTTTGGTGCACTGAGATTAAAAGTAGCTTTTCTTCACAAGGACATGGATGTTAAGGAAAAATTTATCCGTTGATTTAAGTTCATGTATCAAATTCGTAACAATTTACTGTTGACTAGATTTCTTTTTGTGGTTGAAGAGTTACTGAAGACTTTGATTTGAACTGTCGGAACCACGAGAGGTCCGCTTGAACTGTTCAAGCTTCCACTTGCAGTTGGGAGTAAGTTTTGAGATATCAAAGAAGAGCTTGGTACTCATGAATTTGGATAATCTACTCGCTGAATTAACTGATTTACATAGTGAATTCGTCGGGTACAACATGAAACAAAGACGGCAAAAACAACGGAATCTTATCATACTACTGCTGAAATGGCAAAGGTAAAGAGTATCCTCTTACAGCATTTGAGAATCTGTCTTTGTATTCATCATTTCCTAGTTGACATGCTTCAACCATCAGCAACCCATAATAGCTTCACCTCTCAGTTATAATGGCGACAGTTCAATCGATAGTCTACATCATTTCCCATGAAACATTCGTGTGGGGATGTGCGTATGCACGCGTCCATAAGTGTGAAGCACAAGTTCGTGTGTATGCATGCGCATGCGCGTGTGTGTGTGAGAGAGTCCCTCAGAAATGCTCTTTTCTCAACTGTGAAACCTAAAAAAAACAATTTACTTGAGGATTATCTCATCAAAGAAATTTTCATGCAGGATTAAACAGTCCAAAATGTCAGAAATATTTCTCCTCAAGCCAGATCTAGTTGTCAATCAAGCACATAAAACAAAAGGGTAATGCTGAAAATGACCAACCGAGAGTGATCCTAAAGTTTGAAGCTTTAACCGATTAGAGCGAAGTTGAGAGCACTATGCACATCCACTCCAATTTGTGCTTCAGCCTTTTCTAAGTCAGTAGAGGCCGAGTTCAACTTCTGGGTGAACTCGGCAAGCCCCTTCTGGACCAGGCTCGCATCAATTCGATCAATTGATATAGCCTCAATAGCGATAATATATGCCTATGAGTTAGCATGGATGAAAGCAAAGCCATTGCTGACAAAGTACTTTGTTACATCATTTCCATCATGAATCGACATTAGTCCAGGTTTTAGTTCTGCAATAGTTGGCACATGTCCAGGAAGAACACCAAGTTGAACCGTTGTTGCTGGCACTATGACCATGTCCACCCGAAACAAACGGGCAAGGAAGCTTATTCACAACCACATCCCTGTTAGGAACGTTTATGCATGCGGAAGCGACAAAAACTTTGTTGAGCCAACTATTGCTTTTATTTGGCACTTCAAAAATGCATTAACAGCTCGCAGCGGCGTAATATGATGTGCACAACATTAAAAGTTAGTTAAATTTGTCATCCTAGAACCCCACAATAGGAGCTATCCCTTTCCTTTGATACTCCTACTTGGATTGCCACTCCAAGTTTCCTCGGTAAGATGTCATGGGATTGAACAGATTAGATGACAATAACCATGACCTCTAAAAAAAGGGGCAACAGAGAAGATGGTCCATCTTTGCAGATCATGTTTAGTAGCAGGTTTAATATAGTCAGCACAAGACAAACAATGGGAAAAAGAATATCAATATCACAGAAGATGAGTTGTTCAAAGGATCCAAATTGACCAAAATAACAACAGAATCAACTATCAAGTTCACAATGATAGAAACCCATGAGTCCCTATAAACTCCAAAAAATAAGTGTTAATGGCTTCTCCTCAGCCTACAAGTTTGGGGATTATTCAACTTAAGATGAGCAAATAGAATCTAGAGAAGATATATACATGACAGTGCATATGGTGAATTTAATTAGGTAAGAAAGAGAGGATTTTAAAAGTGATTGGGATTTGATGCGGTGAGCAACATATTCTCATGTAGTTTCTTAAATTCTCATGTAGTTTCTTAAATCTTTCCAACTCCATCCATATATGGAGGGATTGGGATGGGTATAGTGGATAAACAAAACTTTTCTTCTTCTCACCTATACCCTTATATAATCTCTATTCCCAAATACAAACAAGTACATTTAGGTCGCGACGCATTTGTTTTTGTTCTTTTCCCTTGCTAGCCTCCAAACAAATTAATACTTAAATCCATCCATCTCCCTTCTGTACTTTTCTCTAGTAATTGTTTCTAATCACCTCTACCAAATACGAGTAAATGAAGAAATAATTCATCGATTGTTCAGAGATAAGTGATAAAGTAAGAGCGAAAATGCAGTAGAAGCAGTTTCTAAGCTTCTAGGCAAGGAAGCAGGGTATCTATAAACTGATCCACCACAATGTACCCACTCGGAAACAATGGAAAAAGTCACATGCAAACAACTCCTGAATTATAAGGCTGAGTTAGAAACCACCGAAGAAGCAACGGCACATGCATGCTTTTAGAAAACATTAGTTGTGTAGTTTGTGTATTCATATTTTTGTTCAAAACATTATCTCTAACTCACCGGTTTCATTACTTATTTTCATTTGGATCATTATAAGCTCTATGAGAGTCAATTGATTGGAAAAAGAGATGACATACTCCTACGGAAACGGAGTAAATTAAGGGTTCTTTTCACAGTGAAATACTTCTGCAGTAGCTCGATTTTTATTGTCTTATCATGATGCTCACTCACTTCACCCGTTAACTACTTATATTAGATTCAGCTTACCAATCACAAAAGCCAAAACTTAGGACAAATTGGACCATAACTATTAAATGCTAGATTGTCTCGACCTAAAATTTAAATTTTCAGGCTAAAGGATTATCAGGTTAATTTTAATGACTAACCTAATACGGACTCCCCCAAGCCCTACCAAATCGCAACTTAAATTAATTAGAATGATTTAGAATTTGGAGTCACCACTAATCATTTTTGGTAGGTTGATTAAAAACCTAAGTAAAACAGCCGGAGAACCATTTTACTTCTACGAACCAAAGATTGTGGATTCGGGGACTTGGTTACACTAGTCAATTAAAACTAATGCTCTTTCGGTACCTTAATTCCAAATAGGATGTCCTAATTTGATAACTCCGATTGAATTTGCTTTTAAAGCTCGGGAAATGAAGTTCATTCTTTGGGATTTTCGCTTTTTCTATGGAATGCATGAATGATATAAATGCGGAATTAAAGTCATGTTTTCCTATATGCAAAATTTAACTAATTAATTAAGGCATGCGAAATGACATGACATAGAAATGCAATAATGCAAATGAGATAATGATTTTCGAAAAAAAAATGATGATGCATGGGTATATGCAATTTCGAAAATATGATGAATGACATGGCAATGGATGAACATATTTTTTTGTCTTTTCTTTTATTATTTTTTGGCAAGTGAAATATGCATGAGATGAGATATGACTTAAGATATGCAAGGATATTTTGAAAATATGGAATATATAAGGTGATACTCGAAAATATGATATGCAAGAGATAATGTAGAAAAAAGATAAGATATGCATGATATTAAATATATGCTATCCTAAACTATATGAAATATGCAAGATGACAAGATATGCTTTTTATGCGATTTTACTCCTTCCTCTTTGCAATTTACGGCCACCACGGGGATATCTTTGAAGATTTTGTTATCTTGACTTTAAACACTTAAAGCTTTATGAGATAAGGTGTCTAGGAAACTCATCTTCCTAAAAATTCAATTAGATAAGCTTTCTAGGAAACCATATCTTACTAAAGTTTTAGGAATTTTCATAATATAGCACATTAAATCAAGATAACGCAATCTATACAGAAAGTCAATCAACGAGATCACATGCACCTCCCTTTTTTAATTTTCAAAAATTTAGCTAGCTCCCATTAGAGATCAATTTTCTGAAAATAGCGAATCGAACCTAAGTGGCGATAGGTCAGATTGACCAATTCCAGAATTTTCTTGACGAAAATTAGGTTTTGACGTTTATGATCACAAAGGTCGTTCTTTAATTTTTCTAAAAAAGGGTCGGCATAAAAAACATACGAAAATAGCCATCAAAACATCCAAAAAATTCGTTCTTTAAATCCCCACAAAATTTGGCATGAACCGACAACATACAACATGCGATATGAGGTATTTTTAGACGAAGAACAACATGCATATTACGTAGAAACAACTATAGAACGGCTGCGAATCGCCCGGCAAAGAAACACTCAAATTGATCCTTGAAGTGTAGATATGTAACCTTAATCCGTAAGGGAAAAACAGGGCTGACTTGTGCGGGACAAGGCTGGACAGCAACTGAATCAAGCAGAATTGTAGTGCTCAGTGGACTGATTTGAGGCGGACTGAGGTGGTAGTGCGACAACGGGTCCAAAGATGTCGTTGGGGAGCCACTTCAACTCGTTACGTACAAGTTGAGACGGCAAGGAGCATCACACGTGTGGACAGCAGCTGGGAAGTGTTGAGCGTGGTAGATCTAGTGGAACGGCCCTTTCGCTCATGTCTTTGCATACTGGATCCTTTTCGTTATTCTCCCCCTAGACGTAACTTTGTAACTTTCTGAACCTTTATGTTCAAGCCCTCATATTAGTGTGATCTTTGACACCCGTGCATGAGATTAAAACAAAACAAATAAGAAGTGGTGATGCTGGGATATTGAATATGAGATTCGAAGCCTTCCTCTATTCTTTTCGCGGATGAGTGCGGCAGATCGGCAATTTATGGTCATCAAAGCTCGCGCCTGGTTTATTTGTCGGTTGAAGGGATCGCGGATTGTGCATGTCACTCGCGGGTCACTTGTGGACTGGTTACTCCTCGGGCGCACTTGTTCACAGACAAGGCTTCGAATTGCTCTCAGTGATTGATGACCGAGAGGTTGTTGCTTCTTCACCTTTTGTCTTTTTTATCTGCAAGTGTTCAAGGGACCGTGATATGTGGCATTTGTGCATGAGACTAGAGAAAACAAATAATAAGAGATGATGATGGAGTATTAAGAGTTAGAATTTTTATGAAGAATCAAAAGCCCTTCTCTGTTTCTCGATTCCTTCCTTGTGATGTTTTTTCACGTATCAGTTATGCCACCTGCACAAAAGAATTGAGAACACCCCAGCGATTGGCTCCTCGAACTTGTTGTTTGTTCGTCGAAAATTAAAAGTTCACTGAGATCTAGTCAAGGATTGAACTGGAGAGTGTCGGGTAAGGGACCATCGGACGGGGCTCCTTGGTTATCATCGTGGGGGCATTGGAGAAGGACCAGCAATGACGTTGGCGTGGAATGTCGAGCGTTCTTTGAGCGGCTGTGGAACGGCTGTCTGGGACTCGGCGAGGCTGGATCTAATCTTGGATGCATGTGGTTTTACACGAAGATGTAATCTGCGAGAAAGATGAAACCACGACAGTAAAGGGTGAAAAGCTCACTAAAAAAAACACTTTTTGTATCTCCCCCATGGAAACGTTAATTCCATCTTCTTTTTTTCCTCATCCCTCGTTCCACTCTCTGCTCCTCAGATTGTGAATCTCCACATCTCTCTCTTGTGCCGTGTATGATAATTGTGAGCGGCCTCCCTTCCTATGCCATATATTATAATGAAAATTGGCCTCCCCTAGACTTGTGAGCATGAAATATATTTATAGAGCAGAGCTAGGGTTCGCTACTTCCTAAAGAGATATTTTCTTTATTATCAATATAAAATCTTTTGATATCTCTTATATTCTGTGATAATATCTAGCTTGATTGCTCACCAAGTTTCAAGATAAATTGATATTCTATCTTGGCATGCAATTTTCGACCCTACTGATATTCATATAGGTTTTGGCCGAATTTCCATTCACCGCGGGCTTAGTCCAATCGATTAAATTGGGCTCAGAATCATCACTTTAAGTTCATTCGCTGTCGTCCAAAAAAAAATGCAAATGCATGATAAAAATATAAAAATGATTTATTTTTGTGAGAACTAAAACTAGTTCACATTTTCTTTATGCAAGATAAATGATTTAAGAAAAAAAATCAAAATTTAGGTGTCAACAGCTGCCCCTCTTTGAGGGAAAGCTCGCAGAGGTTTTGCTCAAAGATTAAAATTGAAACCTAAATTTTGCAAATGCAAGTGAATAATGATAAAAAAAAAATTGCGGGAGTTTAAATCTCATTTTCTGATGCAAGTGAAACGATGCATGAAATGCAATTCTATAAATAACATGTGCTAAAACTTCCCTTATCCCACATCAAATAAGTCCACACATGGATTGCCTATGAAAATACTTATTTTACCAAATACCTCATAAGCTAATGATTCCCTTAACCTCTAAACCTCCAATGGATGCCAGGATGCTAAGGTACTAGCCCATCTGTTGCCAGAAGTCTCCTTTTGATGCGAAACAGCGTAAGATCTGTGTAGAGTTTGAAAAAGTGCTCGAGTTATGGTTCGAGCTGGCCATTTGTCTCTCGGGAAGTGACCCTCGTGCACTATCAACCGTGAGTTGGTAAGCTGTCTCTTAGGAAGTCACCCTCGTGGACTTCGACCATGAGTCGGTAGGTTGTCTCTTAGGAAGTCGCCCTCGTGAACTTCGACTATGAGTCGATAAATTGTCTCTTGGGAAGTTACCCTCGTGGACTTCGACCATGAGTCGGTAGGTTGTCTCTTAGGAAGTCGCCCTCGTGAACTTCGACTATGAGTCGATAAATTGTCTCTTGGGAAGTTACCCTCGTGGACTTCGACCATGAGTCGGTAGGTTGTCTCTTAGGAAGTCGCTCTCGTGAACTTCGACTATGAGTCGGTAAATTGTCTCTTGGGAAGTTGTCGGTAAATTGTCTCTTGGAAAGTCACCCCCGTGGACTTCGACCATGAGTCGGTAAGTTGTCTCTTAGGAAGTCGCCCTCGTGGACTTCAACCATGAGTCGGTAAGTTGTCTCTTAGGAAGTCACCCTCGTGGACTTCAACTATGAGTCGGTAAAATGGGAAGTCACCCTCGTGGACTTCAACCATGAAATTGGCTCTCGGGAGATCACCCTCGTGGATCTCAACATGAGATGGTAAACTGGGAAGTCACCCTTGTGGACTTCAACCATGAAGTTGGCTCTCAGGAGATCACCCTCGTGGATCTGAACATGAGATGGTAAACTAGGAAGTCACCCTCGTGGACTTCAACTAGGGATAGAGAAGTTTGCTATCGGGAAATCACCCTCATGGACTTCAACCAAAGTTGGTAGGTTGTCTCTTGTGACCTTCTTCAACGGGTCTCTTTGTATCACGGCAAGAGATGTATCATTTGAATTTTCTGAATAATGAGTAAGTGATGAGTAGGCTGACTGCATCATACATGTCCATTCTCTTAAAAGGATGATGATATGCATAAAATCAATGCAAATGCAACATCATATGTTAGAAAAATTTGTAAGCTTTTACTTGCATTAAAAGCTTCACTGGGGAATTTGCCAATAAGGAAACCTGTTTGACCTTTCTGACAATTCTGATCGGCATTTGCTAGCAAGGCTCATTGATTTAATGACCTTTGAATGAATTTAGAGATCTCAAGAGGTAATTCGAACATCAGGATTGTGTTACCTGCTAGACCATGTCAGAGGCAGCAAGCATACATGCTAAAACATGTTCAACGATTTGATGCAAAATTATACTGCAAATGAAATAATGTTTCAAAACATGGTTCATGCATAACTATTTTGTCAAATTTGCATTACCAATTCTGCTCATGGAGGTTATCACATTATGAATACCTTGAATAGGGACTTTAGTCCGAAAGGGCTTTCTCTCACCCTGGAGAAAAGTTGTATATCCTGACTGTAGGATTCAAGAGAAATCACTCAATATTACCATCATTGCATTCGATAAGGGTCTGAGTAATCTCGCAATTAGTACGACCGAGCTGATCTAGAGGTCTTAATCTGGACCGTAATATGGGCTTGGTCAAAGGTTTTCAAATGGGACTCTAGTCGAGTCAAGGCTTATGAAATGAAAATTCATCATCATTTGCTCCGGGTTTACAAGTCAAGAACCATGCAAAAATGAGAGAGAAACAATCTTGCTCGAACTTCTTTGAGCGATGCTTAAAATTATTTAACTCTACGTTAACTCAAGTGCCCTAATCAGAAGAGACTTTGAAGGTTTGTAACGTAGGTTAGGATTAGGGACTGAGGAACGAGAAGGCTTGTTTTGGCTCAGAAAATATATGAGAAAGGTTTGATGTTGGTGATCATTGCTGCTTTGTCACTGATCTTAGCCTTCTGAAAATGTCTTCAAATAATACAATCGTTGGTTAAGAGATGGTAGCCTTCTTCTGGGAATTGCCCTCTGTAGATTGACTAGAGAGTATCCTTTATAATTGGACTCCATTGAGGATTTACAAGAAAATGCAAACACATGGAATTTACAAAATGACATTGAAAATTTAGAAGTACTGTACAATGATTCGAATGGGCATTGGCCTTGCTAGGCACTTTGCTTTTTCCATGTCCCAAATTTTCTTTGAGTTCAGCCCTTGCTTTTCTTACTCCCAACTCCCATTTTCCTTCTTTTTCTGAGAGAAAGCTTGTGTTTTTTTTTCTTTCGATTTTTTCAAGAGAATGTTTATTTTTTTTTTCAAAGAGAGCTTTTCGACATCTCTCTTCTTCTTTTTTTTTCCGTTCTTTTTTTTTTGGAGTGGGTCCCTTTTTTTTCAGGCTGAATTTACATTTTTTTTTACAATCCCATGATCTTGAACAAGAATAAGCATCATCAAAAGACGAGTTTATTCAGAAGTTCTTTGTTGACCTGATTCTTCTTCGGTTCTGTTCCTTGGAAAAATGCCATCATTTCCATTAGAATGAGAAAATGATCACCAACCGAGGTTTAAGAAATGAATTTTCAGGCTCAAGTGGGCTATGCAAAGGATATAGTGTGTATGATAGAGAAATGAATGCTCTTTGTCATCCTAAGGCACTTGAATTAAAGTTCGAGCATAAATGCAAAGAAACACCCGAAGATTGACGTTAGTCTGAGCAAAAGAATTTCTAACCATTTACCTCGTGCTGCTGCTGGAATTACCTCATTCTGCCCAATATGGGGTGGTTCTTGACAGGGATAAGAAATGGAACCGCCGCTCAAAAGGGTTAACAATAGTCACCTGTAGTGTTTGGGATAGAGAAATGAATGCCTTTGTCATTTCGGCTATCGTACCTTTTGCGAGAAAACCCTTCACCTTGAGAAATGCGGAATAATACCACTCAACTCACTGGGGGTTAAAATGTAGGACATGTATGGAAATGGATTGCCTTTCATCATCCCGTTATGCCCCATTCTGTACATTCGATGCATCATATATAGTTCACGTTCCCTACTCAGAGTTGGTAAATTAAACATGAAGAACAATCATGCCTAAACCTAGGCTGAGAGCATTTTCAAGTATGTGAACATGGCAACTTCAAGCATTATATCACATGTCACGAAAATCTCTTGCGTTTGCTAAAGAATCAGACATTGCAAGAACATGTGAATTGCCCCAGAACATGTACGTGGATCAAATTAGGTCAGGGAATCTAACACTCAGGTTGAGGATTGGCCCATTTTCGTTTTTGCCCCAGAGTGAGGAACACATGCATGAGTAAGACTTGAGATGCTCTGGTTGCCCTTGTTCAAAGATAATGAGCGTCATGGTCGGTCCCATGTTCCTGCGAGAAGGAAAGTGTCACCCTTAAAATAATGTGAAACGGAGAAATATACTCCATTTTCCAAGTCGGGGTCTGCTTGCCCCTATTTAAATCAGGGTGGCGTATGGCTTTGCCAGCATGCGAGATTGCCCCAAACATGACCGGTGCTGGGAATTCGATTTCGAGCAATGGCATATGACTTGTTTCCACGTTTAATCCTACATGGAAAAGCATTCATGAATAAGAATATCAAGAAAATGAAATGAACAAAAGTTCGAGATGTTCTTGATTGTCGATCTGCTTCAGGACATGTTTCCTAGCTTGGTACCTGCAAGAAAGAAAATAGACAGTCATTTTCAATAATGATCAGGCAAGGTGAGAGATACTCCCTTTTGAAATGAAGTGACTTTGGTCTTGTCCCATCTTTTGACATGGCATGATTAATGGATCAGTCGAGGTTGAGGCATGGATCGGCCTCGCTTGATTAATGGAATAATGTTTGAGCTGGCTGATGTGATGCGATTGATGAATCGATCAAGGGATTTGTGGAGGATTGCCCCAATGATTTTCATTGGGCCGATGCATGGTCAGAGTTAAGAATCTGTCCCATGTCCCTGAATTAACTTTTGAACTCTCCAATGGATCATCAACCATGGCTTCAACAGACAGCTTCGGGGATTCAAGTGCCATGCCAGGCTTCTCCTCTGGTGCTTCATCAGTCGGCATGGGATCCTCAGATATAGCTGCAATAATAAAATCATCGAACCAACCAGAGAGATCCAGAAACCCATGATCAACTCTATCTTCGTCCAAAAGTTCATTGATTCTTTCACTTGTAATGATTGCAACCTCAGATTGGCCAGTCATTCTCCTTACTCCAAATCGAATATTATGGGAGTGTGAAGAATTCATGATATATCACCTTGAAAGAATAATCACAAGAAAATTAGTATAATGGGCTAGAATAGTGAGCCGGTCCACGACAACTCTCTAGACTCGATGAACAAAATAGATACGAGCAACAAACTGAATCAAACAGTTTTTCAGTTTCGTCAGCCGTTACGATAAAATCATCTTAATTCGTACGTTGACCGCAAAATTCTCAAATTTTACGAGCTGATACGGGACACAACGATGAACAACTTTCATTTTTGGACTTAAGGTCAAAAGTGAACCGATCAGTACAGTTTGATGCATCTTTGAGAAAGTTTTGTCCAGAAAACTGTTTCATCCGGTCTTTGTTAAATGAACGAAAGACCCCTTTAAATTGTGAATTAGAATCTAGAATTTTGCAGGTTACTAGTTGAAACATCAACCTACAACTTTCAAGTTTCGATATTTGACAAAGGAAGCCATTTAAAGATATTAATCTGCGAAATCAAATGGACGCCAAAAAACTGCCAAAATTCCAGCTTACATTGTTCTTCATGAGAATTCGTTAATATATGGAAAATGCTATGGATGATTCCCAACATTTTTTAGATGATAACCCAAGATGTTTGAACATTTTCCATTTAGACGTTAGAGTTCAGAAATGACGAGAAGACATTCTAAAAAATCGCAGCGTGCAAAGGGTTCGCTTAAAAATAGTCATGGACTGACCCGAAAATATAAGTAAGCAGGTAGATAAGGATTGAAGAGAGTACCACCTTTTGAGACGTCTGAAATGACCAATCACATAGACATGCAGATGAAATGCGACGTGATGTTCGATTTCTATCTATCAAGGCTTAACAATGGTGGAGCCCCAGGGATACCCGGATTGAATCACTTTGGTTTGTGATTGAATCGAGATCCCCCGTAGACATCCGGCTCAGCCAAGTAACGACCCGCATCACATGGCGAATGACGGGGGTGATAACTCTTGGCACCGATTTAGAAAAGTTCGGGACTCGAGAAGGGTGACTCGAGCCAGATGGCGAAGGCCAAAGTGCCCCTAATTAAATACCATCCTAAGCCTAGCCATTCAGGTCCAATGGCAGGTCGTGTGTGCTATGTGTAAATGCAAAAGTAGTAAAGACATGCACAAGAGTTTATATCAAAACAACGCTTCAATATAATCTCTAAAACAAACATTCCTACTCCAATCTGCAAAAAAAAAAAAAAAAGGTTAACAAACACTACACCCCTTATCACTCCAGATCTGCAAAAATATTTAACACCTTAAAATGTGAGATTCAATCAAGATCGCCAAAAACGAGACATCCATTGAATTTTCTTCGGGCCTAAGTCCACTAAAGCTTTTAATTTTCCGAAAAAATTCAAGTGAACCAGTTAAGTCTTAAATTTTTTTGAAAAATTAAAATCATGTCCCCAGCGGAGTCACCAAGCTGTCTCGACCTAAAATTTAAATTTCCAGGCTAATGGATTATCAGGTTAATTTTAATGACTAACCTAATACGGACTCTCCCAAGCCCTACCAAATCGCAACTTAAATTAATTAGAATGATTTAGAATTTGGAGTCGCCACTAATCATTTTTGGTAGGTTGATTAGAAACCTAAGTAAAACAGCGGGAGAACCATTTTACTTCTACGAACCAGAGATTGTGGATTCGGGGACTTGGTTACACTAGTTAATTAAAACTAATGCCCTTCCGGTACCTTAATTCCAAATAGGATGTCCTAATTTGATAACTCAGATTGAATTTGCTTTTAAAGCTCGGGAAATGAAGTTCATTCTTTGGGATTTTCTCTTTTTCTATGGAATGCATGAATGATATAAATGTGGAATTAAAGTCATGTTTTCCTATATGCAAAATTTAACTAATTAATTAAGGCATGCGAAATGACATGACATAGAAATGCAATAATGCAAATGAGATAATGATTTTCGAAAAAAAAAATGATGATGCATGGGTATATGCAATTTCGAAAATATGATGAATGACATGGCAATGGATGAACATATTTTTTTGTCTTTTCTTTTATTATTTTTTGGCAAGTGAAATATGCATGAGATGAGATATGACTTAAGATATGCAAGGATATTTTGAAAATATGGAATATATGAGGTGATACTCGAAAATATGATATGCAAGAGATAATGCAGAAAAAGATAAGATATGCATGATATTAAAGATATGCTATCCTAAACTATATGAAATATGAAAGATAACAAGATATGCTTTTGATGCGATTTTGCTCCTTCCTCTTTGCAATTTTCGGCCACCACGGGGATATCTTTAAAGATTTTGTTATCTTGACTTTAAACACTTAAAGCTTTATGAGATAAGGTTTCTAGGAAACTCATCTTCCTAAAAATTCAATTAGATAAGATTTCTAGGAAACCATATTTTACTAAAGTTTTAGGAATTTTCAGAATATAGCACATTAAATCAAGATAACGCAATCTATACAGAAAGTCAATCAACGAGATCACATGCACCTCCCTTTTTTAATTTTCGAAAATTTAGCTAGCTCCCATTAGAGATCAATTTTCTGAAGATAGCGAATCGGACCTAAGCGGCGATAGGTCAAATTGACCAATTTCAGAATTTTCTTGATGAAAATTAGGTTTTGACGTTTATGATCACAAAGGTCGTTCTTTAATTTTTCTAAAAATGGGTCGGCATAAAAAACATGCAAAAATAGCCATCAAAACATCCAAAAAATTCGTTCTTTAAATCCTCACAAAATTTGGCATGAACCGACAACATACAACATGCGATATGAGGTATTTTTAGACGAAGAACAACATGCATATCACGTAGAAACAACTATAGAACGGCTGCGAATCGCCCGGCAAAGAAACACTCAAATTGATCCTTGAAGTGTAGATATGTAACCTTAATCCGTAAGGGAAAAACAGAGCTGACTTGTGCGGGACAAGGCTGGACAGCGACTGAATCAAGCAGAATTGTAGTGCTCGGTGGACTGAGGTGGTTGTGCGACAACGGGTCCAAAGATGTCGTTGGGGAGCCACTTCAACTCGTTACGTACAAGTTGAGACGGCAAGGAGCATCACACGCGTGGACAGCAGCTGGGAAGTGTTGAGCGTGGTAGATCTAGTGGAACGGCCCTTTCGCTCATGTCTTTGCATACTGGATCCTTTTCGTTATTCTCCCCCTGGACGTAACTTTGTAACTTTCTGAACCTTTATGTTCAAGCCCTCATATTAGTGTGATCTTTGACACCCGTGCATGAGATTAAAACAAAACAAATAAGAAGTGGTGATGCTGGGATATTGAATATGAGATTCGAAGCCTTCCTCTATTCTTTTTGCGGATGAGTGCGGCAAATCGGCAATATATGGTCATCAAAGATCGCGCCTGGCTTATTTGTCGGTGGAAGGGATCGCGGATTGTGCATGTCACTCGCGGGTCACTTGTGGACTGGTTACTCCTCGGGCGCACTTGTTCACAGACAAGGCTTCGAATTGCTCTCAGTGATTGACGACCGAGAGGTTGTTGCTTCTTCACCTTTTGTCTTTTTTATCTGCAAGTGTTCAAGGGACCGTGATATGTGGCATTTGTGCATGAGACTAGAGAAAAAAAAATAATAAGAGATGATGATGGAGTATTAAGAGTTAGAATTTTTATGAAGAATCAAAAGCCCTTCTCTGTTTCTCGATTCCTTCCTTGTGAAGTTTTTTCACGTATCAGTTATGCCACCTGCACAAAAGAATTGAGAACACCCCAGCGATTGGCTCCTCGAACTTGCTGTTTGTTCGCCGAAAATTAAAAGTTCACTGGGATCTAGTCAAGGATTGAACTGGAGAGTGTCGGGGAAGGGACCATCGGACGGGCCTCCTTGGTTATCATCGTGGGGGCAATGGAGAAGGACCAGCAATGACGTTGGCGTGGAATGTCGAGCGTTCTTTGAGTGGCTGTGGAACGGCTGTCTGGGACTCAGCGGGGCTGGATCTAATCTTGGCTGCCTGTGGTTTTGCACGAAGATGTAATCTGCGAGAAAGATGAAACCACGACAGTAAAGGGTGAAAAGCTCACTAAAAAAAACACTTTTTGTATCTCCCCCATGGAAACGTTAATTCCATCTTCTTTTTTTCCTCATCCCTTGTTCCACTCTCTGCTCCTCAGATTGTGAAGCTCCACATCTCTCTCTTGTGCCGTGTATGATAATTGTGAGCGGCCTCCCTTCCTATGCGATATATTATAATGAAAATTGGCTTCCCCTAGACTTGTGAGCATGAAATATATTTATAGAGCAAAGCTACAGTTCGCTACTTCCTAAAGAGATATTTTCTTTATTATCAATATAAAATCTTTTGATATCTCTTATATTCTGTGATAATATCTAGCTTGATTGCTCACCAAGTTTCAAGATAAATTGATATTCTATATTGGCATGCAATTTTCGACCATACTGATATTCATATAGGTTTTGGCCGAATTTCCATTCACCGCGGGCTAAGTCCAATCGATTAAATTGGGTTCAGAATCATCACTTTAAGTTCATTCGCTGTCGGTCCAAAAAAAAAATGCAAATGCACGATAAAAATATAAAAATGATTTATTTTTGTGAGAACTAAAACTAGTTCACATTTTCTTTATGCAAGATAAATGATTTAAGAAAAAAAATCAAAATTTAGGTGTCAACATAGATGAATCCTTGATTTGGGCCAGAGAAACAATTTCCAAAACTTAGGACAAATTGGACCATAACTATTAAATGCTAGATGAATCCTTGGTTTGGACCAGAGAAACAATTTCACTCTTATTTTCCCTAGAAGGCAACTCTAGAAAGAAATTTTCCAGGATAAGTTACTTTCATTGTTTCAACGTTACTCTTGGATGTGTTGATACTACAACACAAGATTCTGGAAATGATTAAGTGAAGAGAGTGAAATCAGTGTCCCCTCCACCATAGGAAAGTCTATCTTGCTGGACCTTCCAGTATTATCACTATGTTCAGAAGAAACGAATACATGAGATTTCGAATGGAAAAGTGCTTCTACTAACATTTTCCAGAGGATTGTTTAAAACTTTAACAGTTTCGGTATGCTTGAAAAATTTCCAGGTATGTCAACGCTTTGACCGACATATGAGGTTCTCTCCCAAGTAAATGAGCTTTTTCTCTGGGCTTGATCTCTACTTTTATATCGATTACATTCTTCAGCACCTCCATAGTCAAGTTTCCTTTCACTTTGCTCTTAGTGAACAAGAAACAGAATGGAACAAGGATCAACATGGCGAAGAGATGCGCAAAAACAACCATAGAAGAAAAAATCAGAACTACAACAAGAGAAAGCACCATTTATATAATCAAGTCTTCAGCTAAACAATAGATGTTCAATCTTGAAGTATAAGTTCAATCTAAGACCCATATCTCGAGTATGTTTACCCTAGACCACAATGGGTTCTTCAGCAGGGGGAAACTCGATGTACTTACACTAAATCACTCTGTAATACAAGCTCTCAACGTTTAAATCTATGCATGCCGAATCACGCACTTATAATTCACAAAATATCTAATCCTATCGCACTGAAAGCAAATTGAAAGATATAAAACCTTCCAAAAGCACAAGTAAATTGGGAGTCAATTCAATTCGCCAAACACGAATGCAACTAACCCATAAATCACCCTATAACAAAGAACGCACTATAAAAGCATGAGTGACCGTGGGCATCGGATTCCACTACATAACAAACACCGCCATAGAACTAACACCGGAAACTCTAAACATCTACTATCCCGCAATTATCCGGATGTTAGAATATATTTTGAACTTATCACGAAAATTAAACCTTTCTTTAATCGAGTACAAAAACATATAGAGAAAAATCATCATTTAAATGTGATGAAATAAAAACTCTTTACAATATTGCCATATGGGATCCACTAATACCAGTATAAATGACATTCAATAGGTCATAACTATCGACTACAGTTTCATCATTTATTTTAGTTATCTTACCTCTGCATCAATCTACGCAAGTGTCTAGGTCATTTTTAAGAGTGAACAGAATGCTTGCCTTTATCAGTCTTTCCACTCTTTCTTTACTCATATGACCAAGAAATTTATTTCATAATGCGCATGGTTGTTCCTTAGGTAGAGACCTTTTGCAAACAACATTTCAGCTGTATAAGCGACGTATAATTCATTGGGAGATAAACATAATCTGTATAATCAATTGGACATAAAGTAGTACCCAACTTTATTTTAATTAAAAGAAATAATAATTGTTTTATTTGAAATCTCAAAAAAAAGTAACTATACATGTCCAAACTTGATACGAAAAAATATATTTCATCTTTAAGGAGTGTACATAAAATATGTTTCTTAATGTCACATTAAAACCAGAATTCGGAATGACATTCCCAACAATTCAACGTCAGCTTTATAGTTGTTTCTATAGTGAGCTTGATTCATCTTGATTTGGTATATTTCAATTTGTGAATTCCATATGGTAAACGCAACATAATATGTCGTACTGTTATCTAGCCATCACAAACTAGATGAGATTTTAGATAGGATAAATTCACAAACTAACACTAAAGAATCATTACTTTATGCTCATACTTAGATAATCAAATCTTTGTATTAACTGTAGTCTTTCTTTATGTGATCGGTTTTCTTATAAAAGAAGTAGCAATCACCATCCTTTTCAAATGATGCTTTTCATGGATCCAAATCGTCAGAATGACCGGTGGTTTTCAATAATGCTTTATGAGTATGATTTCAGAACTGCTTAATATGCAATTCCATCAACTTTTAGACGCAATCTTTAATCTTAATAGAATCATCACACCTGATGTTGAGGAGTCATTGCAGACATATACCACTCTTAGTAATAGACAAGATTTAATTTCAAGCCCCCAAGGCTTCTTTCATTTATTTAAGTATTCTTTAATGGATCGCTTTATATCAAATAAGTGAATCCTATCACTCTTTACCCAATAAGCACATAATGCTTTTTAAAGTTCTCACTAATGAAAGTGAGATCTACGCGGCCTTTCTTGACAAAAGCAATATAAATATTTGTCAATCCTTCGTAAATAGAAAATCCTCATTCAGTTCTCAAAACCTAAATCCTATGAATCTCGATTCTCAATGTTAATAGAGTTACCGTTCACAGAAACGGTGATTGAAAAAACAATCAATATTTTCAATTAGCTTAATGTGAAATTTCATCTTGAGAGATACATACATCATCAAATAATTACCTTTGGGCAGAAGACATGACATGCAGTTGTATACTCCCTACATTACAGCAGCCATGAGAATTTATTTCAATTTCCGTTAATCACCACCTTTTGGTGTATGATGACACTTAGACTAATCAATCCTCAACCATATATTGTATATGTAACCCTCCATGCAAGAATACGCAATTACCTCCTTTGTGAGTATAACTACGCATTAAAACAGGAGACATCCCAATAATTTGTAAAATCTTCTTTATTAAACTCAACTAAGTGTGCCGCTTTGGCGGTCCCAATCCAATTGAATTTACCTGAAATTGGGATATAACTTTATATTTCACATTTACCATATGCATGTAATTTTAGAAATATGGGCAATCATCCTCCAAATTACACGTTTGCTAATTTTCATCGATACTATCAGCAATACATGTCAAGCCATAAACATGTAATCGATAAATCATGCTCCACATAACTGTATGTGGTACTTTCATATAAGCTTTGTACCTGTATTTCACGAACCCATAAAGAAATACCAGAAAATACTCCAAAAATACCTCACAAAATATATGTATTTGGGGTTTCGCATGTATTTTCCACCCATAAAAGCATCAAACATGTAAAATAAATATACCAACTTGTAGAGCATGAGCATATGAGCACGTCGGTACCTGGAACTTCCCCATTGGACAATGTACGCTCCCTCACGCGCTGCCTGAAGCTTCGGTGCATGAGTCCCACGGGCTGACACGTGTGTCGCACGTGTTCCGCTTCTCGGCCGGTTTCAAAACCGGTCTGACTGCTACCACTAAATCGACTCGTAAACCGGGTCGAGGCGGTCCGATCGAACCGGTCAACGACCGGTCCAACCGAACGGTCCGAATCAACGGCCAACGAACCGGGTCGGGTCAACACAATCGGGTCGAGTCGTATCCACAGCCGAGATGACGTTAGTTGTGCACGTGTCGTCCGATGGTCACAGACGCGTGGCGGCACGTCCGGCGGTTGCCGGCGACGATCTTTATATGGTTTTGCTCGTCTCATCAAGCCCTTTCTGAATATATAATTTTCTTTTGATTTTGACAAAAATAAAATTTCGAAAAAAACCATGATAACTCGATTCGCGATCTGATACGCGTAGGCTCTGATACCACATGTAAGCTGCGACTATAATCCGTATGCAGCAACCCAAGATCATCACGTATAGATACACGAATCACATATTCATAGAGTTAAAGAATTGACACACCTTGTAATGGAACCGTCGTTCTTGATGCGGAATTGCGACGATCCGATACTCAAGAGCTTCTCCTCTATGAACCCCATTTATCACTTGCTTCAATTAGACGGCCACTCACTACCGCTTCAGACAATTATATATGTGAGGTTATGTGGACATTAAGGTTTAGATGAGGGACTTGAGCTCTATTTATAGATAATGAAACATATCCCCTCATCAAAGATTAGGTTTATCTCGGCCCATACTATCCAGCCACATATCCGACTAGAATTAGGAAACTGTATATATCTTTTTTTATTAAATCAATTAATTTACAATAACAATTAATAAAGCCCACAATGAATATATTTTAAAATATATTCTAACACCGGACACAGCTAATCTACAATCAATAGAGAAAAAGAGCGCGACAAACAGAAGTGACAACAGATTCAGCCAAAAACGAGCTCGAGAATCGATCGGGAGACGGTACCTCCTTTCGAGACAGCTCCGAGGAATATGGGAGGACGAAATTGACCGTGAGCTTGGTCGGGATCGAAGACAGAGTGGCAAGCCTTGGAAGCATGAAGGAGAGAGGGGTTTTCGGCGGGTCGATGTTGGGAGCCAGCTTCTTCCACGCCTCCATGAACGCAGCGTCCGCCATTTCCTCCGTCAGCAGATCGACAAAGAAGGGGCGGGAGGAGGCCCTCAACGCGGAGGATGTCAGGATGGGCCGGTGGAGAAGCTTCGTGGCTTGCCGGAACATTGCGGAGGAAGGTCGGAGTTCGCTCGGCTCTTGCAAGGTCGGAGAAGCATAAGCAGAAGCAGCAGAAGGCGATGAAGAAGGTGAGATTTGCTAGAGAGAGAGAGAGAGAGAGAGAGAGAGAGAGAGAGAGAGAGAGAGAGAGAGAGAGAGAGAGAGAGAGAGAGAGTGTGTGTGTGTGTGTGTGTGTGTGTGTGTGTGTGTGTGTGTGAAAGGTCACAATGATTTTATTTTGGGTATGACATAGATAAACGGTCCTCATACTCTTGTCAATATTCAGTCATGCCCTTAAATCTTTCATTTTGTTCAATTTGATCCTTATAGTTTTTTTTTTGTCCAAACTAATATCGTCATTCATTCAACGAGAAACTGACTTATAAAAAAGCATTCTGAAAATCGAAACACGGTAAATTCCAAAGAGGTTAGGGTGGTTTAACCATCCAATTAGCAGGGAGCAAATTCTTTATATGGGTCTTTGGATCCAATCTGCTATCCCATTCTTCGTTCGCGAGATATGGGTAACCTTAATTGCATCCGAGCTCAACTGAGCCATAAATATTGCCCTATATTCCACGAACAGTCCTCTAAAAGCCTATGGACTTCCATCCGGTTCCTTTTTTAAGTGGACATGATTTGATCCTTTCCGCCAATCTGATCGCGGTGGCAGAGATCTGGAGTTAATGGGCTACAGATTCCCTACCAGCATGGTAGGGAATCATTATGATCCCAGTGATGCACCTAGGACCAGCAGACAGAATCAGTCAACGACATCGGATTGGGCTCAAATTCGGTCGATTGAAGAGAAACGGTCATCTGATCAATACTCGGTGCCGTTGGCATTGGATTTTGGCAATTCGAGATCGTTTAGATGGATTTCCGAGCATTTTTCTATTTTTAGGCTGATTTCCATGCATTTTTCTATTTTTTTGGCAATTTTATAATTTAATGGTATTTTTGTAATTTTTGCGTAATCTTTTGTCATTAGAGTTGACACCTATATAAGGTCGTCTTTAGGGTTTTGTGAGCAGATTGTTGAATATTGAGAATATCACGATTTGATATCGTTTTGAGTGAACAGTGATTGTTCCTCGTTTATCGTTTCGATTCTTTCGTTTAGCCTTGCTTTCTATCGCGCTTCGGCATCATTTGGTATCAGAGCACAGGTTGCTTGAAATCAATGGCTGAACGGAATCGAGGTGGTCGAAGACAGCGTGCTCGTGGAGGCCGGGAGCGTGGAATCGTTCCTGATGCAGATGAACAACCGCGTCTGAGAGACCTGCGAGACATAGAAAACGAAGAGCTACGGAGACGAAAACAGGATTTGAAGAGACAACTTGCGCGGGCGCTGAGAAGGCGAATCCAGCGATTGGCAGGGTTGGACTTTCAATCCGAAAATTATCCGATCGTTGATGAATATCCGATCGTCAATGAATATCCATTTGTTGATCAAGATCCGATCGTTGATGAAAATCCGATCGTTGATCAAGATCCGATCTTTGATCAAGAACCGATTTTTGATCAAGATCTGAATTTTGATAAATATTCGATTTGTTATGAAAATCCAATTTTTGATACTAATTCGGTCTATGAAGATGCAGTCTATGATGAATCTGACGGAGAACAAGGGGATGCAGATTCAAGTGCGATGGTAGAATCCTTCCTGTCGGCGAAGGGCGGCGAGGTTGCTCCCAGCGACCTCTCCCAGGCGGAGGCATTGATGCCGGCATGCGAGATGGACGGCTGGGATTTAGCAGCAGTCGATAACAAAACATCGATTTTCGACCCATATGCCGTTGGCCCGGTGATCGGTGATATGCAACTAATTTCGGAGGTCAGTCTCTTGTCAGTGGAAACCCTAGGACAAGAACTCCAACCCGAAGTGACGGGTTTAAGGCAAAATCGCGATTTTTTTTTTGGTGTTCGCAAGATTTGCCGATTGTGGAATCTGGAGAAATTTATGAGACCGAGGCCGAAGAGCTTCGTCCAGCGTTTAATACTCGTGGCTAGGTTGGTTTGTATAAGGATGAGACGGAACTAGTTTTCTTGGAGAATATTAGATGTGTTGGCTATTTGATGATTTCTTTCGATAACCAATTAAAATCCCTCACAGTTAATTCTGGGATCTCATTCTCTTTTATGGATGAAAGCAAATTGCAGAAGCTTTCCTCTTTATCTATCTACTGTGATCGACCCGATTGGCTTGAGTTATGGGCAGAAGTTGAATTCAGTGACACGCTGGACAAGTTGAAAGATGATGTTGATGATGAGAGAAATTCGACAAAGAAAGTTTGGGGAGTTGATCTTATGTCTTGTCCAGAAGATTTCAGGTCTAAGTTTCTCAAGTTAGTTGGTGCACCTATAATACACAAGTTTTCAGATTGCTTGCTAGTCAGGTGCCAAGAAGTCGAAGGATTGACTGCATTGACAGATGTCAGTATCGTTCTCAAAGCAACCAATTCTCTTAATATTGCATGCTATGTTGTGTCTGTTTTAAGAGAATGGTGTGAGGATGTCTTTTTATTCGAGATACAGAAATTTCATCTTACTGTGGCCTATCGAGAGATTCCTAAGGAAGACGAAGTTCGAGAGAACAAGCAAAACATGAAGTATAAGCGCATGAAAAGAGTCTTTCAAAAGATGTTCTTATCAATGACGACGAAGCAGATTCGAGGGCGAATCTTTTTTCCAGCAGGGGAGGATGATGCACCTAGGACCAGCAGACATGTCGCGACCTGAAATTAAAAATTCTCAGTTAACGGATTATCAGGTTAGTTAAATTAACTAACCTAATTCGAACTCTCCCAAGTCCTACCGAATCGCAATTTAGGTTCATTTAAAAAAAATATCAAATTGGAGTCGCCACTAATCGTTCTTGGTAGGTCGATTAGAAACCTAAATAAAATAGCGGGAAGACTATTTTATTTCTACGAACCAGAGATTAAGTGTTCGAGGATTTGGTTACATTAATTTTTCAATTAATGCCCTTTCGGTACCAGTTTTCTTGAAAAATTCTTGATTTGATGATTTAAGATTTTCTGTTGTTTGGTGTAATGCTAATGCAAAATGACATGAAAATATGCATGAATGACGTGCAAGACATGGCAAGTATGATTCTAGACTATATGCTATGCATGATGTTTTTGGTATTTTTTTATGGAATTTAACTAAAAAGGAAAAACATAAGAATTTGAACAAAAATAAACAATCTTGCCCATAATTCACCTTAAATTCCGAAAATTCCGATTTAATATGCAACATGCCCTTGGATTAGGGCCAGAGAACGGATTATATGTAGAATTACCGTCACCCCTATATACATAGGGCAAACCATGAAATTCTTTGGAGTTATCAATCGACCCCTCAAAATAGGGGGTTTGATATATAAAACTCATGTATATTCGAACACGACCATACTTCAAAATTGAAGTTAAATTGCGTGCGTTGATATACATATTCCGAAGGGACATGGCACGAGGGAGCATGAATAATGGGCAATATTATTTAAAGATGTGCAAACTTTACAATAAAGAAAAGCACAAAATAGACAGAAGATAAAAATGAAATGCAAAAAAAATAAAATACGAATAAGGAAATCGAATACCTGCGGATGATGTGCCTAAATTAAATTATAAGATAATGTTACATTATCTCTAACGCACCATTATCTTATCAATAAGGATTTACATAGCCTCAAAAATAGGCAATAAAATCTGCAACATAAAATGTGTAAGAGATATGCAAGCAATTCAAATCAAGCAATGCAATTTTCAGAATATTCTCGGATTTGCATTCCCAATTCGTACGGAGGGACCGATGGTGAGCTTGCGATTTGCCTCGGTGTTGCTCACATTGCCTTGAGTATCACCAAAATATGCGTGATTGAGATGGGACCAACCTTGAATGGATCAATGATGAGAACTAGACAAATCTGTGGAAGCTTTTAAACACCAATGGATGATCCGCATGAAAATTTTCCTCCCCTGCACATGTGTAATTTAGCGAGCAACCTAAAGAGGTGTATTTATATTGCTTGAGAAAGTATTATCGCCAGTAAGCAGCAGCTATACGCTTGGATATGCACAGGACATCAAAGATATAACACCTAAAAGCCTGCAAAGAAAAACACGTAAGAACTGGACCCGGGGATAAAGATTAATCCGTGCAAGGCTTGGAGTGTAGGAAAGGATCGCCTTTGGTGCACGAAACTCAGAACAGAGACATCGTCTTGGCAATTTTCATTTTGGTCGGGGCTACCTTGCGACGTAACTCTGGAGACAAATTTGTAACATCCAGGCTATGTTGGACATCTTCGAAAATAATTGGACTACCTTCGGAGTGTTCGTAATGACCTGCGACTTTCAAGAAAAAATTAGCAGAGAAAGCAGTGAAGCCATGAAATAAAATTCAAGAGGAAGCGATTAAGGAAACAAATTCCCCTCATAGCCAAAAGAGCTAGGCTCTGGTGCTGCAGAGATGAACTAGAGGGAAACCACCGTGGGGTGCTTGGTCTCTTCGTCAATCCTACTTGTGTCGTTGGTGGACCCAACTAGACCTCCTGATTCACAAATGTGAAGGCAATAACAGCTATAGGTACAGTAAAAGTTGTGGACTGGTTTGATGGTGCTCCAACATGGCACATCGGTGAGCCACTGAAAAAAAACAATGTCAGGGATGGGATGGTATCCGATCGTCGTCGTTGACGGTTGTGGCTGCATCATCCGAAAGAGGGCCTTTGGACAAGGTAGTTGCTGGAACTTGCTACGAGATACCACCATGAGCACTTCATGGCTGAATCGGTAAGGCAACGGCTGCGTCACCAATTGATGGAGTCTGCACTGGGCTAGCAACAGTGGAGACTTGACAAAGGGAGCAGCCGAGGCGGTGGCTTTGAGCTGCAATGCTGGACGTGCGAAGCTCAGGCCGTGGAAGGTCACCGGAGATCACTCTCTGACTTCATCTCCCTTTTTTCTGATATGAACCTTTTGTGGCCGTGTATTCAAAGTGTGGCCTCCTCCTTAACCCTTGTGCGAACATTATCTTATATAGGTCAGCTCACTGACTCCTTCTCGAAGGCTTCAAATATTTTCTTTCCCTTCTCACCTGATTGTGCAAATATTCTAGCAGATCTCCTCGTCCTCTTGATTTTCTGTTTTGCCTCCTTTGCCAGCCATTAATTCACGTGCACAGGCCTCATTTTCTGTATGAATTGCTCAAAATATAGTCAATTTGTCGCCTTCACCAAATATTGAGCCAAGATATGGATCTTTTTGTCTTTACGCATACGTAACCTAATATTCAATCAGCCCATATTTCTTCTTCTTCTTTTTTGTCTTCCCCAAGAACATATTTGTCTTATCTTATCTTTCCTTGGCCGAATATATTTTCTTTGCATACGATTCAATGAAGATTTCGTAAATCATGCAATATAACCTTCGGCCATGAGAAGAAAAAAAAATGGGTCCAACTACATTTCCAATCCATGCGGGCTATGTCCATTTAATCAAATTCGGACCATTTAATAGAATTCACTCACCACCGGTCCGATAAATGCAAATGCATGATAAACATAACAAATTATTTTTTATTAGAACTAAAATTAGTTCTAATTTTTTTACGAAAAATAAATGACTAAAAAGATTAGTCAAAATTTAGGTGTCAACAAAACAGAATCAGTCAACGACATCGGATTGGGCTCAAATTCGGTCGATTGAAGCGAAACGGTCGTCTGATCAATACTCGGTGCCATTAACATTGGATTTTGGCAATTCGGGGTCGTTTAGATGGATATCCGGGCATTTTTCTATTTTTAGGCGGATTTCCGGGCATTTTTCTATTTTTTGGCAATTTTATAATTTAATGGTATTTTGGTAATTTTTGCGTTATCTTTTGTCATTAGGGTTGACACCTATATAAGGTCGTCATTAGGGTTTTGTGAGCAGATTATTGAATATTGAGAATATCACGATTTAATATCGTTTTGAGTGAGCAGTGATTGTTCCTCGTTTATCATTTCGATTCTTTCGTTTAACCTTGCTTTCTACCACGCTTCGGCATCACCCAGCCATCCATTTCCCTCCTCCCCCCTATATCAAGGGAAAATGGAGGTTTGGGATCATAATGATTCCCTACCATACTAATAGGGAATCCGGATCCGAGTTAATGTGGCCATCCAGCTAAGTCGTGTTGAGATTATACCGCTGACATGTCGTCCCATTTTTAATTAGTTGATTGGGTTTGTGCCGCCACGCTTAGCAATAAGAGGTTAGCGATTGCCTGCTAAGTGTGATGGAAACGTCAAATCGCGCTCGTCGATCTCTCTTACGTGTATAATACCGTTAATAAAAGTTTTGGGACGAAATTGATTACCAGCAAAATTTATCTCCTTTGTTTTCCTTATTTCCTCTTGTTTGGGTCATTTGCTTTGAATTATCGTAGACACGTTACTAATTAAGTGGTTATCTATCGAGAAACTTGAGATAATTACACCAACGCAATGGGAGGAAATTAGGAATGCAAAGATCTCTTCCCAAAGATTAGTGCGATAAGGAATGAGGACATAAGAGTCATCTTGCATTAAACTAGTCTCGAGGAAAGGCTAATAGGTAACAATGACAATGGTGCTTAGCTATCCCCATATTCTAAGTAGTGCCGATTGCATGCTGAAGACTTCCCTTTACCGCCGCAGTAGTTGTCGGTCGATCTATAGCGATGGTTGTACCGATACATTGCGCATTTGAGGTAGCATCGAGTTGGCATCTTTTGATCCGCTAGGGGCAGCAATTGCTGTCGGAGTACTTGAGAATTCTTCTATCCAAGAAAATTCAATGCAAGATTAACCAGTACAAACATGTCACGGACATCTCACCTTAAGTCGGATCAAGATTCGAGCTAATATGTTAGGAACCTAGACCGGCTCTTGAGGACTCGAACCCTAGCCGGTTCGAGCTGAGTTGAGAGCAATATGCATATCCACTCCCAATCTGCGCTTCAGCTTTTTCCAAGTCAGTGGAAGCTGAGCTCAGCTTCTGGGCAAACTCGGCAAGCACCTTCTGGACCAGGCTTGAATGAATTCGATCAACTAATACAGCCTCAACAGCAATACTATCTGCATATGACTTTGCATGAACAAATGCAAAGCCACTGCTAACAAATTACTTTTTCAAGTCGTTTCCATCATGAGCTGACAGAACTCAAGTTTTGTTCTGCAATAGTCGCCACATGTCTGGGAAGAACACCAAGTTGTCCTGTTGTTGTCGGTACTATGACCATGCCCAACTGAAAAAAGGGGAATGGGGATTAGTTATTACGACAGCAAATGAGACATTGGACCCTTCAAGCGTGCAGCAGCAACAGAGGCTTTCAAAGCAGTGTTTCTGTGATATTGTGTTTCAAAAATGCAGTAACAGCTTGCAGCGAGACACTATTAAGCGTGTAGCATTCAAGATTGGTCAAATGTTTCATCCTAGAACCCGAAATAGAACGATCCATCATACTCCTTCGACAAGACCCCCTACATGGATTGCCACTCCAAGCTTCACATCTTTATTTTCCTCATAATGATATATGGGATTCAAAGCAGATTAGATGACCTTTTTTTTTTTTGGGTCAAAAGATTAGATGATCTTGACCTCTCAAAGAATTGGACAGCAGAGAATATAAGCAGGTTTAAAGGAGTCACTATAAACCTCTCAAAGAATTGGACAGCAGAGACTATAAGCAGGTTTAAAGGAGTCACTATAATACAAACAATGGGCAAAAGCATATTGATATTCACCAGAAAACACATTATTCTAAAGGATCCCCGCTGACCAAAGTAAAAATGGAATCAACTACCAAGTTTGTCACACCATGAGAGAAACCCACGAAGTAGCAGTAACTCAGATATAAAACTGCCAATGGCTTGTCCTAGGACTATAAGTTTGGGCATCATTTCACATAAGATGAACAAATAGTATGCAGGGGAGATAGAATCACATTTCTTTCATAGCTCTCTGTGGATCAAGTTGCACGGAGTTCCAGCTGCTAAGTGAAGAAAGAGTCATTTATTTTTAAAAGTGATGCAGTAAAAGGCTAAGATGAAAATACAGTGGAAGCAGATATCAGCTTCTAGACAAGGCAGCATCCATCCATAATCTGACCTACCGCAATATACACTATTAAAAACATTTGAATGTGTGACCTGCAAACAAGTGCGGAATTGCAAGTCTAAGTTCAAAACCAACAATATATATATCCCTTTAGGAAAAAGAAAAACTAAATTGGAGCAATTTTCCTCACTCCACAACTAGCTGACTCTCTAGTGAACTCTAACTTCTGTCAAAAAACTAATCTCTCACTTGCCTTTTCGATCACCTACATAAGCACCTTCCAAGTTGCAGCTTTCTGAACTCACATCTCTTACACAAGCATGCTCGTATCAGCAACACCAGCAGTTAATGGAATCCAAATGAAAATTCTGATAAGAGTTACTTTCATTTCTCATTTCAAGAAGGGTGAGTAAAACGGGGAAGGTAAAGTTGGGGGGACCCAACATAACAATATCACGTGATCCACTTTGAAAGCAACAGGTATTTATGCTATAATTTTGAGAAATCTGACTTTTTTAAATTGTTTGCTGAGCATCTTACTTGGATTTTTCTTTGGCAATAAAAAAGTAAATGCCTTCGATGAATTCCAGACAAATCACATAGGTGAAAGATGGTGGCAGCTACATACGACGCACAAGTTGGATGTATCTCAAAAAAAAAAAAAAAAAAAAGGATGATGCCTCACAACCAGGGGGCTTGGAGATGAATTAGAGAAAGCAGAAAGGACTTCCCCAATTAAAAATGACACTGGGGGAATGGTTCAAGAAATCAAGTCCCTGATTTATTCTGTAGAATAAAAGAAGCTTTTTTAGCCGTAGTATAACAGCATGCCACAGTAGGATATTTTGGTCCATTAATTTTTCTAGACAAGCCATGATCGGGAATTAGAACCATTGACATATCACTAGACCTTCTCTAAGCTATATGAGAATCAACTAATTGGAAAAGGATGCAACGAACTTCCATCAAAATGGAGTAAATCAAGTGTTTTCACAGTGAAGTACTTTTGTGGAACCTTGATATTCAATGTCAAATCATATGACCCTCACTCGCTTCACATGTGAACTATTTATATTAACAAAGACTGAACTTAGGACAATAATATCTAAGTGGATCATCTGTCGGGCCAAAGAAGGAATGTCACTCGCATTTTCCCTAGAAGCCAACTCGGGGTAGGATGTGCTAATTCTACAAAATTTTAAGATTCTGTGCAGATCAGTTGGGTCATAAAAGTTTAGGTAGAGTAAGAGAGTTGTAACAGTGTCCCCTTCGGTTTAAAGGTCTGGAATTGCTGAACCTCTCTCCATATCATTGCTAGTTTCAGAAGAAACAACCAAAAATATTTCCACGAGAAAAATGCTTCCATTAGTACCATTGTTTGAAACTTAAAAACTTTGGCATACCCGAAAATTTTTCTGCATGAAAATTGCTTTTATTAATATATCTAGAAATAGGTTATTTATGGGCTTGACTTCTACTTGTGTGTGTTTGCATTCCCTAGAACCTTTGGAGAGAAGTTTTCTTTCTCTTTGCTCTTAGTAAACGACTGAGAGAAAAAGGATCGGCATGCGGAGACGGCACAAAGTCAAACATGAAAGGGAACACTAGAACCACGAAAAAGCATACAGAGTTCATCCAAACAATAGATGTTCAATTTAGAAGCGCAAAGCCTATAGTCCGAGTCTTTAGCCAAATGATAGATGTTCAATTTTGAAGTGAACCTTCAATGCAACACTATATATCCAATAAATTGTATATCCTAGACCAGAATAGCAAGTACTTCAACATGAAAAAACAATTTCAAGTCGATTAATTGCACAAAATCAGTCTGAAAAACTCTCAAATTTGTGCTCCTTGTGCGGGCGAGCACGCATGTCATATCGTTCTACACTAACAATGCATCGAAAAAGCATAACCACCATAGACCTCACAGTAGAAACTCAACTCATCTACAACCCCACAATCATCCGCACACAATTAATCTACGATCAACAAGCAAGCAAAGTGCAGCAAACAGAAATGATCAAGAATTCAGCTGATCGAGCTCTATAATCGATGGAGAGACAAACCTCCTTGTGGGACAACTACGAGGCGTAAGGAAGGACGAAATTAGCGGTGAGCTTGGATGGGATCGAGGAGGGCGTGGGAGGATTTGGTTGCATGAACTAGAGAGGGGTTTTGGGAGGGTCAATGTTGGGGACCACCTTCTTCCATGCCTCGACGAACGCTGCGCCCCGTTTGCGCCACCTGAGATCCGCGGAGACTGGCCGTAACAATGGAACTAGCGGTGGCGGAGGAGGACGTCAGGATGGGCCGGTGGAGTGGCCTCGTCGTTCACCGGAGCATGGCGGAGCAAGATCGGAGTTCGCTCGGCTCTCGCGAGGATGGCGGAGAAGAAACGGTACATAGTGGAGAGTGAGTGAGTGAGTCGAAGTTATGTTTTTGGCCGTCGATACGTTGTACTTTCAACTTTAGAAGATAGCATTTATTTATTTGTTCGCGAAAAATAACTATTCGAGAAATAGCTGTATTTTGAAAAAATTTAAAATAAAGATCTAAAATAAATCTTATTTCAAATAAGAACATAAAATGTCTTTATTATTCTAAAGAAAGACATGATGGAAGGACATCTTCGTCCTTTATTTTTTATTTTTATTTTTATTTTCTTTACTTTTTTTCTTTTTTTTTCTCTACCCTCCCTTGGCCATCGTCAGCCTTAGGTGAAGGCCCCTGTCGCCAGTGTCGAATGACCCTCGCTAGCATCAGGCGAAGGTAGCCCAGCCTCGCCTGGGCTAGGCAGGCGAGAGTCGCCCTTATTGAATCTAGCAAGGTTAGCCCTTGCATGAGTCCGAGACCTCCGCTAGTGGTCCAAGGAGGGAAGAAGGAAAAAAAAAAAGAAAAAAAATTAAAAATAAATGACAAGAATGCCCTTGGAAAATCCTTCTTTGAATGAGGGTGAATACCACGAGAAATCTCAAATCGGTACATATGTGATAAATTTATCCCTCACACTATTTTTTTTACCACAAAAAATTTCAAACTGATACATATGTGAAAAAATTTACCCCAAACAGTTATACATATGACAAATTCACCGTCCATTAATTTTCGTTAAATTTTACCATCAAATTAATGAGTTTGATGTCACGTGGCAATTGATGGGTGTACCAATTTAAGGTTTTTACCATCTATTTGCCATATGCGTATCAGTTTGAGATTTCTCATTGTGTTAACCCAATTTAACGAAAACTAACATATGATTAATTTGTAACAAATGTACCATTTTGGGATAAATTTATAACAGGTGTATGTCAAAAAAATAGTTTAGAGTAAATTTCTCATGGGTGAACCAGTTTGAAATTTTTTGTGGTAAAAAAAATAGTTCAGGTTAAATTTATCAAAAGCGTACTAGTTTGGGATTTTCATAGTATTATCCCTTGAAATAATTATGGTACTTCATGTCCTTATTTGGAAGAAATTTCACTTTACGTATTTATTTGACATAATGAGGGCACTTTAAATTCTTATTTGAAATTTTCTCTTATATTTTTAAAAAGAATATCGTTGTATTTTTTAAAATAATAAATTAACAAAAAATTAGTATTTCGTCCAACATAAAATTATTATCGTTAATGAAAACGATTTCTACTAACTAATTATTTTAAACAATACAAACGATTATTTTCAAAGAAATGTTCAAATTATTTATTTTTTACAAAATAAATGGATCCTTTATTTGGTCACACATGAATGTCTACATGGTGAGACCATAAAATATTAAGAAAAGTTGTTGCTTGAGTGATTTGAAAAATATTTTCCCAAGCGTTGTACAGATAAAGAGACGGAGCTTGAAAGAGACGAAAGAAAAGTGTCGGGGCGATGGCCGTGGAGATGAAAGAGAGAGAAAAAAAAGGGGGGGGGGGGGAAAGAGTAAATAGAAAAAGGGAGAAAATTTTATAGAAAGGCCATAATTTAGACCCAGCCTAAAATTGGTGCCTTTTAAAGAAATTGGACCCATAAAAATAGAAAGCTCTCCTCTATTTTATTCAAGTGAATCCTCATTTATAACTAGATGGAACTTGTATTTGCAAGATAGCAAAAAAAAATCGTTGCATCCGAATTCTTTAATTTCCATCGGTCGATTAGTTCCAAACCATTGTTAATTATAACTGATATGATCAGAAAATTAAGTAGTGTTACATGGTGACTCCAATGACTAATAAGCAACATGTTACAATGAATAAATATTGCGGGCAACAAAGTACAAATCATTGATTGTTTCTATTACTCTAGCATAAAACTTAAATTTGAAATTTAATTTGCATATAGAATATATTCTATGAAGCGAGCAAAGTAGAAGAATCTTTGGCAAGCAAGCGCAATAAACTCTACAAACAATAATTTTCATGAAAAAATATTAGCATAGGTATATAACAAGAAATATTTGAAAAAGACATGCTTTGGAAAAATTCCAAATATGCCCTCATTTTTTCTCAAATAAGGGTTTTAAATGGACCATGTTTAAAATAAAGGCCTGAAATGCCCTCGTTGTTTCAAAGAAGGGCCTAACCGAGAGCATTTTCTCTATTTTCTTTTTTATTTTTATTTTTCCTTTTTTTTACCAAGGGCATGTCAAATATTGGCCATGATTTTTATTAAGGTAATATCATTGTACTTGCATTTCATATTAAAACATTAATTTCTACGATTAATAAATTGGTAGGAAACTGTGCACATTTCTAAGAAGAAAACAAGAGTGCACTATTAAAAAGTCTTGTCTTGACTAATTTTAATTCAAAAAGAAGTTTAAATGTATTGACAAAAATTCTCAAATTAACATCTTCGATCGTAGGGAGCTCTCTTCATATTGTCCCAAAGATTAGTTTGTTTCCCACAATTAGATTGATGTTAAGTGAGCAAAATAGAGAAGCGTTGCATTGAATATTTCACTAGCACAACAAATCAAATTCACTATTTCTGCATCATGTGCTTAAATAATATAAATAACCTAATATAGACTCTCCCAAGCCCTACCAAATCGCAACATTAAATTAATCAAAGTGATTTAGAATTTGGAGTCGCCACTAATCATTTTTGGTAGGTTGATTAGAAACCTAAGTAAAATAGCGGGAGAACCATTTTACTTCTACGAACCATAGATTGTGGATTCGGGGACTTGGTTACACTAGTTAATTAAAGCTAATGCCCTTTCGGTACCTTAATTCCATGAGATGTCCTAATTTGGCAAATCGACTGAATTCACTTTAAACTCAAATGAGGTGTTTTTTTGTGTTTTCACTTTTTACATGCAATGCTAATGCAAACTAACTATATGACATGTGACATGCAATGACGTAAAAGGATGACATGGCAACTATGCATGGATATTTTAAAAAGGGAATGCAATGGATGATATTCGAAAACATGATATGCAAGATAGATACAAAATTCATGAATGTGCATGGGATATGCGAAGATATGCTATCCTAATTTGAGTGAGATGTGACAAGATATGCACGAATGTAATTTTGTTTCTTCCATTCAAATTTTCGAAAATATGGGATATCATGAGGATTTCATTACCTTGATTTACTTGCTTAAAATTTTATGAGGAAACCTTATCTCCCTAAATATTCGATTAGATGGGATTTCTAGGAAACCTCATCTTCCTAAATCTTCAGGAAATTTTCAGGATATAGCAAAAATCAATCAAGATAGCAATCTGTCAATCGATACTCATAGCAAAATCACGAACATCATCCTTTTTCTGAATTTTCCAAAAAATTTCCACTTCTTGAATTAAAAATGGCTTTTCCAAAGATAGCAAATCAGACCTAAACGGTGATAAGTCAGATTGACTAAATCCGCAATTTTCTTGACAAAAATTTGGTCTCGACGGTTTAGATCAAAAAAGTAATGTCTTGAATTTCTGAAAAGTTTTGATCTTTACTTTAATTACGGTACCAAAACAACAAAACAGCCGCCATAAAATTCAAGGATTCGTTCGTTAAGCCCCGACAAAATTCTGCATGAGTTTGTGACATGAAACGCGCGAAACAGCTTTACATCGGACCAAAAACAGCATGTGAACAATATTTAAATAGCATCAAGAGCATGTCAGAACAGCATGTTTTTTATCCCAAAACGGCGACGAATCAACCTTAATAAGTATGAGATAGTTACCTTGATTCGTTGCGTTAAAATTCTGCACACCGCAAGCTGTAAATTCGAGAAAAGAAGGCTTTGTTTTGGCCCGACTCGCAACAAAACAGCTCTTGAAATCGAGAAGGAGATGTGCGAGACAGCAAGTGATTGAGGCTTCAGTCCATCGGTGGAGTAGCTCAGTCAATTCGGAGGAATGTCCTCACTCTAGTGCAGCGATTTTTGTCCTCCAGTGCAATAGGTCGGTGCGGTTTGTATGAAAAAAAAAACTTTTCTGAGCTAAAAATCTCTGCACATGCGCAAGCTGGAATATTTGTCAAAGAATGCGGCTTTCGGAGCTCGATTGATCGCCAAAATTTTCCAGGGAGTCTAGCACAATAAAAAAAAAAAAAAGATTAGAACTTCAAATAATGCCGAGATAGGGGCTGATCAACCTTGGTTTGCTGCTGCACATGGGCGATTTGTAGCTGATCGTCGATGCTAAGTTGGTCGGGATTAGCTTGAGCGTTCGCCGTACGGGGCTCGAGTAACCTCGAAGGATGAAGACAAATATTTGCTTGTCTGTTCGTGCATCATGGACTGGAGCATGATTCATCCACAAAGTCAACGTCGGACCAATCTTGGGTGGTGAGTCCTTGGCTGGTCTTCAAGCTTTGGCCAACCAAATTCTCGTTGGTGTTGTCTTGGAGCCTTTGGTGCCCACAGAAGAACACCAGAAGAAGACCACAACGAAACCTTCTCTTTTTGCGTGAATTCTGAATGTGTTGAGTGCTCTCTAATAAAGATCAAGCCTCCACGATCTCTCCTCTAATGGCCGTGTATTATGATTGTGTGGCCTCCTCAATGTGCCGTATGTATATTTTTTGTGGCCCCCCCTTTTGTGAAACCTAAACGCTCTATTTATAGTGTACGTGAGATTTCTTGCTCTCCAACCCTAATGCTTGTGGGCTTATAGGCTTTAGTCGAATAATTGGACAATTAATTAAAGCCCCTTTTAAATTTAATTGAGCGAAATGGGCTGAATTAAAAATAGGGCCAATCCCTCATGGATATTTCGGTACACTTCTTGAAATTCTCGAATTATGCTCGGGCCGAATCGTATGTCAAACTAAGCTCGAATGACTCGCCCTCATCTGAATGCCAATGCATGACAGAAAAATAAATATGCAAATGCATGGGAATTTATTTTTGCGAGAATTATAAATAACTCTCATTTTGTGAATAAATGAATGAATTTCTTAAAATTAAAATTTAGGTGTCAACAGCTGCCCCTCTTTGAGTGGAAACTCACAGAGGTTTTGCTCAAAGACTAAAATTGAAACCCAAATTTTGCAAATGCATGTGATTATGATTAAATTTTTTGCGGGAGTTTTAAGTCTCATTTTCTAATGCAAATAGAGATGATGCATGAAATGCAATGCTATAAATAACATGTGCTAAAACTTCTTGTATCACACATCAAAGAAATCTGCACATGGATCGCCTATGAAAAAACATGTTTTATCAAATACTTCTTAAGCTAATGATTCCCTTAACCTCCAGACCTCTAGTGGATGTCAGAATGCTAAGGTACTGGCCCATCTGTTGCCAGAAGTTTCCTTCTGACGCGAAACGACGCAAGATCTGTGTAGAGTTTGAAAATGTGCTCGAATTATGGTTCGAGCTGGCCATTTGTCTCTCGGGAAGTGACCCTCGTGCACTATCAACCGTGAGTCGGTAATCTGTCTCTTGGGAAGTCCCCCTCGTGGACTTCGACCATGAGTCGGTAGGTTGTCTCTTAGGAAGTCACCCTCGTGGACTTCAACTATGAGTCGGTACATTGTCTCTTGGGAAGTCGCCCTCGTGGACTTCAACCATGAGTCGGTAGGTTGTCTCTTAGGAAGTCACCCTCGTGGACTTCAACTATGAGTCGGTAAATTGTCTCTTGGGAAGTCGCCCTCGTGGACTTCAACTATGAGTCGGTAAACTGGGAAGTCACCCTCGTGGACTTCAACCATAAAATTGGCTCTCAGGAGATCACCCTCGTGGATCTCAACATGAGATGGTAAACTAGGAATTCACCCTCGTGGACTTCAACTAGGGATAGACAAGTTTGCTATAGGGAAATCACCTTCGTGGGCTTCAACCAAGTTCGTAGGTTGTCTCTTGCGACCTTCTCCGTATTAGTAGGTCTCTCCGTATCAAGGCAAGAGATGTATCGTCTGAATTGGATCAGTATGAATACAAAATGGTGTGACGCCTGAAAAATTGCCAATGCGACCACAATAGGGATTACGACTAAGGTCGATTTAAAAAGGTTCGGAAAACTTACTTGAATTTTCTGAACAATGAGTAAGTGATGGGTAGGCTGACTGCACCATACCTGTTCATTCTCTCAAAAGGATGATGATATGCGTAAAATTAATGCAAATGCAACATCATATGCTAAAAAAAATTGTGAGCTTTTGCTTGCATTAAAAGCTTCACTGGAGAATTTTCCAACAAGGAAACCTGTCTGACCTTTCTGACAATTTCGATCTGTATTTTCTAGCAAGGCTCACTGATTTAATGACCTTCGAATGAATTTAGAGATCTCAAGAGGTAATTCGAACATCGGGATTGTGCTGCATGCCAGACCATGTCAGAGGCAGCAAGCATACATGCTGAAACATGTTGAACAATTTGATGCAAAATTATACTGCAAATGAAATAATGTTTCATAACATAGTTCATGCATAACTATTACGTCAAATTTGCATTACCAATTCTGCTTATGGAGGTTATCATATTGTGAGTACCTCGGATGTAGCCTGAATAGGGACTTCAGTCCGAAAGGGCTTTCTCTCACCCTCAAGAAAAGCTGTATATCCTGACTGTAGGATTCAAGAGAAATCACTCAATCTTACCATCATTGCATTCAACAAGGGTCCGAGTAATCTCGCAATTGGTACGACCAAATCGATCTGGAGGTCTTAATTTGGACCGTAATATGGGCTTGGTCAATGGTTTTCAAATGGGACTCTCGTCGAGTCAAGGCTTATGAAATGTAATTTTTTATCATCAGTTTCGGGTTTACAAGTCACGAACCCTACAAAAATGAGAGAGAAATAATCTTGCTCGAACTTCTTCGAGCGATGCTTAAAATCATTTAACCCTACGTTAACTCAAGTGCCCTAATCAGAAGAGACTTTGAAGGGTTGTAACGTAGGTTAGGATAAGGGACTGAGGAACGAAAAGGCTCGTTTTGGCTCAAAATATATGTATGAGAAGGGTTTGATGTTGGTGATCATTGCTGCTTTGTCACTGATCTTAGCCTTCTGAAAATGTCTTCAAAGAATACCATCATTGGTTGAGAGATGGTAGTCTTCTGCTGGGAATTGCACTTTGCAGATTGACTGGAGAGTGTTCTTTATAATTGGACTCCGTTGAGGATTTACAAGAAAACGCAAACACATAAAATTTACAAAATGACATTGAAAATTTAGAAGTACTGTACAATGATTCGAATGGGCATTGGCCTTGCTTTGATAGGCACTTTGCTTTTTCCATGCCCCAAATTTTCTTTGAGTTCAGCCATTGCTTTTCTTACTCCCGACTCTCATTTTCCTTCTTTTTCTGAGAGAAAGATTGTGTTGTTTTTTTTTCGATTTTTTCGAGAGAATTCTTTTTTTTTTCAAAGAGAGCTTTTCAACATCTCTCTTCTTTCTTTTTTTTCCTTCTTTTTCTTTTTGGGAGTGGGCCCTTTTTCAGGCTGAATTTTCTTTTTTACAATCCCATGATCTTGAACAAGAATAAACATCACAAAAGACGAGTTTATTCACAAGTTCTCTGTTGACCCGATTCTTCTTCGGTTCTGCTCCTTGGAAAAATGCCATCATCGCCATTGGAATGAGAAAATGATCACCAACCGGGGTTTAAGAAATGAATTTGCAGGCTCAAGTGGGCTATGCAAAGGATATAGTGTGTATGATAGAGAAATGAATGCTCTTTGTCATCCTAAGGCACTTGAATTAAAGTTTGAGCATAAACGCAAAGAAACACCCGAAGATTGACGTTAGTTTGAGCAAAAGAATTTCTAATCATTTACCTCGTGCTGCTGTTGGAATTACCTTGTTCTGCCCAATATGGGATGGTTCTTGACAGGGATAAGAAATGGAACCGCCCGCCGCTCAAAGGGGTTAACAATGGTCACCTGTAGTGTTTGTGATAGAGAAATGAATGCCTCTGTCATTTCAGCTATCGTACCTTTTGCGAGAAAACCCTTTGCCTTGTGGAATGCGGAATAATGCCACTCAACTCACTAGGAGTTAAAATGTAGGACATGTATGGAAATGGATTGCCTTTCATCATCCCGTGATGCCCCATTCTATACATTTGATGCATCATATATAGCTTATGCTCCCTGCTCAGAGTTGGTAAAGTAAACATGAAAAACAATTATGCATAAATCAGGCAATGTGGAGCAATTTTCAAGCATGTTAACATGGCAACTTCAAGCATTATATCATATTTCATGAAAATCTCTTGCGTTTGCTAAAAAATCAGACATTGCAATAACATGTGAATTGCCCGAGAACATGTAAGTGGATCAAATCAAGCCGGGTAGTCTAATACTAAGGTAGAGGATCGGCTCATTTTTGTCTTTGCCCCAGAGTGAGGAACACATGCATGAAGGAGTCAAGTAAAACTTATCTTACTTTGGTTGCCCCTATTAAAAAATGATGACCGTCATGGTCGGTCGTATGTTCCTGCAAAAAGAAAGTGTCATCCTTAAAATAATGTGAAACAGAGAGATGTACTCCCTTGTCTAAGTTGGGGTCTGCTTGCCCCCATTTTCAGTCAGGATGGGTACGAGTATAGCTATCGCTAAGATATGAGATTGCCCCAAGCATGACCAGTGCTGGGAATTCGATTTCGAGCAATGGCATATGACTTGTTTCCACGTTTAATCCTGCATGGAAAAGTATTCATGAATAAGAACCTCAAGAAAATGAAATGAACAAAAGTTCAGGATGTTCTTGATTGTCGATCTGCTTCAGGAGATGTTTCTTAGCCTGGCACTTGCAAGAAGGAAAATAGACAGTCATTTCCAATAATGAACAGGCAAAGTGAGAGATACTCCCTTTTGAAATCAAGTGACTTTGGTCTTGCCCCATCTTTTGACATGGCATGATTAATGGATCAGTCGAGGTTGAGGCATGGATCGGCCTCACTTGATTGATGGAATAATGTTTGAGTTAGCTGATGTGATGCGATTGATGAATCGATCAAGGGATTTGCGAAGGATTGCCCCAAGGATTTTCATTGGGCTGATGCATGGTCAGAGTTAAGAATCTGCTCCCTGTCCCTGAATTAACTTCTGAACCCTCCAATGGATCATCAACCATGGCTTCAACAGACAGCTCCGGGGATTCAAAAACCCATGATCAACTCCATCTTCGTCCAGAAGTTCATTGATTCTTTCACTTGTAATGACTGCAACCTTAGCTTGATCAGTCATTCTCCTTGTTCCAAATCGAATATTATGGAAGTGTGAAGAATTCATGATATATCACCTTAAAGGAATGATTGTCGCGACCCTCTCGAGATTCGCCATGGGCTCTCGAGGGCTAATGGGCCGTCCAGTCTGGTCGGACGCGGGCCTCTCCCAAGGCCCGTTACCCAAATCGCAACGGAGGTATACGTAGTCGACCTTCAGTGTGGTCTAGTGATATGTGCTAAGTGTGCATGCCATGGAGTCGCCACCAATTATTTTTTTTGGAGGGTATGATTGGACCACCCTATTGAATAGTCGGGAGTTTCCATTCAATTCTGCGATAACCAGGGAAATGGGTTCGGGGACTTAGTTACGTCAACTATCAGAGTTGACGCCCTTTCGGTACCTAAGTTGAGTGAGTTTTCTGACTTAAGATTTCATACAGATGAGTGGGGTACGAGTCCTAAATCTAGGAGTTCATGCAGATAGGAATGACTATCCTGGCAATCACAATCAATAATAAAGTGCACAAATCAATGAATTCAAATGTACAAATAAATCACATGGCATTCCTAATAAGGCCATATTGGCCTAGAGAAGCATCAATCAGGCTTAGGAATGATTTAGACATGATTTTGCCCATCAGGGGCAAAATCGTAATTTTGAGACAAAGGGGACAATTTGCCCAAAAAGGACAAAATCATCATTTCGGAATGAATCCGGAGTCAAAACAGGTTTGGTCACTCAATTGACCCATTTCCTATTTTTTGGCAATTTTCGTGATTTTCGGGAATTTTAGAAACCGATTTACCATTCGAAGGGTAAAATCGTCATTTTCTAAAAATGGAAATGAAATGTGGAAATCTTAGACATAAGGTTTAACCACCCATCTGGCCCATCACCAAATTCTAAGCAATTTCCACAATTCATCATAATATCAAAGACGATTCACCCTTTGAGGGGTGAAATCGCCATTTTGGATTAAATGGGAGAAAATCCCAAAAATGAAAACAAATCAATTTTTTGTCATTTTCAGCCTTGGACAATTTTTAGAATTTTTCTGCAATTTTTCTCAATTTTTTTGTTTTTCTTTAATGTTTCCATTTTTTTGGCATTTTTGATTTATTAATATTTTTTTATATTTTCAGAAAATATTTTAACAAAAAGCATGTCTTTGACAATAGATAACACTCAACCAGATAAATAAGCTAACCACTAGACTGAAACAAATACATACAAATCAAGTCTATAAATGCAATATTTTAGAAAAATAATCCTGATATACGGATCGGGTACGTAAAACATACCGGATTGGACACCGGCCTTCAATCGCCCAGCCCCAGCCTGCGACCATCCCCATGCCCGTTACCTGTCGATCGCCATTAGAATGTCGATAGTCAATTTCACAAATTAAGACTAAAAAATAAAAAAAAATTAAAAAATTAAAAAATTGGACACTGTTCATGCACTGTTCCGACACTGTTCATGCACTGTTCGGACACGGCTTCGACACGTCCGGACACGTTCCGACACGTTCGACACGCTCCGACACGTTCGACACTCTCCGACACGTCCGGACACGCTATGACACGGCTCGACACTCTCCGACACGCCCGGACACTCTCCGACACGTTCGACACTCTCCGACACGCTCCGACACGTTCGACACTCTCCGACACGCTCCGACACGTTCGACACGCTCCGACACGTTCGACACTCTCCGACACGGCTCGACACTCTCCGACACGTTCGACACTCTCCGACACGCTCCGACACGTTCGACACGCTCCGACACGTTCGACACTCTCCGACACGTCCGGACACGCTATGACACGGCTCGACACTCTCCGACACGCCCGGACACTCTCCGACACGTTCGACACTCTCCGACACGCTCCGACACGTTCGACACGCTCCGACACGCTATGACACGGCTCGACACTCTCCGACACGTCCGACACGCTCCGACACGTCCGGACACTCTTCGACACGTTATGACACGGCTCGACACTCTCCGACACGCCCAGACACTCTCCGACACGTCCGGACACGCCTGGACGCGGGGACCGAGCGGGGCACGGCCGAAACGGCTAAATCGACGATCGGCGGACGACGGCTGACTTCGGGATCGATGACAGAGGTTTGAGGGAACGTCGGGGCGGAGGAAAACAGAGCACGGAGGCTTCAAGCCGCGTTGGCTCGCGGGTTTCTCAACTTTGCGGCGGCTCGGGTCTTCGGATCTAGCGGCTCGAAGCGATAGCGGCGGCAGCGAGGTGGTGGTGCGGTGGTAGCTGGCTCGACGAAGGAGGCCGAATGTGTGGTGGCGGGAAGTGGTGTCGGTGAGGTGGGGAGGTTCACGAAGAAGAAGAAAAAAATCCAGAAGAAGAAGGAGAGACCAGGAGGAGGAGGAGGAGGAGGAGGAGGGGAGAAGAGAGGGAGCGGCCGAAGAGAGAAGGCTGATCCTCTCTCTCTCTCCAATTGAGTGCACTCCTTCAAAAAGAGAGAGAGAGGAAAGAGGAAAAGAGAGAGGGAGAGTGTGTGAGAAAGAGAGGGAGCGGGCGCGAGAGAGAAAGGGAAAGAAAAGAGGGAGACATCGTGATGACGGTGGTCCCCTCTTCCAATCATCACACTCCCTCTTTCGTCAATTTCGTCAGTTAGGTCGGTTGCCCAATTCGCACAATTGTACAGTCAGCGAACAATCGGACTAAGGTGCAACATAGAGCACTCAAATTGACTGCCAAGATTCGAAAACTGTAAGAACTGCAAATAAATAAATAAATAACTCAAATGGCATTTTTTTAGCCAAATTCAACTTCATATATTACGAAGGAACACATGCGATTGAACTTGATTTTTGACTTTTTATGAGGTCAAAATAAAAAATACAATCAAAATAAAATATTGACTATTTATAAATTTTTGAGACCTCAAATTCTATTTTTTTTTTATTTTCATGTATTTTTATATTTTTCGAAAATAAAAATAAAAATAAAAATAAATAAAAAATAAAATAAAATAAATATGAAAAAATATTTTTGTCAAAAACGGTTCCTTTAGCTTGGCCAAGGTTACCAAAATTGATTTTGTAATTTTTTAACTTTTTATAGATTTTTTTATGATTTTTTTAAATAATAATAATAATAATAAACTAGAAAAGACTTATCAAAAATCAGGTGTCAACAGCTGCCCCTCTTTGAGAGGAATCTCGTTAAAGGTTTCTCTCAAAGACAAGGTGACACCTGCGTTCTGATCGACTCTATTGGAAACAAGAAAATAAAAGGAATCATGACATCCAATTTTTTTTTTTCGCGCCCATCGACGTATGCTCTTTCTTAAAAGGAGGGGTGCTCATTTTGCCCTTATGATGTGAGGGAATTAGAGAGTAGGGAGATGTACCTGTCACTCACCTGCTTGATGTCCGCGCGGCCTTCACGGTGTTTAATGGATTCAAGAGAATTTCTAGGAACTCGTTCTTAGAGTGTCCTAGGGGGTTAAGCTCTGACCTGTATGGTAGGTCAAACCATAATGTGATTCCTAACTGATAGGAACCTAAGGGGTGCATTATTTCTTTGGGAATTTGCCAAGGATTTTGATCCGTATGGTGGATTAGACCATAAGCGGGTTGCCTACAATAAGGCTTACCTCGAAAAACAAATTCTCCAATATTTTGGAATTAGTCAAAGTTTCGATCCGTATGGTGGATCGGACCGTTGGGTTGACCCTTATGGCGGTTTCTACCATGAGTTGACCCTTCAGGCGGTTTCTACCTTTGGTTGACCCTTCATGCGGTTTCTACCTCGAGTTGACCCTTCAGGCGGTTTCTACCTTGTGTTGACCCTTCAGGCGGTTTCTACCTTGTGTTGACCCTTCAGGCGGTATCTACCTTCATTTGACCCTTCAGGCGGTATCTACCTTCATTTGACCCTTCAGGCGGTATCTACCTTTGATTTGACCCTTCAGGCGGTATCTACCTTCATTTGACCCTTCAGGCGGTATCTACCTTGTGTTGACCCTTCAGGCGGTTTCTACCTTGTGTTGACCCTTCAGGCGGTTTCTACCTTGATTTGACCCTTCAGGCGGTATCTACCTTCATTTGACCCTTCAGGCGGTATCTACCTTGTGTTGACCCTTCAGGCGGTTTCTACCTTGTGTTGACCCTTCAGGCGGTTTCTACCTTGATTTGACCCTTCAGGCGGTATCTACCTTCATTTGACCATTCAGGCGGTATCTACCTTTGATTTGGTTTGAAAAGGGGTCTCATGACGAGGGTTCTCCACGTCCGATGAGACTGTTTGATATTTGAAAAGAGGTCCTAGGACGAGGGTTCTCCACGTCATGCCAGGACTGTTTGATATTTTTGAAAAAGGGATCCTAGGACGAGGGTTCTCCACGTCAAGCTAGGACTGTTTGATTTTTGAAAAGGGATCTCATGACGAGGGTTCTCCACATCCGATGAGACCGCCTAAATTTTGAAATGGGATCACATCCTCACCCATTCTTTTGAAAGATCCCGAAATTTGTCGGGAATTCAGTTTTGAAGCAGTGAAAGATTTTATTTTGACAAAACTTCAGTTGAGTCTGTTGAGACGACATTCTGGAAGCTGTGTTCTCCAGGTATCCTGTAGAAAGTTCAAACCTGCGTGCTCCACTCCACGGAGCAAATGTTTTTCTGGGATTTGGGGTTTCCAAGAATCCTGCAGAAGTTCGAGCCTGGAAGATTTTTCTTCACCAAGAAAACGTTAGTAATCTTTGGGAAGGCCACGGCTGTCCATTTGACAAAACCGTATGTTTTAAGTTTTAATCACGAAATGTGCATTTTGATGCTGGAGGTTATCCAAAGCATTCTTGCAATATGCAAATGTGATCACAAATCCCTTGGACGGAAAATCTGGATCAACAGTTTGAAAATTCCAAAAAGAGTTTGTTCAAAACATCAATTGGAATATTTCTCGACAATGAGGTCTTCTCACCTGTTTTGCGATAGTAGTTTTTTTTTTTGTAGGGGATGCACTCAATTCCCTACTAACCTGTGCCTAGGTTTTAGGCTCATTCGCAGCGCATACATTTTGATCGGTCGGGAGGTCTTCCACGGGACCGTAATGTTGGGCTTGGTTCTTGATCTTCAAGGGGGACTCACTTTTGAGTCAAGGCCATTGAACGAAAATTTTCACCATCTGCTCCGGGTTTACAAGTCAAGAACCCTGCAAAATGAGAAAGAAATAATCTTACTCGTACTTCTTCGAGCTAAGCTATATGTTAACCCAAGTGTCTTAGTCAGAGAAGACTGTTTCGGGGTTGTAACATTGGTAGGATTGGGGACCGAAACAGGCTTATTTTTGGCCCAGAATTCGTGACGGGTTTGACATTGGTGATCATTGCTGATTTGCCACATGTCCTTTCTTTTCTGCATCACCTATCTCACGATGTGCACCAGCTCTTTAAAGAGCATCTCTTGTTGCATTCAGAGACTGACTCTTTCTATGTCTTTGTTCTGCGCTTGATAGCATTTGGGGAGCAGTCCCTTTGGATTTGGCTCCTTCAGGGATTTCCCCTTTTCCCATCCAGCTTCATTGCGGACCAATTAAACAACTAGCACGAGCATCGGCCTTGCTTTTACTAGGCACTTTGCTTTTTCTTGATGCCGGGGATTTTTCTCATTTTCATTTTTGAAATCCCCCTTTTTCTCATCTTCATGGGATCATGTTAGACATATAGTCTAAACATGCTTTAAATATCAGTCCGGGAATTCTCTTCGTAATCCCTGAGTCTTCAACTCTTCCATTTTTGAAGTGGTGCGACATCCGTCTTGGAATGATCACCAATGGGTTCATGAAATGAATTTGCAGGCTCAACTTGGCTGTGCAAATGATACAGTGTATGGGATAAAGAATGAATGCTTCTCGTCATCCTATGGCACTTGGATTACCATATAAACAACACACAAAGATTAATTAGTCCGAGCAAGAAAATTTCTAACCATTTTCTCCTGACGCTGCTGGACTTACTTCCTTTTTGCCCCGGTGTGGGGTGGTTCTTGACAGGGTTAAGAATGAAAACCGCCGTTCAAATGGGTTATCAACGGTCACCTGTAGTGTTTGGGGGATATGAAACGAATGCCTCCGTCGTCCCAACCCATGTAATCGCTGCAAATTGTCCTTACCCCCGTAGACCCAGATTTTGTTATCTGCTCACTTCACTCATCTCTCAAGTGTGTATTGGACATGTTTGGATTAGGATTCGCCTCTCGTCTGAGAAAACACCCTTAAACGGTTTGAACAATTTTTATTGGAAAAATTCTTTTTGTTTTCTCCGAAAAATTTCCTCCCAATGGGGCTTTATGATGCACATGCATGTTTCATTCATGTTCAGACAACCTCCCAACTTCAACTGTGGATGTCTATGAGTTTAAAAATTCGATGCCTCTTTTCAGACATAATGATTGAAAGAGTCCTAACACTTTTTTTATCTTCAACGACTTGGGGAAAATGGATACTTACCTACCCGCCGCGGCTGGAGATCCCTGAAAATGCGGAAGAAACATGTTATTGTACGTTCATGAATTTTTCAATAAATTAGAACGATACATCTTACCCTTGGTCATGTGTTCCATTGGGTAATACACGGGATGTGAAAACCTGTTTCGCCTTGATGGCGAGCCCCTGTCAAAGAAGGGAATTAGGTGTCAGTTTGCGTTCCAAAATTCAAGACAAATTGGAACGATACCGCCTTGTTCTTGTTTTGTGTTTCCGTTTGAACACAAACGCGCGGCTTGCATAATTTGGCCCTCTATCTTGTGTCATTGATCTCCCATCTGGTTGGGCGACGAATCCTTCTCAAGAATTTGCCCCAGAGAAGATCCATTTGTGTTTTTGGGCGCACTCCAGCGCCATTCTTCAAGGTTCCTTTTATTCAAGGAAAAAAAGAAGATTTTATCAAAATGCATGTCAAAGCATGTGACGTAGGAGCGATACTTTTTACCATCCACTAGGTCTTATAATCAAAGACCATCTCCTGGAATCCTGACTTCTAAGGCCAATGATTCTATTCGCCTCCCTGTTAGCGCGCTATTTTCATTTGAGGCTTTCAGCGCCAACAACTTCCTGTAAAATGAGTAAAAACTCACGTTAGGCATGTGGTCTTGGAAGACCAAATTGGAACGATACAAGGTTACCGTTCACCCAAATTCGTATCTTGGGGTTTGATTCTGATGCGGACGACTCTGTTATTGCGTCTATTGACTTTGTCAGAGGAGAGACGTCCTGAGATAAAAAGAATGGAGAAAAACTTATCCCCAGATCTGATTAAAAATCAATTAGGAACAATACGTCCTTTCACCAAACGAGTGGCTCTGCGGCCCAATGTGTTTTGCACTGAAGGGACGAATTCCACTATGCTCCACGGGTTTGGGGAATTTGCCCCAATTTTCGATAGAAATGAGCCTTATCAAGATGTATACAATACAAATAGGTCCCTAATACAATCAATCTACGGGACGAGATATAGAGGATCTCGGCAAAATTAATTTTATACAAGAGGACTAAGAATGTCAAATCAATCAAAGGAATGTGGCCCGAACACTTGGAGATGCCCCAGTTCCAATCTTCGAGATGTGACTCCAGGATCACCGATTTTTTTTTAGGTGGTTTTAGATATACCAACCATCTAAAGACATGCACATGAGACAAGGGAGGATAAAACTTCTAAAAATCAAAGGATTTGGCACCTAAGGTCAAGGTTTCCACCTCGAGTTCTAGAAAGAGCCGATTCCATTGCACAGCTATCGTTGCATTGGGACTCGATCCATAGTTCGAAGTGAGCGGAATTGAAAAGTGGATTACCCCGTGTTTTTCCTCACGGAGATTCCATTTTCAATCCCTTCTATTGTTTTCCTATAGGCGGCGCCCGGGGTTTTAGGCGCGGTTGTGTGTATTTTCGGTGTCGTGCTAAAGCGATAAACATGCATCTTATTTAACAATCACCGCTTCAATATAAAACATACACACAATCATTCATTCCTACGCTCAACCTGCATAAAACAGAGTTAACAAGTACTCCACCCCTTATTTCTCCAATCTGCAAAAACATTTAACACCTCAAGGGTTAAAGTACGTACCTCACCTTGAAGAGCATCTGCATAAAACATGTTAGAAAAATCAATCACCTTTTTAATCGGCTCAAGTTCTCTAAATTCCCCAGCGGAGTCGCCAGTCTGTCGCGACCCTCTCGAGATTCGCCATGGGCTCTCGAGGGCTAATGGGCCGTCCAGTCTGGTCGGACGCGGGCCTCTCCCAAGGCCCGTTACCCAAATCGCAACGGAGGTATACGTAGTCGACCTTCAGTGTGGTCTAGTGATATGTGCTAAGTGTGCATGCCATGGAGTCGCCACCAATTATTTTTTTTTTTGAGGGTATGATTGGACCACCCTATTGAATAGTCGGGAGTTTCCATTCAATTCTGCGATAACCAGGGAAATGGGTTCGGGGACTTAGTTACGTCAACTATCAGAGTTGACGCCCTTTCGGTACCTAAGTTGAGTGAGTTTTCTGACTTAAGATTTCATACAGATGAGTGGGGTACGAGTCCTAAATCTAGGAGTTCATGCAGATAGGAATGACTATCCTGGCAATCACAATCAATAATAAAGTGCACAAATCAATGAATTCAAATGTACAAATAAATCACATGACATTCCTAATAAGGCCATATTGGCCTAGAGAAGCATCAATCAGGCTTAGGAATGATTTAGACATGATTTTGCCCATCAAGGGCAAAATCGTAATTTTGAGACAAAGGGGACAATTTGCCCAAAAAGGACAAAATCATCATTTCGGAATGAATCCGGAGTCAAAACAGGTTTGGTCACTCAATTGACCCATTTCCTATTTTTTGGCAATTTTCGTGATTTTCGGGAATTTTAGAAACCGATTTACCATTCGAAGGGTAAAATCGTCATTTTCTAAAAATGGAAATGAAATGTGGAAATCTTAGACATAAGGTTTAACCACCCATCTGGCCCATCACCAAATTCTAAGCAATTTCCACAATTCATCATAATATCAAAGACGATTCACCCTTTGAGGGGTGAAATCGCCATTTTGGATTAAATGGGAGAAAATCCCAAAAATGAAAACAAATCAATTTTTTGTCATTTTCAGCCTTGGACAATTTTTAGAATTTTTCTGCAATTTTTCTCAATTTTTTTGTTTTTCTTTAATTTTTCCATTTTTTTGGCATTTTTGATTTATTAATATTTTTTTATATTTTCAGAAAATATTTTAACAAAAAGCATGTCTTTGACAATAGATAACACTCAACCAGATAAATAAGCTAACCACTAGACTGAAACAAATACATACAAATCAAGTCTATAAATGCAATATTTTAGAAAAATAATCCTGATATACGGATCGGGTACGTAAAACATACCGGATTGGACACCGGCCTTCAATCGCCCAGCCCCAGCCTGCGACCATCCCCATGCCCGTTACCTGTCGATCGCCATTAGAATGTCGATAGTCAATTTCACAAATTAAGACTAAAAAATAAAAAAAAATTAAAAAATTAAAAAATTGGACACTGTTCATGCACTGTTCCGACACTGTTCATGCACTGTTCGGACACGGCTTCGACACGCTCCGACACATCCGGACACGTTCCGACACGTTCGACACGCTCCGACACGTTCGACACTCTCCGACACGTCCGGACACGCTATGACACGGCTCGACACTCTCCGACACGCCCGGACACTCTCCGACACGTTCGACACTCTCCGACACGCTCCGACACGTTCGACACTCTCCGACACGCTCCGACACGTTCGACACTCTCCGACACGCTCCGACACGTTCGACACGCTCCGACACGTTCGACACTCTCCGACACGGCTCGACACTCTCCGACACGTTCGACACTCTCCGACACGCTCTGACACGTTCGACACGCTCCGACACGTTCGACACTCTCCGACACGTCCGGACACGCTATGACACGGCTCGACACTCTCCGACACGCCCGGACACTCTCTGACACGTTCGACACTCTCCGACACGCTCCGACACGTTCGACACGCTCCGACACGCTATGACACGGCTCGACACTCTCCGACACGTCCGACACGCTCCGACACGTCCGGACACTCTTCGACACGTTATGACACGGCTCGACACTCTCCGACACGCCCAGACACTCTCCGACACGTCCGGACACGCCTGGACGCGGGGACCGAGCGGGGCACGGCCGAAACGGCTAAATCGACGATCGGCGTACGACGGCTGACTTCGGGATCGATGACAGAGGTTTGAGGGAACGTCGGGGCGGAGGAAAACAGAGCACGGAGGCTTCAAGCCGCGTTGGCTCGCGGGTTTCTCAACTTTGCGGCGGCTCGGGTCTTCGGATCTAGCGGCTCGAAGCGATAGCGGCGGCAGCGAGGTGGTGGTGCGGTGGTAGCTGGCTCGACGAAGGAGGCCGAATGTGTGGTGGCGGGAAGTGGTGTCGGTGAGGTGGGGAGGTTCACGAAGAAGAAGAAAAAAATCCAGAAGAAGAAGGAGAGACCAGGAGGAGGAGGAGGAGGAGGAGGGGAGAAGAGAGGGAGCGGCCGAAGAGAGAGGGCTGATCCTCTCTCTCTCTCCAATTGAGTGCACTCCTTCAAAAAGAGAGAGAGAGGAAAGAGGAAAAGAGAGAGGGAGAGTGTGTGAGAAAGAGAGGGAGCGGGCGCGAGAGAGAAAGGGAAAGAAAAGAGGGAGACATCGTGATGACGGTGGTCCCCTCTTCCAATCATCACGCTCCCTCTTTCGTCAATTTCGTCAGTTAGGTCGGTTGCCCAATTCGCACAATTGTACAGTCAGCGAACAATCGGACTAAGGTGCAACATAGAGCACTCAAATTGACTGCCAAGATTTGAAAACTGTAAGAACTGCAAATAAATAAATAAATAACTCAAATGGCATTTTTTTAGCCAAATTCAACTTCATATATTACGAAGGAACACATGCGATTGAACTTGATTTTTGACTTTTTATGAGGTCAAAATAAAAAATACAATCAAAATAAAATATTGACTATTTATAAATTTTTGAGACCTCAAATTCTATTTTTTTTTTCATGTATTTTTATATTTTTCGAAAATAAAAATAAAAATAAAAATAAATAAAAAATAAAATAAAATAAATATGAAAAAATATTTTTGTCAAAAACGGTTCCTTTAGCTTGGCCAAGGTTACCAAAATTGATTTTGTAATTTTTTAACTTTTTATAGATTTTTTTATGATTTTTTTTAAATAATAATAATAATAATAAACTAGAAAAGACTTATCAAAAATCAGGTGTCAACAATGATTACACGAAAATTAGTATAATGGGCTAGAATTGTGAGCCGGTCCATGACAACCCTCTAGACTTGACGAACAAAACAAGTATGAGCGGAGAACTGAGTCAGGAAAATTTTCAGTTTCGTCGACGTTTGCGGTAAAATTCGTCATAATTCACACGTTGATCGAATAATTCCCAAATGTTACCAGTTGATACAGGACACAATGACGAAAAACTTTTGTGTTTGGACTTTAGGTTGAAAATGGACCAATAAATACAGTTTATTACATCTTTGGAAAATTTTTATTCAAAAAACTGTTTCGACCGGTCTTTGTTAAATGAACGACGGACCTCCTTAAAATGTGAATTAAAATCTGGAATTTTTCAGTTTATTAGATAAAACCTTAAATTACAAGGTTCATGTTCGGTGGTTCAGCAGAGGAGGTCATTTAAAAATAGTCATCCGCAGGACAAAGTGAGCATTTAGAAACTACAGTAATTCCAGCTTACACTACCCTCAATGAAAATTCGTCATTAAATGGAAAATACTATGGATCATTATCAAAATTTTACAGATGATAGCCCAAGATGTTCTAAACATTTTCCATTTAGACATTAGAGTTCAAGAATGATTGGAAGAAGCTCTAAAAAATCAAACCGTAGAAAGTGTTCGCCTAAAAATAGTCATGGACCGACCCAAAAATATAAGTAAACAAGAGGAAAAGGGTTGAGGAGAATACCGCCTTTGGACGTCTAAAATGAACAATCACATAGACATGTGGATGAAATACGACGTGAGGTTCAAATTCTATCTATCAAGGCTTGACAAAGGTGGAGCCCCAAGGATACCCGGATTAAATCACTTTGGCTTGCGATTGAATCGAGATCCCCCGTAGACATCCGACTCAGCCAAGTAACGACCCGCATCACATGGCGAATGACCGGGGTGATAACTCTTGGCACTGATTTAGAAAAGTTCGGGACTCGAGAAGGGTGACTCGGGCCAGATGGCGATGGCCGAAGTGCCCCTAATAAAATACCATCCTAAGCCTAGCCATTCAGGTCCAATGACGGGTTGTGTGTGTTAAGTGTGGATGCAAAGGCAGTAAAGACATGCACAAGAGTTTATATCAAAATAACGCTTTAATATAACCCCCAAAACATACATTCCTACTCCAGCCTGCAAGAAAAGGTTAGCAAGCACTTCGCCCCCTTATCACTCCAAATCTGCAAAAACATTTAACAACTTAATGGTAAGATTCAAACAAGATCACCAAAAAGTGAGACATCCATGGAATTTTCATCAGGCCTAAGTCCACTAAAGCTTTTAATTTTCCGAAAAATTCATTTGAACCAGTTAAGTCTTAAATTTTTTCAAAAAATCAAATTTTCATTCCCCAGCGGAGTCGCCAAGCTGTCGCGACCTAAATATTTTTAGGCAAAATTTCAGGCTAATGGATTATCAGGTTAATTTAATAACTAACCTAATACAGACTCTCCCAAGCCCTACCAAATTGCAACATTAAATTAATCAGAGTGATTTAGAATTTGGAGTCGCCACTAATCATTTTTGGTAGGTTGATTAGAAACCTAAGTAAAATAGCGGGAGAACCATTTTACTTCTACGAACCATAGATTGTGGATTCGGGGACTTGGTTACACTAGTTAATTAAAGCTAATGCCCTTTCGGTACCTTAATTCCATGAGATGTCCTAATTTGGCAAATCGACTGAATTCACTTTAAACTCAAATGAGGTGTTTTTTTGTGTTTTCACTTTTTACATGCAATGCTAATGCAAACTAACTATATGACATGTGACATGCAATGACGTAAAAGGATGACATGGCAACTATGCATGGATATTTTAAAAAGGGAATGCAATGGATGATATTCGAAAACATGATATGCAAGATAGATACAAAATTCATGAATGTGCATGGGATATGCGAAGATATGCTATCCTAATTTGAGTGAGATGTGACAAGATATGCACGAATGTAATTTTGTTTCTTCCATTCAAATTTTCGAAAATATGGGATATCATGAGGATTTCATTACCTTGATTTACTTGCTTAAAATTTTATGAGACTCCCTAAATATTCGATTAGATGGGATTTCTAGGAAACCTCATCTTCCTAAATCTTCAGGAAATTTTCAGGATATAGCAAAAATCAATCAAGATAGCAATCTGTCAATCGATACTCATAGCAAAATCACGAACATCATCCTTTTTCCGAATTTTCCAAAAAATTTCCACTTCTTGAATTAAAAATGGCTTTTTCAGAGATAGCAAATCAGACCTAAACGGTGATAAGTCAGATTGACTAAATCCGCAATTTTCTTGACAAAAATTTGGTCTCGACGGTTTAGATCAAAAAAGTAATGTCTTGAATTTCTGAAAAGTTTTGATCTTTACTTTAATTACGGTACCAAAACAACAAAACAGCCGCCATAAAATTCAAGGATTCGTTCGTTAAGCCCCGACAAAATTCTGCATGAGTTTGTGACATGAAACGCGCGAAACAGCTTTACATCGGACCAAAAACAGCATGTGAACAGTATTTAAATAGCATCAAGAGCATGTCAAAACAGCATGTTTTTTATCCCAAAACGGCGACGAATCAACCTTAATAAGTATGAGATAGTTACCTTGATTCGTTGCGTTAAAATTCTGCACACCGCAAGCTGTAAATTCGAGAAAAGAAGGCTTTGTTTTGGCCCGACTCGCAACAAAACAGCTCTTGAAATCGAGAAGGAGATGTGCGAGACAGCAAGTGATTGAGGCTTCAGTCCATCGGTGGAGTAGCTCAGCTAATTCGGAGGAATGTCCTCACTCTAGTGCAGCGATTTTTGTCCTCCAGTGCAATAGGTCGATGCGGTTTGTATGAAAAAAAAAACTTTTCTGAGCTAAAAATCTCCGCACATGCGCAAGCTGGAATATTTGTCAAAGAATGCGGCTTTCGGAGCTCAATTGATCGCCAAAATTTTCCAGGGAGTCTAGCACAATAAAAAAAAAAAAAGATTAGAGCTTCAAATAATGCCAAGATAGGGGCTGATCAACCTTGGTTTGCTGCTGCACATGGGCGATTTGCAGCTGATCGTCGATGCTAAGTTGGTCGGGATTAGCTTGAGCGTTCGCCGTACGGGGCTCGAGTAACCTCGAAGGATGAAGACAAATATTTGCTTGTCTGTTCGTGCATCATGGACTGGAGCATGATTCATCCACAAAGTCAACGTCGGACCAATCTTGGGTGGTGAGTCCTTGGCTGGTCTTCAAGCTTTGGCCAACCAAATTCTCGTTGGTGTTGTCTTGGAGCCTTTGGTGCCCACAGAAGAACACCAGAAGAAGACCACAACGAAACCTTCTCTTTTTGCGTGAATTCTGAATGTGTTGAGTGCTCTCTAATAAAGATCAAGCCTCCACGATCTCTCCTCTAATGGCCGTGTATTATGATTGTGTGGCCTCCTCAATGTGCCGTATGTATATTTTTTGTGGCCCCCCCTTTTGTGAAACCTAAATGCTCTATTTATAGTGTACGTGAGGTTTCTTGCTCTCCAACCCTAATGTTTGTGGGCTTATAGGCTTTAGTCGAATAATTGGACAATTAATTAAAGCCCCTTTTAAATTTAATTGAGCGAAATGGGCTGAATTAAAAATAGGTCCAATCCCTCATGGATATTTCGATACATTTCTTGAAATTCTCGAATTATGCTCGGGCCGAATCGTATGTCAAACTAAGCTCGAATGACTCGCCCTCATCTGAATACCAATGCATGACAGAAAAATAAATATGCAAATGCATGGGAATTTATTTTTGCGAGAATTATAAATAACTCTCATTTTGTGAATAAATGAATGAATTTCTTAAAATTAAAATTTAGGTGTCAACAATATATAAAATGGATTATCCATGTATTTTAAGATTTTATTACACGCATGTAATAGTACTTTTGATAATGTGAAATGGCCATTGATGTTCCCATCCTTTACAACAATAAGCAATCTAACAGTCTAGATTTAAGTTTTCTCAAAGAGATAAGTAACCACGAGGGAGTGTACATGGTTGTGCTTTAGAGGAAGTCAATTCTAACAAAACCGGTGGGAAAATTGTCCAAAAAAAAAATCCTAAAGCTTTTGTAATTTTGCCACTTCAGTCCTAAACTTTTTAAGCTTGTTGATTCAGTCCTAAACAGTAAACATTTTCACCTCTTGTCAATTTAGTATCATTGGCTGAAAATCACAGGAGTCCAAACACGGACAATTTACAATTATATTTTAATATTCTTTCTAAATATTTTTATCTTTTTTATTTTTTCCTTCTTCTTTTTTCTGTTTTCTTTTTTTCCCTTTTCTTTTCTTTCCTTTTTTTCTGTTAGTTAAGGGCATCCCTCGCCTCTAGCCAATCACAAGACCTCGTGATCGGTTGGGGGAAGGGAAAAAAAAGGTAAATGAAAGACAAAAAGAAAGAGAAAGAAAAAAGGAAATGAAAAAATAAAAAAAAATAAAGACTATAAAATTATTAAAATAATATGAATATTATAAATGTTATCCACGTTAGCATCGGCCGCGCCACGTCAGTAATTTCAGGCCAATTTTGACCGGATAGACTGAATTGACATAAATGCAAAAGATTTAAAAATAAATTGGCACAAATGCAAGGTTTAGGACCGAACTGGCATAATTATAATAGGTTTATGATTTTTTTTTTTTTGGTAATTCTCCCTATAGAAATGTGTTAAATGCAAATTGGGCGAGTCTATCCACAGCAATAATAAGCATGCCTAAGTATTTACCTATTTATAGAGCCCTTCATCTTTGGTGCTCCTCACCTTAGCCATCCCTTCTTGGTGCTTCAAAGCAAGAAACACAACATCGAGTATCATATCAAACTCATATCTTCAAAAAACTGCTTTTGACGGGCATCTAATGATCATGTCTTACATACTCCGATCTTACATGTAAATAAGTGCCGGATCAATGATTTACCAAAAAGAATGCTTCATCGTTGGTAATCTCTCTCTCTCTCTCTCTCTCTCTCTCTCAAATGATGATTTTGACATCTTGAAGCGCTTTGTTTAAAATGACAGCGGAGGCACTAAGATAGCGGGGCGATGGCGGAGAACTCTTGCAGAAGCAGAGTCCCCGTCAATTAGAAGCGCTGCTTTGTTGCTGGACGATGCAGTAGAGTCCAATCCAGACCCATGTAGTTCCTCTACGGCCAACTGCATATGAAGTCGAGGGAGATGTCCTGAGCCCTATCCTAAGTTCCCGTGCCATTTTTTGCATGGAATATCTTCCTCACGTTTTCAACCTGCTGTCCTCCCTCCTCGGAAAATCACAAAGGAAGAGAACATGGGGACAATTAAAACGGTCGATTTTATGTATCTTATGGGAATTGTATGAGAGTCGGTTATTTTGAATATTGTGTGTCTGAGGGAGATTATGTCTCAAATGCTGTCCTAGGTTTCCATGTTATTGTCTACGTGGAGTGCCTTGTCTGTTGGTAGCAAGCTACCGTTCTCCCTCCTGAGGCAATCACCAGGGAAGAGAACATGGGAACAAGTTAAATGATGGATATATTTGACATTTCATGTACCTTATGTTAAAAATTATACGGGAGATGCTCACTTTGAATAGTGTGATGTGTGAAAGCTTTCCTCGATATCTTGCAAAAAGTTCATCTTCAAAAAGACGAGCAATTGTAATTCCAATTAGAGTGACTTCAGTGATATGCAACTCTATTTTCAACTCTAATGAAGTAATTCGGGGAAAAAAAATTCTGACATGATGATGCTTTTACACAAGTTATTTCAACCAAAGAACACCCAAATTCAAATTATGGTAAATTTTCTCTTAGTATGACAACCAATCAAAGTTTTGCAATGACTGATGTGAACATAATAGTGTATGTTTACATCTCGATTTTTAAACTTTTGGCTCTACAGTAGTGATTTCGTTCCTTCGAATTCAACTTCTTGTAGTTCCTATAGCCACGGTTAGAGCCTCGGGTAGAAAATGCTCTCAATATTCATTATGAATAGTGTTTATATTCCATTTAAATTTGAAGACAATAATCTTCCATGGTTTCTTTTTTTTTTTCATACTCTCAAAATTTTTGGGGGATTAACATATCAAAAACTCCGTTGCATAATCATGGAAAAGGAGTAAGTACAATCCATGCACTGATATGGAGTTACTCTTAGTACATGTAATTCTTGCTAGATAGAAGAAAATATATAAGGAGTCGAACAGAGATGACATAATTGATGTAGTTGTATTATCTCGTTAAAAAAATTATTTTAATAGTGAAGCGGTAAATCCATTCATATAAGAGTCGCATATTTTCTTTAAAAGGCATTCGTTACATATGTAAAACGTAATTTTCACGTGCTTAATGAGTTTAACCGTTGTTGGAGATCTTCCTGATTAATGGTAAATGCAACTAAAGATATCAACGAACTATAACGGATTGTCTATGTACTTTAAGATTTTATCACAGACATGTAATAAGTACTTTCGATACTGGGAAATTTCCATTAATATTTCCATCCATTACAACGATCAACAATCTAACGGTCTAGATTTGAGTGAGCAAGTCAGTACTAGCATAACCTGGCATGGACGAAATTTCTTTATATGGGAATGTCTTAGATGTAAATTGTGCGAGTCTATCCACAACAGTAACGAGCATGCCTAAGTATTACCCATATGTCGAGCCATTCATCTTTGTTGTGCTCTAAGCCTCAGTCTGATGGAATTTCTTCTTCTTTCTAACTAGCCCCTGTGCTTCAAAGCAAGACCCTAGTGATGCCAGCGAAACCCGACATGAAGCATCGTATCTCCCTTGCATCTTTGAATAACTCTTTTGGCATGCATCCATCGATCAGGTCTTATATACTCCAACATTGCATGTAAATAAGAGTCGGATCGACGATTTACCAAAAATAATGCTTCATCCTTGGTAAGTTCTCTCTCTCGAATGATGATTATGATATCTTGAATTTCTCCATTCTCAGAAAATCACAGAGGAAGAGAACATGGGAACAAGTTAAATGGTCGATAGGTTCGGCGAATCACATATCTTATGTGAAATTGTATAAGAGCCGATCATTTTGAATATTGTGTGTGTGAAAGCTTTTCTCGATACTATGCAAAAATAATAATAATAATAATAATAATAATAATCTTCACAAAGATGAGCAATGGTAATTCCACTTAGAGAGCCTTTAACGATATGCAACGCTATTTTCAACTCTAATGAAGTAATTCATAAAAATTCGTGACATTATGATGCTTTTGCATAAATTATTTCAACCAAAGAGCACCCAAATTCAAATGATGGTTGAAAATGGGAAAAACATCAGAAGAGACAAATCGTGTGTGTTTTCATCTCGATCCCTAACCTATGTTCCTTCAAATAGAACATTATATGTGAAAATATATGATGTGAAGTTCGCGCGACTCGCCAATCATATCTGAATTAGTATATGATTATCTGGTTTGAGATGACCCCCTACATGGTTAGACTCATGACACTAAATTATAATATTGGTGCAAGATCAATGACTTTGATGGGTGTTGCCAACGCGTCTAATTCAATGAGTTGGAAGAACTCGTTTATATAATCAAATAAGGAAATGTGAGTATAACGATGACTAAGCCTTTTTTACTTTAGCTGCATGCAGCAACCTTTAGGTGAAGCCTGCGCTTTTAAGCATGATTTCAGTACATCATCGTGAATTCCACGTCGATGGTGATTTGCCAAAATCTTTAGGTAGATAGTCAAATTTCCATAAAATCTCGAGTAATTAATCAATGAATTAATTTGCAACCCTGTTTTTGGACTGAACAATGCTGACCGGACCTACCATTTATGATATCTGCTAGTATGGTAATGAGTATTAAATGTAGATATGCAATTGTGTCCAGACTCCACAGTAATAATGAGGGCGGTAAATACATTGCTTATTTATACAATCCTTCATCTTTTTACAAACTTCGGCGCTGTGAAGGAGTGATCCAACATTTCATTCATCGTCTACCAATCCCATTCCATAGGCAGGAAATGTCGATTTCATCTCTGCTGAAGCTGCGGACTCGGTCGATTAGAGAGTTCTGTAGGCCGCTCTAGCCAATCACAATGTCGGGTTGGCGTCGCAATTTTGTTTGGCTCCTCTCTCACCACTCGCTTTCCTATCGAGCAGCGGACCGTAAAGAAAGTGCATCGCGAGGGTCGCCACACAAGAACACAGCGAGAGAGACGACGATCTATCGAGAATGAAAGGTTGCAAAATAAGGAAGCAATGTTGCAGCAGATGACAGATACAACAACGTGTAAAGAAAAGCTGTTCAATACACAGTGATGCATACGCATACGCTTCAAGACTTTAAATTCTTCATCACATTGTCACATACTCACGATTTGAACTCCGTTCAGTCTCGCAAAATCAGAACGACAAGTCGAAACACTTGTGATAAAATGATGTGGGAACGACCAACATAGAAAGTTTCATTGATTCCTATCTCATCCTCGAACTAAACCAGATTGAATTTTTCAAATCGGTTTGGTTTTAGACTGAGACTGCCATCTTTCCTTTTATACTCCTTCAAAAGCAAGGTTTGACCCTAGTGCTTCTATCCATCTGCTTTGGACTAGGACCACTTCACCAGCCTCAAGCGCAAAGCTAAAATCCTGACCGTATATACAGAACAGGTGTATATTTGCTTTTAGGTTAATTCCCTTTTTTGGCTTAAGAATTTGATCTTTCCTGCTACTGATTGTACTGATTTTCCCTTTATGTGTATCAAAATTAAGTCAACAATAGAGCACGAGATCGTCAGACAAAGTCTAATATAAGTAAATGAACTTGTCCTATGGCTCTACGCAACTTAATTTTCATAGCTCGGATTAGACGTACAACACGAGATGCTAAATCAATCGATCGTGATGCAAATAGGGAAACATTGGAAAAAAGAAGAAGAAGAAGAAGAAGAAACTTCATTGTAATCTTAAAACCAGTCTGAAAATAATATTTTGTAGCCGAGAATGGAAAGATTCTGGCTAGAGCTCGCTTTGATGATCTCTCCTCTGTTTCTGTGACTAACCCCAGTGCCTTTTCATCGCTGCACATTCTCCCTCTCATCGCTCTTAGCCGATTTTTTTATCGCTTTCCTCTCTCTCTCTTAAAGCTTAGGTGCTTAGTTACCCTTAAAATCTCTGTCTCCTTCCCCTCTTGCCTGAGGACTAGGAGCGTCCTCTATTCCTAGAAGGAAAAAAAAAAGTCTTTCTGTCTGTTAAGGTTCTTGCTGTTTATCATGACTCCTCAGTTTCGTGTAGCATCAAGATCCAGAGCTCGATCGAATAAAGAAGATCCCTTCGCCAGATGTTTCTCCAAGGTGGAGCCGGGAAGAAGGAAAGGTGGTTCAGGAGCGGAGATTGGTGGCAGCAGAGCTTGGAAAAGAGCCTCCTCTGTTTCGGGTGGCTTGGGAGCCGGTGATGATGGCCATGCCATCATCATTACCGACAATGAAGATGGCAGTGACGAAGCTATTTCGGTGAGTGGGAGTGTTAAGGAGGAAGAAGAGCCCTGCGATTACAGACTTCACACAGTGCGCAGGTTCGAGCCTAACCAGATTTCGCTGAAAGGTAAGGACATTGTAGTTGATGATGATGTTGGTGGTGATTCTGATAAAAAGGAGAGCACAGACTCTCAGTCCGATGATGACTTGATAGGCGGTGAAGTGAGAAGTTTTGGCGAACAGGGTGAGGGAAATAGCAGAAATTTCGGATCCAAGGATGACCATTATGGGAAGAATCTGTCCCGGAAGAACACTACACCAATGGCTGAAGATCCGGAGGCTGATCTTAGCTCGGGTTATTTGACCTCTTCAACCGAGAGCTCAACCGAGGCCGATGACAGCAGTGATGAGGATTACGTTGCCTACATGACAGAAAGCTTGAGCACAGATGGAGAAACTTCTCTGAGCTCAGAAGAATATAGAGAGCGGGAGGAAAATATGAAGAGAAGGAAAAAAAGAAAACGTGAGGACAAAGGCAAATCAAGCTGTTTATACAGTGCAAGGAAGAATAATAAGAAGCTTGCTATTGACTGCGTAGATGATCCGATGATTGACGATGTGGGAAGGAAAGAGAATTCGGAACATAGAGTTTCGTGGGTCAATGAATGGTTGCTAGATGATGTGGAGGAGAAAAAAGAGGAAGAAATGATTAATGTCGAAAAACCGAATGCAGAAATCGACTGTCCTTCCCATTACGACATTGGAAACAGTGCGCAGATGGAGGAAGGAGCAAGCTTTAGCGTGTCGGAAAACGGACGAGGATCGAGGGAAACGGAAGAAACAGGAGGCAGGGGTGAGAATGATGCAGAGCTGTTGCAGGAGGAAGGCAAAGCAGCAATTGAGTTGGATGGAGTGAACGCTGAAATAGATGTGTCTTTCAGTAATGAAAAGGGAAAGACGGGGGAGATGGAAGAAAGAGGAAACTTCAGAGCGCCAGAGGGACGACTGATGCAGAGCCCAGAGAAGTCGACTTCCCAGAGCAAGGTCTCTGGCATTGACAGAAGAATGGAGGAGAAAAGATACAGAAAGCATGTGCAATCAGGCTCGGCTCCTGTCGTTCGAAATTCGACTTCATCGAAAGTAGAAGGTCAAAAGGAGAGGGATTCAGGCATGTCCTGTAGCAGCCAACAACTGCAAAAGAAGAGGAAGCATGAGGATTGCAGCGGCGAGAAAGCGCCCCCGTATGATTGTAGAGCCAATTGGAAATCTGGAACTAGGAGGGAGAGAGCAAAGGAACCATGGTTAAATAAGTTCTTCGAACTCGCCAATTGCTTATGGAGCAAGGATGATCTTCAAGATGATAAAGAGAAAGAAAATGCACACAAAGAGAAACAGTGCGCCGGTGACAGTACCGTGAAGGCGGAGAGGAGAGAAAGCATGGAGCGTGGAATCTTGACTAAGCCAAGCAAAGAGGGTGTTGGGGCGAATCAAGCGGAAGCAAGCAAAGATAGTAGGAGATCGCAAGCAGGACAGAGCCATGGCCGGATGCGTGTCTGCTTCCTGTGAAGTTCTCCCGAATAGATGATGAACCGGAGCCGACAGATGGACCAGAAGTGGGGCGGCATGGAATTTTATCGTAGGCCGGTGAAAATTGGATGAACACAAAGAATGAGGTTGTATGAGGAATTATACACAGTGAATCAAATGTCAACAGTTAGTTGTATAAGGAAGCTGCGTTATAGTGCGTATGTACATGGCAACGTATAGAATGAGGTTGAGTAGCATTGTCGTTCGAAGAAGTCAATTCGCATCTAAGCCCTAACAGCAACGTTCTATTGTCATGTCAAGTCGATGGCATAAAATTAATCAGGCGAAATCACCAATAAGGTTAGTTTAGTGATAAAGGGTCTTCTATTTTTCACGAGAGATCAAGAGTTCGATTCGCATCTCGGATCTTCGAGTTGAAGGTGGTGCGGAATAATTTTGACAGGCGTGGGACCTTTGTAGTATTGCCTAGATGGAATTGCTAGCTCTTGTCGCCCCCTCCTGCCCTTTTTTCAATGAAAAAAAAAATCCCTTGGAAGATGCTCTGCATTATTAAAACGAGTCATCTAACTCGTTGCTTTTATTCAAACAAAGATTGTGGATTTTAGTTCCTTATTATTTGTCAATTAAGGAGAAAGATCAAGGTCACATCCCATGTAATCCAGGGGGGGAAAAAGTTACACTTAAGATAAAGATAGCGACCAACCCTCATTCACTTGGTCTTCTTTGTTCGCGGACTGCCAAAAGGATAAAGCACGACAATCCTCTCGTTAGAATTTGATTACCGATGGTGTAAAGAGGTTCTGTCCCATTTCCTAGTTGACATCCTTCAATCATAAGAAACCAGCATCTCCCTTGCTATTGCCACTGTTTACATCACTCGACATAAAGTAATCTTCCACTGGCGTGCGTGCGTGCGTGCGAGCGAGTGAGAGAGAGAGCTTCAAAGATGCTCATTTTTCGGTTCAGAAAGCTCAAAAAATTTTACTCGAGGATTATTTTAACGAAGAAATTTACCATGCAGGATCAACCAGCACAGAATGTCGGAGACATCTCTTTTCACGTCGGTAGATGTAAATCAAGCACATTAAAGAAAGAAAAAAGGGCGATGCTGAAAATGACCAACCAAGAATAGCCCCAGGGTTTGAAGGCTTGAAGGCTTAGCCGGTTAGAGCTGAGTTGAGAGCACTATGCACATCCACTCCGATTTGTGCTTCGGCTTTCTCCAAGTCAGTGGAGGCTGAGTTCAGCTTCTGGGTGAAATCAGCAAGCCCCTTCTGGACCAGGCTTGCGTCAATTTGATCAAGCGGTACAGCCTCAACAGCAATAATATCCGCATATGAGTTTGCATGGACGAAAGCAAAGCCACTGCTAACAAAGTACTTGGTCACTTCATTTCCATCGTGCACCGACATAACTCCAGGTTTTAGTTCTGCAATTGTGGACACATGCCCAGGAAGAACACCAAGTTGTCCTGTCGTTGCTGGTACTATGACCATGTCCACCTGAAAGAGAGGAAAGAGAGATTATCCACAACAGCAAATGCAAGGATAGCGTGATATTCATCCCTGCAGCAGCAACAGAAGCTTTATTGATCCAAGTAGTGCTTTAATTTTGACCTCAAAAAAAGCATTAAAAGCTTGCAGCAACATAATACGATATATGTGGGTAGCATTGAAAGACAAATTTGTTCCTCCTAGTACTCCAAAATAATAGTAGCTATCACACTCCTTCGATAAATCCCTATCTGTATTGCCACTCCAAGCTTCCGATCTCCATTCTCCCCAGTCCCCAGTAGCATTAATATTTCGTGGAAGTGAAATCAGACTAAATGAGCATGACCAATCAAATAATGAGACAGGAGAGAATATAAGGACCATCAGAGCATGAACGACGTCAGGTTTAAAGTAGTAACTACTATCAATCAGGAGCAAAATACCGATATCCCAGAAAACCCATGAGGTCACTAGAAACAAATGACCAAAGCAAATCTGGAATCAACTTCCAAGTCTGCCACAGCCCCACAACAGTAAGAAACCCATGAGGTCACTAGAAATCTAGACAACAGAACTGCTAATAGCCCGCAGACTTGGCCAAAAACTTCAGGGATTATTCTATTCTAGATAAACAGATCGTATAGGGAGGAGATAAAGTTATTTTTTTTTTTAGCTCTCAGTGGACCAAGTTGTACTGAGTTCAAGATACTAATGGAATAAGGGAGCAATTGTATAGCCATTTCTTTGGAATAGAGTAGGAGTGGAATAGTTACTTCAGGACTATTACTTCTTTGGTTCATTACAATTGCCCGAGGTGGAAAAGTATTAGAGGATCACATCAGAATACCAAAAATTCACTTTAGCCAGTTTTAATCCATAAAATCTAAAGCCTAATAACCTATATTACTGTTGCAATTTCTTTTGATCACCAATAGCAGCAATAGTTTCTTTTGCATAGATACTCTTTCCATAAGCTAATCTCCCTTTCACCTTTTCCATCACTTGTGTTTGCACCTTCAAAGCAGCAGTTTCCTGAATTTGCATCTCTTATACAAACATACTCATATAACCATTACCAGCAATTGATAGAACCGAAATGAAATAGGGAATTTTTATGAGTGACTGGATCAAATCAAACAATAAAAATTATATTCCAAAATCTACACGACAGTAAAACTGACTTCTTTTACAGCTTGCAAAGCACTTGACATGGACAACTTCTTTTGCTTTAATAATTTAACTGCTTCCAATGAAATTCATGCAAATCACTTTGGTTAAAAGTGGTGGCAGCTAAATTCGGCTCAGGAGTCAGATGCCTCCCAAAAATGGAAAGATGTCTAACGATCAGGGGCTTGGAGAGGGAAAGAAAAGGCTGGAAGGACTTCCACATTTCCATGGCATGTAAGGTTGAGGGGAAAGTGGAATGTATTTATATTCCAAGATGGGTGTGGTATTGCACTTCTAAGGAAACAATTCCCTGATTTATTCTTTCTACCAAATTACAAGAGGCTTTTCCAGTAGCAAGAATAATATTCTGGTCCATTAGTTTTTCCAAGATAAACCATGCTTGGTAATTAGAACCATTGGCTTTTCCCCAAACCATTTATAAGGTATATCAGAATCATTCAATTGGAAACGAATACAACGTACTTCAATGGAAATGTTGTAAATCAAGGGTGTTCACAGTGAAAACTTTTGTAGAACATTGATATTATTCTCTAATCATGATTCTCACTCACTCTATCCATGTACTACTTAGATTGGGAAACATAAAAACCAAATGTAGTATATTAGTCACAAAAGCCAAAGTCAAGAACAAGCTGGACCCTAACTGTTAAATATGATATCAAATGGATTCCTTGGTTTGGGTTCACGAAGCAATGCCACTCATATTTCCCAAGAAGAAAACTCGGGATTTCGGGTATAATATTCTTTCACTGTTTGGAAAAGAGCAGGGCAGATTCTCACCCCCGACTCCTTCAAAAAAGGAGTAGAGTTTGCAGAAAGAGGACCTTTTCTTACATGAAGAACAAAATGCTTCTATCTAGCTTTACACTACCCTTGAACGTGCTGATTCTACAACTTTTTTAAGATTTTGCGGGGATTAATTGGGTCATGGAATATTGGAAGAGTATAAGAAAGTTAAATCAGTGTACCCTTCGGTTTTGAGCAAGTCGGAATTTGCTGGATTTCTGTTAGTATTATGCTTAGTTGAAGAAAAAGAGTAGAAAAGCTTTGGACAGGATTAGCGCTTCTATCAATCTTCCCACAGATGGATTATCAATGCTTTGATGGCATTTCATATTCTCTCTCTAGTTAATGATCTCAATTCCAGGGCTCGATCTCTACTTATATATGGGTTTGCATTCCTTAGCACCTCCACAGTGAAGTTTTCTTTCACCTTAGCTCTTGATGAACAACAAGCAGACTGAATAAGTATCAGCATGTCAAAGAGATGGCACAAAGGCAAGCCTAGAAAAAGAAACCGGAACTGCAAAAAGCACCGCTTACAGTTGAGTCTACAGTCAAACAAATAGGTGTTTAATCTTGAATTGAAACTTCAATGTAGCACTACCTCCCCACTAGTAAATTATCCTAGAACAGATTAGCAAGTTCTTGAACAGAGGAAAAATGAATTCGCTCACTACTTATACCAAATCACTCTGCAAACCCTCAGAATTGTGCAGCTTGCACAAGTGCCGATGCTTGTCCTTCTAATTCACACGCTATCCAATCATATCCATCTGCCATCACCCCTTCCTCACGGGGAGAGCAAAGCGCAGCACTAGAGAACTATCTGACAACACACAACTAACTAAATAATTGATCCCTTAGACATTGGTCAAGGTGGCAGCTTTCAAGGTTTGAGAATTTACACATAACAGCTACGGCCAAGCAGCCATTGGATCCTTGCAACTAGCCCTTAAAACGCCTCAATACCCTACAATCAACACAAAGAACGCATCGCAAAAGCACGACCGTGGACATCGGAAACACTACATAACCAACTCCACCCTAGAACAAACACCAGAAAATCCATCCGCTATCCAAGCAATCATCCGGACATAGCCAATCCACAACCAACAAAATCACACAAGGCATCCAAAAAGACATGACTGATTCAGCCAATCGAGCTCGAGAAACGAACCTCTTTTTGGGACAGCTCCGACGCATAAGGAAGGACGAAATTGACGGTGAGCTTGGAGGGGATCGACGACGGCGCGGGAGGCCTCGGCTGCATGAAGGAGAGAGGGGTTTGGGGAGGGTCGATGTTGGGGACCACCTTCTTCCACCCCTCCACGAACGCCTTGTCGGCCGTCTGCGCCGCCGTTACGTCCTCAGAGAAGGGACGGAACGGGGCCCTTGCAGTGGCGGAGGTCAGGATGGGCCGGTGGAGCAGCTTCTTCGTGGCTTGCCGGAACATGGCGGATCGAGGTGGGCAGTTCGCTCGGCTGTCGCGAAGTCGGAGAAGATGAAGAAAAGAGATTTGAGAGAGAGAGAGTGAGGTCGCAGTGATCTTGCCCTTCTCACCGGAGATTGACCATCTTTGACTCAGTATTTACTTTTTTAATCGAGATTACCTTCTAGTAAATGTTTTGGCATATCATAATTTCGAGATATATAAATAATTTGTAAAGATTCAAATTAGCTCAAATCGAATGTAAAAAAAAAATTATAATACACAAATGATACATCATATGACATGGTCAAAACGAATTATGTAAACTACTAGCGGTGTGCAATCGGATCGGGTTTACCCGGAAGCCGGATCGACCCATTCGAAAAACGGAGTCAGGAATCAGTTCCTACTCAAACCAATCCGGGTATCGATTTCAATTTTTGGGAACCAACTGAAATCGGTTTGGTTCTCGATTCTAGGTGAAGGCCCACCCTGACCAATTTTAGAACCAGTTTCCAATTACTTTTAAAAGTCCATTGTTTATGTGTTAAGTTTTAATCAGTTTCATAAAATCAGAGCTAATATTTGAATCTATTAGTATCATAAAACATGTTTTAGATTGTTGCTTTTAAAAATCCACTATTCATATTTTGGATTGTTGCTTTTAGTGGATTGTAATTTTTTATTATTTATTTCATTGATACTTATATTATTTTGATGGAAAAAAAAAAAGAAAAACAGGTTCTCGGATAGACCCTGGTACCAGACCAAAAAACGAGGTCGGTTTCAAAACAGGTTCCAAAACAAACAAAATCGATTCTCAATTCCAAAAACTAAGAACCGATTATAACAGGATCGATTTCAGGGCCTAGATCTGGACCCAGCCTACCCGGCTCATGCTCATCGATATAAATTACTCATGAAGCACGTAAAGTGAGCACGACAGACAAATTGATTATAAATTTCCCGGGCGATTCTGGCACCAATACGATCATGGACCCAATATCACTAGTTCCTTGTTAATATATACAATACTGTACAAGTATATAAAGACATATAAGCTCGACTGGGCTGATAAACTTCTTTGGCTATGTACTAACGGCTTGCAAATTGACTTGACAAGATAGTAAAATAATATCGAACTTAAATTGGATTAGTGATCGAGTGAGTTAGCATGTGATCATCAAGCTAAGCTCGAGTAATTTAATTCGAGTGACCATCAAGCTAAGCTCAAAGTTATTTGTGAGTAACTCTATCCTTATTTCTTTGGTACAAAATAAGTGTTCGTGGGGAATGTCTCCTTCATTTGCACAAGGGTTTAATCCTTCTTTTTAGAATTATCATCAAGGCATATTAAGTATTTAATGAATTTTCAAATTATTAATTTTACATATAACAGAGTATAGCCAATGCACCAAAAATTAGGAAAAAACCCAAATAAGAGCATATAATTCGTTTATTTTCTCATTAAAGATCTGACATGAATATTATTTTAAATAAAAGTTTGAAATGCTCAAATCGTTTCAAAGAATGACCTGATCGAATGGCAAGCCAAAGGGACCACTGCCAACTGCTCTAAAAGCTTAAGTTATTAGAAGAATGCGTGGTTTAATATTTTATATATTTCAACACTCCCCCTCACGATTTGAACTCATGAGTTCCTGCTCTGATAACATGTGAGATTTAGTGGGACCACTGTCAACTGCTCTAAAAGTTTAAGCTATTAGAATAAGGCGTGATTTAATATTTTGTATATTCTAACGGTTCTTCTTCATTGCAACATCCCTTTCCCTCCATTTCTATGTAAATCCTCAATTCGAACCCAAATCTACTTGTGGGGAACAACAACGCTTGCATAGAAGTTCCAAATGAGAGCCTCCACACCACCCCACCCACTCCCAGGGCGGATAAATCCGGCGCCGCCATCGCAATTCCCTCTCGCAGTCCGACTTGTACAAGCAGACGGTCCTCGACTGTATTGCATTGGTCGTGCCCTCTATTCTCGGCCTCCTCATGGTCATCTTCAACGCATTATCCGCCGGAATGCCACTGAAATTTGGGCTTAACTTGGGGTCTTCCCTTTCGTCCCTCAATCATCTCCACCTCCCACGTCACCGCCAAAAGAAACATCGCTCCCTCCGTCAAGAAATTCATTGCGGTCATGTACACTCACATGAAGCTCCTCTCTTGGAGTTTTTGTGAAGGCCGACTCGCTTTCTCTCGCTCCTCCATCGTTCCTGCCTTCACTTAAGGCCCCGACAACATGACCACAGTCCGATCCAAGGCCCTGTTAACGTTGGCCATCGTCAATGACTTGCGCATGAAGGGCCTTGTGAGCGCGTTAAAGGGCGGGGAGGTAACCAAAGACGTTGTGGCGAAAGTCCAGTGGAGGCTGCACTTGCGTCCGTGGTGGGTACCCATGTTCACGTTCACGGATCCGACTGACGGCGAGGGTGGGGGCGATTAGATGATCCTCTGAGGCACCTTGAGCGATGGCGGTGGGGTTGAAGAAGATGAAGCTGTTAGGGTTGCAGAAGACGTGGGGGAGGAAAGGGAAGGGGAAGAACTAAAAAGAAAAAAAAAAAAGAAAAGAAAAGAGAAAGGAAAATAAATGTAAAAAAGGAAAAAGGCAAGAATACCCTTTTTTGGAACGATTTGAGCACTTGATGCCTATGTTACATGGACACAGGACACGACTCGCGACACGACACGACACGATACGCCGATACGACAATTCTCAAAAAATAGAAAATTCCGACACGCTGGGACACGTTGTATATTATAAAATACACGATTTCATAACCATAAAACTCCAATTATTACCAACCACAGTATCCATAGAGTCAAGGAAAATGGAAAAACAAATGTCGTTAGAGGGAGGAATTAGAAATTAGATAATAAAAAATTAGGCTTTTTTCATTATTTTTAGTGTCCAGAGGGAGGGCGGGGCAAGGGAAAAAAAAACCGAGTCCAGTCGTGTCCTCGTGTCGGACGTGTGTCCGTGTCCCCGTGTCGGACATGTGTCCGTGTCCGACACGTGTCGGACATGGCAAAAAATTTTGAAACAATGTCCGTGTAACAGAGCTTGAGACCTTTATATGAAACAATGTTGACTTTAGGTTCTCATTTGAAAAAACAAAGGCACTTCAAGCTTTTATTTGAAATTTTCTCAAAAAATTATAATATTTCCTCATTTTACATTAAAAGAGTTTATAACTTATAATCTCAAATAAAATCCAATATTTGATACTTTTTAATAAAATTCAAAGAAAAAATCCAAAGTTTTCTTTTGGCCATTTTCCAAAACCTACCTCTCTATGAGTTGCTGCTTACGTCCACTAGGCTCGACCTAGAGTGTCGCCGGCGATCCACAAGCTCACCACCCCCATGGCGAATACCTCGTCGCCGCCCATCTTCGAGCTCAGTGGCACGTAGCCGTGGCCACCTACCTCAAGCTCCTCCTGATCCCCTCCTATCGCAGTACTGACTTCGGGTGCGTATGGGAACAACTTTCCCAAGTGACTTTGAACACCCAAAGCCCTTTGGGCCAAGGATTAGGTGTTAGACAAATTTTTTGAAAACATCTTTGGCTAAAAGTGAGCCTTCACAAGGCTGAAAGCCCAAGGTAGCTTGAATGTTGCCTTGGCATTTCAACATTCTCGACAAGTAAATTGGTATTGTTCAAGTGCAAAACATTCTTCCGGAACTATTCTCATCTATTTTTTTGATGATTTGGGCCTCGTCTGTCAGTATTCATTGTCTTCTTCACTTACATCTCGGCCGGCGTGGCTATGAAGGGGGCCGGCGCGGCTGTGAGGGGATGGCGACCGGCCGGAAGGGGGCCAGCGTTGTTATGCAATCAGCGACCGTCCCTTGGGCTCGCACGAATGCCGCAAGGGACCACGCGACCCAGGCGAGGGCCATCTGAGGTCACTCGACCCACACGGCCCGCACGAAACCAAGACAAGGCGGGCCCTTGTCGGTGGTAAGATTTGGTTCGCCAGCGCAGATCTAGGTCGTCAACGCGAAACCCAGGCGAGGTGGCTCTCGTCAGTGATCAGAGATCTGAGCGGCAGCCATGAAACCCAGGTGGGACGCCCGTGCGAAACCCAGCCGCGCAGCATCAAATCATGATAGTCGGCGGCCCTTGCATTCACAGTAATGACGAGGGTGCCCAACATATTTCCTATTTATACAATCCTTCATCTTTTTACGCACCTTGCTTCTTTTTTAACTATTATATTTATTATGTTTACAGTCTCATCAGCAAATTTGGAAAACCCAAAATAAGAACCCAAAAAAAAAAAAAAGAGCTTATTATGCATGGCTGTGAAATTCAATCAACACAAAAATAATGTCAGCCACTCTGCATGGGATGGGAAAGCCTTTACAAAACTTCGCCATTCGGTTGGCCGCTCTTGCGAATCACAACGTCGTGATCGGCGTCGCAACATCGTGAGGGTCGCCACACAAGAACATAGCGAGAGAGACGACGACAATCAGTCGAGGTTGCAAAAATAACGAAGCAATGTTGCAGATGACAGATGCACAACGTGTAAGGAAGGCTGTTCAGTACACAGTGATGCATACGCATAGACTTCGATTTGAACTCCGTTCGATCTCGCCAAATCAGATCGACAGGTCGAAACACTTTTAAATGATTTAGAAATTTCAACGCATAAAAGTTCCATTGATTCCCATCTCATCCTCCGACTAAACCATGGTTTTAGACTAAGACTGCCATATTTCCTTTCGTATTCCTTCAAAAGCAAGGCTTGACCCTGGTGCTTCTCTCCACCTGCTGGGACTAGGACCATCTCACCAGCCTCGAGCGCAAAACTAAAATCCTGACAATATATAGAACAGGTGATATTTGCTTTTAGGTTGCTTAAGAATTTGATCTTTCCTGATACTGATTATAATGATTTTCGCTTTATACGTATCGAAATTAAATCAACAATCTTGCATGAGATCGTCGGACAAAGTCTAAGTCCATATAAGTAAATGAACTTGTCCTATGGCTCTACGCAACTTAATTTTCATAATTCGGATTAGACGTACAACAACATGAGATGTTAAATCAGCCGATCGCGATGCAAATAGGAAAACATCGGAAAAGAAGAAGAAGAAGAAGAAACTCCATTGTAACCTTAAAACCAGTCTGAAAATATTTTGTAGACCAGAATGGAAAGATTCTGGCTAGAGCTCGCTTTGATCATCTCTCCTCCCTTTCTGTGACTAATCAGTGCCTGTTCATCGTCTCTCTCAGCTGATTTTCTATCGTTTTCCCTTCTCTCTCTTAGGAGCTTAGGTGCTTAATTACTCTTAAAGCCTCTGTCTCCTTCCCCTCTTGCCTGAGGAGCGTCCTCCATTCCTAGAGAAGAAAAAAAGAAGTCTTTCTGTCTGTTTTTCATCCTCTTCAAGGTTGTTGCTGTTTATCATGGCTCCTCAGTTTCCTGTAGCATCAAGATCCTGAGCTCGAACAAAGAAACAAGACCCCGGAAGAAGGAAAGGTGGTTCAGGAGCGGAGATTGGTGGCAGCGGAGCTCAGCAAAGAGCCTCCTCTGTTTCGGGTGGCTTGGGAGCTGGTGATGAAGGCCATGAAGTCATCGTCATTACCGACAATGAAGACAGCAGTGACGAAGCTATTTCGGTGAGTGGCAGTCTTGAGGAGGAAGAAGAGCCCTGCGATCGCAGACTTCAGACAGTGTGCAGGTTCGAGCCTTACCAGATTTCGAAAAGAAGGTAAGGACACTGTTGTTTACGATGATGTTGGTGGTGATTCTGATAAAGAGGAGACCACAGACTCTCAGTCTGATGGTGACTTGATGGCTGTGGTCAAGTGAGAAGTTTTGGCGAATAGGGTGCGGGGAAATGGCGGAAGTTTCAGATCCGATGATGACCATTATACGCAGAATCCGCCCCGGAAGAACACTCCATCAGTGAACAAAGATCCAGAGGCTACTCTTAGCTCAGCTTATTTGACCTCTTCAACCGAGAGCTCAACTGAGGCTGATGACAGCATTGATGAGGATTACGTTGCGTACCTGTCAGAAAGATTGAGCACAGATGGAGAAACTTCTTTGAGCTCAGAAGAGTATAGACAGCGTGAGGAAAATATGAAGAGAAGGGAAAAAAGAAAACTTGAGCACAAAGGTGAATCGAGCTGTTTATACAGCGCAAAGAAGAATAATAAGAAGGTTGCTATTGACTGCGTAGATGATCCGATGATTGACGATGTGGGAAGGAAAGAGAATTCGGAACATAGAGTTTCATGGGTCAATGAGTGGTTGCTGGATGATGTGGAGGAGAAAAAAGAGGAAGAAATGATTAATGTCAGTCGATTGAATGCAGAAATCGACTGTCCTTACGATGATGACAATGAAAAGAGTGGGCAAATGGAGGAAGGAGGAAGCTCCAGGGTGTCCGAGTGCAGAGGAGGATAAAGGGAACGGAAGAAACAGGACGCAGGGGTGAAGATGATGATGAACGGTTGCAGGAGGAACGCAAAGCAGCAATTGAGTTGGATGGAGTGAATGCTGAAACAGACGTCTCTTTCAGTAATGAGAAGGGAAAGACGGGGGAGATGGAAGAAAGAGGAAATTTTAGAGCGCCAGAGGACGAACGACTGAAGCAGAGCCGAGAGAAGTCGACTTCCCAGAGCAAGGTCTCTAGTGTTGACAGAAGAATGGAGGAGAAAATATACAGAAAGCATGTACAGTCAGGCTCCACTCCTGTCATTCGAAATTCGACTTCATCAAAAGTAGAAGGTCGAAAGGAGAGGGATTCAGGCATGTCTTGTGGCAGCCAACAACTGCAAAAGAAGAGGAAGCATGAGGATTGCAGCGGCGAGAAAACGTCAGCGAATGGAGTTGCCGAGAATGATTGTAGGGCCAATTGGAAATATAGAACGAGGAGGGGGAGAGCTAGGGAACCATGGTTGAATAAGTTCTTCAAAGTCGCCGATTGCCTATGGGGCAAGGTGATCTTCAAGATGATAAAGAGAAAGAAAATGCGGATACAGAGAAACAGTGTGCCGATGACAATACCATGAAGGCGGAGAGAAGAGAAAGCATGAAGTGTGGAATCTTGACGAAGCCGACTGAATGGGGTGTTGGGGCAAATAAAGCAGAAGCGAGAAAAGATAGTAGGAGCACCCGAGGTTATGGAATCCTCCAGGAGAGATCCTGCAAATCGAAAGAATTCAAATATTTCAAACGTCATGCTGAGAAGTTCAGGAGCAATTAGGATGATGCCGGTCCAGAGGAAGTTGTGAAGGAGATAGCAAGCAGGACAAAGCCACGAGCGGATGCGTCTACACTTCCTGTGAAGTTCTCCTGAATAGTTAAGGAACAGGAACCGACAGATGGACAAGAAGTGGGGCGACACGGAATTTTATCTTAGGGCTGGTAAAAATTGGATGAACGAAGAATGAGGTTGTATCAAGAATTATACACAGTGAATCAAATATCTAAAGCAAGTTGTAGCAAAGAGCTGAGTTATAGTAAATATGGACATGGCAAAGTATAGAATAAGGTTGAGCAGCACTGTTCTCGAAGAAGTCAATTCGCATCTAAGCCCTAGCACCAGCGGTCTATGATCACGTCTCAATGGTATAAAACTAATCCGGTGAAACCCCAAGAATCCAAGATGGTTTAGTGATAAATGGTCTTCTATCCTTCACGAGATCACGAGTTCGATTCACTTCTTTGATCTTCGAGTTGAAGGAGGTGTGAGTCACATAACTCGTAGATTTTATCCATGGACATGATGCTCGCGATCATTGAAGCAAAACCAAATGATTCAGAAAAAGGTCAAACATAGATCTAGTTCCTTTTATTCGTCAATTTAAGGAAATAGATCAATGTTACATCTCATGTAATCCAGGAAAAAAATATATATACTTGAATAAAGATTACCCCCATCTCTCATTCATTTGCTTTTCCCTGTTCGCTGACCGCTAAAACGATGAAACAAGGCTATCCTCTTTTTAGAATTTGATTACCAATGGTGTAAAGAGGTTCTGTCCCATTTCCTAGTTGACATCCTTCAATCATAAGAAACCAGCATTGCATCTCCCTTGCTACTGTTTACATCATTAAACACAAAGCACACTTCCACTTTCGTGCGTGAGAGAGAGAGAGAGAGAGAGAGAGCGAGCTTCAAAGGTGTCCATTTTCCCATTCAGAAATCCAAACGATTATACTTGAGGATTATTTTATCAAAGAAATTACCGTGCAGGATCGACCAGCACAGAATGTCAGAGACATCTCTTTTCACGTCAGTTCCAGATGTCAGTCAAGCACATTAAAGAAAATAAAAAACGGGTGATGCTGAGAATGACCAACCAAGAACAGCCCCAATGTTTGAAGGCTTAGCCGGTTAGAGCAGAGTTGAGAGCACTGTGCACATCCACTCCGATTTGTGCTTCGGCTTTTTCCAAGTCCGTGGAGGCTGAGTTCAGCTTCTGGGTGAAATCAGCAAGCCCCTTCTGGACCAGGCTTGCATCAATTTGATTAAGCGGTACAGCCTCAACAGCAATAATATCCGCATATGAGTTTGCATGGACGAACGCAAAGCCACTGCTAACAAAGTACTTGGTCACTTCATTTCCATCGTGCACCGACATAACTCCAGGTTTTAGCTCTGCAATTGTGGACACATGCCCAGGAAGAACACCAAGTTGTCCTGTTGTAGCTGGTACTATGACCATGTCCACCTGAAAGAGAGGAAAGGGAGATTATCCACAACAGCAAATGTGAGGATGGCATGATATTCATCCCCGCGGCAGCAACAGAAGCTTTATTGATCCAAGTAGTGCTTTAATTTTGTGCTCAAAAAATGCATTAAAAGCTTGCAGCAACATAATACGATATATATAGCATTGAAAGACAAATTTGCTCCTCCTAGTACTCCAAAATAATAGTAGCTATCACACTCCTTCGATAAATCCCTATCTGTATTGCCACTCCAAGCTTCCGATCTCCATTCTCCTCAGTAGCATTAATATTTCGTGAAAGTGAAATCAGACTAAATGAGCATGACCAATCAAATAATGAGACAGGAGAGAATATAAGGTCCATCAGAGCATGAACAACATCAGGTTTAAAGCAGTAACTACTATCAATCAGGAGCAAAAAACCGATATCCTAGAAAACCCATGAGATGACCAAAGCAAATTTGGAATCAACTTCCAAGCCTGCCACAACAGTAAGAAACCCATGAGGTCACTAGAAATCTAGACAACAGAACTGCTAATAGCCCGTAGACTTGGGCAACAACTTCGGGGATTATTCTATTCTAGATAAACAGATCGTATAGAGAGGAGATAGAGTAATATTTTTTTTATAGCTCTCAGTGGACCAAGTTGTACTGAGTTCAAGATACTAATGGAATAAGGTAGGAATTGTATAGCTATTTATTTGGAATAGAGTAGGAGTGGAATAGTTACTTCAGGACTATTACTTCTTTGGTTCATTACAATTGCCCGAGGTGGAAAAGTATTAGAGGATCACATCAGAATACCAAAAATTCACTTTAGCCAGTTTTAATCCATAAAATCTAAAGCCTAATAACCTATATTACTGTTGCAATTTCTTTTGATCACCAATAGCAGCAATAGTTTCTTTTGCATAGATACTCTTTCCATAAGCTAATCTCCCTTTCACCTTTTCCATCACTTGTGTTTGCACCTTCAAAGCAGCAGTTTCCTGAATTTGCATCTCTTATGCAAACATGCTCATATCACCATTACCAGCAATTGATAGAACCGAAATGAAATAGGGAATTTTTATGAGTGACTGGATCAAATCAAACAAGACAAATTATATTCCAAAATCTACACGACACTAAAACTGACTTCTTTTACAGCTTGCAAAGCACTTGACATGGACAACTTCTTTCGCTTTAATAATTTAACTGCTTCCAATGAAATTCATGCAAATCACTTTGGTTAAAAGTGGTGGCAGCTAAATTCAGCTCAGGAGTCGGATGCCTCCCAAAAATGGAAAGATGTCTATCGATTAGGGGCTTGGAGACAGAAAGAAAAGGCTGGAAGGACTTCCACATTTCCATGGCATGTAAGGTTGTGGGGAAAGTGACATGTGTTTATGTTCCAAGATGGGTGTGGTATTGCACTTCTAAGGAAACAATTCCCTGATTTATTCTTTCTACCAAATTACAAGAAGCTTTTCTAGTAGCCAGAATAATACTCTGGTCTATTAGTTTTTCCAAGATAAACCATGCTTGGTAATTAGAACCATTGGCTTTTCCCCAAACCTTTTATAAGCTATATCAGAACAATTCAATTGGAAAAGAATACAACGTACTTCAATGGAAATGTTGTAAATCAAGGGTGTTCACAGTGAAAACTTTTGTAGAACATTGATATTATTGTCTAACCATGATTCTCACTCACTTTATCCATGAACCAGATGTAGTATATTAGTCAGAAAAGCCAAAGTCAAGAACAAGCTGGACCCTAACTGTTAAATATGATATCAAATGGATTCCTTGGTTTGGGTTCACGAAGCAATGTCACTAATATTTCCCAAGAAGAAAACTTGGGATTTCGAGCATAATATTCTTTCGCTGTTTGGAAAAGTGCAGGGCAGATTCTCACCCCCGACTCCTTCAAAAAAGGAGTAGAGTTTGCAGAAAGAGGACCTTTTCTTACATGAAGAACAAAATGCTTCTATCTAGTTTTACACTACCCTTGAATGTGCCAATTCTACAACTTTTTTTAAGATTTTGTGGGGATTAATTGGGTCATGGAATATTGGAAGAATATCAACATCAACAACATATTTATCCCAAACTAGTTGGGGTCAGCGGGAATATTGGAAGAGTATAAGAAAGTTAAATCAGTGTACCCTTCGGTTTTGAGCAAGTCTGAATTTGTTGGATTTCTGTTAGTATTACGCTTAGTTGAAGAAAAAGAGTAGAAAAGCTTTAGACAGGATTAGCGCTTCTATCAATCTTCCCACAGATGGATTATCAATGCTTTGATGGCATTTCACCTTCTCTCTCTAGTTAATGATCTCTATTCCAGGGCTCGATCTCTACTTATATATGGGTTTGCATTCCTTAGCACCTCCACAGTGAAGTTTTCTTTCACTTAGCTCTTGATGAACAACAAGCAGACTGAATAAGTATCAGCATGTCAAAGAGATGGCACAAAGGCAAGCCTAGAAAAAGAAACCGGAACTACAAAAGAGCACCACTTACAGTTGAGTCTACAGTCAAACAAATAGGTGTTGAATCTTGAATTGAAACTTCAATGTAGCACTACCTCCCCACTAGTAAATTATCCTAGAACAGATTAGCAAATTCTTGAACAGGGGAAAAATGAATTCGCTCACTACTTATACCAAATCACTCTGCAAACCCTCAGAATTGTGCAACTTGCACAAGTGCCGATGCTTGTCCTTCTAATTCACACGCTGTCCAATCATATCCATCCGCCATCACCCCTTCCTCACGGGGAGAGCAACGCGCAGCACTAGAGAACTATCTGACAACACACAAATAACTGAATAATTGATCCCTTAGACATTGGTCAATGTGGCAGCTTTCAAGGTTTGAGAATTTACACATAACAGCTACGGCCAAGCCGCCATTGGATCCGTGCAACTAGCCCTTAAAACGCCTCAATACCCTACAATCAACACAAAGAACGCATTGCAAAAGCACGACCGTGGACATCGGAAACACTACATAACCAACTCCACCTAGAACAAACACCAGAAAATTCATCCGCTATCCAAGCAATCATCCGGACATAGCCAATCCACAACCAACAAAATCACACAAGGCATCCAAAAAGACATGACTGATTCAGCCAAGCGAGCTCGAGAAACGAACCTCTTTTTGGGACAGCTCCGACGCATAAGGAAGGACGAAATTGACGGTGAGCTTGGAGGGGATCGACGACGGCGTGGGAGGCCTCGGCTGCATGAAGGAGAGAGGGGTTTGGGGAGGGTCGATGTTGGGGACCACCTTCTTCCACCCCTCCACGAACGCCTTGTCGGCCGTCTGCGCCGCCGTTACGTCCTCAGAGAAGGGACGGAACGGGGCCCTCGCAGTGGCGGAGGTCAGGATGGGCCGGTGGAGCAGCTTCTTCGTGGCTTGCCGGAACATGGCGGATCGAGGTGGGCAGTTCGCTCGGCTGTCGCGAAGTCGGAGAAGATGAAGAAAAGAGATTTGAGAGAGAGAGCGAGGTCGCAGTGATTTTGCCCTTCTCACCGGAGATTGACCATGTTTGACTCAGCATTTACATTTTAATCGAAATTATCTTCTAGTAAATGTTTTCGCATATCATAATTTCGAGATATATATAAATAATTTTTAAAGATTCATATTAGCACAAAGCGAATGTAAAAAAATTAGGGTTAACACCGCGAAAAATCTCAAATTGATATTTTTTAATCACCAAAAACTCCAAACTAGTACAGTTACGATAATTTACCCTAAACTATTTCTTTTACCACTAAAAATCCTAAACTAGTACAACTGCGATAAATTTACTCCAAACTAAAATCATAAACTGGTACACATATGACAAATTTACCATCTGCTAATCTTCGTTAAATTGAATTAATACCATGAAAAATTTCAAATAGGTAACGTGTACACTGACAATTGACATGTGTCATCCAACTCAGTAATTTGACGGTAAAATTTAACGAAAACTAATAAATGGTAAATTTGTCACAACCGTATCAATTTGGGGTAAATTTGGGATTTTCACGCTCAAAAAAATGATTTGAGGTAAAATTGTCACAGGTATATCAGTTTGGGGGTTTTTTGTGATATTAACCCAAAAAAATACAAATTATATATCATATGACATGGTCAAAATGAATTATGTAAATTACTCATAGAGCACATAAATTGAGTACGACAGGTTGATTATCAATTTCCCGAGGGATTACGGCATTAACATGATCGTGGACCCAATATCACTAGTTCCATGTGTATTTGTACAACACACACACATATATATATATATATATATATATATGCTTGATTGGGCTGATAAACTTCTTTAGCTACATATTTACGAGTTAAAACTTGACCTAACAAGATATTCAAATAATATCGAACTTAAATTAGATTAGAAATCGAGCGAGTTAACGTGTGATGATCATGCTAAGCCTGAGTAACTTAATTCGAGTGATCATCGAGCTAAGCCCAAGTTATTTGAGATAAGTGTCCGTTGGGAACGTCTCCTTCGTTCTTTATGCAAGGGTTTAATCCTTCTTTAGCTTGTTGGATTAACATTATTATAAACAAATGCTCTCAAAAAGCATATTAAGTATTTAATGATTATGCATATGACGAGTAGAGTCAGTCTTAAAAATTATAATATTTCCTCATTTGATCATGGCAATGTTTTTTTATACTTAGATTTACACTAAACGAGTTTATAACTTATAATCTAAAATAAAATCCAATATTATATACTTTTTAATAAAATCCAAAGGAAAAAAAACAAAAACAAAAAACAAGGTTTCTTTTGGTCATTTTCCATAGTGCCGCTCCACGAGCTGCTTCTTCTGCACACCAGATCCATGGCCGGCGATCCACAAGCTCAGTAGCTCACCACCCCCATGACGAATACCCCGCCGCTGCCCATCTCCGAGCTCCGGTGGCACGTAGCCGTCGCCACCTGCCTCAAGCTCCTCCTGATCCCCTCCTACCGTAGCACCGACTTCGAGGTCCACCGCCACTGGCTTGCCCTCACGCACTCCCTCCCCCTCTCCCGCTGGTACTCCGACGAGACCAGCCCCTGGACCCTCGATTACCCTCCCTTCTTCGCCTTCTTCGAGCTCCTTCTCTCTTACGCCGCCCGCGCCGTCGACCCGGTCATCGTCCACCTCCATCGCGGCCTCAACTACGGTTCCGACTCCGCCGTCCTCTTCCAGAGAATCACCGTGATCGCCGCCGATTCGTGCCTCTTTTACGCGGTGTACCGCCTGACTAGGAAATGCGAGCCGGGTAAGGGGAGATTGATCTGGGCCTTGGTGATCTGGTCGCCGATGCTGCTGATCGTGGACCACGTGCATTTTCAGTATAATGGGTTCTTGCTGGGGATTTTGCTGCTGTCGATTTCGTACTTGAGCGAAGGGAAGGACTTGGCGGGTGGGTGTTTGTTCGCGATACTGTTGTGCTTTAAGCACTTGTTTGCTGTGGCTGCGCCGGTTTACTTTGTGTACCTGTTAAGGCGGTGCTTCCGAGGCACGTTTGCGAGAGGCTTTGGTCGGCTTTCGGCTCTAGGGGTGGTGGTCATTGCGATTTTTGCGGCAGCTTGTGGTCCATTCATTTATCATGGCCAGGTTATTGCCTGCCTGATTTCTAAAGTGCTGAAGTTATTGCGCGACGCTGCTTTACTTCTGTTCTTTTACTCTGGGGCAACTTATCGTGCAATGTGGAATCACAGAGATCACTAGCTAATTAACTGATCTTTTAGATGGTTTCTTCATTTTATTAGAATGGTAAAATTGGCGTAAGATTATAACTTAGATGTGATGGCTTTTAGGTTATGGTGCTGCTGTGGGCTATTCATTTAATGGGAAGGACAGGTTCTCTGAGGATTTTTCAGATGAAGGCCTTTTCATTTCCGTTTTGATTGTTTATTGGCTTTTCCTTGGTGTTCTGGTCATGAAAGTGCATAACTTTACATTTTCTGACGGTGGAACAAGGATTTCTCTTGAGTATGCGCGTGGATATTGATGTAGGAAAATCGGGAAACTTATCCAGAAAGTCGCCACTATGTCTTGCAGCAACTGCAATTTTATGTATAAAAGTTGAAAAGGATACAGGAATGGGGCAATGTTTGGTTCTCAGGGTCATTTGAGCCTGATTGTAGAGCACCTATCATTCTTTTGACTTTTAAGTTTTAACATGTCTATGGGGCTTGAGTTGGTACTTACTGTTTTTACTTTACTTCCTAGAAGTCACGGTGACGAGATATACTTGTGTGTTAGGATTTGCATATCTCGTTAAAACATAGCCTTTTCTCTTCCACCTGTGGGTACAGCAATATCTGGTTGCCGATGCAACTATGATTTCCAGTTCATGATGTTACAAGCACAGTTGCTCCCAAGATTCCATATGGAAAAGTTTGGAAGCTTACTTATGCATAGCTTGCTTATGGTTTAGATTATAGTAAATTATATTGCGGACACTGTGCTGACTGAAGCTTGCTTATGCAGACTTAAAGCTTACTTTTATGTCTGGTAAATATGTTCTTAGAACGGTCAGGATAGAATCGTTTATCTATTCAATGTAGGAGCCTCCTCTTTTGTATCAACTTTGACTCCACAGATGATCTCATTAGCAGACGCTACATGCATGTGGCCTGTGTTATCTGCTTTAAGACAGGCCTTCTATCACATCTTCGTAAAGCTAATTTGGTGTGGTTCGATCCTTCTTGGAGACTCTAGATAGCTTTTATTGAATAGATGTGCTTTTCACCTGCGACTTTATGAGTGCCACTCATATTTGACAACTGATTTTGTGCTTGTGTTTGTTAATGCAGTTGATTTGTGCATAAATATTGAACTCTATCTGTGCAGATGCAACAAGTCATTCGCCGTATGTTTCCATTTGGCAGGGGGCTTTGTCATGCTTATTGGGCCCCAAATTTTTGGGTTTTCTACATCGTAATGGACAAGGTGCTGTCTTTTGTGCTAAGAAGATTGGGGTTTGATATTCAAATGCCTGCAGCGTCATTCACTGGTGGGCTCGTGGGAAATTCATCGCCTTTTGCTGTACTTCCACAGGTAATTTCATTGAATTTGCAATTGATCTGGTACTTAAGGCTCTGCCAATCTGATGACTCGTGTATAATCAACAAGGAGTTGATTTGTAATTTCCTGGTATGTTCTAAGCAGTTCAACCAATTTCTTATTCTCTCCGAAGAAACATATTATGGCAGGGGGTTGACCAAATGCCATATTCTTAATTCCATGTCTCCCACATTTTCACACTTGGGAAATGCAATTTTTGACAAAAATACGATGCATTTAGCACACATTGTGGGGACTGGAGTCATTGATCTTTTGAGTTTCCAGATGACCTATAATTTCCCTGTAGCTTTGCCATCTGATGTTGTATATATTTTTGTTAACTACAGATCACCCCCTTGACAACCTTTATCATGGTTCTGCTAGCCATATCTCCTTGTCTAATCAAGGCCTGGAGAAATCCCCGACCAAAGGACACTGCAAGATGGATCGCATATGCCTACACAAGCGGATTCCTGTTTGGGTGGCATGTTCATGAAAAAGCATCTCTCCATTTTGTCATCCCCCTAGCACTGACTGCTGTACAGAGTCTGGGAGATGCAAAGCATTATTTCTGGCTATCAATAGGTATGCTCTTCAGGATACTTTTGGCATTGCCTAATCAAGTTATTCAGCTTACGGCCAATCTTTTTTATTCTATTTTGCTACTACGCTCGTCATATAGTGTGCTTGTTGTTTGTTGCTGTTATAGCCTTACTTGGTTTGATGAGTAAATTTCATCTTTCAATCTCTCTGTGTGTGTGTGGGTTTTGGGGGGGGGAGATCAAAATCCCCTCTTTGGTTGTCTTATTGCCCAAATGCATGGTGTAAATCAAGTTCTGAATCAACTATAGATTATGGTGCCAAGTGTATCTTGTGTGCTATTCCACATTCTGGCTATTTAATTTCTTATTCTCTTGAAGAAGAAGAAGAGGAAAGGCAGTAGAATAATAAAAGAAAAATTTTAAATGAGGAGCATTGAGAGAAGTTCCTGGCTAATGTCCGTGATTTGTCTCTTTAACATACTTAGATGGTGCATAATATTTACATACATTTATTCATACGTATACATACTTTTTAATGTGCATATTTTGATGATTCAAGGCTGGACACTAATTCACATCATCCCAAGAAAGTTTGTCAGAACGCGAACCAGATTGTTGGACAGTAAATACATGTACTGTGATACATGTTTCTACTTATTTCCCTCAAATTTAGTACAAAGAAGCTTAGACAATGTGGATAGTGTAGCCTAAATGGGTCAATACACTGTTATTATGCCAATTTCCCTTAATCATGCTGGTGCAGTGTTAGTATTGCGTTCAATTGAATAATCTCTATTAGTCATGACATGTACTATCCGGTTGAGGTGTTCTATTGTCTTCGAGTTTGCAAGCCCTTCTATATTTGGTTTCTCGATTCTGCATCACTTGTGATTAATCAAATACTTTTTGATGTCGACAAAGGATAGACGTATCTAATGTCTTTTATGAATTAGCCAAACCTCTCAAATGCCCTGTTCTAACATTCTTGTGTCTTTGCCATGCAGTATCCTGCTATTCACTCTTCCCACTTCTCTATGAAGCCCAAGAGTATCCCATAAAAGTGTTGCTGCTGCTATTGCATTGCATGGCAATGTTCCTCGGCTTCTCTGCGCTATTCGATGGGAGTGCAAGAGCAAAAGGAACTGCTCCGGAGTCTAGAAAAGGAGATCAATCCGAAGAGAAGAGAAGGTCAAGTCTGGCCAAGGAAGGAGGGTTTACCATTGGTTGGATCACAAAGTGTTATTTGTTCGGTATTTTACTCGTCGAGTTAGGGGGTCAGTTCTTGCATCCTTACATTCTCGGCAATAAGCTTCCTTTTGTGCCCCTGATGATGATATCCGTATATTGTGCATTTGGCATCATGTACTCATGGATTTGGCAGCTGAGATCGATTGTGAGATGTTCTAGTTGATAGCATTAATTCTTCCAGATTTTGTGTTTTTCTATTTAGATTAACTCTCTATTGTATTGATCTAATAGTGCAACTTCCAATTGAATGAGAATGGAAAAGTTGTTCTGCCGCATCCTTAATGCATTTGAGTGGATTAAAAACTTGGTACCCCTGCAAGGGATGAATCAACAACAACAACAAAAACCACCACCTTGATTTGTGGTTTCATTATCTGCTAGAAAGTCAGTGACTTCTTCTCTATGAAGTTGCTTGTGAATTTAGTGAACATGACATGATGTTATCCTGTTCTAAGAAATTTATCCAAGAAATTGGCTGAAGCATGATCAGACCAAATGCTAGCTGCATATGAGTGTGATTCAAATCTCCTCTTTTGAGTCCATATAAAGACAAACCCTAATGATTGGATTAGCTTAATTGAAAATTTTGTGAAAGTTTCAGGAGACATGGCTCTGTTTCTGTTCCTCCTCCTCCTCATGCCTCAGAGAGAGAGAGAGAGAGAGAGAGAGAGAGAAGACGTGATAGAACCCCAACTCGATCAAAGGAAGAAATGTCGAAAAGCTGATGCACACTCAAACCCAAGAAACAGAGCAAATATACTTTTATCGAGTGACATAAACATACACGTTCACCAATAAAGAACAGAAACAGAGATTGTGCCTTGCAGGAGCACGCCAAGAGTAAAAGCAAAGCAAGAGAGGACTCTGCGACAGAGAGAGAGAGAGAGAGAGAGAGAGAGAGATATGATATCAGGTGATTGCAAGGTGGAATGGCTGGTGCTGATATCATATCTCTCTCTCTCTCTCTCTCTCTCTCTGTGGGTGAGTCATTCATGACATTTTGTGCAAGACAGTCTCAGTGTCTGCAAATGCTGTCTTCCTTGGACAGAGAATGCAATTATGGTTCACCTGTTCCTTGGTACAGTGTGCATTTAATCCCCAAAAGCCCCTCTCTGACTCCTTCAAAAGGTTTACAGTTAGTATTTTCTAATTTTTAATTTTTTTTTGTTGTAATTTCTTAATATGAACTTCATTTGTCCAAAATAACTTTTCCAATATCAATTTGCTAGAGCTCTCTGGATGATCCACATAACACGGAGAAGAAACTTTCGAGGACCACCGAAACCATGATATCAGAGAACAATTTTCTGTTGATGGGGTTTTTGTTTGAATGAAAGTAGTCATGGCCATGGGCCGATTTGGGCTCGGAACCGGCTCGTTGACTAGGCCCGCGGTTCCAAAGCGGAACCGGCCCATAGCATACGGGCCCGGTTACGGTTTCATGAAAACTTGAACTGGGCTGGGAATCGGAGGTTTCGGGCTGGTTCGGAACAGCCAAAAAAAGGGATAAAAAAATTTTAAAAAGAAAGAAAGAAATATATAGACGCTTAATAATAATTCATTAAGTTCAAGTCCCCTCCCCCTCCCTTTTTCCTCCCCAAATTTGATTACATTACAATTTGATAATTCATTATTTGATAATTTGATTACAATTTTATTATAAATTCCTTACAAAACCTCCGGTTCCATTTTCGGTTTTGAACCGGACCCGGGCTCGAAGCCGGCTCGGAACCGCCACTTAAGAGCTCAGTTCCGGTTCCCCCGACGTATGGAACCGGAACCGCCAATACATGAACCAGTACCGGCGGTTCCGACCCGTGGTCATGACTAAGATAAAGAAGTTTTTAAGAATCGGTTTTTCAAAATTTTGCTCGTTTGGTTTGTTGAAAATAATGAGTCTATGGGAAACCATTTACGGTCAAAGAAAATATGCATGACTAAAATTAAGAAAATAAATTCCCTAACCTGAAAAGGGGAAATCATTTTCTGGGATAATTATTTCTCACAAAGCATTTTCCTTTTATCATGGACTTTTCCCCAAAATAAACACATCTTGAATGTACCTTTCCTTCTCGATGATCAACATGTTGATAGGTATTGATTGCACGCATCATCAGAAAAAAAAAAAAAGTTAGTATCTGAAAGATCGAAAGTCTTTCTTTCTTAGATTTCTAAGCAAGCGCTCCGAAAACACTCGTTAATAAGATCCTGAAAATCTTATTTACCCTCTTCAATCACAAGAAGAGAACACATTATAGAGATTCGAAGTATCATCCTCCTCCTTCCCTTCCTTCCTTCTTCTTTCAAAAAATCTCCTTGTCAAAGTGTATCATAACATGTCATTTACACATTTCCATGTTCCATCAAATGCTTTTTAAATACCAATTACGACGTACGACCCTGAAAATCTTATTTACCATTATCCAACCACACGAAGACAACAACATCAAAGTTCGATATATATCTTCTTCTTCTTCTTCTTTTGTGTGTGTTGTAATCTCTATGGTAACAAGTGCAAACCCTAGATGCCAAAGTCAAAGCAGGGTTTGGGGTCAACGCAATAATATAATAGTACCTCGAGCATAGGGCGTGCTCCATATATGCATGCAATTGCCTTGCAACCCAAGAGCTGGAAATCATGTGATCATGCGATAATAACGCGAATCAAGATTTATAAAGTATAGATAATGAGGTTGTCGTGCATATTCCATATTTATTTATTTTTTTAAAAATCGCAATTTATCGTTGATTTATTAACTAATGTAGATTTTTAAAAAAAAAAACACACACACACACATTATGTACTTACGTGGGACAAAAATCATTCTCTTTGACCGTAAAAAAAAGGGCAAATGCCACAAAAAACCCTGAACTATGCCCATTGTGACACATTTACCCCAAACTTTTTTTTGTGACACAAAAAACCCCAAACTTCTATCATAGTGACACATCTATCCTCTGTTAGGGTTTCGTTAAGAATCTCCGTTAAAATCTTACATGGCAATGACGTGGCGCTATGTCAGATTAAAAAAAATTAAAATAATGTTCACTGTTCATAGTTACTGTTCATCGCTACTGTTCATCTCCTTCAACCTCGCATCCCTCGGCCAAAGCTCTTCCAGAGCTTGTTCGCCGCTCCCACTGTCGTCGATGAGGCGCCATCACCGGAGGGTGCAGCAGAGGTCGCTAGCTCGGGGCTAGGGTGGTCGGTGCTCACAGCCCCAAGCAAGCTTATGCGAAGCTTGCCCAGATCGGGGCGGAGATCTTGCGCCATGGGAGGACGACAGCAACGGCGACGGAGACGACGAGAAAGGCAAGGCCGTCGTGGGCCGCCATGGGAGGACGCGCAGCGTGTTCAAGTCCTCGAGCAGCCTCGCACTATCAGATCTACACGAGGAGTACGAGGAGAAGGAAGAAGATGGAGGAAATCGAGCGCTGGTGTTCAGGAGGTTGAAGATGATGAACAGTAAATATTTTTTTTAATTTTTTTAAAAAATCTGATGTGGCGACATGTCATTGCCACATCAGAGTTTAACAGAGATTTTTGACAAAACCCTAACAGAGGGTAGATGTGTCACTATGATTGAAGTTTGGGATTTTTAGTGTCACAAAAAAAAGTTTGGGGTAAATGTGTCACAATAGACATAGTTCAGGGTTTTTTGTGGTATTTGCCCTAAAAAAAAAACATAACACTATCCTCATCATTCAGCAAGTACAGCTATGTATCTTTTAAATAAAAAATAAAAAAAAAATTGACTTTTGGAAGCTTTAGGAGGTCGGTTTGACCGTCTTATTACCTGAAATTTTGTTTTTGCGCATGTCTGTAACTCTAAGTAGCCTCGCATTATAAAACTATGCATTATAAACCCAATCCTGACTTCAATTATTCGTTGCATAATTACATATGAACATCCAATTCATTTTGGGGCACTTTCCTTTCACTGAGTGTTTATGTTTTTCTTTTTTTTTTAAAAAAAATTAGGAGGGTCGATCTGATTGTTTCAAAATCTCTAAATTAAGTTCTAGGTGGAAAATAATAAATTCAAATGAAAGGAGCCTGAAATTTGTCGAATCCAATACATGTTTGGTCCATAAGTAGGAAAGAAGAGTACAGGAGATGACTTGTATTTTCTAACTTCAATATTATGATACAATCTATGTGCGATCGCAAAAAAAGAAGAAGAGAAAAATCAGTTGTTAGAGAAATTATTGTTGTTGTCATTGTTGTTGTTGTAGTTGTTGTTGTTAATGTGGTGTATCGGTTCTTATTGGTATTTTATATGTGTATAGAACACTTCGATTCTAGTCTAAAAACCTATATGCATGCAAAGTCACAGAGACATAGTCCTAAATTATTTTATATCACGTATAAAAATTAATCGATAGGAAATATTGCCATAATAATTACTTAAATATGTTCTCGTTGACGATGAAAATATTTTTTTATTAATTTCTTTGTATAGGCAATACGAGTTCTCTCTTTCAAAACAAAAAAAAAAATCAAACCGTTGATTTTTTGGTGGGACGATCATATATGCACTTAATTTAAAGTTTCTCCATGACCATCCAACGTTTTACCATCGCCGTTTGACAGAGGGCAGAGAGGCTACTGGATGGACCTCAGTGACCGCAAGTGAAGCGTACAGCGGCGAGTGGCGGCAACGACAGTGAGGTGTTGGTGTGACTATTCGTGATTTTTTGGGCTTTTTTGCTAAAAAAACATCAACTTTAGGTCTAAAAATTAACGATTTTAGCCTGAACTTTTCTTTATATCGTTAAAAATCATCAATTTTCACTCGAGTTCCAAATCCGACCCCACTTGATTTGGAACTGTTAGTTGTCTAACGCGACAATTTCGCAGCGTCGTTAAATTCACGTAGCTTGCTGACTTAGAGTCAAGGCACTATTCATGTCTTCTTAGCACGAAATAACAAGTTATTCATTTGCTTCACCTCGATCATAGCTTGAAGGACGATGGTCAAGGATATGTGAAAATACACAGCTTTGGATTTCAGTGAGACGGCAAATTCGCCAAGCTTACGACTAGAGTTTTTTTTTTTTTTAACAAGCCCTATCCCCGAAACTTCGAAATAGTAAGCCAAGTTTTTTTTTTCAAAGATATTATTTTGAAGAAATTGTGGCTAAGTGCCGATGATGTTGTAGCCACATCGATGATGAACAGTGACGGAAGTGAAAAAAAAAAGAGGAAAAAACTTGGCTTACTATTTTGAAGCTTTAGTGGAGGGCTCTTGGGCTTGCTTCTATATAAAAATAATAATAATAAAAGCTCTACTCATGAGCTTGTGGATCTGTCCATGACATCTCTATGGGTGGTAAAACACAACTTCAAATTCGTAAACCAGTGAAGGCTTGCGGTGAAGTGAAGGAGGCGATGAACAGCTTAATCGTCGTCCATCAAGCTGTGACTGAGGTAAAATAAATGAATAACTTCAAATTCCGTGCGAAGAAGACGATGAGTAGTGCCTTAAATCCAAGTCAGCAAGCCACGTGAATTTATTGATGACATGAAATTGACATGTTAGACAACTAATGGTTCCAAATTAATAAGGGGACATATTTTGGAGTCGAGTTAAAGTTAGTGATTTTTTACGAGACAAAAATTAATTTTGGCCAGAATCGTTATCAGTTGATAATTTTTTGAGGGAATAAACCTTGGTTTTTTTGGGTGTGCATTATATATAATGGATGTGAAAAGATGAGTGGGTATTTTCTGAAAAATAAAATGAAAATAAAATAAAAAAATTCCAACTCCGCAAAACTAGAAAGCAAATTAAGACGTAGTGGTTTTTTCTACGAGTTACATTTTCTTCTATTCATTCATAAATTGAAATTTCGTCGAGTCGCGGCACGATGACAATTCGCAAGATTATCTTTTTTATAGTATGGAGAATTTTATAATTGGATAAAGGCACAAATTAATACTTCTAGAATTTTTTCAATTTATTCAATCTAATCCGAGATCGAGAGAAAACTTTTTTTTATCCAATGTGATTTTGAATCATAACGTCTGTTAGTCGCAAATTCTTACCTTTGTAAACATTGTCCCCACCTTCGTGGCGCACGGGGGGAGAGAGAGAGAGTGTGTGTGTGTCCAAAGGTCGGCGAGGATCGTTGGACACCGACCAGACCCTTACCGGTGGTTGGTTGGAAAACAACGCGTCGCGTAGCCTTTGCCTTCCCTTTCCGTCCTCCCATCTCCTCTATCCCTCTCGGAATTTAATTTATTACTACTTTTTTTCCCCCTCCTCAGGTTCTCAAGCCGATTATTTCCTTTACGTCCGCATCAACAACGAGTTAAAACGAGCACGCTGACGTCGCGTTTGTTAGACATACTTGTATAGCCTTGTAGTCTTATAGCTTTCTCTTACATTCCTTCTTTCTCTTTAGTCCCACATAGGAAGAGCACTAAGCTCTTTACCTCTTCTAAGCCTATATAAGGGCTTCTCATGTACATTGTTTGACACACCATTATTAGAGAACAATACCATTCTCTCTTAATCATTCTTTCTTATCATGGTATCAGAGCCAAGATCATTGTCTTGAAAAGTATGCTCTGCGGTTGCCACAAATTGGATCTTCCGCATCAGAAATTAAGATAATGAGCTCATTATTTTTAAAAGTATGCTCTGCGGTTGCCATAAATTGGATCTTCCGCATCAGAAATTAAGATAATGAGTTTTGGGCTATTGAGCCGTCACCCAGCTTTGCTAGCGTCTCTAATTTGTGTCTCTCGATCCTTTTGATCAGCTTTCCCACCTCAACCCACTTTTCTAGCTTCGCTAGTGATTTTTCTGTTGTCATGGGCGATTCTAGTGACCGCATAGATGTCAAGCTTGATGGTTCAAACTATTCACTTTGGAAACCATCGGCAATGGCGGCTCTTGTTTACCGCGATTTATTTGAGCATGTTGAAGGTTTCCGTCTATGTCCTGATGCTCTTAAGGAAAGTGCCTCATCTGAGGCGGTTGTAAAGCGTACCGCTGAAATTCGAGCATGAACAGTTGCTGATCGGAAGGCATGGGCTATTCTTTTTGGCTCTATTGATCCTGCTCTTCGCCCACAATTTTCTCATATTATTGGAGCAAAATGTTTGTGGGATCAGCTCGCCGAGATGTTTACTCAGACCGGGGACATTCGGGTTTATCAGTTGGAGCAAGAAATTTACTGTGCTACGCAAGGGTCTCGCTCTATTCGAGACTTTTACAATTATATGCATTCCCTTTGGAGTCAATTAGATATTCTTGCTCCTGTTCTTTGCTCGACATGCTTGAACTGTACTAGGTGTCCATCTACTCGGCTTCAAACTCAAGATAGACACCGTCTACATACTTTCCTTATGAAGCTTGGCTCTCCTTATGAAGGTGTTCGCAACCAGCTTCTCCATCGCTCTCCTAGACCGTCCCTCCTTGACGCTATCAAAGAATTGCAGTCTGAGGAAACTCGTCTGGGTCTCCTTTCCTCCTCTGTAGTTGCTGATTCCGCTGCTGTTTTAGCTGCTCCACCACGTGCTCCGCCTGCTGTTTTGGCTGCTTCACCACGACCTCCCTCTGCACGTGACTCTCGCCGCCTTTTATGTACTTATTGTCACCGTCTTGGACATGAGGAGCCACACTGTTGGCAAAAGAAGAAGGAAGCTTCACGCCCTTCAGCAACACCGCGTTCTATTCAGTATTCTGTGACATCTCCACACTCTCGACCTATTACTCTGGTTTCTTCTTCTACGGATAATCGGATTGCTGCCCTTGAAGCACAGCTTGCTCGATTGAACCCTTCTTTGCTTGGGTCTTTTCCCGATTCCAGCACTCCTACAACTTCTTCATCTACAGGAAACACTACTGCAGCCACTCCATCTTCAGGTGACACTTCTATTACCTGGATACTTGACTCAGGAGCTGCTAGACATATGTCTAGTTCCGCTGCTTGTCTCACTCAGCTCTCTGAGCTCAAGCATCCAGCACATTTCTTTACTGCTGATGGCTCTCCTCTCCTAGCTACCCGGCGAGGTACTCTCACCATCTCTCAAGATTTCAATGTCCCTAACGTGTTACATGTTCCATCTCTAGCTCTCAATTTATTATCCGTTGGACAACTTACTGATGCTGGATGTACTGTAAGCTTTACAAATAGCTCTTGCTTTGTGCAGGATCGTTTGAGTGGTCGGATGATTGGGAGAGGTAGTAGACGGGACGGACTCTATATTATGCAGCATCTCCACCTTCCAACTTCTTCTCTTCCTTCTCCTGTGTTGGCTACCATTGATCTTGCCCGATGGCATCAACGTCTCGGACATATTCCTTCTTCTCGTCTCACCGTCCTTCATCAACGAGGTGCTTTAGGTCCTGTTTCTTATGGTAATCTTCCTCCATGTTCTGTATGTCCCTTGGCCAAACAATCTGCTAAGCCTTTTCCTATTAGTAACTCTAGATCTAGTGCAATTTTCGATCTTATTCATTCTGATGTATGGGGTCCTGCCCCACTTTGTTCAAAGAGTGGTTTCAAATATTATGTCTCTTTTATTGATGATTACTCTCGTTACACATGGGTCTATCTTATGCGTCAACGCAGTGATTTCTTTTCCATCTATCAGTCTTTTACTACCATGATTTCCACCCAATTTAATACAAAAATCAAAGTTTTTCGTTCAGACTCGGGAGGAGAATATCTTTCTACTGTTTTTCGTTCCCTCTTGGCCAGCGATGGTACACTTCCTCAACTATCTTGTCCTGGGATTCCAGCTCAGAATGGGGTTGCTGAACGCAAGCACCGTCATATTTTAGATACCACTCGCGCTCTCTTACTTGGGACATCTGTTCCTACTGAGTTCTGGGCTGAGGCACTTCTCACAGCTGTTCATCTAATTAACCGCCTACCCTCGTCTGTTCTTCATCAATACACCCATTTCCAGCGTCTCTATTCTCGATCTCCCAGCTATAATCATCTTCGAGTTTTTGGGTGTACTTGTTTTGTCATTCTTCCACCCACCGAACGTACGAAGCTCACCGCTCGCTCCATCTCGTGTGCATTCTTGGGTTACAGCACCGAGCACAAGGGTTATCGCTGTTATGACCCAAATGCGCGACGTATACGTATTTCTCGCAATGTTACCTTTCATGAACACGTTCCCTTCTTCCCTACAAATGTAACACCTCCTGTCTCGACCCATGTTCCATTTATGGATTTCCCTGTTGATCCTTTTCCTGATCCTCCTTATTCTGCTTTCACCTCGGAACCAGATATATCACCACCGTCCCCATCTTCTCCTACCCGTTCTGCTGTACCTCCTACTCTACCTGCCCTCGACGATTCTGCAGTTCTAGAGCCACGCCGTAATCCTCCTCGGGATCGACGTCCGCCTACTCGGTATGTTGCTTCTACTTCTTATTCTACTGAGTTTAGCTCTTTTTTGGCTGCTGTTCATGCTGTACAAGAACCCACTAGTTATCGTGAGGCAGTTCAGCATACTGAGTGGCGTCAAGCTATGTCTGAGGAGCTCAGGGCATTGGAAAGTACTGGTACTTGGGAGCTTGTGTCTCTCCCTCCAGGCCGCTCCTTGGTATCATGCCGATGGATATATAAGATTAAAACCCGTTCTGATGGCAGTATTGAACGTTACAAAGCACGTCTGGTTGCTAGAGGTTTCTCGCAGGAGTATGGCATTGATTATGAGGAGACGTTTGCTCCCGTAGTAAAGATGACATCTGTCCGAGCTTTACTAGCTATTGCTTCAATTCGTAATTGGCCCCTCTTTCAGCTTGATGTCAAGAATGCTTTTCTTCATGGGGATCTTCAAGAGGATATCTTCATGCAACCTCCACCTGGTCTTGGTCATATTTCTGGATAGGTTTGCCGCTTGCGACGGGCTATTTATGGTCTTAAACAGGCTCCTCGTGCTTGGTTTGAGAAGTTCAGTGATGCTATTCAATCTGCTGGTTTTACTCAAAGCGAGGCTGATCATGCTATGTTTGTTCATACCTCTTCTGCTGGTTGCACTATTCTTCTTCTTTACGTTGATGATATGGTTATCACTGGAGATGATCGCGACCATATTGAACATACCAAGCGGCACCTTCAGCAACATTTTGCCATGAAGGATCTTGGACCACTGCGCTACTTTCTTGGGCTTGAAATTGCTCGCAGTTCACGTGGTATCCTTATTTCTCAACAAAAATATACTGCTGATATTCTCTCTAGGGCTGCTCTCTCGGATGAACGCACTGCTGCTACTCCTATTGAGCTGAATCAGAAGCTCTGCTCGGATGACGGGGAGCCTCTTTCTGATGTGACCCGCTATCGAACTTTGGTTGGCAGCCTTGTATATCTTACTATCTCCCGACCCGACATTGCTTATGCTGTTCATGTTGTCAGTCAGTTTGTTGCTGCTCCTCGCACAGTTCATTATGCTGCTGTTCTGAGGATCTTGCGATATCTCCGAGGCACTTTATCGCGTTCCTTATTTCTGCCATCTTCTTCTGCTCTCAAGTTGCGTGCCTATTCTGATGCTGATTGGGCTTCCAATGTGTCTGATCGCAAATCTATCACTGGCTATTGCATTTTTCTTGGCGATTCTCTTATTTCCTGGCGTGCCAAGAAACAACAAATTGTCTCACGCTCCTCTACAGAGTCCGAGTATCGTGCTATGGCTGACACTACCGTTGAGATTGTTTGGCTTCGCCGCTTACTTGCTGACATGGGTGTTTCACTTCCGGATCCCACTCCTCTACACTGTGACAACAAGAGTGCCATCCATATTGGTGCAAATCCAGTCTTTCATGAGCGTACAAAACATATTGAGATCGATTGTCATCTGACTCGTCATCATCTTCAAGCTCGCACTATTTCTCTTCCTTTTGTTGGAACTGAGAATCAACTTGCAGATTGTTTTACGAAGGCTCTTACATCACAACGCTTTAAATTTCTTCTTTCCAAACTCTCGTTGTTTGATCCACCTTGAGTTTGAGGGGGGGTGTTAGACATACTTGTATAGCCTTGTAGTCTTATAGCTTTCTCTTACATTCCTTCTTTCTCTTTAGTCCCACATAGGAAGAGCACTAAGCTCTTTACCTCTTCTAAGCCTATATAAGGGCTTCTCATGTACATTGTTTGACACACCATTATTAGAGAACAATACCATTCTCTCTTAATCATTCTTTCTTATCAGCGTTAACATGATCCGTCGCATCAAATGCCTTTGTTCTTATATCGAAAACCTAAATGATAATGATAATAATAATAATAATAATAATAATAATAATAATAATAATAATAAGGACTGGGTCGGGGACCAGACCCAGACGGATTTTGAAAAAAAAAAAAGGAAAATCCGGGGACCGATAAGAACAAATAAAAATAATAAGTTTTTGCTCGTCTAGTGTTCTAAAAAGATTCAAAGTCAAGGAAACCTCAAATGATCAATCGATCTTCATCGGCGGTTGTAGGACGGGTATGAAATAATACAACACCTAACCGTCGCGAAAGAAAGGGACCCTGCTTCGTTGTATGCGTTCTAGGACTAAATAGAACGCGTAGGGGCACGTTTTGAGGCTGGGGCCAATGTTTTTTTTTCCCAACATCATTATGCGCGGTCGAGTTATGACATCTTATACCCAAGGAAGGACCCAAAAAAAAAAAAAAAAAGATTAAGACATCAGGAGCCACCCAAAAAAAAAAAAAAAAAAAAAATAATAAAAAAAATTAATGTCCTAAAATCGAAAAGGAGGAGCTGAAGTTTCGCCATCCTAGCACACACAGATGCGCCGAACTGGGGGGAAAGTTTCCGATATATAGGTCTCGAGGTTGGAACCGTTTTCTCTAAAGACTTTCTGCACCCGTGACGGGCCACTTCCGGTGCCCCGACCTCGCCCCACGTCATGAGGGGATTCGGGGCGAAAATGTCGAAAGACATGTTTCGGATCGGACTGTGTATAATTGCCGAACGTACATATCATATGCCGGCGGTTTAGCAAAATCGGAGTTCTAGGCGCCGACATGGCATGTGGCTTTATCTATATTGGCAACTCAACTCATTCCATCAGTAGACGACGAGAGTTTCCTCAAAGCAAGGGGCGTCGATCAGATCACCTTTTTTTTTTTTTTTGTAATCGAGATTTCCCACGTGCAATGGATTATTCCTCGAAATAGTGAAGGTATGAGCGGCAATACCACCGGTTAAATCCCTCAATATGCGGCCGGGAGATTCAAACATGGGACCTCATCAATTTAATTGTCTAAGATCAAAGATCTTACTAACTCAACCAACGCCCCATTGGCGATCAGATCCCTTTTGTTCGACTCTGGCTAAAAGCAAAAAGCACGTAAAAGGGAAAACACAGCATAGGAGGCGAGTCACTGATGAGTAGGAGCTCGCTCGATTAGAAATCGCCTTAAGTATCCGAAATCAATCGACTCTGTGCATCGCCGGAACTCGAGCATTCGGAATTTCCTTTTATATGATTTCTTTTTTTCTTTTTTCTTTTTTCTTTTCTTTGGGGCGGGGGGAATGTCGATTTTATGAGATGTTGGCTTTTTGGCTCGACAACAAGAACAAACTTTTACCTCGTCTCGACTCTTAAGTCATGAAAGAAACATGTTGGTCGCGCCATCTCCACCCCGAGGCTGTCGCCAAAAGAAAAAGAGCATTGCACGGACGATCCCCTTCCCCTTGTTTTGTCCCTCTTGAACGAGGAGAGAGCCAGAGGAGAGGAGAGGGGTGGTGCCACTTGGGCCCGCAGCGCACGTTAGCCAGCGTCCCTCGTCCCCCCGCCTTCATTCATTTTTCCATCCTCCCTCCTCTCTCTCTCTCTCTCTCTCTCTCTCTCTCTCTCTCTCCCCGCAACAACTCACAGGCGCTTCGAGCTCGCTTAGCTGCATTAACTCTCTCTCTCTCTCTCTCTCTCTCAACTCGCAACCACAGAGCCATTTATTGGAGCTCCCTCTCGGAATTCTCTCCTTCAACATCTCATCGCTCCGGGAATTATCGCCCCACCGACGCCTCCTCGACGCCTCCTCCGCCATAACCGACACCGCTGCAGCGCGGGCGCCCTCCCTGCGACGGCTCTCCGTCCTCTCTCCTTCGCTCCGTCGCATGCCACTCACGTGATCTCCCCCCCCCCCCCCCCCCTCGCCCTCCGACCCCCATTCCCATTGCTGTCGTCCTCCTTGTATGTTGATATCTATCTCCTTCTCTCTAGCGCATAACTCACTTCCTCTCCCTCTGAAAAATGTCCAACGCACCGCCGTTTTTCCTCGGGGCGGATATGCACTCGCCTTCGCCGCCGTCTCCTTCTTCCCTGGCCAACCTGAGCCCTAGCATCATCATCACGGTCATGGTCCTCTCCGTCACCATCATCGTCACCACCTGCGTCTGCATCCTCTTCCGTCACTCACAACACCTCCCCCTCCCTCGCTGCCTCCTCCACCGCCACCTCTCCACCTCCTCCTCCTCCTCCTCCTCGACTAGTCTCCCCGCCTCCGCTCCTCCTCCTCCTCCTCCTCATCCGGACGCCGCCCATGGCGACTCCTTCATCGACTCGCTCCCTCTCTTCTCCTTCTCCTCGGTGACGCGCCGCTCCTCCGCGGCCGCTGACGGCGACTGCGCTGTCTGCCTCTGCAAGTTCAAGCAGCACGACCTGCTCCGGTTGCTTCCGCTGTGCTGCCACGCCTTCCACGCGGAGTGCATCGACACGTGGCTCCAGACGAACCGCACGTGCCCGCTCTGCCGATCCAACGTCCACGCCTGCGATGCCGACATCGAGGCCCTGCTCCAAGCGTCGGCGAGGATCAACGCCGGCGACGGCGGAGAAGCAGGGAGCTTCAGGCTCGAGATCGGCTCCGTGAGCCGGCGCCGATCCTCCGTCGACGGAGGCGGAGTCGAGGCGCGGCGGTCCTACTCCATGGGCTCCTTCGACTACGTCGTGGAAACGGACTCAGAGGTCGCGGTCGCCGGCGATCGGCGGCACCGGAGGAGCTTCTCGGACAAGGAGGACGTCGCGGCTCAGCCGGCGGTGGAGGTGGACGCGAGCCTCGCCGCGGACGTCGCCGCAGGGAGGAGCTGGCTCGGAGAGTACATGGATCGGCTGTCGGCGACGCTCTCTTCGCGGACCGCATCCTTCCGGAGCTCGAGGAGATTCTTCACGGGCAGCAGCCGCCGGAGCGAGGTCCCCGCCGTCGACGAGTGGGACTTGGAGGCGAGCCGTGTGGGCGAAGAAATCAGCGAGCTCTTCCGATGGGTCTCGGGGGTATAAACGGTAAGACGGGGACTAACACAAACAACCGCACTTGCTAGCTACGCCCCACTCGCTTTTTGCTGACGTCACTCCCATTCACTAGGAGCGCATGTAGCAAAATTGGGAGCGGCGATAGCAGAAAAGAGAGCCAGGCAGGGCTCGAGACTCACCAGCTCCGCCCCTTTCGCCGGGGGACCAATTAATTCTTTTTTTTTAAAATATTTTTTCTTGTCAATATTCACTATCCCTTTTTATCCCTCTATAAAATTTCCTACGAAGGGTCAAGATCCACTTTCTTTCTGTAGAGTTTGGACGGCTGAGATCAGATGTGGAAGATATGACGTGGCACTATTTACTGTAGCTGGAATTTTGCTAGAATCACCTTGGGTTTGGTCAGGTCAAGTGATGTAAAATGAAGGACGACAGCGGTGATCATTAATGGATAATGTGTGTGGGCATCGGATAGGCCACCAACCATTTAAAAACCCAAGGGTGCAAAATTTATGGTGATATTAAAAACCGTGCGACCCAAATTTAATTCCGCAATTAAGATTCTGTCCGGTTTCTTTAACATTTTTTTTTTTGCAATTAGGTCCCTGCCCTCTATGTTATCTTCTATTTTCGGGCGAATCTGGCGACTATAGAAGTAGTTTGAATCGGAATCGGAATTGGAATTGGAATTGGAATTGATTGCTAGATGCGGTCATGGTAAGAGAGAGAGATATATATATATATATATATATATATATATAGAGAGAGAGAGAGAGAGAGAGATGGGTTGTTTAATTAGGTTTTTTGCTCGATTTGTTCAACAAAACAAAACCGAATTGGCACGAATTTAGGTCACCATTCTGCTTCGACGGTGATCAGGGACACCTGTACTCACTTGCTCAAGGCTTGTTAGATATGATTCTATCTACTGAATTTAAACTGCTGCAAACAAAAAGGGCAAACGGAAGTCTAAATTTAAAAAAAAAAAAAAAAATCTCTTATACGTGTGACGCGAAACAGCGGCTCAAAACACGGCCCGGAACATTGCGGGTCGATCGGTTCTTACGTGCAAATTGTCTTGTCGTGCCGTGTCGTCTCGTCTTTTGCGGGTTCAGTCTATACTTGGATTGAAGGGGAGGAGGAAGTTATGCTGGGGAAGACGCCTTCTTGCGCAAGTCTTTTTAAATCTTGTGCGGTTTTCCAATCATACGATCGAACTCCGAGCGAGTCACGGGATTCATCCCCCCCCCCCGTGAATTGTCTGCTTCGGATCCTCCTCTGTTGTCCGCTTTTTAAAGGTTCCGACCAACAAAAGAAGAAGAAGAAGAAAAATAATAATAACCGAAAGAAGGAAACAAGGAAAGAAAGAGAGGGAAAAACGCGCGAGCCTGCGTGTGATGCCTCTCGACGAGATCTCGTCATGCTATTGGTTCCGAGTTTGAACCCAAGGTCGACGGGTAGTCCAAAAAAATAGGCTGTCCGAACGTGCGGATGAAACAGTTCAATTAGTCGCGGACCCAGGGATTGGAAAAGTCCTCGTTTTATCTCGATTCGGAGTGCCTCGGTGCAACCGGCCGATGTCTTCCCGGTTCACTGGTTTCACCGGTCGGTCGAATCACGTTACGGTCCTTGGTTCTTAGCACAGGAATTGGAACGCCGGCGCGGGTCCCTCCATCTTTTTTGCTCAGGGATTTCACGTATTGTGCTCGGGTTTTGGCTGGTGTGCCGATATCTTTTTCGGTACGCCGGGTTCAACCCGAGAATGCGCATGGAGGACCCGAGGTTTCGCAGGCTTCCTTCCTTTGTGAAGACACAGCTTTCGTTCTCGACTCCGAGTTCCTCTGAAACAGGTAGGACGAAAATGAAGCCTTTATGATTAGACAAGAAGTCTCGAACCCTGAATTAAACAGTGGCTCAATCATCTGCTAGCTGCAAATTCTCAAGGACAAGATCTGGAGTCTGTCGCTTGACCCTTTCTCTGTACATCTCAACATCAAGCAACATTGAAGCGCAAAATCTATTTACTCCCTTTGATAACAAAATTCGTGCATTCTCTTCTCGAGCGTTCCGCATTGCTGTCTGTAAGTAGAGAATACGAGGCATTAGCATTACAAATGCAACAAAAGAATGCACAAACAGTAGAGCGTCGTCGCTAGAGTGTTCGTCAGCATTGCGGTTCTCTTCGGACAGCTGCTGCAAGGATTGCTACTCCCGCTGAAGCAACCCTTCTTTTGTTTGATCCCGACACCTTGATCTTCGAGAACAAACGTGGAATTCGCACGGTCACCGCTGAACAAGACACACCAGAAGTAGGGGCCCTTGTGAGCCCCGACTAAGCCGACTCCGACCTCTGTGTGCGACTTATTTCTCAGGAGAGAGAGGCTCGTCTTGTCTTTCACAAGAACCTGTGAGAAGGCTAACGACGGCTCGAGGTACTTGGAATGGCAGCCCATGATTTCGCCGGTTATGGTGCCGAAAGTCGGTAGCTCGACGCCGCAATTGGGAGCAAAAATCTCGGTGAAGTCGTCTTCCGGTACTTTGCAGTGTGGAATGTTGTTGGTGCAGTTTCCCTTGCATAGCTCGATGTATTGCAAGGCCATGCACCCTATACCCGGGCTGTCATTCAGCGCTGGAAGCTTGACTGCTGTCCTGTTCTTGTTGATCATGTCCACAAGATCATTCGCTGGGTTTCCTGCAGGATCTCCACCATTAGAAAACTGAGGAAGATGTACGCAAATGCCCTAACAGCACAAGCTCAATAATATAAAGTTCGTTGTCTATCTTCCAGTGCAGTCGTTCATTTTGCTAGAGCAAAATATGGACTTTCGGTATCGTCTGCACAATCACCCAACTTCAGACCTTATGTAGCTTTTGTTTTTTGTTCGGTGAAATCCTGAACAAAATCAAGACATTGAATTGCTCTGTCCCTTGTTTATACTTCTTTTAGTACACGACATCGTCTGATTCGATCAATAGGAGAAGAGATGCTTTCAAATTGGATCATGCATTTAGACTGATGCAGGAATATAAAATGCTGTTTTTACTGTTCTCAAAGCTAGACAGGTTAGAGATGAGCAATTTTGGCCATCCCTCAAGTTAATTCTATCTAATCTGAGAACGAGGATACGATCTAATCTAACTACGTCCATCTGAAAAACTATAGGTGCAGTTTTAGTAATCCTCTGGCCAGCCATCAAAGATTTATCCTGTCCTCAAACCCCACTCCTCGTTCAGGTACTTATGCCCTGACCTACTCGCCATGCTCATAAACCTCGGCAGCTTCCTGTCAAATATCAGATTCCTCTACTTAATTCTTTTCCAAACGTTGAATGTCGCAAAAATAACAGAAAGCAAATTGCAAGTTGTTTCAACGTCCAAGTGCTTAGGGAAGGAAAAGATGCAGGAAGTTTCACTTTTTGAAAATGGAGGCAAGCCTCAAGAGCCGCCTGTGGACAACAACCAAAATCCTTGTCGACCTGAGTAGCCTAACATTTGAGGATCATGTTCTCTTATCTTAAAAAAGAGGAGACGAACAATTAATTGACATGCTAAATAATCACGGCTTGTTTGCTTTTGGGATGAATAGAGATCATATGACCCCTAAAGCTACTTTCGACTGATCTCGGAAGCTGCACCTGATGCAGCTTGGGATATAGATCAGATACAGAGTAATGAAGTAGCTTGTCCATCCATGGTGGTGAACAACATAGGTCATTATTTATGAGAATGAATCCCTCCACCAGTGAAGAAAAGAAGTGTTGACAATATAAGCTAATTAAAACAACTCCGACTCTTCAGACATGGTGCATTCATCTACACAACACTAAAACGCCAAGGACACTTGACTCGATTATGTTCACTCTCCCCCCTTCATGCTGCATTTCTTTACACCGGTTTCCATAAGATTTAACTTATTGAAAGGTCAGTTGCAGTCCTAGAAAAGGCCCTGACTTGCAGCCAGCAACTCCCAAAAGCGAAGCTGCTCTCCGCTGCCGCCGACAATAGTTAAAAGACAGTGCACGCAGAAGGCTACTTGTCAAAGCATCCTGACTGTCGATTTTCGATTGTAAGTTTTTCCATTTTTCCCACGACAAAGAACGCATGCTAGTGCCGTATCTCCTCAGATGGCGAAACCAAGAAATCAAAAATTTCCAATAGCAAATAACAAAACAGGTCCACACTTTTTCATTGGAAAAACCAATTACTTTAGTTTGGCCGCCAAGATACCACACTATCAGGATACTACCCTTTTACTTCCTCCCATGAACGAGTTCCGTTGCCAACCCCGATTACACCGAAGTATGACTGAGCGTTAGTTTATTAAATGCACTTTTATTCCCCATTCCGCTGAACTGCGCACAATCTAGTCAAATCCTCTTCACAATCACGCCAGTACAAAGCAACGGAGGCAATTCATTGGAGCATCAAACCCAATTGGCTGATACGCAAAGTCGGGAGAGAAACGCCACGGCAGAATCCATTAAACGTGCGAAAGTGAAAACAAGGGGGGAAGCTCACCGTGATTCTTGGAGCAGACCAGAGCCGCCGTGAGCAGCGAATGACAAAGCACAGCCCACACGCCCGCCCCGCTACTCGGCTTCGTCGCCATCTTCCGCCCCCCCAAAAAAACTCGTCCGATCAACAGGGGAACACAAAACGGCTCCTTTAACTCGAGAAAAAGGGTGGGAGTGAAGTGGAGATGATGCAGGGAGGAGAAAAAGGCGACGAAAGAGGAAACCCTAGAGCTTGAGAGAGAAAATGCAAAAGTGGGTTCGATCCCAACTCATGTTCTTTATCGCGGTGTGAAGGAAACAGAGCGAAAGGCGAGGAATTGATTAGGGTTTGTTTACGTTGTTGGATTGCATTACAGGACATGATTGAGTTTCTTTGGTTGCAGAGATCCAGAAAGTGGAGGGGAAGGTGGTCCCTACTAGCCGTTAAAGAGAGGGGAAGGAAGAAAGTGTGGGACGCTTTTCCGACCTCTTTTTTTTGTCCCGAAAGGAAAAGGGCGAAAATGGAGCGAATTCCGAGGTTTGAAAAATTGCCGCGTGGGGCCCACGACAAGGCCCCGCCCGACATTCATTTGACTGCCCGAATAATCCAATGTCGCGGGGCGATGCCATGTTCTCGTCGGCAAATATTTTGAAAAGGCTAAAATGATGCTCGGATTTTGAAGGGTTTTTTTCCAAAATAATTCAAAAAAATAAAATATTTATCAAATTAGGTAAAAAAAAAAATTATCGATTTGGGTCTCGCGCGACATGCCGCGCGGCAATCAATATGTCGCGCAAAGCTTGCACGACGATCAAATGGTTGTACAAGCACTTGTGTGCCACTATAGCACTCAATGCCTCCTGAGCTGCACAAGGCATGACATATTCTTTTTTTTTATGTTTTTCAATTATTTTATATTTATAAAATTACACGTTTAATAAAATAAATCAAAATAAATGTAAAATAATTATTTTATAATTTTTGGGCCTCTCGATGGTCCCCTTTTTTGGAAAAAAAAAATTGTATAGCGAAAGTGAAGTTTCATGAATTAGAATGAATAATTCGTGTGGATAGCTCATGGGGATATGCAGTCCATTCCGTAAGCCGCAATCAATAAGTCGACGACGTGATGAAAAAAATATAGTAAAAATCGAGAGTCTAACATGACTCCAAAGTTTTGAACAACCAACGAAAAATATTGTGATTAATCAATCATTCGGTATGGACGATTCACTTTCCCAATGGCCAATCCTTTTCGAAGTTCATGAACAACACCCTTCATTGAGTATGGAGATATTTGCTCTTCTCTAAGCATTTTCTACAAGGCATGCTACGCTTGTCAATTATATATTTTATATATACAATAAATTAAGAACTTTGTAGAAAGAGAGGGGAACAAAAACTCGAATTAATTAAGAATAAAAAGGTGGAGTATTCTAAAGAAAAAACTAAGTTTAGAATATATAGCATGATCCCAGTAGGTCTCTAATTTTTTATTTCTCATATGCACATAATGCTAATTATCCAATGATTAGACGTATGGCTTAACAATTTTTTAGCAATTACACTATGGTAGGTCAAATAAAAACTATAGTAAGTCTTTTCATAATATATATACAAAAGAAAAGTTATTATCTTAAAACAAAGTGATTATATTATTGTTGTCTCGATATAAAACAATAGCTAGTGTAGTAAATTAAACAGCCTTCTTGACTCTTGACACTCCACTTTCGTACGGCGAAAGTGAATCGTCATTATCGGACGATTGATTCATCACAACATTTGTCGTTGATTGTTCAAACTTTGAAATCATGTTCGACTCTCGACTTTTACTATACTTTTTCATCACGCCGTCGACTTGTTGGATGCGGCTCGCGGCATGGACTGCGTATCCCCATAAGCTATCCGCACGAATTATTCATTCTAATTCACGAAACTTCACTTTCGCCGTATGAATTTTTTTTTTTAAAAAAAAGGGGACCATCTAGAGTCCCAAAAAAATTATAAAATAATTATTTTACATCTGCTTTGATTTCTTTTATTGAACGTGCAATTTTATAAAATATAAAACAATTGAAAAAAAAAACCGAACATTGAGTGCACTTGCGCGGATGCACAAGGCATTGATTGCATTTGCGCGCTACTACAAGTGGCGCGCAAGTGCTTGAGCTGCCGTTTGATTGTCACGCAACCTTTTGCACCTAAATCAGTAATTTTTTTTTACCTAATTTGGTAAATATTTTATTTTTTTGAATTATTTTGGGAAACAAAAAACCCGATTTTGAACTTCCTTCTACTATATTTCAAAGTTGATTTCCAAGCTCGTCCTTGAAATTTTTAATTTATTCAATGTGATCCTGAATTTTTTATATATGTTAAATTTAGTCGCTAAACTGTATGAAAATATTAAAAAAATTATTTCCCCTAAACTTGAATTAGTGTAAGGAACAGTTCAAAGACAAAATTAGACATATACCGAAAGTTTGGGCATCACACTGATTAAATTTAAAGTTCAAATGACACATCGCACATTGGGCAGTTTTTAATCCTTTTTTTGAAAATTGAATATCTTCTTATTAAGAGTATCAAATAAGCGATTCGAATGGTCGTTATCATAAACACTTTTGCCACTATGTCGTGCACAGTCAATGTTTTGAGAATGGAATATTGTCTTATCAACATGTTGAATAAGTGTCTCGAATACTTCTTATCAAAAACATTTCTGTATCGCAGTGTCCTATGTGAACTACCAGCTATATTTGGCCCCCAAAAACAAAAGGACTACCAGCTATTTGAATTGTTGAGGTGGCATTTTGAACGTGGACGAATAGCCGATGTAGCTTGCCCAGCATTTAGGGGTGAATGAAAATCATTCTGTTTTAGTAATAGATTTCTGGCTAGAAATAGTTTTTTTTTCTATTTTTTGTTTCTGAATGAGTTTTTGAGTAAAAAAAAAATGTGTTTAATAACGACATAAAATCTATGATCCTGGAATAGAAATTTGGCCGGTGGATGGTAGCGGCAAGCGGAGGTCAGCGGGTGGCGGTGGATGCTGGGGGTGAATGGCGGCGGAGGTCACCGACGGCGGGCGGGTGGCGGCGAAGATCGCCGACAGTAGGTGGCCGCAGAGGTCGCCAACGGTGGGTGGCGGCAGCGGCTGAGGGCGAGTGGTGGCAGAGGTCGCCGGCAGCCGGTGGTGAAGGGGGGGGGCAAATTTTTGTTTCTGTTTCTCTGAGAAGTAAAGAAAAATTATTTCTCATTTTTCCTTCGAATCTATTTCTGATTCAGAAATAGAAAAATAGAATTATGTTACCAAATGAATTTCTGTTCCAAACCTATTCCAGAAATAGGTTTGGAACAAAAACAAAGAAAGTGAATGGATTTGATGCACCCTTAGTGTTGTATCTACCGTCATCGACAGAGTTATTTCATTTCTGGAGTACCAGACGATTTCGTCGTGAAAACTCGATTTTTCGTCGTGGATAAATGAAATCACAAATTATAGCCGTGGGCTTTTCATGCTGTCAATATCCACTGTTTTGGGAATGATTTGTTTGGTTTTGCTTGGGAACTAGGATTAGTGGGAATACTGGAAATTTGGGTATAACGTAATGAGAATTCTAAAATCTTTGTACGGAAATGAGGGAAAAGCTAAAAATTACTGGAAACTCATGTCGCACGAGCAAAAGTTGTGCGTGTTCGCGGGTGTAGAACTCGATTTAATACAACGAGAATCAATATGGTGTTGGCGAATTGAATGGACACGACAATCTACACATTCATCAAGGATGATATGCTTATTTGAAAACACGACAATCTACACATTCATACTCGCATCAGTAGAACTAGAATCTCGCTGCTCTTCCCGTCTTGTTGAGCTTCCATTTGGATGGGACACTTGAAGCAATCATCAAGGGTCGTTTCGGTTTGGTACTTCATATGTCCGATTTAGGTTTAGATTCCTTCCAACAAAATTCCATTCTTTGATATAATGAATGTCGCAAGTTGCTGGCCTCAATCATCTATAACCGGTGTATTGACGAAAGCCGAACGGCCATCGAATGCCCTCGAATTGTATCTCTCTCTTTCTCTCTCTCAAGCTTAAGGGAAAAAACATAAAAAGAAGAAACTCAGCTACATAATAAGAACATATATCTACAACAAGGTCGAAAAACTAGCCAAACGGGTCATATTACAAAAAGACTAGCAAACTTCGGTGTGACTTGTCCAAGTGGAAAGGTAAAAAGTAGTCCATGGCTCATCGTTCCCCACCCCTATCGCCTAACTGTGTTCCTCTTGCATTTCGTAAAACAATTCCACCAACATGAAAGTGATGACTTTTTGTCCAACCGGAGGTGATGGCATACCTGTCGAGTCTCCCTTTGGTGCTTGAGAGTAAGATGAAGACGAAACTCTAATGCTGACTGTCAAACAGAAGTTGAATTGAGTACCATAATGCATCCTTTATTTTTAAACCGGAAACTCCTCGAGATGGTTTCTTCACCCCAAGGAGAAAAAAAAAAAGTGCTCACCCAACGAGCAGTGAGTCATCCTAAGCTTTTAAACACAAAGGAGTGAATATTTCAATAGAAATCAACATGTTGATACACTATTGTTGTAATAGCGGATGCAGAAGGCTCGAGTTTTGACATGGCTCATCTCGTCAGACATGATGGGCTGCTTCAAAACTCTAACCTTAAGCAGCATCATACACGAGATTCCCGAGTCACCTTTACCACATCCATTAAAGTGGCTTAAGACAGTTGCTCCTTACAACTTCACAAGCACACAACCCACATTATGAAAGGGCATGACAATGCAGCGCTCAGGCAAAATATAAAACGAAAGCACAATAAACACATTTATGAACGAAAAAAGATCTGAAACAATAAGACACATGCAAAGCCATTTTGATGTCATCCTTTTAGCTTCCTATCCCTCAATTCTGCTCAATTAGTTCTGCAGCCAGCTCAAGGATCCAAGAATCGACGCAGAAACGATAACGCAGTGGAAAATGGGCTCTGCATTAGGTTGCATTAACCACACCAATCCAGCAGTTACACTCAACTGATGGGAGAGCTATGCAAATAAAGAAAAAAGATCTAACATTTGCTTTTATCATGGAAAGACATTCACATGCAATTAGTTAAAAGGAAAGTATAAGGTAATCTAAAATTGCAAGTGCAGAAATATGATTAAGTTATTCATCATCATCAATTTCCACTGAAAGATTGATAGTTTGCACAAAGGCAACAAGAGGATTTTTAGTTCCTTGGTGGCTAATCTTTTATCACAAAAGTTGATATTATTTTCCATCCTGTACTTCGCCCTCAAAAACAAAGCAAGCAAAGAGGAAGCTGAGCAGCTCATTGTCTACACGATACAGGATAGTAAGATGCATCAGCCCGAATTAACTAGCCATAGGATGATTGTAGATGTACTCAATAGCAAGACGACAGGAGTCAATTTTATCAGCTTCCAAATCTGGGATTTCGAGCTTAAATTCTTCTTCCAGTGCCATTACAATCTCTACAGTGTCCAAGCTATCTAGACCCAAATCATTCTGGAAATGAACATCAGGAGACACCTGCAAAAACAGAGAGAATCTCGTCTTATGAAATCCTTCCAATTTGCAATGTCATTATCTAATTAACAATCACACAAGATTGGAAGAGCTAAATGTTCCACATACAGCCACCACTTCTATTTTTGTACAGGATTTTCCAGTTGTACTTCGGCACCCTTTCGGTGCCCCAAAACAACAGTTTTGTATGGAGAAGAGGAAGATAATAATCAAGCACAAAACCTCTTTAATAAGAGGACACGAATAAGTAACTTCACCTCAATAGTGTGCTCGAACTTCACCATCAAGTTATAATAGGAAGCAGATATAGTGATAATACAGAAATTGACCAAGCACTCAACGAAATGAGAAACATGAACATAAAAAAATAAAGAGGGGAAAAGAAAGAGATAGATAACGAATCCATATCCTTAGCAGCAATACATGAGTATTGAAAGATGAAAATCAACTAACATTCACCAAAAATATAGTTGTGACAAAAGAAATTAGAAAGCGAATTGCAACAGAATCAATCAGAGGCTCCTGAATTCCATGAGTAAATCCTTTTCAGAAATCAGCCGGACATATTTCAGAAGCTGATTTTCGCATTTTCAGTGGAACTCCGACATCTTTCAAATAGAAAATCATACACATATTGCCCTTGGAAATACAAATGATCATCCATTAGAACTCGTCTTTTCAAAATTCCCGTAAACACCAATCTGTACTAATGTAGTTTAAGGGACGTCCAGTCCAACATGCTATACATTTGATACTTAGGCTCCTTCCTCTTCCTCATTTTAGTTCTTACCATTGTTTCTCTTGTATACTGTGTGTAAGTATGAAGAATTTTACTTTTACTGACAGATCTTGTATAAAGAAAGAGGGAAATTTCTAACAAAATGCCATATCCAAGGAACAGGAAAAACAGGTGCTTTTTACAAATTCTGGACAGTTGATATAATTAAGGCTGAGCCATTAATGTCCAGCACGACAAGGACCTGATAAAAACATAACAAATAAAGAAGCAAGTTATGCTGCAGGGCTTTAACGCAGAGATTCTTGACGCTACTGTTATCATGGGTGAGAAAAACAGGACCATAAGAAAGGAGGAAATAGCTGTACAAGTATTGGAAGGGGAAACACTCGGCCTCTATTTAGTTTGAGCGCACAAATACGGAGGGAAACTAACTTCAGATCACAAATAGTAGCCAGAAGTGCCGAGTATGCTTAAGATGAGAATTAAGATTCTATAAAGATAATCAAGACAGATCTGTCTGTTTCTGCTTGTTTACCATAATTGCAATAAACTTCAGCACTGGAGGCAATTGCCAAGAAAGCTTATCATGGGCCAAAAGTATTGCTTGGTTGGGTTTGCATCGCACAGTCTTTGAAAAAGTGAAGCAAGATGACAGTATGCAAGATACCAGGTCCAATTGTCAACGTATTTGGGGGTTGCCCTAGTTGCAAGAGCTTACACTATGCGGGAAAATGTTTGACTGCTCCTACAAATAATTTTAGGTGCCTGCAAATTAATATCTTTTGGTTAGAATTTCAACTTGAGCATTCTCCCGCCAAAAGTGAACCAGAGAATGTGTTAAACTGAAAACGATGATTCCCTCGTCAGCTTCTTGCAGGAGCTCTAGTAAGAAGTAGGAAAGATCCTATTAATAACGGAATGCACTTGAGATGTCATCAACAACACCTTTATCCCAAATGGGGTCGGCGGTCGATGAACCCCAAAGATTCATAAAATAAAAGCAGGACTGATCAAGGAAAAATAGATAAATATGTAAAAATAAATAAACAAAGATAAATAAATATATATATATATATATATGGGGAAAGGACTAAAAAGGACAATAAGGAAAAATGTTTCATCAACATGCAAAAGATTCCAAGGACTCATCATTGCCTCCTTATTGTATTATAAGAGTTAATCCTCTAGGAGCAAAAGGCATATTGAACATTATAAAAGCGCAAAAACAGAGCATAGAAAGACTCTATGACAATGTACATGATAATGCAGTACAACTAGCCATGGCTTCTCACAGAGCACAATACCCTGCTAATGTCTCATCAGCCTTCTTGCAATCAAGATGCACGAAAAAGAAAGTCTCTAATGCAAGTTTCCGAGATGGGGCTCAGATATCTTGGGGGAACATGAAATTTTTAGGCTGATTGCATAAACTCGCTATCTTGGGGCCCCCTTTTCTTTTTAAGGTCATCCGAGATAAGAAGCCTTATCATGTTGGTCCCCAGCAAAGCAAAACAACCTAAGGAATGAATCAATTGAGAATATCTTCAAAGAAAGAGGATTTGAGTCAATAGGTTTCACAAGCATACAACATTGCCACCAAGTCTTAAGTATTTCATTTGTCTGATTCTCTGACCTAGTATAATTAATCAGTAGGCATGTGCCTTTTGATCAATCTATCACCGACCATGTTCTTCATGACCTCTCTTTGTCTAGCTAGAGGAAACAGCCAAAAATTGGGTCTGAAAGGAGCATTCCAACACCTCAATTCATGCCAATGAAGTGGCATTACATTCTCCTAGATGACCTCGCACTGTATAACAGAAGTTACAAAACAATCTGCAGCCTTTGTTCACACAATACCACCCCTCCTTCCATTGTCCCTCCTCCTAAGAAAGAGCATTGACAATTCTCCGGGAAGCTCTCTGCCACATGATGCAACTTTTCTGAATATCATTTCACACACTGCCCCTCTCTTTCCAAAGAGACAAGGAGGATGAAATAATCCTAGTTTGCGGAATAAAAATTCCACATTTGTTATGCAATTATTTCTGCAAGCATACCCAGACTTTGTCACCTCAAGGCTACGTTCAAGAGTAGCTTTCCCCAGGAAGTATCAAGCGGGATCAAAATAAAGGGATGCCTGCCAACTGACTCCCAAAATGCTACAGAGGAAAAAAAAAAAAAAACTACCCTTGCAGAACTTTGGAGACAAGATCAATAGTCAAGCTTCAGCAAAAGAACCATCGGTAGAGGCTGTTCAAACAATCATCACATGAGGGAAGCTTGTCAATAAAAACCTATTCTTTTCTCCAAAATTGCTTTCACGGGAAATTACTTCTTGAGATTTCTGGTGAAAACTTTATTTCTCCCTGAGTAGTATATCTCAAAAGTGGTTTGAAGGAACGAAATGACGTCTTCACCTATAATTCACACAAAAAGCAAAACAAAAACACCAAAGACACGGCAGATTTTTCAAATTCGCCATGAAAATAGTACACTTTCGACCCCCCAAAATTCAATAACATTTTGCTTATCTACCGAGACGGAAATGATAATGAAAATGCAGCTCCTCTGACCTAAGAATTGAATCGCAGCCTCATCGAGATTGAGAGAACCAAAAAAGAATTACACCACAGTATTCGCCTGCAGCATCTTAGGCATCAGAAGGCAATGCGATTTAGCCAAACTCTAAATATAACCCAGGTCACATAGCTCCATTGACTCGAAGAGTGAAAGAAAGCTGACGAAACAATCGAACGTGACGTCAACCTAATCGCTACAGGAGAAATCAAGCAATCGCGGAGCGAATGCGAGAGCGAAAGCTGACCGCGGCGGGATCGACTCTGGGGAAGCTCTTGACGACGTCGAGGACTCTCTCGACGACCTCCTCCTTGGTGAGATGGTCGTCGCCGTGCGAGGACATGGACCGAGACGCGGAGCTTCCGAGGAGACTCCATTCCCGCGATCTCGGGCCGGCTAGGGTTTGGGCTCTCGCGGGGAGGCGGATGTGGCGGAGAATCGCAGCTCTCATTGCCATCTCTCTCTCTCTCTCTCTCTGTGACGACAGAGGAAGGAGGAGGCAAGTGTAGTAGCAGGATGCTGCCGCAGTGTACATTTTTTTTTATAATTTTTCTTTTCCGTTAAATAAAAACGGAAAAAAAATTCCACACCAAAAATCAAACGAATCAAATAACTTTTCCTCTCGACAAAAAAAAAAAAATCCTCTTTGACCCAAAAAAATTAATAATAAATTTTTCCTCACTTGATTGAATTTTTAACTCGATTAAATATTTTAAATCTGAAATAATGAATTTATCAAACACATTAAAAGTATTTTGACAAAAAAAACACATTAAAAATTGAAACTGAAGCCTTTACTAGAAGATACCGATGTTAGGTCCGCTTTCAGTATAATTTTTTTTCTAACATTTATGATTGAATGATTGTCGTATTTGTTTGTAGTTAACTTTATAATCGAATTCTCGGGCTTTTTTCCAAAATAATTTTTTTTTTAAATAATTGCCAAAATAATAGTAAAAAAATAATAATTCCCAAATTGGGTTGGGCCTGCCGATTGGCACCCAAATCAGAATTTGGGAGCCCCAATCAGCAATGGGCTTGCCGATTGGGGCCCAAACCAATTTTTTTTTAAATAATAGTTATTTACTTTTAATTTATACTTTTCTATAAAAGTTTTAATTAAATAATAAATTATATTGGAATTACGCAAATTTTGAGGAAAAAAAAAGACAAGCACTACATAATTCATATTACATCATTCAAATTTACTTTTAATTTATATTTTTTATAAAAGTTGTAATTAAATAATAAATTATATTAGAATTACGTAAACTTTGAGGGAAAAAAAAAAAAAGAGAAGCACTACATAATTCATATTACATCATTCAAATTTACTTTTAATTTATATTTTTTTTTATGAATGATATTGGAATTACGTAAACTTTGAGGAAAAAAAAAAGACAAACACTATATAATTCATATTCCACCATTAAAATTTACTTTTAATTTATATTTTTTTATAAAAGTTGTAATTAAATAATAAATTATATTGGAATTACATAAAATTTAAGGGGGAAAAAAAGACAAGCACTACATAATTCATATTACATCATTCAAATTTACTTTTAATTTATATTTTTTATAAAAGTTTTAATTAAATAATAAATTATATTAGAATTACGTAAATTTTGAGGGAAAAAAAGACAAGCACTACATAATTCATATTACATCATTAAAATTTACTTTTAATTTATATTTTTTTTTATAAAAGTTCTAATTAAATAATAAATTATATTGGAATTACGTAAACTTTGGAATTACACCATTCAATATAATTTATTATTTAATTAAAAATTTTATAAAAAATATAAATTAAAATTAAATTTTAATGGTGGAATATGAATTATGTAGTATTTGTCTTTTTTTTTCCTCAAAATTTACGTAATTCCAATATCATTTATTATTTAATTATAACTTTTATAAAAAATATAAATTAAAAGTAAATAATTATTATTAAAAAAAATTGAGTTGGGCACCAATCGGCAATGGGTCCCGCCGATTGGGACCCAAATCAGAATTTGGGCCCCAATCGGCAGGCCCATTGCCGATTGGGACCCTTGGGAGCCCCAATCGGCAATGGGCCTGTAGATTGGGGGGGCCCAAATTCTGATTTGGGTGCCAATCGGCAGGCCCATTGCCGATTGGCACCCAATTTGGGAATTATTCTTTTTACTATTATTTTGGTAATTATTTAAAAAAAAATTATTTTGGAAAAAAGCCCCGAATTCTCCCGCATGCCATTTATTTGTGAGTGGGTAAATTATTTCTTACACGTGCAGTTTGCCTAATAAAAATTCTTAATTAAAGTTAACAAATTTAAATAACAATAACCGATTTTTTTATTAAAAGACTCGATTAAGAAGAGCTTGCTTTTTTAAGCAAAAGAAAAAACAAGCTTGTCAAGTGAAATTCAGAAATAGGAAATCGGATGTATAATACGATGGAGAAGTTATCTCTAAAAAAAAGTTGTGTTTAATTAATTCAATTTTAGTTGCAAATTCAAATCAATTGAATTGGAAAAACATGAAATAATAACTCATACTATTTTGAAAAAGACGTGTTATTTAATATAAACAAATTTTTATATGAAGTTCCGACTCGTTCAGTGAAATAGACTATACTTACAATTATTAGTCTATCTGCGTCGTACTTACAAGATAGAACTCTATCTAATTCTCATAATCATTTTCATTTTGCCTAAGTTCATTTATTTAGTAATCCGTTTTCCGAATCAAATAAAATAGACTTCAAACTGTACATAATATATGTATAATTTATATAATTAAAGACGTGATTGGATTATCAAAAGTTGTGTTCGAACAGTCTATTTTGCAATAACTGTTTAAATCAAAATAAAGTGTCGAAGATTCGAAGCGCAAAGGAAAGTGGTGCATGGTAAGTATAGACTATTAGACATAAGTATTCTCTCGCCTTAAGCTCTAACTCTTCATAATGAATCTATTTGAATGAAGTTACTTAAATAAACTTTCAGTCCTTGCATTCAAACTAACTCCTCGTTTTTTCAAAGAAGGGCCCCAAATCAATACTGTTTCGAACAAGGGCCTGGATTGCCTTTTTTGTTTCAAACAAGAGCCTAATGAAGGGCATTTTAGTCATTTTATTTTTGTGACTTTTTCCCCAAACCTAACATTCCTCATCTTCTTCCTCCTGTTGTGCCATGCGCCTGAAACGAGAAAGGGAAGTTCCTGCGTTGGAAAAGATTTAGCAAATTTTGTTCCAAGATGGAAGATCACTCATCGCTCTTAGAAACGTTTGAGTCCGATGTTTTGATCTGCTACAAGAGCCTATCCTTGAATCCGACACCACTGTTAGAGCTCATCTCCTTCTCTTGGATTCGCCGACGCTTCGAGTTCTTGCCTCAAACTCAGGGGAGCCCGTCGAAACCAGCCCTCAGCTTGCCCAGGCGAGGCCTTCGTCGGGCTAGAAGACCTCTCGAGGGTTGCCGTCGCCACCAGATCGAGCTCTGATTCGGCTTCCCTTAGATACGTTCGGCTTCATGGGCTGGAGGTTGCCACTGTTCTTCGATCGCTCCTCCCATTGTTCTTCTTGCTCCCATAGATTGAAGACAACATAGTTCCTCCCACTGTTCTTATTGCTTCCTGAGATTGAAGACAGCGATCATCCTCCCATCTCTCCCTCGTGATGGCTCCTTCATCCTTGGGCATATAATATAGGCAAACCAGACAAGGCTGAGCCAAGCCGAGCTGAGCCGAGCTGTGGCTGTGCGAAGGAGGTAAAATCGTAAAAGTGTCTCAGCCCGCATCCCCCGACGACGGTGAGGCCGAGACTCGCTAAATCTGGGCCGGTGAAGCTTGACATTGCGCTATCACCGGGCGAGGAGGACTGAGACACCCCTCTCCTCCTTCGTCTCTGTCGTCTTCGTTCTCCCACCTTTCGCTTGCGGCTGCTCCTTCATCCTCAGGCATCTGGTACAGGAACTATCGTCGTGGCTGCACGAGGCTGTGCCTCGCCAGCCCAGATCTGGCGAGGCACGACCTTGCCATCGCTGGGTGAGGCCGGCCAGGCGATGGCGAGGCATGGCCTCACGCAGCCAAGGCAAGGTGGAGCCTCGATAGACTCACCCTTGCTTGCAGCCGCGGAGGCGACCTTCGCCGGAAGCCCATCCCCTCTGGATCAAAACTTTCGTTCATGGGCATCGTCGTCTTCAACATGTCATGGACAAAGCAAAATTGTTCTCTTGATTAACAACGCAAGTGTACGTATCGAACAAGTAATAAAGTGATGAATAAAAGTATCGTTCCCACGGAGATTGTAGACAAATCAATCAAATTATTTACTAAACGTGAACAATTCTCAAATTTATCTAACCAATTAAAGATCCAATAAAGCACTCGAAAACTCTAAAGAAAAATAAATTAACCAATGCAGCAAGCCAAAATAGAAATTAGAAATTTCGAATATAAAGAAGCAACAAATAACGGATTTCTATCAAGAATAAAAAAATGTTAGAGCATCCGATTTCACTTAACCACTCAAGATTAATTAACCAATCTTATCATGCAATTAAATTGAATTCATAGCGTGATGGTAGAACTTCCTAATGTAAATCACTACCTTTGGTCCGGTATAGCAATCCTAATTAGATTTAGCAACCCACACTTGATCCATGTGAATTTTTCCAGAATTCAATAAACCACCCTCGATTTACCTACTATCGAAACCAGACAAAAAGCATAAGATATCTCTATCTATGATGAATTCATGGCTATATATCATAAAACACTTGCACGTATGCACGGAATCTCCTTTCCGTCTCATACGTGCAATAAATATCATTCAAATGGTGATCAATCACTTAAAAGCATTAAGAACATAATATATAACTCACATGTACGAATTCTAGAATTGCATAAACAAGTATGAAAAATTAATCCATTATAGTTAAGTTACATTGTAACTCTAACAAAAAGTAGTCTAGAACATAATAAAAATTAAACTAAAAATAATGATTAAACTAAGCATGATGAAGAACTAGAACAAGTGCACCAAGAATAATTGAGGATTGACTTTGAATTCGCCTTATTCTTCCTCACTTCGCATCCGGTATTAAAAGGAAGAATAGCAGAAAAAACTGAACGTCGTCTTCAAGAACGTCTTCTGAAAAGTGGCTTCCCTCATCAAAAAATCACGTTACTTTTCTTTTTCTTTTCTCTTGATATCTTCTTGATTCTCAGAAAAAGAAATTTGAATCTTACCAAAGTAAGATTACAATAAAGATTTTTCCCAAAGATTGACATCTCCCACTAATAAAGCTCCTAATTTAGATTGGATTTTGAATTTGTCCCCAAGATATGTTTGATTCTCTTTGATTTCAAATTTGCACGGCTGAAGATTTATTGCCAACAAAATCAATTAAAATCAATAAAGTAGATATCAAATTCAATTAAAACTAAGCAAATATTAAGTCTAAAATAATAAATAAATTCTATGTAAAATAGAGTTGTCAAAAACAGTTTTGGGATTGGGAGGAAGAAGAAAGTGGGCCGCCTATGTGAAGCTTTTTTAAAAAAAAATTTAAAAGCAGAAAAAGGATAAAATAAGGGAAATAAATAAATCAAAATGAAAATGACAAAACTACCCTATAAGCCAAACCCTTTTTTGATACTCAGTGGCCATTTTAGGCCCTTATTTGAAACACATCATGCCACTTTAGCCCATCAATTGAAACAATGTTAAGCTGGGACCTTTCTTTGAAAAAAGGAGAAGACTTCGGGCCCTTAAACGAAATTTTCCCGAAAAAATATGATGTAAAATTTCACATGATAAACATAACAATTAAATTTTTCTTAAATTTGGTTTTAGCTGTTTTGTAGTAGATTGTTGATAAATCATTCCAGCTGTCATCAAGCTCTTTTCTAAACTTCTTATTTTTTTTTTGGTCGAAAAACTTCTTAAATTAGTGAATAGCTGTTCGACCAAAAAAATCATTAAAAAATAGTGAATAATAGCAAAGCAAAAATTCCAAAGCTCAGGGGCATTCGGGGCAATTATCCCAAAGTCGAAGGGCATGGATTGTAATTTTCCGCAAAACCTGGGAAGAGCAATAAGGGCAAATAGGATCGCGAGCGCGAGGTCCCGCTAAAAGGAATCAGGCGTCGAGATTCTGCCGTCACCCAGGCGTCGAGATTCTGCCTTCGTCGACCCATGCTATAACGACCGAGCTCATCGCCGCCGCCGCCAGCCTCGGTGTTCATCGCCAAGTCTCGCTCCTGCGGGAGGTAAGAGCATCATCTTCATTTCCCTTTGCGTTTCTCTGCTCCTTGCTTCCACTGCGCAGAGAATGAACGCTCGCGACGCTTCTGGGGTTTGTTTAGGCGCGGTCAACGAGAGCGCACCGTCTATTTATTGGGGTTCTTGGAATCCTGTAGGCCGAGTTCGATCCGGGTTTTCATTTGTCTGTTGTAAATTTGTTTCTCGTGGATGAAATTAGTGCATAGGATCGCCTTCGGAGCGAGAATGAACCTTAGTTACGTTGATGTCGTGGGTTGAACGGAAGAGTTTTGGACGAGTAACGGGCTTTTTCTTAGTTTACACGTAGACGGAACTGTCACAAGGGATTGCATTGGTTTATAGGAACGCCCGTTGGTTCTTCTCATAGTGGCTGAACGTACTTTTGAGAAGACATTGTTTCAAGCCGATGATGTGGAAATTTGCTCTTCCCTATCACCATTTGCTGATACTTGTTGTGAATTGTGACTAGTCATGGCTTTTCTCTGAAACGTGATATACACAGAAGACCGCGGTCTAATATTTGACAGTGTCAAATCATTCTTGTTGCACATCCATGATTTAATCTCAGTCAGTTAACTAGGCTTTTGGTTTTCTTGTCAAATTTTGAACATGCAGCAAAAAGTATCTGCACAGCTTCCTAAATTGTAAGCTTAAGTGTAATTCTTGATCAATGTGGAGGGAAAGTCCTCTCAGCCAGAGCCAGTTAATTAGGCTCCTGGTTTATTTTGCCAAATATCGGACATGCAGCCAAAAGTGTCTGCATGGCTTCCTAAATAGTAAGCTTAAGTTTAGTATCTGATCCAAATCACTGTTGAGAGACATTGCGCTCGTCTTGGAAACTATTGCTTTGCCTGCTTTTTTCTGGGAGAAAAGCAATCTTCTACTACTGTTGTATTGATAAGTAATTGGGGACTAATGAAGTGAGCTAGAGCAACGTGGTTTTTGAGCTTCTTGGGATTATGATGACATGTTTGAAAGCTGTCACAAGTGCAATCTCGATTGAGAATTTTTGGAGTCAGATCGTTCGGAATTTGGGTTGTAAAAAATCAGGTCTGTGGAATTAGGAATCACGAAACTCGTTACTAGGGAGTTTTTATTTATGGCGGTTATCTCTCTTTTACTGACTTTACAAGTAGAGATTACAAGGACATATCTGCATTTTCACAAACGAGCTTAAATTTGTAGTTGCTTTTCTCTGTGAGGCTCATGCTTTTCTCCTTCAAGCGATGTAGAGCCCTGCTATCCCCTCAAACTAAAAAAGAGGTGATGTAGAGCCACAGTCTCATCCTAAAATTGTACTGAAGCCTTTCAAATATGATGGGGCATGCTCCTGAATTATTCAGGCTATGGGCTTGCTGCAAGGATGGATGGCGATTTAACTGTTGAGAGCTATTGTGCATTGAAACTTGCAACAAATTCTTGCCGGTCAAAACATTTAGAAACCAGGAGTTTGGTGTCTGCTAAGGTTTGATGTGAGAGGCAGAGTAGGGTTGTATTTTGTGGTCATGGTTTCAAAGTGGGGTCAGATTAAGCTTAGTATGATGGAAGGATCTGTGTTCAGCACTTTGTATGTTGAAGGCAGTGCTGAGGATCCACTTTAATTGCATTTTTGAAGGAAAAAATCAAATAATGATCCGGAAATTAAAATTCTTGCGGGGTTTGGTCCTAGGCCCTTTCATGAGTTTTACTGAAGCGGATTGATAAGTGAAAGCAGTGCAATATATTGTTAATCATTCTCATGAGGTTATGGTCCCCTAGTACATTACCAGATTGGAGAGCAAGATAACTTTTTGTAAACAATACAGTTTCTTTGAAGCTAGTTTGTGTGAATTTTTTGAGACAAATTTATAGCTTTCTCCTTTTGGTGTGTTATAAGGGGTGGAAGAACTCATCCTGAAAAGCGAGCTTGCCATGACCCAATCCATTTTAAGCCCCATAATATCTCCTTAGTTGCCCAGTGTGGGACTTTTTCCCGCATCATCCTCCCCCTCTTCAGGATTCTGTGACCGCACAGAATGACCATGAGAACATAGCCTCGAGCCCCCACCAACAGACCGCAGCCCGAGGATAAACTGCCAGAAGGTTGGTGTCCAAGGAGTGGGTCTGATACCATGTTGATGTGTTACAAGGGGTGGAAGTGTTGGGCTTTGGGCCCAATCCAGCCCATTAGGTTGTTAAAAACCTAGGGCAGCAGCAGCAACACGGCAGAACACACACACACACGCAAGAGAGAGAAATAGAGAGAGCAGCCACCGAGAGGACAAAGAGCAAAAACGCAGAAAAATACTGCAGTTTTTCTGGGCGTCCATCTGAGATCAAATCGACGATCGGAGGTCTTCCCGTGGTCCGATTGGGCTGAAATTTTGACAGCATCTTCAAGACTCGTTGTTCTTGATTCTGTACGGTTGAATCGTGATTTCAAGGTATTTACTGTAGCTGTTCGTGGGTATTTCGGGACTGCATATTTTGGGGGTGATTTTCATCCGGTTCTCTCGTCTACGGTGTTGTTGCTGCTTGATCTCCACTTATAGCTTTGTGATTTTATTGTCGTTGTATTCAGCGAGTTTGTGTATCCAAACGATTGATATATAGTGGAGATTCGGGTAGACTCCGTGAGCGGTCTCGTGGTTTTTATCCTTCACATTGAAGGGGTTTTCCACGTAAAAGATTCTGGTGTTGTTTTTCTTTCAATTCGCATATTTCCATTGGTTGTGCTCGAATCGGTTTCTCACAGGTTTAGTCAAAGGGGGAAAGTTATATCCGCTGCTTGTCTGTTTTTCCCAACATAGTGGTATCAGAGCATTGTTTTTGACTGAACGATGGAACCGAACGTGAGCAGAATGATTAGTTTGAATGGAAAGAATTATCATGTATGGAGAGGAAAGATGGAAGATCTACTATATGTGAAACGGTGGCATTTACCAGTGTTTGCTGATACTAAACCTGATAATATGAGCGATGCTGATTGGAATCTTGAACACAAAATTGTGTGTGGATTTATTCGACAATTTGTCGATGATAATGTTTTGAATCACATCAGCAAAGAATCGCATGCTAGGACATTGTGGAATAAGCTGGAGTCATTATATGCACGGAAGACTGGCAACAACAAAATATGTTTGATTAAACAATTTATGGAGTTGCATTATAGAGATGGCCAATCTATATCAGATCACTTGAATGAGTTTCAAGGAGTGATAGATCAACTTTCTGCCATGAATATTAAATTTGATGATGAAGTGCAGGGACTTTGGTTGTTATGTACCTTGCCGGAATCTTGGGAGACTTTTCGTATGTCTTTAATTAATGCTGCACCTGATGGTATTGTTACCATGGATTTTGCAAAAAGTGGTGTTCTGAATGAAGAGATGAGAAGAAAAACACATGGTTCTTCCTCTCATTCAGAAGCTCTAGTTGTTGAAAACAGGGGCAGAAATCAGAGTAGAGGTCCGAAAGGTAGATACAAGAGCCGAAGCAAGTCAAGATCATGGAAGAAGACTATTGAGTGTCATCACTGTGGTAAGATGGGTCATATGAAGAAAAATTGCTTCCAGCTGAAAAATGAGATGAGGAATGAGAAGAAAAATGGCAATGAAAATAACGAGAGAAGAAATAATGGTGGTGATGATCGGGTGGCAACTGCCACTGATGAACTTGTTATTGTTTGCTATGATGATAATGTTAATTTTGCATGTGATGATTCAAACTGGGTTATTGATAGTGGAGCTTCTCTTCATATTACCTCCAGGAAAGAATTCTTTACATCCTACAGGTCAGGAAATTTTGGTACCTTAAGGATGGGTAATGACGGTTTGGCTACTGTTGTTGGCATAGGAGATGTATGCTTGGAGACTAGTACTGGAGCAAAACTAGTTCTGAAAGATGTTAGACATGTTCCTGATATTCGTTTGAATTTGATTTCGACTGGAAAGCTTGATGATGCAGGATTTTGCAGTACTTTTGACAATGGTCAATGGAAACTCACCAGAGGCTCATTAATTGTGGCTAGAGGTATGAAACAATCTTCCTTATATTTGTTTCAGGCTAAGATTTCCAAAGACATGTGTAATGTTGTGGAAGATGAGAATGCAACTGCATTATGGCACAAGAGGCTTAGCCACATTAGTGAGAAAGGAATTGGCTTACTAGCTAAAAATGGTTTACTCTCTGGAGTAAAGAGTGCAAGACTTGAGAAGTGTGCACATTGTTTAGCAGGAAAACAACGAAGAGTTTCATTCAAGAGTCATCCGCCTTCGAGAAAATCAAAGTTGCTAGAATTAGTGCATTCAGATGTTTGCGGTCCAATAAAACCACTAACACTTGGTGGTGCAGCTTACTTTGTAACCTTCATTGATGACCATTCAAGAAAATTATGGGTTTATTTCTTGAAGACGAAAGATCAAGTGTTAGATGCATTCAAGCAGTTTCAAGTTTCAGTTGAAAGACAGACTGGAAAGAAGTTGAAATGCATTCGTTCAGATAACGGTGGTGAGTACATCGGGCCATTTGATGAATATTGTAGGCAACAGGGAATTCGACATCAAAAGACACCTCCTAAAACGCCTGAGTTAAATGGTGTAGCGGAAAGAATGAACAGAACACTGATTGAGAGAGTCAGATGTTTGATTTCAGATGCAAAATTGCCAAAATCTTTTTGGGGAGAGGCTTTGAGTACAGTGGTACATGTTCTTAATATTTCTCCCATTGTTGCTTTAGATGGTGATGTTCCAGACAGAGTTTGGTTTGAAAAGGAAATTTCATATGATCATCTAAAGGTGTTTGGCTGCAAAGTTTATGTTCATGTTCCCAAAGATGAGAGGTCCAAGTTAGATGTCAAGATAAAAGAGTGCATCTTTCTTGGTTATGGTTCTGATGAATTTGGCTACAGGCTTTATGATCCAGTTGCTAAGAAAATTGTCAGAAGCCGAGATGTAGTATTCGTTGAGAATGAGACCATTTGTGATATTGAGAAGATAAAGAAGACAGATTCCCGTGATTCTAATGTGTTAGCTGATACTAGCTCAATCTCACCTTTTGAGTTGCAGGAACAGTTGCATGATCAAGTTGAAGACGATGGTCAGACTACATATCAGCAGGTTCAGGATCAGACTCAGAATGATCAGCCGGTTGAAGATCAGGCTCAGGGTGATCAACATCATTCAGATGACATTGATGCTCAAGAGATTGCACCATTAGCTCCACCAACTACTGCTTTGAGGAGGTCTGCCAGAGACCGCACCTCATCTACTAGATATTCCTCTAATGAGTATGTTCTGTTGACAGATGCAGGTGAACCTGAAACTTTTGAAGAAGCAGTAGAAGATAAGAATAGGAAGGAATGGTTTGATGCAATGCATGATGAGATGAAGTCATTGCATGACAATCACACCTTTGAGTTGGTGGCATTACCTGAGGGTAAAAGAGCTTTGAAGAACCGATGGGTTTACAGATTGAAGCAAGATGAGACGACTTCGCGTCCTCGATATAAAGCTAGATTGGTTGTTAAAGGCTTCAATCAGAAAAAGGGAATTGACTATGATGAGATCTTCTCGCCAGTTGTAAAAATGTCTTCAATTCGAGTTGTTTTGAGTTTAGCAGCTAGCCTTGATCTTGAGGTTGAGCAGATGGACGTGAAGACCGCTTTCCTTCACGGTGATCTGGAGGAAGACATATACATGGAGCAGCCTGAGGGTTTCCAGGTAAAAGGTAAAGAGAATTATGTTTGCAAACTGAAGAAAAGCTTGTATGGCTTAAAGCAGGCGCCGAGGCAATGGTATAGAAAATTTGAGTCTTTTATGGGGGAGCAATCCTATAAGAAGACTACTTCTGATCATTGTGTATTTGTGCAGAAATTCTCTGAAGGTGATTTTATTATCTTATTGCTCTATGTTGATGACATGTTGATTGTTGGTCAGAATACTTCTAGGATTGACAGGTTAAAACAAGATTTGAACAAGTCTTTTTCAATGAAAGACTTGGGGCCGGCTAAGCAGATTCTTGGTATGAGGATCACTCGCGACAGACAGGCGAAGAGATTATGGTTATCTCAAGAGAAGTACATAGAGAAAGTACTTCAAAGGTTCAAAATGGACAAAGCTAAAGTTGTAAGTACACCTCTTGCTACGCACTTTAAGCTTAGTCATAAACAATGTCCGTCAACTGAGAAAGATCTGAAAGAGATGGAAAAAGTTCCTTATGCTTCTGCAGTGGGTAGTCTGATGTATGCAATGGTTTGCACAAGACCAGATATAGCTCATGCAGTTGGAGTGGTTAGCCGTTTTATGTCAAATCCAGGTAGAGAGCACTGGAATGCATTGAAGTGGATATTGAGATATCTCCGAGGCACTTCTAGTTTGAGACTTTCATTTGGGAGTGATAAGCCGATTCTTGTTGGATATACTGATTCTGACATGGCAGGTGATATTGACACAAGGAAATCTACTTCGGGTTATCTGATTACTTTCTCAGGGGGAGCTGTGGCTTGGCAGTCAAGGTTGCAAAAATGTGTTGCCTTGTCGACGACAGAGGCAGAGTTCATCGCATCAACTGAAGCATGTAAGGAATTGCTTTGGATGAAAGAGTTCACGCAGGAACTTGGTTTCAGTCAAGAGAGGTATGTTTTACTTTGTGATAATCAAAGTGCTATACATCTTGCAAAGAATTCCACTTTTCATGCCAGGTCCAAACATATTGATGTGAGGTATCACTGGATACGAGAAACTTTGGAATCCAAAGGGTTAGAACTTGAGAAAGTACACACAGAAGATAATGCTTCAGATATGATGACAAAGGCTCTCACTAGAGAGAAGTATGAGTTTTGTCGGCGTCAAGCCGGCATGAATTTCTGATGAATTCTTTTGTGTCGAGATCTCCCTTAATGGGCTGGAGGGGGAGATTTGTTGGGCTTTGGGCCCAATCCAGCCCATTAGGTTGTTAAAAACCTAGGGCAGCAGCAGCAACACGGCAGAACACACACACACACGCAAGAGAGAGAAATAGAGAGAGCAGCCACCGAGAGGACAAAGAGCAAAAACGCAGAAAAATACTGCAGTTTTTCTGGGCGTCCATCTGAGATCAAATCGACGATCGGAGGTCTTCCCGTGGTCCGATTGGGCTGAAATTTTGACAGCATCTTCAAGACTCGTTGTTCTTGATTCTGTACGGTTGAATCGTGATTTCAAGGTATTTACTGTAGCTGTTCGTGGGTATTTCGGGACTGCATATTTTGGGGGTGATTTTCATCCGGTTCTCTCGTCTACGGTGTTGTTGCTGCTTGATCTCCACTTATAGCTTTGTGATTTTATTGTCGTTGTATTCAGCGAGTTTGTGTATCCAAACGATTGATATATAGTGGAGATTCGGGTAGACTCCGTGAGCGGTCTCGTGGTTTTTATCCTTCACATTGAAGGGGTTTTCCACGTAAAAGATTCTGGTGTTGTTTTTCTTTCAATTCGCATATTTCCATTGGTTGTGCTCGAATCGGTTTCTCACAGGTTTAGTCAAAGGGGGAAAGTTATATCCGCTGCTTGTCTGTTTTTCCCAACAGGAAGAACTCATCCCAAAAAGCTAAGTTGTCAGGAGAGGGAATCCAACTTTTATAAGCCCCCCAGAATAACTCCTTAGTTGCTCAATGAGAGACCTTTGCTGGCATCACCTTTAGTGTATATGACTTTTTTTTTATCTACTTTGCATATGTTTGACTTTTGGTCATAAATCTAAAGACTGAGAAAAGTAGAAGTACCCAAAACAAAAAGCAGTTTGAATTTTTAAATTTTAGTATTATAGACCTTTTCTCTTTTCTTATTATCCTTTCAGATTCCATGGAATTTTCTGCAAGTATTCAGAAAGCATTTTCAACAGCGGAAGTCACTGGCGGAGAATATTCAGAAGTTAGAGGTACCAAGTGCCAAAATAGTGAAGTCCTCTTAAGGAAATTAGATCAAGTTTACCATGGAAAACACAATGTGAAGGCATACCGTCGCTAACTATCCCAGATCCTCTCTAGACCTCTTATCTATTCTAATAGATAGAAAAAGTTCATGTGTATGTGATTTACGGTATTTCAGGGCATGGAAGTTCTTTTTGTGACGTAGATGAAGATTAGCTCACTCATGTCCAATGACAAGTTTCCAAAAAATATGAAAGAGAAAATCAATTCTGGGAACTGGAAATCAGTGTTTTCTGTGCTCTTCGTGAATATCGTGATTTCTAAAAGTGTTACAAAGTCTCATTTTTGTAGAAAGTTAAAAGCAATATGCATGAGTGCATGAATATTTTAAAAAACTAATTTTTCCTTTTAAGATAAATCTATTGGGCTTTAATGTACGTTGACTATAATGATTTGCCAACATTTCTGTGGACATCTTCGTAGTCTTCACAACACTTTTGGACATTTAGACGTTTCTGCAAGTATTGATGATTTAGATAGACTTGTTAATGGTAAGTTCAGGATTGGCATATAAACTAACAGATTATGGAGCTTATAATGGGGATAAAAGATTCTCCACTAAAAAGTCTAAACGACCTAGGGAAATTAATAATCTGTTAGTTTATATGCCAATCCTGAACTTACCATTAACAAGGCTATCTAATCATCAATACTATCGGAAATTTTTGTCAGCATGATACAGCTATATGAAATGGTATTGTGGGATTGGCTTCTATATTTGAGATTTATAAACTATGGGCAGTCATTTCCTTCAGTGGATTCAATTTAATGAACCGATTTCATGAATACAGTTTCATCTAGTTGCTTGGATTTTCCTCTCGAATGTTCTCTGGGCTTCTGGGTGTTTCCATTAAGTCGGTCCCCAAGTATTGTTGATTGACTTCCTTTTGGAATTTTCGTATACTTGACATTCTGTGGACTATCTAGCTTACATTATCATAGGCTGCTGCAAAAACTGGACCGCGTCTTTCAAGTATCACAGATTTCCATTTGTGCGAAATTTTTTGGCTTTGGGATCATGTGATTCTAAATTTTGTATTCTATATAACTAGTGGGATATGTTGTACTTCAGATGGTAGTGATGGGATCTACATCTAGATCTCCTGTATTTTCAATCTTAATTTCTGTGGGAAGCCAAACAGTATTTTTATGTTACGAATAGTGCGTCAAGTAAGACGTTTGTGTCATTTGTTTACTGTTTAATACATGTTATTGCTCGTTGTCAGAACGCGAGGAACCAATCATGAACGATGATGGACCACTCACTAATGAACTACATTTATCGAAGCTTGGACGCTGGCAGTGGTGGATTTTAGTCCTAGTCAATATTTTCTTCCTCATAGCAGGACAAGCTGCTGCTGTTCTTCTCGGAAGATTTTACTATGATCAGGGTGGAAATAGTAAATGGTTGTCGACACTTGTTCAGACCGCTGCTTTTCCAATCCTATTCATCCCATTATACCTTATACCATCATCACAGAAGGCTTCAGCTTCTCCTAGTGCACCTTCTTTCAGAATTCTTGCCTCGGTCTACTTCTTCCTAGGAGTGCTCATAGCTGGGGATAACATGTTATACTCCACAGGCCTATTATACCTCTCTGCCTCTACATATTCCCTTATCTGTGCTACCCAGTTGGCATTTAATGCAATTTTCTCGTATTTCTTGAACTCTCAGAAGTTTACTGCGCTCATTCTGAACTCTGTGGTTGTTCTTTCCTTATCTGCGGCCCTCATTGGTGTCAATGATGATTCCGAAGGACCATCTGGAGTTTCTAAGTGGAAGTATATCCTTGGCTTCTCATGCACCCTTGGAGCTTCTGCAATCTACTCTCTTTTGCTTTCCCTCATGCAACTCTCTTTCCAGAAGGTCCTTAAGAAGGAAACGTTCTCAGTAGTTTTGGAGATGCAGATATGTACATCCCTTGTTGCTACCTGTGTTTCTGTTTTGGGTCTATTTGCGAGTGGGGAATGGAAGACCCTGCATGGAGAGATGGAGAGTTTTGGAGAGGGAAGAGCTTCTTATGTGCTGACTCTGGTTTTCACAGCCGTGTGTTGGCAGGTCTGTTCAGTGGGCGTTGTGGGATTGATATTCATCGTGTCTTCTCTGTTTTCCAATGTCATCAGTACTGTTGGTTTGGCCGTTACTCCGGTTGCTGCAGTGATAGTTTTTCACGACAAGATGAACGGTGTCAAGGTGATTGCCATGCTTCTGGCTCTTTGGGGTTTCGCATCCTACATATATCAAAACTATCTCGACGATTCTAAAGCAAGGAGAACGCAAGTTGACGTGGACGGAACTCGTAATGATTCTGTCTGCAACGTGGACGAAACTCGTAATGATTCTGTCTGCTGATTGTTTTCCAGTTGATTGATCTTGTAAATAACTCTTCAAGTATTGGGATGGTTCCTCATTACTACTAGGGAATTGTGGTTAGCAACTTTCTTGGATTCAAGCATTTTTGTTTCATTTTGTAATTCTGCTATTTTCCTAATTAGTTTGGGATAAAGTTGTTGTTGATGTTGATGTCCGTAATTCCTCTATTTTCCAAATCTCACAGTGGGCTCTCATTCCTCTTGGCAAGACTGCCTAGTTGTATTATCTTTGGGGACCTTATAAGTAATGTAAATAATTAGATGGGACGGTTGATGTTAAGGGACACGAAGAGCTGGCTATTCACGTTTCAAGAGAACCTTTTGTGCAAACGATCTATCTATGCTCAGCTGATCTGTAGTAGCTTTTTTTTTTTTCCGTTTTAAAGAAATTAAAAGTTCGGGGATCACATTGCACAGTGAATTAAAATTCATGTGTTATTTGCATCATTATCCCATTTTAGTCTATTTGCCATTCTTGCGCAATTTTTTTTTTTGGGTATGTCCATTCTTGTGCAAATTTATGGTTGGAGTACTGAAGAATAAGCATCGATATAGCACTCCAAGATGGGCAAGCATCTGCTTATCCGCAGATCGCCTAATTCGGTTCTTACTTCATATATTTTTTATTCTGCTGAAAATTTTGGTGTGGGCTCTTGGTGTGAAAGTGAAATTTCGGGCGGAGTAATGTTCCCGTGGGGCTTTAAGAGTATCTAAAAGTTTTCTAGCTATTCATTGCATCGAAAAGTTTATTTAAAAAAGTCACAAGCCTATTATACGGACACTAATTCAGTCATCAATCTTTCTATTCGATCATAGTCCTAAATTTTTTGATAATTTATCAATTTAAACCTTTTGACGAAATTGATCGAAAATTGTTGATGTGAAAGATAACCGTTTTTGGGTCAAGTCACATCCAACTTCCAAGGGATTTGGACGGAAGCCAAGACTCATGGAAAGATTACAGAACAATTAATGGAGGGAGGATAGGGAGCTTGGAAAAATCCGTGGAGCCTCACAATTCAATTTACACTCAGGATAAACAATTGGGTCAAGTCACAAGAAAATAATTCCTTCAGAATTCAACAATACTAAGTAGGGGTGTCAAAAATACCTAAACCAGACGCAACCGAACGGAAAGTTTCGGGTCTATTCTAGTAGGGTTCCTTCCGGTTCGGGTAATAGGTCTACAAAAAAAAAGGGGCGCGAAAACAGTTCCGACTTCAACCGAACCGAATCTAAGCGTTTTAAACCATACATTGTTCTTCCTCCGAGCGAACGCCCTCCAAGAAAGTCTCCTCCACCGTTGCTCTTTGCACCTTGACCCAAACCGAACCGACCCAAACCGCGTTTTGGGTTCGGGCACTAGACCATTCGGATATCAAGCGCAGCATGTTCGGGTCGATTCGGATGTCATGGAAACCCGATCTGTTGACACCCTTAGATAGCTTGGCTTCTATTAGAAAGCGGGCTAAAGCTGACCTGTGGTTGGATTGCTTCAATAATTAGTTGAAGGGATTCGAGTGGTAATTAATGATTGCAGCGCCATCTACTCGAATTAATGCTGTGTTTAAGATGGGGCGTTGCTGACGCTACAGTAGAGAATGCTTTAGTTCAGTCATGACTGCTTCTGGGAATGCGATGTCCATCTTTGGTTTTAAGGAGGTCATGGCTGTCATGAATGATTAGGGTTCGAAATCTACATGCAGTGCAAGATTACAATGTTGAGTGCGTATCGAGAAGTTCCCATGTAGAATTTCCATACAGTCCATTGTGTCGATCCGGCGTCAAGAAATGGGGAGATTCATATTGAAGAGAAGAATAACAAAGATGGCATAAACCGATTCTATCTGTATCAATTCAGCCCTAATTTTTTTTTTTTTTACATTGATACCAATTCAGTCCATCCGACTAAATTGGGCAAAAGTCGTTCACGTGAATATTGTGCATCTTATGTGGCTTGGCCGGCGTTGACGTGGACATTTTTAAATGATACTTTAATTATTATTTTATTTTATTTTATTTTTTGTTATTTTTCTCTTTTCTTTTCTTTTTTTCATTTTGGCCAGCGCGTGCTAGCAAACCCTCGCCCAGGGCCTTCGTGACCCGGTTGATCGCAGGCGAGGTGGCCCTTGCGCAGATCTGGAGAGGGGCCAACGCAGCCCCAACCAGTGGCCCCTCATTGGTCAAAATGGAGGGGAAATATAAAAAAGAAAGCAAAAAAAATGAAGTATAAAATAAATCAAAAAATAAAATAATTTACGTATAAATATCCACGTCAGCGCCGATCATGCCACATAGAATGCCCAACATCCATCTCAATGACTTCCGACAAAATGTGGCCGGATGGACTGAATTGGTACAAATATAAAAAGATTTAGGACTAAGTTAGTGCAAATGCGACAGGTTCAGGATTTTTTTGGGTGCTTTTTTCTCATTTTGAATTTCACCGTGCATACACCGCAAACGCAGTAATGCACCGCGATCGATTCCGTCCACCACATCATCCGGGTCCATCTAATTCTTTTCCTCTTCATATACCTCGACCCAACGTCGGCTTTGAGTTTACGTGGATCGACCCGCGCGTCGAGCATTGCTGCACCGCGCCGCGAATCGAGCAACAGTCCAATCCACAAACATAAGTTTCAATCCGGCACGTGGGGAAGGAAAAAAATGGAAATCCACTCATGTCGTTGCAAGGATTTCATCTCATCCTTCTTTTCCAATTCAAAATCATTGCGAGCGTGCTCGGGAGTCGGTAGTGAAAGGTAAAATGAAAAAGACGGTGAACCTGTCGACCAACAAGGGGCTGCACAAACGCACCAATGTCAAAACTTTTCGTTCACCTTCCGAACGGAGGAGGCTAGTTTTTTTTTTTTTTTTTTGGATATTTTCAACTTTTAATTTGTTCGATGCGATAATATGAGTGTGCAAACTGGACCGGACCGGCCCGGACGGGTTGGTCTGGTCCTTGAGGTTGGCGGTCCAGTCCCTGGTCCCAATAAACAGGACCGGTGACGGGACTGGTGACTGGGCGGTCCGATCCCCGGGTTCCATGGTTTGGGACCGTACCGGCCCGGCCCGGACCGGACCTACAATATATATATATATATATATATATTATAAAAAAAAAACTAATCTAGTTAACCTAATGATTTTTGTTTAAAAAAAAATAAAGTGATGAAACACCAATTTGACATACTTCTTGAGAAGAGAACAAAATGAAAGCTAATAAACACATGAGACATAAAAAGAGATGCAGTGGGAAACAAATGATGAATGAGATACTAAAGTCTGGTCAATGTGGCTTTTAGAATGAAAAAACTCTCAACCGTCCAGTACACGTACATTTACTAGTGACATTCATATAGCTTCTATTAAAGTATAGAAAATCATCATAGAGAAAATTAAATCGGTTTTGGAGCTCAAATAAAAAGTTTATATCAGTTCTATCATTTTGAAATATTTCCTTCCAATTGAGATTAGCCATGGGTTAACAGAGATAGCAAAAATTCTAGCATTACTGCTGTTGCATAAAAACTCCACCGAAGAAAAGTGTAGTTTTTATAAGCATTTAGAATTAACGGTTCTACTGGGTCGGGACCGAGACCGGCCCGGATCGCCGGTCTTGATCCGGTCCGTGATCCCTAAAATATGGAGACCGGACTGGTCCGGTCCTTAGTTCCATGCCGGGACTGGACCACCCGGACCATGCACACCCCTATGCGGTATGTACGGAGCGCAGTTCTTTCGTTCGATCGAGCATGGGAGGAAGTCGATCGCAAGTCCTCGAACTATCGCGAGATGTGCAATTTAATTTATTCAATCCAGCCTTCAAGTTTTCCATAACAAAGTTAGATTGGCCCTTCGATCTACCCTGTTTTCTCTTTTGGCTACAAAGCGAGGAAGCCGGGCATGGTGCGCTAAAACCGCACACCCACCCACTTAAATCTATCCATGAATATGGTGGATGCTGTCTCACTCCTTGCATTAAATAATTATATTTACATACCCACCACAAGAAGGGAAAAAAAGAAAGAAAATTCAAAAATTCGGTTCCCCTGCATTAAAACTCCCCAACTCTTAACTACCCACCAACCTTTTGAATTGTGTGGGTGGGGGGGTGGTGGCGGCAGGCAGAGAGGCCGCCATTTGCTCCGCCGCTTCCAGCGGGATCTGCCACCTGCAGGACGTGGCGGCGCCGGGATGCGCAACCGACAGGGGGAGGGGGAAAAGGACGATTCAACGACCCATTAAATGAGGCCATGTGATGGTGGTGAATGTTCGCTCTCACTCTTTAGTTTGAACTTTTGAAGGCTTTCCACAAAAAAAAAAAAAAAAAAAAGGGAGGATGCCCTCCCTTTCTCACCATATAATTGTTAATTTTTCGTTTTTACTTTTTAACGTTATTTTACTTACTCCAACAGAACTGCCACCAGCAGGACGTGGCGGCGCCAGGATGGGCCACCGACACGGCAGGTAAAAAACAATTCAACGACCCACAAAATGAGGGCCATGTCCTCTCTCTTTCTCACCACATAATTGTTAATTCGGTGGGTTTAATGTAAATTACGGCGTTAGCCACCCAACTTATTTTTTGACACTCACGAAAAAGCTATTGGACCTCAAAAGGCAATGAAAAAAAAATTGTGGCTTGACTCTTTGGTTTCTGTTGAAAGAAAAATTTTCAAGAATCCGAAATGTCTTTTCTCAAATAATGACATAAAGTAATCTTCATTTCAAATAAAAGCTTAAAATAACTTGATTGTTTCAAATAAGGTCATAAAATAATCATAATTATTTCAAATTAGGACCGACCAAATAGAGTGTTTTCGTCAATATACAATTTTAACCTAACCCTTAGTTAAATTCAATTAAAAATTTAAAAGAATTTTCTTTTTTTAAAAAGGAACATAGGCGGGAGGGCTGCCCTCCCACTTGTGGGCACTGCCTCACCGCAGCCCTCGGCTCCGGCAACCCCAACAGCCATTGCTGCCGCCCCACCAACCACAGGCGGCAAGGCGATCATTAACTGCACTCATCATCAGCGAGGCTTCAATTGTGGACCGAATGGGGTCATGCTCTAGAAGAAAGCATGGCTTCTACTCCTCCTGCTTCATGCTTTCTTCATCAACAGATGTGACCAGAATTGAAGGCATGGCTTCTAGATCTGAAACAACCTTCAGATTTGGCTATGAATGGCTCGTCCACGACCGTGAAGGGCAAGGTCGAGAACCCCACGGCCATGGATATCAAGGAAAAAAACAGAGGAAGTAGAAGTCATACTCGCGAAGACAAAGCCGACCACAAATACGATAGAGACGATGCCTAAATGCATTCGACCATGGATGAATGATGCCAACGACAGCCATGGATGAGTGCGGAAGATTTCGGCCATGGACGGCCAGATATTGAGATCTAGGGAACGACGAGACGGAGAAAACAGAGGAAGACGGCCATACTCGGCTTGAGCATAGCGTCGACGACTCCACCGGTGTCGACGACCGAGGAAGAGCGATGGTCGAGCGGATGTGGATAATGGAGGAGGAAGAGAGAGCATGTGTTTTTTTCTTTTTATTTTTTTTAGAAAAAGAAAAAGAAAAAGAAAAAATAATAAAGAAAAACTAAATGACGAAAATGCCCCTCATCAACAGGTGAGTTAGGCTTTTATTTTTATATATTGATATGGCCACTTCAAACCCTTATTTGAAACAAGGTCCACCTCAGACCCTTATTGAGACAATGGGAGCACTTTAGGCCCTTACTTGAAACAAGATCCATCTCAGACCCTTATTTGAGATAATGATGGCATTTTAAGCTCTTATTTGAAATAAGGTTCACTTCGAGCCTTTATTTGAGAAAATGATAGTACTTTAGGCTATTGTTTGAAATTTTCTGAGGAAATTATCCAATCGATCTTAAACTTATTGTACGATGAAGATTGTTTGCTCTTAATTTAGAATCCTTTTCATGCTGGAGCATGTAGAAGTATTCATTTTATTTTCCCTATCTCGTTCAAGAGTTGTTGCTCCTCCGCACTGAAAGTTTTTAAACAATGAAGCGGCTTCAAAATTTGACTTGTCCAAAAGACCCTATAATCCTGCTCCTACTTTTAGGATGTATGTATAAGTTGTGTCGGAGAAATCTCACGTCTGATAGTTAATGTGGTGCGGAGCAATTAATATATCAGAGTTGACAGAACTTGTTAGCTTAAGTTTTTGAGTGAAGGTGAGTCCAATTGGATTATGATAACGGGCTCGGACTTGGGCCCTATTTTGGCGATCTACCCGTGTGAAAGTATTGGATTTGTACTGCGCACGGCAATCATTAGGCCGCGACGTGGATGGTTTCAAGTGAAAAATTATAGGACTAAACTATCAAAATAGAAAAGCTTGTCTCCGCACAGGCTCATAAGAAACCCCAGCTTAATATGTAAAATACTCTTAACAAATAGCTAAGAGGCGCAATCATGATTAAGCAAGAGGGTTGATTTTTTGTCTAATCAGACTCCACAAATTAACTCTCTCTATGCCAAGAGAGCGTGTGCAGTCGACCTTAATCATTTCGAAATCACGAGAGACATTTTGTTTTTAGTAAGGTCCAACAACTGTGGATGCAACATATGCTTAGAACTTCAATATTCCGCGCCTTAATTGCAGCATTACTTAGTACATTTATATTCTTCCATACCTAATCGATCATTTAAAGTAAAATACACCCTTCATTTGTATATATCAACAGAAATTCAAACTGGTGAAGAGAAATCACAAACCGGCGGAGTTGACCCTCGGGGTGGGGGGGGAACGATGATGATGATGGCAAGATCGTGTTCTTTTAACGATACATTTCCATCATTCGACACGACCACACCGCGACTCGAAGGGACGAGAGAATCCATGCTGCAAAATGGAGGATTAGAAGAGAGGAGACGGAGAGAGAAGGTAATCGGTTTGGAGAAGAAACGACAAATTAATTTGACCAAAAACCGAAGCGGCGTGTCGTCGGTGTGAAGAAAGTTTCGCAGAAACGGCATTGTTCATCCTTAATTTTTTTTTCCCTTCCTTTTGACTGGTTCTATCCTATGCTATTCTATTTTACAAGCCACCCTGCATATAATATGTGCCGTGTGCAGGTTGCGAAATCCCGCACACGCGCGAGGCGTGATGAAGTCAAATAACTTAGTTAAATTTGACAACCAACTTCACATGGGGGTACCGCTCAGTTGGTTAGGGCGCACTTGAGGTTATGTGGTTAGGCGCATTGGTCCTAGGTTCGATTCCCCAGCTGATCACTTGTGATTTAAGTGAGGGGTCATTATGGTGGATTGTTGTTCCGTAGCCATCTCTGGCAACGACGAGGGTTGCAAGAGAACTCTAGAGTGAGGAATCCATATCTCTCTCTCTCTCTCTGTTCATTTCACCCTCGATGATATTTTGGTTCGAGCAAGGCTCGATCGCCCTTTGCTAGGCTCGAAAATTGCAAATTGATTATCAAACTAAGCTATCGGGACCATAAAAGGAAACATGGTGAGGATCCCTAATTTTTTTTTTACCAAATCGAGCGCATCGAGGACCTTGAAAAAGGCTTCCGGTCAAAGCAGACAACGATGGAAGGAAGGCGGGGGGAAAAGACGCAGCAAAATCAACGCCCGAGGCTTTGAAATCTAATCCAATTCCCACTCTCTGGGAAAAACATGAACGCCCTTCTCTCTCAAAAACCGTTCCCCCAACATCTCTTTCCCTAATCTACTAGTCTAGTCTTTTTCCAAACATCGTTCTCCCCGAAAAAATGCTGCAAAAAAGAAAAAGGAAATTCAAAATTCAAAAGAGCAAGAGAGCATCTCTCTTGAAAGACAAAGCTCTCCCAAGTCCCAAGTACATATAAAAAAAAAAAAAAAGGGAGGAGAAAACTTGCCTCGACCTTGGCCATAAGATAACGTCACGGCAGACCCCCACATGATTAACGGTTGAGATAAGTCCGATCTTCGCAAAACCAAGTCCAAACGAGTCTCACCCATGGAATAAGCACGGTTAAACATAAGGGTGATCATGATTTTAGGGTAAAATTGAGAACTGGAGAATCGAACCAGTGGAAACAGGATATGCATGGTATGTTTCGGGTCCCAAAAATTAGGAAATTGATTATGACGGACACGCTTTAGGTTCCACATCCTAGGACATGGAAACGAACTTGGAAACCTAGAATAAGTGTTTGTGTTTTTCTTGTTCTATGTCTTCGCGCAATCCTGCAGTATTCTAGTACATTCGACGATGAATGTGTAATATGGAGTCATTACCCCTAGCTTTCCATTTTCGGGGGGGTTGGTTTACTGTCGGACATGCTTCATTTGCTCTGCTCTTCTTCTTCGGACACATTTGACATGGTGCTAGAACCTTGTTCATAGATGCTTTTGCTGGTATTGAACGACCATGAACAATTGCTAAATCCACTTGAACAATCAAAGCCTGACTCGATTCGAGATGGAATCTATTTTTGGCTACACATACATTTCCACGAATGAGCTGTTCAATATTCTTTTTTTTTTCTTTTGATGCCTGAATATGATTTATGATTAGTGAATTGCAGCAGACGATAGTGATGAGATATGATAATTCACTGCAGTCGTTCAATTAATAAGACAGATAAAATCTGAGTAAACAGCACAAAACCCCTAAAACATCTCTAACCATCTCCAATTCCAGAAACCTAAAACATCCCCCCGAGGGGGCCCACCAGTGAGCGAAGCGTGACGTGCGCGTGGGGGGGGACTCGGCACGGCGACAATAAATGGTGAAAGTCTCGAGTCTGCGGAGCATCATTATGACTCAATCCTCACTCGCCACAGTTAACAGGCACCCAAAAGGAAGACGATCTTTGTTAAAAAAAAAAAGAAAAAGAAAAAGCAAATTCAACGGCATCGGAGTGCATCGACTTCCCCCCCACCAGCTGCAGCTGCAGCTGCAAGAAGTCTACCTTAAATTCGTGAGGCCCCATCCTCCATCCCACCGTCCACAACAATAAATGGACGGCTCTGATGCTGCTGCCCCTCTCACCGACCCCGAACCCCACCACCACCACCCTCCGATCGAAAAGCCTTCTAACCACCGTCGCCCACCCGCCTTTAAAGTGGAAAGCACCATCATCCGGACGTTGCTTCCCCTCTCATGTAGCAATGTATATGTACACGTGTCGCTCTGCCCACCACAGATTTTTTTTAAACAACGGAAAGAAAAAAAGACCACCGAAATTCATACCCTACACTCTTCGTTTCTTTCAATCATAAAAATCCACTAGTGGAATTTTATCGAATCCCGTCGAGATGGGGTTTTAAGATCACGGAGCTATTGTCAAGTAAATAAAAAATAAATTACGGTTTTAGCAAATTGATTATGTTTTTTTTTTTTTTTTGGAGAAATTGAAACAGCCCTCAATGTAATTTAACGAGGGTGGGGAATGGCTATGAGGAAACTGAATTCGGGGATCACCCGACACGTGTCCCTCTCCCCTTTTTGCCAAGTGTCCCTCGAAGGCTTTTCGATGATATCTGGACCGAGAGCCACAGCGTCAACAGGATGCAGAATTGACGCGACCACCACGTTCCGACAATTGAATGCAGTAGTAAAATTCACCAGGACTAGAGTGTGGAGCGAGAACATATATCCGTGTAAGAGTTAAAAAAAAACAAAAATTACGCAGGAGAAAAGAAATGGGTGAAAATCTATTAATTTTTTTTTTGTATACCTCGTACATGTAATCGTAAAGAAAGCGAGAGAAAAAGGTAAAAAAAAAGGGGCAAAAAAGAGAAATCATCACGCAAAGAAGAAGTGTAGATGGTAATGGAACGATCACTGTACACGAGGGAAAGGGCAAATCCAAAGAATTGCCGTTCGTTTGTCGTTCGTGCCTTGTGTGAAAACTCTGAGCATTCGTACCGGACGCAGTATGCAAGACCGGGGCCGTGAGGGTAGAAAGATTCTCAATCCAACCGGGTTTAAAAAAACACGGTTAAGAACTCGGGTCAGAAATCACCGGCGCTGTCGGAGGGGTCAACGTCAACCCCGCGGCCCGACGACGTGGCTTAACGGTTGGGGTTGACTCTCCCGAAGTCCGCGAGCTTCCGGGACCGGTTGCCGCGGTACGACGCCGCCGTCGACAGGTGCGGGTGCGCCGAGGCCCTGATTTCGCCGGAGTACCCCGTCTCCGGCTGTAACCCGCACTTCTGGTGGTTCCACTGCCGTGCCGGGCTCGGCCTCACCAGCGGGCTCAGGCAGAAGCTCAGCCCAGAGATGTTCCTCGAGTGCAGCCCCGTCCGCGCCCGAAGCGCCGGCCCGGCCGGCGGGGTTCTCCGCCGCCCGCGAGACGACTCCGACGCGTATCCGCTCCCTAACGGGGATCGGTTCTCGCGGTCCTCGTCGTCCGACTCCTCTCCTCGCTCCGGCGACATCCCGCGGTTCCATACCGGGCGAGGCCGCCGGGATTCGAAGGCGGAGACGCTCTCTTCAGCGGAGAATCCTCGCGGCTGGCTCTTCCCGCGGCGGTGGAGGAACGAGAACCACGACGACGAGGCCGGCGTCGCCCGGCACGAGTCCGGATGGCCTCTGTGGCCAGGATCCGAATCCGAAGAGAATCGGGGATCCAATTCGGAATCGAACTTTTCCGATCTGGACTTGCTGAACAGGATGGCGAACAAGGAGAACTTGCCTCGCTTCTTCTTGCGCGGCTCGCTGGGGACGAAGCCTCCCACGGCGTCGCTGTACTTGTAAGCCGGACCTACTTGCGGAGTGCTGTAGAAGCGGTGGTGGGCGCCGCCGCGAGCCCACGCGGCGGCATCGGAATTCCGGTGGCTGATGTAGGGGGAGACGGAGCGGGGGAACGCCAGATGCGGCGGGGGCTGCGGGTCGGGTTTCAGGCGATCGTCGGGGGCGCAAGGGCGGGCGCGGGCGTGGGGGTGGCCGAGGGCCTCGGCTTGGGCCTGGGCGGCGATGAGGGCGAAGAGGCGCTCCCGGAGGCAGGTGGCGCAGACGCCGACGGCGCTGCTGAGGTCGACGGGGTGCTTCCTACACTTCATAATTTCCTCGCTTGATCCCACGCTGACATGCGGTCGCTTCTAGAAGCTTCTGCGCTTCGCCACCGCCATGTAATGACGTCGAGCTTCGTCCTCCGAAACGAAAACGAAGGTTTGAGAGCGAGCGAGAGAGAGAGAGAAACTTTATGTGCTTGTGCTGTCTCTGCGTGTTGGGGAGGGATTGGTGGCACTTTCTTGATTTAATTGTAGAGAGAGAGAGAGAGAGAGAGAGATGAAACAAGAAGATTAGACGCATTATGGTTATTTGCTCGATGGATTATTTAATACATTTCGACATATGCGCTAATTCAAAACTCGTTCCCGTTTTTCGATTTGGGGAGACCCCCATCGAATTCGATCGCGACGTTCTGGGACGGTCGGTCCGGGATCCTTTCTCGAGCCGCAGATTCGAGTCTGAGCTGCACTCTCCGATAAGTCGCCCGGATGTCTTACTTGATATGTCTCGAAAAATAATAATAATAATAATAATAATAATATATTTTGAGTTTAGTAGCAAATTGGTGGCTATAGCCCCCCGTTCCCCCAATTTAGGCCGAGGTGGGATTTTCGCGCGTACACATCGGGTTAGTTCGGTAATTTTTCTTTAGCTTCGTGAGTGAAATTTGAATTCGAAAGCTAAATATGGAAGCATTTAGCAAATAAAATAATTAAATGATGGGCGATCATAGGTTGAATGATGATTTTGTTATTTATTTGATTGTTTTTTTTTTTATAGCTTGGTGGCAAGTTGACGATGTGACTTTTGTGCGTTGACTTTCTCTTTCGGTTTTAGTGGAGTTTGAGGATGATTGCATGATCCAGCAATAACCAAGATAAGATTTCTTACCCTTTTTTTTTTCTTTTTTTTTTTGTTCAACTAGATTTCTTGCCTGAAAACGTGCCTTCTTTCATCAGGTTTTCTACCTTTCGCCTTCTCTTCTCGTTTTTTTTGCCCAACCGGGGCTCTCACTTTTAGTTATTTGCAACTAAGGACATCGTTGAAACGCTTGACGACTCTCAAAACCGGAACGAAATGTATGACATTTATGAATATTAAAGTGACTCTAATAAATATGATCGCATCTAAATCTTCCCCAAATATTCCTTATGTTCCATGCTAAAATCTACGCCTACACTAAGTCTCAAAAGCATAACGGAAAAGTACAATATAAAAGTTGCTTTATAATTCTGTGGATTGCTGCAGCATAAAAAACATATGTCGATCCTCGAAATCGACACGCGATTTTCTTAAGCTCGCCCAGTCAATTTGCTAGAATTTGTACATAAAAATCATTTCGAAGTCAAGATCGAGTGATAAGCAGCTTAGAGTTAAAAACGGAAAGTTATATTCTCAAATGGGCATGAGTACCAACCTTTTTAATATGCTCGACAATTTAATTTTGATAGTGAATATTTGGAAATATATTATATAATGAGGGGAAGAAAGGTTTTCACAAATATCTTTTGAATTACTACGAAAATTAGACATCGAGACCCACAAATTACCATTCTAACCTTATGGACTAAGACATATATATATATATTATATATTTGATGGTGGGGAGAATCGAATTACTTTTGTACATTTCATGCATGGCATGGAAGATGGTTCCTTAGGGTGCGCATGGTAGCATTTTTGGAAGTAATTCCTGCTTCAGAAGTGCTTTTGAAGTAGAAATTCGTTTGATAATGTAACTTATGAAGTAGAAATCCATTTGGTAAAAAAATTTACTTTTGAAAAAAATTTCTACTTCTAAAATAAATTTTTACTTCTGGAGTTATTTTTCTTTCAATTTGCGAAGTTGCAAAAAATTGATTCTTAACTCAAGAAATACTTTGACAAAAAAAAAACTCAAGAAGTACTTCGAAAAAAAAAAATAAAAACTCGAAAAGTACTTCTCACCTTATCCTCTTTTCGTTACGCCATTACCCTCTTTTCGACCATGCCCACCTCCGCCGCTCTCGCCCACCACCGACCACTACCACCCACGACCACCGCCGGCCATCACTCATCCCAGAGCTCTGTTGGTCGCCACCACCCACCAATCGCCCCTTCCCTAACCTCTGCCCCCCACGAGTGCCTCCACCAGCCACCAATTGCCGACCATTGCCGTTGCCAATATCGCCCACCATCGACCTTCGCCAGTTGTCGCTAACCTCTGCCAACCGCCGTCGCAGACCATCGCCAACCTCCGCTAACCGTCGCCTCTCGCCGAAAATCGCCCACCGCAGACCGTCGCCGCTCGCTACCGTAATATACCGCAGTGGAGTCGCCGTCTGCGGTCGCCGAAGTAAAATTAAAATAATATTTTTTATATTTGAAAAGTAAATAATATTTTTTGATAATAATTTTTTTAAAATAAAATTTTCGTTCACCGATAATAATTTTTCATATAAGATTTTGTGTCAATAATGTTTTTGAAGTATAAATTTTCAACAATCACCAAATGAATTTATGTGATCATAAATTAACTTATGCTTCTAATTAGAAGTATAAACATCAATTTCTGATTAGAAATTGATTTCTAAAGCAAAAGAGTTGTCATGCGTGTCCTTTAACCAGGCATGTATTAGGTTATGTCCTTTTCTCTTTTGCATGGGTTGGGAAGGTTATTGCCGTACTTATTAGTAGGGGTGTTGATAGTTCGGTTCGGTTTGGTTTTCAGAAAATCAAATCAAACTGAACTATTAAGGTGTAAACTTGAACTGAATCGAATTTCGCGTTAAATCGAATAAGAACTAAACCAAAAATCCAATTCGGTTCAATTTGGTTCAATTTGATTTTCAATTTTATTTATTTATTTCTTTTCTTTTTTGGTTCAAATCCAGCAGAGCCGCTAGCCATTGGCTGGGGGGCCGCTGACTCGCGTGCAAGGGGTCGGGGCCCCTCGCTGAGGTCGGCAAAGGTATTGCGGCCCTCATCATAGCCGACGAGGGTAGCATTTCTCGCCCAGCCCTCGCCGGACAAAGCGAGGGCCGCGATCCCTCGCCCATGGCTTAAAGGTGTCGCCTGCCCTCTCTCTGGTCGGCGAGGGCTAACGTATCTCTCATAGGCCCTCGCCAGCCAAAGAGAGGGCCGGCAGGGGTTGCTAGCCCCTCCGATCCTTTTCCCTAAAAAAGAATAAAAGAAAAGAAAGAAATAGAAAAAAATAAAAACAAATGGTTATTTTAAATAATTTTGATGTGTTTTTTTACATAACGGAACTGAGAGAAGAAGAAGCGGTTATTATTCAGTTACCCAGGCCGAAAATTGAACCGGACTGAAATGCACAGATTTTCAGTTCAGTTTTGTTTCATTTTTCAATTAGATTTTGATACTCCTACTTATTAGTATTGTTGGACTTAACTTGAACCTGAGATATAGGGAGACTTGAAAATAAAAATTAAAAGGGCATTTATAAATTAGTGATTCTATCAGGATAACTGGATCAAATCGTTGCGGAGCGCAGCCATATCTTTCAAACATCCATCGATTAAGCAAACGATCGCCATCGAAGGCTTTGTGTTAGTAAGGGGAAAAAAATCGGTAACGTTGAAGCCGGGGCTCCAACTAGTCGCCCATGGTGGATCGGCCGATCGGATTGAAATTGGAATGCCTGAGCTCACAAGTCCACTGAGTTGACGCATGAGATGTGAAGTTGCAAAAACAAAAATTAGATCCGTTTCGTTTTCTCTGGATAAGGATCCCGACAAGGGCTTCCTATATAGGATTTGGATCGCCTAACATTTGGATTTTCGTGACATACGTAATATTACTAAAATTAGGCCGTCCAAATGAAAATGAACAATCTGATTTAAGCCACGTCATGTGTTGAGAGGGAGGGAAAAAATTTGAGCGTGAATTTTTTTTTGGGATTTGAAAAATTTTGAATCCCAACCCCTCTCAAATCAGACCGTTCATTTTCATTTGGAAGGTCTAATTTGAGTAATGTCACACATGTTACGGAAACCCTAATGTTAGACAATCTTGATCCTCCTATACATTTTTCATGATATTTTTTTTTAGGCTTGTGAACAGGAAAAGCGATTTACGTAGCTCTTATAGAAGAAAATCATTGTCTCCTTCACCCTCAAATGTTTTACGTATGGTGATCAAGCACAATCTAATTAATTTTTTTTTCAATGATATTTGAAATAAATTGGCAACAGGTTTTCCGTACCCAAAAACCCAATTTATGGAAAATTAAAGTTCTAATCGTCACAGATATCTGTCTCTTTATTTTTAGATTGTATGTCGGCATAAACAAAAGCACTCGATTTCTTTATTTCAAGTGACTTTTGCTTTCAGATTTCTAATAAATGCGCAGCTAACTCTTACGCAACGCAAAAGCACAAGATCACTCCAGTCATGTAGAAGACAGTGACAAGCTCGCCCATTGAACTCATCTTCGAATTGGCTTCCGTAACGCTGGTTCGAAGGACTGTAACCGCAAATGAGAGAATCACGGAATGATGCAAGAAAGCAGATGAAAGTGGGCACCAGATCACATGTAAAACAGAATATTTCCACCCGTAGGAGATGTCGGAACAAACCATGAAAAGATCGATCGGAGCACAGTTGCATCTAAAAAATCACAGCTCTGTATCTGACAGCATTCGCCGCATCCCCCAGAAATAAGCAACATATCAATCCACCATGTCGAAGGCTCAAACCAGGGGGATGCAAAGCTAATTCAAGATGTGAGCACACAAGGAACCCAGAGATAATGGGTGCGTTAGGTTCGACTTTTGAGGAAAACTTTCGGGGAAATGCAAAGACATTTAGACTAAAGGGATTTAGTGAAATGCAAAGACTGTTTGGTAAACTATAACTTAAAAATACCTCGAAAGGCAGCTTTGGGAAAATGCTGTTTGGTAAACATAAATTCGATGTCTTTCGATCCGATCAATTTTAGTTTTTAAATGCAATTTGCTTAAAATTGAAAAAATAATTGCCCCATATGGATAAATTTATAATTGAAAAATCACATCAAAGTGGATATCTCAATTAAAACGAGAGCAATTGCACTATAATAAACCTGGTCCCTTGCGTCTCGAGGAAAGAAATATGTTACCCTTGAATATTGCAAACTTAAATCACGTAAACTTCTTATTTCTTAAATGTGAAACAATGTTTAACCTCGCTCGGAAAAATACCACACACCTCATACATATGTCCTCCTGTAGCTGGACTTTACAATTCTGGACAATTACTAAACACGCACGCACAAGAAAGAAATAGTGAAGGATTCCAAACTTGCTGAAGATCACATCTAGCAAAGCTCACAGACAAAGAATTTCTTTCGCAGAGGACTGATTCGATCCCTTTTGAATGGTTATATATGCTCCATGAGATCAACTATCTGAATGCACGTCAAGCTGGACTTGTGGATATGCAAACTTCATGCCACAAGAGATACCCATCTAGTATTCTCGTTGTTGGCGCCGTTGTACACTACAACAAAAATCACAATCCTCAGCTTCGAAAACCATTATACACCGTCTAAGTTTGACATCGAAGGCTCTTGAATTCAATCTATCAAAACCGCTAACACCAAAGCATAAATGGTGGCATTATACGGAAACCTTCTCTATTGTCAGTAGCCATTCATATGAATTTCGTCAGTAGTAAATAAGAACCATCACAGTTTTCAAGTGAAAAAACTTGTAAATAAAAGGCAATAAATCACTTCCAAAGAAAGATTTCAACGAATTTCTCTCTATGTTTTTTCATTCCTCTAAACTGTGTCACTGCATTAACCAAATTCTGACATACAAAAGAAAAGAATCAGAGATAATCTCTTAATAGGTAAAGGGCCCCAAAACTTTATAATTGAGGAATGCTAACTAGGCAGTCCCTCAAATAATTGAGGTCAAGATTGGTCAGAGTAGAGATTGAAATCTAATATGCGTGACACACAAATTCAACTGACCATTTCTGCAGCTGTTTTATCTTCCTCGAATTTCCTACTGGAACTTGTAATCCACTCCAACATAGAAAAGATAGACCAAGGACAAGACAAAACCAACTAGAGCATCTTCTTAACTTAGGCCTAGGGGTGTCTAGACTTGCATTTGACAGTATGTGGATCCCAGGAGGAACCTCTGAGACAAGAGCCTTGTCATCTTTTGATCTATTGGTAACATAGATCATGGATTTGGAACATAGATCTACCAGGATCAGGTTAAATCCGCTAGATTGATGTGCCCTCCATCACAACCTCTTCGGCAAACTCAGTGGGATTCATCTTGCTCTGAAAAAGGTAAGGTGAAATAAGGATTCTGATGTGATCTTCCATAGATAAGATAATTCCCTTAAGAATGGGCGGAGTAGTATGACATTGAAGCTATCATCCAACATAACATTTCATCTAACAAAGAACATTGCAACTCGACGTCAACAACACGGAAAATAAATACCACCTCTTACAAAGGTCAAGGGATCGCATCCCAAATGGATGATACCGTGTCAATCACAAGACAAGCTCAACTTCAAGGTAGAAGTAAGCGTAAATAGTATTCATCAGTAAAATAACATCGTTTCATATACAGAATCCCCATAGATGAAATTGCTCTGTAAACAACCAACTGAAAAAAGAAAAATATTAAGTTCAATAGTATAGGTACATCTTTCAATCATAAAAAAGCGCATCTTATAGCACCATATGCAATCTACATCCATCCCAACGAAAATACCCGCCGAATGGTGACAATGCAAACAGGACTTTCTGTGGTCTCCTCTTGACATGAAAGGTTTGTTGGATATATTATTAATATAGTCCAGATAATATGTTCACATACAAGCCCAATAGGTAAAAGCATGGCTATTTGGGTCCAAATGGGTTGGAGCCCAATAGCTTGCATATAACTCTAGGGTTTCATACGTTGGAGGTAACACTGTTGAGCGTTCTAAATTTGACGTCTCTTGGTGTAATACTTCAAGCAGACAAAACCATTTTTACTCTCTCAAATCCTAACCTCCAACAATCTTGAAGTATTATGTTTGTGTGTCGGATTTGAGCGAGCAAGGTGTCTACTTGAAGATATCGTCGAGACGAACTCGCAGGTATAAGTTACTTTCGATTTCGACGGTTGGTTTGGCCGGAATCTAAGTTTGAAATTCGGATGGCCGAAATCTTTGAATCAAGAACCCAGAAAATATAGCCAATTTTAGAGGCTGAGACCACTTGGGTTTCGTTCTACTCGTCGATACGAACGTTTTGAGTGGTCACTCGTGTCAAATGGAGGTCGGACGAAGGAGATACGGCCGCCGGAAGTTTCGCGGTACTGTAGCAAACGCGGTTATTGTAGCACCGTATTTCTGGCGTATTTTGGCGAATTTTCAGCAACAAGGGCAATCCATCATAAGGTTTTTGGGTGCTCCGGACTCATTTTTGGGGTCTATTTTGGCAAATTCCATCTCTACTTAGCAGTTTGACCAATGTTAGAGGCATTATTCGACTTTGGGAGTTTCGAGGACTCCAAGGTGCACTCTTTCTAACTCTTTGCTCTGATTGGAATGGCAAAACATAGTTCCTATGATATTATAAAGTTGCAATCATTTGATGTGACTGAATTTCATGGTTGGAAATTGCACGTTCAATTTGGCATGAAAGAACATGAAATATTCTATACTGTATTAAGTGATTTTGTATCTACCACTGAAGATGTGGATGAATATCAATGGAACAAGATGAAGATTTTTGTGGAGATCACTTGTTGACCTCTCTAAATCTTCGTCTAGCTATGACTTATAGTGAGTATAAGACGACGAAAGAAATATGGGATCACTTGAACGCTCAGTTCCAAAAATAAGAGTGGCTCTCTAAAACTCTCCTAGCGAAGAAGTTCTTTAACTTTAAATTCAATATGAATTCGAGTATCACCTCTCAGTTAATTGAACTTGAGAACATAAGGAACAAGCTGAAAGATGATAACTCTGATATGTCTGATAATCTCTTTGTTGGTCTTGTGTTGAGTAAGCTACCTGCTGAATGAAGTTCTTTTAAGACTGAAATGTATAGATAGAAAGAACAGATGGGACTGGATGAATTAAAGAGGTATATTCACATTGTTGACACCTGATTTTTGACCAAGTCTTTTTCAATCTTATTTTGAAAAATCACAAAAAATCCATAAAAAGTCAAAAAATTACAAAATCAACTTTGGTGACCTTGGCCAAGCCTAATGAACCATTTTTGACAAAGAAAAAATAATAATAATTTTTCATATTTTTCGCATTTTTTAGTATTTTTAGAAAATAGGAAAATACTAGAAAAATCACAAAAATAGTATTTGAGGTCACAAAAATATAGGAAAATAGTCAATATTTTTCTTTTAAATCCCTTGTCATTTTGACCTCATCAAGAGTCAAAATTCAAGTTTAATTTTGTGTGTTTCTTTGTAACGCACATGGTTGAATTTGTCAAAAAAAATATGTTTTGAGTCTTTTTATTTGTAATATTTTACATTTTTCGAGTCTTGACATTCATCTTGATTGCCCTACATTTCAATTTGGTTCAATTGTGCACTGATTTGACCAATTTTGGCCTTAGGGACCTAATTGCATAATTTTTTTTTTCATTTTAGTCCCTATAGTGCAAATTCTGAAATTAAACTTTTCTGAGGGACACCCATAGAACCCCAATCCTTCCTCCCTATAGTATTCGACCCCATGAATCTAATGGTGGGCCCAATTAGGGTCGATTCCTCCACAAAGAACTTCAATTTGGCAAAAATCAAATTTGGATCCTACTCTACATTTGGGATTTTTGATCAATTCCATGCTTATTTCTCATAAACAATAAATTTTCAAATGGAATTCGTGCTGAAGAATCTAATTTTAAGATAAATTTCATGATTCTCGGACAATTAGATACCTAATTTGAAGAAAAAATGCTGAACCGGGTCGACTGGGTTGGGTTGACCGACCCAGTCAATCCGTTGACCAAAATTGGTCATAAGCAGAATACTCTCTGCTTGTTCTGTTTCTTAGTGCACTCACAAGGAACCCGAAGGAGAGGAAGCCGAAATTGCACCTTCAATTCATGTACCCAAAGCGACGATCCGGCGCCGGCCATTCACCCACACCATCTCGGCAACATCCAGTTGGCCATGGCACTTGCCGCACGTGCAAATCAAGGAGTGAACGCTGGCCAATAACAAAAAACGGAGGGAACAAATTCGGTTAAAGGGGGATTCGGTTGAGAAGAATTCCACAAGAACATAAGCGAGGAAGAGAAGAAAAGAACAGAGAGCTCGCGGGGGCAAGCGAGCGAAAAGAGAGAGAGAGAGAGAGAGAGAGAGAGAGAGAGAGAGAGAGAGAGAGAGAGAGAGAGAGAGAGAGAGAGAGATTGGCGCCGTGGGAGGAAGGAAGCCGTGAGCTTCGAAGGCTTGACCACGGCGAGCGGCGCGAAACCGAAGCTTCGGATACATCCTCCGAGCTTCGTGACACCCCAAGGAATCTCCATAACCAAGTGGTGTCGCATTTCATCGCCAAAACAAGTGAGACTCCTCTTCGAGCTTCACCTCGGCCTTCAATGGCATCTTGAGTTCCACCGGCTCGTTTCACGATTTGTTGATCTCACATTGCTCCTTGTGCATCACTGATCACTCTCCAACCTTTTTTGCTGCTTTTCGTTGCATAAAATGCCGTGTCGACCTTCAACTTTGATTGAGTCACCGAGAACGGCTCAACTCGGTACAGGCTTTGTCGAGCCGTCCCGATGGTCAGGTAAGTCTCCTCAACCCTCGGTGATGCTTCCTGATGGTTTAGGCTAAAGGATACGTGCTAGAAACGGCTAGGTCATATCTCCGCCGGAATTGTTCTCGGTCGGAGCAGGCATGTGTGTTTCAGACTCGGTTTAGGCCGAGATCTCGATGTATGTTAAGGTGGATGGGATGAGGAGTCGATTGGTGCTAGATTCGTAGAGATCCATGGCCGTTTCGACGTCGAAACCAAGTTCCGGCGAAGCTCCAGCATTTTTAACCGGAAAATCAGACTTTCGGTTGTCTTCCCCGACGAGGCTATTGACCGGTCAACGCCCACGTGGCGCTGACGTGGCGCCCGCGTGGCAGCCACGTCAGCCGTTCGGTTTAAACAAATAAAACAAACTTGATCCGACGGTGGATATTATGCCACGTATCGAGATCTTGCTTTCCGAAATAAAAAATCTTTTTTCTGATAATTGATCGGAAGGTCGTGATTCAACCTAGCTCTTCAATCGTAGCCGTACGTTTCGTCCTCTAGATCAAACCGTTGACAGCACACCACGTGGTAAGATCTGGATCGTGGGTTTGAATTTGGGCGGGAATCCGAAAATTCACGCGGGAGGAGTATACGGTGCCGTTTTGGTGATGCTGACCGGATCCGGGTCGGGCCGGTCGCCCGCGGGTCGTGGGCCGGGTCACCCGACCCGTTCCGGATAAAAAAAATATTTTTTAAATAAAAAATTCAATTTTTTTTTTTTTAGAAAATCCTAGAAAATCCCAAAAAAATGTGGAAAAATTGTGGAAAAATCCTAGACACTCCATAAATCCCCAAAAATCGAGGATTGACCACAGACAACTGGTCAACCCTATTTTTGGGATTTCTTATTGTCGCGACCCTCTCGAGGTTGCATGTGGGCTCTCGAGGGCTAATGGGCCGTCCAGTCTGGTCGGACGCGGGCCTCTCCCAAGGCCCGTTACCCAAATCGCAACGGAGGTATGCGTAGTCGACCTTCAGTGTGGTCTGGTGACATGTGCTAAGTGTGCATGCCATGGAGTCGCCACCAATCATTTTTTGGAGGGTATGATTGGACCACCCTATTGAATAGTCGGGAGTTTCTATTCAATTCTGCGATAACCAGAGAAATGGGTTCGGGGACTTAGTTACGTCAACTGTCAGAGTTGACGCCCTTTCGGTACCTAAGTTGACTGAATTTTCTTACCTAAGATTTCATGCAGATGAGTGGAGTACGAATCCTAAATCTAGGAATTCATGCAAATAGGAATGACTATCCTAGCAATCACAATCAATAATAAAATGCGCAAATCAATGAATCCAAATATGTAAAATAATCACATCAAATCAACATGACACTCGTAATAAGGCTCTATTAGCCTAAATAAGTATCAATCAAGCTTAGGAATGATTTAGACATGATTTTACCCATCAGGGGTAAAGTCGTAATTTTGAGACAAAAGGGACGATTTGCCTAAAAAGGGAAAAATCGTCATTTCGGAATGAATCCGGAGTAAAACAATGTCAAAAATAGGTTTGGTCACTCAATTGACCAATTTCCTATTTTTTTGCAATTTTCATGATTTTCTGGAATTTTAGAAACCGATTTACCATTCGAAGGGGTAAAATCGTCATTTTCTAAAAATGGGAATGAAATGTGGAAATCTTAGACATAAGGTTTAGCCACCTATCTGGCCCATCACCAAATTCTAAGCAATTTCCACAATTCATCGGAATATCAAAGACGATTTACCCTTTGAGGGGTAAAATCGCCATTTTGGATTAAATGAGAGAAAATCCAAAAAATGGAAACAAATCAATTTTTTTTGTCATTTTCAGCCTTAAAAAATTTTTAGAATTTTTTTAGGAATTTTCTGCAATTTTTCTCAATTTTTTTTTGAATTTTTCCTTAATAATTCATTTTTTTGGAAATTTTTTTTATTCTGAAAATCACCTAATCACGACACGTGGCTCATCTGCAGACGTCCGATCTAGCATTTTTTTTGTTTTTGTTTTTATAGGACGCAACACAATGCAAAAAATAAAGAAGATATTAAGTCATTATACAACATAAACATAAGCAAATGAGATGGGATCCGGTGAATTTTACGACGTCGGAGTCCGTCGGTGCTCGTGCAACAATGTGTGGGGGGTATAAACCACCAGCAGGAGGCTCGGCCTTCCGATTCTGGGGTAGCACAATATAATTTACAGAAAATAAATAAATAAAACACCTTGGACGCCAATAGGAGGCTTAGCCTTCCGATTCTGGGTCTTTTATGCGAAATATAGAAATGCTATGACATAAAGTAAATACACAGCAAATATTTAGACACCAACAGGAGGCTCGGCCTTCCGATTCTGGGTCTTTTATGCGAAATATAGAAATGCTATGACATAAAGTAAATACACAGCAAATATCTAGACACCAACAGGAGGCTCGGCCTTCCGATTCTGGGTCTTTTATGCGAAATATAGAAATGCTATGACATAAAGTAAATACACAGCAAATATTTAGACACCAACAGGAGGCTCGGCCTTCCGATTCTGGGTCTAATAGGTAAAATGTAAGGAGTGAGAGGTGGTCTTACCAAGATTGAACCCAAAACAAGCTCGGAAATCCAATTTGGCCCTCGCGGACTCAAGTCTGATCAGTCTGACCTTTGCTCCTTCAAATAGCTCTACGGGACAAATGGCTCGGCCAAATTGGACTCACGATATGTCATTAGAACGGCAAGAGAATAAGCTTTCTAACAGTATATGGCTCGTTCCCATACGATTCCTAACGAAAGAGTTATGGCCGAAAAACCGGACGGTTTTCAATCGCCCAATGACCAGAATCTGTCCCAGAAAACTCCTTCAATTCAACCATTAAAACCCATCCAAAACTCAACTAGACTACAATCTCAGCTTGCTAGATTCCTAAGTTAGGTGCTAGAGACATCTTATCGAATATTGGAAGCAAGGCAAGCCCTTGAATCACTCACAATGTTCACGGCACCACCTTGACAGAACCGGTTCAGATTTTTCGAACAAAACAATAAGGGATCAGCCCTTAAATCCAAATATAATCCATCTTCAAACCATAAACCACAATAATATATGTCTTAACAAGGAGTGAGAGGTGGTCTTACCAAGATTGAACCCAAAACAAACCCGAAAATCCAATTTGGCACCCGCGGACTCAAGTCTGATCAGTCTGACCTTTGCTCCTTCAAACAGCTCTACGGGACAAATGGCTGGGCCAAATTGGACTCACGATATGTCATTAGAACGGCAAGAGAATAATCTTTCCAATGGTATATGGCTCGTTCCCATACGATTCCTAACGAAAGAGTTATGGTCGAAAAACCGGACGGTTTTGGGTCTGGGCGGCGGGCTGAGCGAGAGAAAAAAAATCGAAAAATGAAAGAGAGAGAGTTGAGGGAGAAGAAGGGTCGGGAGATGATGAGGGGGAGGAGATAAATAGGCAGCGGGAAGGAGAGAGGGAGTGGGGAGAGAGAGAGAGAGAAAAAGAAAAGAAAAAAATATAATAATAATAATAAAATAATAAAATAATAAAAGTAAAAATAAAATAAAATAACAAAAAGAGAAGACAAAATCATTAGTCCCCTTTTCCTTTTAAATGATGATGTTTCCCTCCTTTTCCTTTTAATCATTACAAATATTTTTGTCAAATTCAATTTTATGGTGATCAGAGAACACCTAAAATCAAACCTGAATTTTACTATTTATGAGGTTAGAAAATAGATAAAATAAAAATAAAAATACCGACTATTTTTATATATCTTTGTGACCTCAAATATTATTTTTCTTGATTTTCTTGATTTTCTTTTTCTTTTCTTTTTCTTTTTTTTTTGTATTTTTCGAAAATATATATAAAAAAATGAAAATTATGAAAATTATTTTTTTGGTCAAAATGGTTCATTTAGCTTGGCTAAGGTCACCAAAATTGATTTTTCAATTTTTCAACTTTTTATGGATTTTCTATGAATTTTCAAAAAAATAAAAATAAAAAAAGTTGATCAAAATTTAGGTGTCAACAGCTGCCCCTCTTTGAGAGGAATCTCGTTGGAGGTTTCTCTCAAAGATAAGGTGACACCTGAGTCCTGATCGACTCGACTCGGGAAACTAAAGGAAAAAGGAGTCATGACATCCAATCTTCATGTTTGTCTATGTATGCTCTTTCTTGAAGGGGGAAACATTCATTTGACAAGAGAGAGTGAGATAATAGAGAGACATACCTGCCACTTACCTGTTCGATGTTTGTGCGATTTCGCGGTGTTTGATGGATTCAAGAGAATTTCTAGGAACTCGTTACTAGAGTATCCTAGAGAGGTTAAGCTCTGACCTGTATGGTAAGTCAAACCATAATGGGATTCCTAACTGGTAGGAATCTAAGGAAGACGCGTCCCATTTGTGATTTGCCAAGGATTTTGATCCGTATGGTGGATCGGACCATTGAGTTGGCAAGTTAAGTGACTTTTACTATTGGGTTGACCCTTCAGGCGGTTTCTACCGGTGTGTTGACCCTTCAGGCGGTTTCTACCATTGACTGACCCTTCAGGCGGTTTCTACCATTGACTGACCCTTCAGGCGGTTTCTACCATTAATTTGACCCTTCAGGCGGTTTCTACCATTGGTTTGACCCTTCAGGCGGTTTCTACCTTTAGTTGACCCTTCAGGCGGTATCTACCTTGTGTTGACCCTTCAGGCGGTATCTACCTTGAATCGACCCTTCAGGCGGTTTCTACCTTGTGTTGACCCTTCAGGCGGTATCTACCTTGGTTTTGCTTTGAAAAGTGGTCTCATGACGAGGGTTCTCCACGTCCAATGAGACTGCCTGGTTTTTGAAAAGGGGTCTCATGACAAGGGTTCTCCACGTCCGATGAGACTGCCTGATTTTTGAAAATGGGTCTCATGACAAAGGTTCTCCACGTCCGATGAGACTGTTTGATATTTTTGAAAATGGGTCTCATGACGAGGGTTCTCCACGTCCGATGAGACTGCCTGATTTTTTTTTAAAATGGGTCTCATGACGAGGGTTCTCCACGTCCGATGAGACTGCCTGATTTTTGAAAAGGGGTCTCATGACGAGGGTTCTCCACGTTCGGTGAGACTGCTTGATATTTTGGAAAAGGGGTCTCATGACGAGGGTTCTCCACGTCCGATGAGACTGCCTGGTTTTTGAAAAGGGGTCTCATGACGAGGGTTCTCCACGTCCGATGAGACTGCCTGATTTTTGAAAATGGGTCTCATGACGAGGGTTCTCCACGTCCGATGAGACTGTTTGATATTTTTGAAAATGGGTCTCATGACGAGGGTTCTCCACGTCCGATGAGACTGCCTGATTTTTGAAAATGGGTCTCATGACGAGGGTTCTCCACATCCGATGAGACTGCTTGATTTTTTAACAGGGGTCTCATGACGAGGGTTCTCCACGTCCGATGAGACTGTTTGATATTTTGGAAAAGGGGTCTCATGACGAGGGTTCTCCACGTCCGATGAGACTGCCTGATTTTTGAAAAGGGGTCTCATGACGAGGGTTCTCCACGTCCGATGAGACTGCCTGATTTTTGAAAATGGGTCTCATGACGAGGGTTCTCCACGTCCAATGAGACTGTTTCTTTTAAAAGGGTTTTTCTTCCCCCTTTTTTTTAGAGATCCCGAAGTTTGTCGGGAATTCAGTTTTGAAGTAGTGAAAGATTTTATTTTGGCAAAAATTTCACTGGTACGCTGATGATGCGGGAAGTGACTTTTCTGGGAGCTGGGTTCTCCAGGTATCCTGCAGAAAAATAGATTTGTACGTTCTTCTCTTCAGAGCGAGGCCTTCTTTTGGGAGATTGGCGTCTCTAATGGATCCTGCAGAAGTTCGAGCCTGAAAAATTTTTCTTCACCAAGAAAACGTTAGCAATCTTTGGGAAGACGACGGTTGTCCATCTGACAAAACCATATGATTTAAGTTTTAATCATGAAATGTGCATTTTGATGCCGGAGGCTGTCCAAAGCATTCTTGCAACATGCAGATGTGATCACAAATTCCTTGCATGGAAAATCTGGATCAACAGTTTGAAAAATTCCAAAAAGAGATTGTTCAAAACATCAATTGGAATATTTCTCGACAAGGAGGCTATCTCACCTGTTTTGAGGTAATGATTTTTATAGGGGATGCACTCAATTCCCTATTAACCTGTGCCTAGGTTTTAGCCTCATTCGCAGCGCATACATTTTGATCGGTCGGGAGGTCTTCCACGGGACCGTAATGTTGGGCTTGGTATTGGTTTTCAAGGGGGACTCATTTTTGAGTCAAAGCCATTGAACGAAAGTTTTCACCATCTGCTTCGGGTTTACAAGTCAAGAACCCTTCAAAATGAGAAAGAAATAGTCTTGCTCGTACCTCTTCGAGCTAAGCTATATGTTAACCCAAGTGTCTTAGTCAGAGAAGGCTGTTTCAGGGTTATGATGTTGGTAGGATTGGGGACCGAAAAAAAAAGCTTGTTTTTGGCCCAGAATTTATGAGGGGTTTGACATTGGTGACCATTGCTGATTTGCCTCATGTCATTTCCTTTCTGCATCTTTAGTCTTTGAGGTGCACAACAGATTTTGAGGTGTGCACCAGCTCTTTAGAGAGCGTCTCTTGTGGTATTAAGAGGTTGACAACTCTTTCTGTGTTTTTGCTCCACGCTTGACATCATTTGGAGGAGCGGCCTCTTTGATCCGACTCCTTCTAGGCCTTTTCTTTCTTTGCCCGTCCAGGCTTCATTGGGGATCAATCAGACAACTTACACGAGCATCGGCCTTGCTTTTATCAGGCACTTTACTTTTTCTTGATGCCGTGGATTTTTCTCATTCATTTTTGAAATCCCATTTTTTTCTCGTCTTCATGGGATCATGTTAGACATATCGTCTAAAAATGCTTTAAATATCAGTCCGGGAATTCTCTTCGTAATCCCTGAGTCTTGAACTCTTCCATTTTTGAAGTGGCACGGCATCCGTCTTGGAATGATCACCAATGGGTTTATGAAATGATTTTGCAGGCTCAAGTTGGCTGTGCAAAGGATTCGGTGTGTGGGATAGAGAAATGAATGCTTCTCATCATCCTATGGCACTTGGATTACCATATAAACAATACACAAAGATTAATGTTAGTCCGAGCAAGAAAATTTCTAACCATTTTCTCCTGATGCTGCTGGACTCACCTCTATTTTCCCCCGATGTGGGGTGGTTCTTGATAGGGTTAAGAATGAAAACCGCCGTTCAAAGGGGTTATCAACGGTCACCTGTAGTGTTTGGGGGATATGAAACGAATGCCTCCGTCGTCCCAACCCGTGTAATCGCTGCGAATGGTCCCTACTTCCGTAGGTCCAGATTTTGCTGTCTTATCCGCTCCACTTCTCTCGAGTGTGTGTAGGACGTGTTTGGACTAGGCTTTGCCTCTCGTTTTTTGAGAAAACGTCCTTTTGAAAGTTTTGAACCACTTTTGATTGGAAAAATCTCTTTTATTTTTTCCAAAAATTTTACCCGTCGAGGGGATTTTATGATGCACGATGCATGTTCTTATTCATGTTCAGACAACCTCCTGTTTTAAAACATGAATGCCACTGTAGTTTGAATTATATGTATTTTCTAGACATTTGATTCTGAAAGCTTTTCTTTTTCTCTCTGTTTTTTATTTAACATCTTCAATGGATTGGGGAAAGGGATACTTACCTGTCCCCCGCGGCTGGAGATCCCTGAAAATGCGGAAGATACATGTTATTGTACGTTCACGAATTTTTCAAAAAATTAGAACGATACAATTTACCCTTGGTCATGTATTCCAACGGGTAATACATAGGATGTGAAAACCCGTTTTGCCTTGATGGCGAGCCCCTGTAAAAAACAAACAATAAGTGTCAGTTTGCGTTCCAAAATTCAAGACAAATTGGAACGATACCGCCTTGTTCTTGCTTGGCGTTTTCATTTGAACACAAACGCGCGGCTTGCAGAAATTGGCCAACTATATTGTGGCCACGATCCCTCCGTTTGGTTGGCGATGAATCATTCTCGAGGATTTGCCCCAGAGGAGATCCATTTGTGTTTTTGGGCGCATTCCAGCGCCATTCTTCAAAGTTCCTTTTATTCAAGGAAAAAGGAAATTGTTATCGGAATGCATGTCAAAGCATGATGTGTGGAAGTGATACTTTTTACTCTCCACTCGATCTTATAATCAAAGACCATTTCTTGGAGTGCATGACTTCCAAGGCCGATAATTTTGTTCGCTCTCCAATTAGTGAGTTCTTTTCTTTTGTGGCTTTCGGCGCCAACGCCTTCCTGCTAAATGAGGAAAAACTCATGTTACATGTGGGATCTTTGGAGATCAAATTGGAACGATACAAAGTTACCGTTCACCCAATTTTGTATCTTGGGGTTTACTTCTGATGCGGACGACTATGTCATTGCGTCCCTGGATTTTGCCAGAGAAGAAACGTCCGGCGTACAAATGATTCACTTGCCCCAGTTAGGCATGGTTTTTCATGCCTGCCCCAACTAAATTCATTCCTGCATTTTGCTGCAATCATCATCCACTTTGGGAATGTCTTCTCTCGTCTGTATTTATGGGTGTTGTTCGTGAGATTAACAGCCGTTCTGCCCCAGTTGGGCGACGTTTGTCCTGGCAACATGCCTTAGCACTTTCTGTGTTTGTTGGCAATTTTCAATTCAATTTTGACAACGTCCATGCACCTGCACATGAAGAAACATGTGTAGGTTTTGACTTCATTTGAAATTTCAGGAAAGAGATACTCCCTTCGGGGTTTCCAACATTTGAAGGGACGGTGTTCTTCAAGTATTTTGCCTTGGTAAGGCTTGTCTTGATGTTTGTTATCTCTGGATTTAATAACCCTGGTCCGATGCGTCTTTATGAGAGTTTGCCCCCGGTTTGGCCTCTTCAAAGAAAATGGGAGAACTCACTCCCATGGGTTTCGCCGATTCTGATCTTCTATCTCAATTGTCAGAATCTTCAATTATTTTTATCCATATCTAGATGGCTTGACGGTCTTGGGATTTTTCGTGTGGCGGTTTTGTGATTCTCTCGATCATCGTCGCCATTTGAAGTATTTGATGTTTCTCTTTTCCGGGTAGCGGAGCGATTTGTCCCCAGCCACTGGATGCTTTGTCTGGGGCTGGCTGATTTAGTCGTAGGCAATTTGATCCTACCGCATTGATGCATTCAGGCTATTTGACATCAGTAAGCTTGGATTTACTCGTGATTGAGTACTTCAACAACCTGCGCGATGAAAGGAGTGAAAGAGTCAATCACCGCGTAAGGAGCTTTAATTGAAACGATTACGGATTTACTATCCCCGCTCTGGTCACTTCTGGCGTCCAAGACGGGGGAAATTCTTCAGTGGTCCCATTCATTCTCGTCATCACCTGCAAGAATGAAAAACCATATCAACTCGTGAACCAGTCAATCTGATTTGGAACAGATACAACTTTTTCGACTTAGGGAGAGCCAATCCTAATTAGGTTGCTCCTTCTTCATAATTTGATTTAATTTGTCATTGCAATCCCAATGGGTGACATCTGCTGAAGGCACATTTCTTTCTGTCTTATAGGGAAGACAAATTTTCTTTCGTTTGTCTTTGACCATCTTATCCTGTAGACAAAAGACATAAAGGTCCCCGTCATGTATAATATTCGAATGGCTTATTGGAACGATTACAGTTTCACCATCGTTCCATGATCATCTTGCATGTGATCGGATGAGGACATTTTTGACAAATGTATACCATGTAAAACATGTCCCTCGTGTCTATCCACAAATGGATTTTCCTTCTGTACCTGTTTTTCACCTGAGAGGAAAAGATAGGAAATATTATGCCGGTATCTGATTGAAAATCAATTAGGAACGACACATCTTTACACTTGACCCGGCTGCCCCGGTCAAAAGGCATTTGCCCTCATCAGTTGACTCTCCAGGGTGGTCCAGCGCTTTTCCATGCCATCCTGGTTCGTTTAAACTCGCGACTGATTCTTCGCACAAGTCTTTGGATTTTGATTCATAAGCGGCGCTGAATGACCTTTTAGTTTCGAGGTGTACCAATCATTCACATACATGCGCATGAGACCAGTGAGGTTTGACTTCTAAGAATCAAAAATAGGGTTTGGAACCTAAGGCCAAGGCTCCCACTTCGAGTTCTAGAAAGGGTAGATTCCATTGCACAACTATCGTTGCATTGGGACCCAATCCATAGTTCGAAATGAGCAGAATTAAAAATGGATTACCCCGTGTTTTTCCTCACGGAGATTTCATTTTCAATTCCTTCTATTATTTTCCTAAAGAGAGCGCCCGAGGTTTTAGGCGCGGCTGTGTGTGTTCATTGTGTCGTGCTAAAGCAATAAACATGCATTTCATTTAGCAAACACCGCTTCAATATAAACATCCACACAATCATACATCCTAAACTCCTACCTGCATAAGACAGAGTTAACGAACACTTCACCCCTTATTTCTCCAATCTGCAAAAACATTTAACACCTCAAGGGTTAAAGTACGTACCTCAACTTGAAGAGCATCAGCATAAAACATGTCAGAAAAACCAATCAACTTTTTAATCGGCTCAAGTTCTCTAAGTCCCCAGCGGAGTCGCCAGTCTGTCGCGACCCTCTCGAGGTTGCATGTGGGCTCTCGAGGGCTAATGGGCCGTCCAGTCTGGTCGGACGCGGGCCTCTCCCAAGGCCCGTTACCCAAATCGCAACGGAGGTATGCGTAGTCGACCTTCAGTGTGGTCTGGTGACATGTGCTAAGTGTGCATGCCATGGAGTCGCCACCAATCATTTTTTGGAGGGTATGATTGGACCACCCTATTGAATAGTCGGGAGTTTCTATTCAATTCTGCGATAACCAGAGAAATGGGTTCGGGGACTTAGTTACGTCAACTGTCAGAGTTGACGCCCTTTCGGTACCTAAGTTGACTGAATTTTCTTACCTAAGATTTCATGCAGATGAGTGGAGTACGAATCCTAAATCTAGGAATTCATGCAAATAGGAATGACTATCCTAGCAATCACAATCAATAATAAAATGCGCAAATCAATGAATCCAAATATGTAAAATAATCACATCAAATCAACATGACACTCCTAATAAGGCTCTATTAGCCTAAATAAGTATCAATCAAGCTTAGGAATGATTTAGACATGATTTTACCCATCAGGGGTAAAGTCGTAATTTTGAGACAAAAGGGACGATTTGCCTAAAAAGGGAAAAATCGTCATTTCGGAATGAATCCGGAGTAAAACAATGTCAAAAATAGGTTTGGTCACTCAATTGACCAATTTCCTATTTTTTTTTTGCAATTTTCATGATTTTCTGGAATTTTAGAAACCGATTTACCATTCGAAGGGGTAAAATCGTCATTTTCTAAAAATGGGAATGAAATGTGGAAATCTTAGACATAAGGTTTAGCCACCTATCTGGCTCATCACCAAATTCTAAGCAATTTCCACAATTCATCGGAATATCAAAGACGATTTACCCTTTGAGGGGTAAAATCGCCATTTTGGATTAAATGGGAGAAAATCCAAAAAATGGAAACAAATCAATTTTTTTTTTGTCATTTTCAGCCTTCAAAAATTTTTAGAATTTTTTTAGGAATTTTCTGCAATTTTTCTCAATTTTTTTTTGAATTTTTCCTTAATAATTCATTTTTTTGGAAATTTTTTTTATTCTGAAAATCACCTAATCACGACACGTGGCTCATCTGCAGACGTCCGATCTAGCATTTTTTTTTGTTTTTGTTTTTATAGGACGCAACACAATGCAAAAAATAAAGAAGATATTAAGTCATTATACAACATAAACATAAGCAAAGGAGATGGGATCCGGTGAATTTTACGACGTCGGAGTCCGTCGGTGCTCGTGCAACAATGTGTGGGGGGTATAAACCACCAGCAGGAGGCTCGGCCTTCCGATTCTGGGGTAGCACAATATAATTTACAGAAAATAAATAAATAAAACACCTTGGACGCCAATAGGAGGCTTAGCCTTCCGATTCTGGGTCTTTTATGCGAAATATAGAAATGCTATGACATAAAGTAAATACACAGCAAATATTTAGACACCAACAGGAGGCTCGGCCTTCCGATTCTGGGTCTTTTATGCGAAATATAGAAATGCTATGACATAAAGTAAATACACAGCAAATATCTAGACACCAACAGGAGGCTCGGCCTTCCGATTCTGGGTCTTTTATGCGAAATATAGAAATGCTATGACATAAAGTAAATACACAGCAAATATTTAGACACCAACAGGAGGCTCGGCCTTCCGATTCTGGGTCTAATAGGTAAAATGTAAGGAGTGAGAGGTGGTCTTACCAAGATTGAACCCAAAACAAGCTCGGAAATCCAATTTGGCCCTCGCGGACTCAAGTCTGATCAGTCTGACCTTTGCTCCTTCAAATAGCTCTACGGGACAAATGGCTCGGCCAAATTGGACTCACGATATGTCATTAGAACGGCAAGAGAATAAGCTTTCTAACAGTATATGGCTCGTTCCCATACGATTCCTAACGAAAGAGTTATGGCCGAAAAACCGGACGGTTTTCAATCGCCCAATGACCAGAATCTGTCCCAGAAAACTCCTTCAATTCAACCATTAAAACCCATCCAAAACTCAACTAGACTACAATCTCAGCTTGCTAGATTCCTAAGTTAGGTGCTAGAGACATCTTATCGAATATTGGTAGCAAGGCAAGCCCTTGAATCACTCACAATGTTCACGGCACCACCTTGACAGAACCGGTTCAGATTTTTCGAACAAAACAATAAGGGATCAGCCCTTAAATCCAAATATAATCCATCTTCAAACCATAAACCACAATAATATATGTCTTAACAAGGAGTGAGAGGTGGTCTTACCAAGATTGAACCCAAAACAAACCCGAAAATCCAATTTGGCACCCGCGGACTCAAGTCTGATCAGTCTGACCTTTGCTCCTTCAAACAGCTCTACGGGACAAATGGCTGGGCCAAATTGGACTCACGATATGTCATTAGAACGGCAAGAGAATAAGCTTTCCAATGGTATATGGCTCGTTCCCATAAGATTCCTATCGAAAGAGTTATGGTCGAAAAACCGGACGGTTTTGGGTCTGGGCGGCGGGCTGAGCGAGAGAAAAAAAATCGATAAATGAAAGAGAGAGAGTTGAGGGAGAAGAAGGGTCGGGAGATGATGAGGGGGAGGAGATAAATAGGCAGCGGGAAGGAGAGAGGGAGTGGGGAGAGAGAGAGAGAGAAAAAGAAAAGAAAAAAAATATAATAATAATAATAATAATAATAAAATAATAAAATAATAAAAGTAAAAATAAAATAAAATAACAAAAAGAGAAGACAAAATCATTAGTCCCCTTTTCCTTTTAAATGATGATGTTTCCCTCCTTTTCCTTTTAATCATTACAAATATTTTTGTCAAATTCAATTTTATGGTGATTAGAGAACACCTAAAATCAAACCTGAATTTTACTATTTATGAGGTTAGAAAATAGATAAAATAAAAATAAAAATACCGACTATTTTTATATATCTTTGTGACCTCAAATATTATTTTTCTTGATTTTCTTGATTTTCTTTTTCTTTTTTTTTTTCTTTTTTTTGTATTTTTCGAAAATATATATAAAAAATGAAAATTATGAAAATTATTTTTTTGGTCAAAATGGTTCATTTAGCTTGGCTAAGGTCACCAAAATTGATTTTTCAATTTTTCAACTTTTTATGGATTTTCTATGAATTTTCAAAAAAATAAAAATAAAAAAAGTTGATCAAAATTTAGGTGTCAACACTTATCCGTTCTTTCGATAATTGACGATAATGCCCTTTATGGGTAATTCGTCCATGCTCTGTATTTTGAGATAGGTCGAAAATGCCTAGATTAGGATAGGGCCAGTTAGGTGGCGAATCCTTTTGCTTGGGTTTTCGAATTTCATCATTTTCCCTGAAATGACAATTTTACCCCTCAAAGGATAAATCGTCTTTCCCATTCCAGTCAAGTCCTGAAAATTGTTCAGATTTTGGGTTTGGGTCAGGTGGATGACCAACCCTAATATTTGAGATTTTCAGCTCTAATCTTTGTCCAAAATGACGACTTTACCCCTCCGAGGGTAAAATCACTTTTAAATTCCAAAAAAATCATGGAAATTCCCTAAAAATAGGAAATGGATTGGATTGATGGCCAATCCTATTTCTCCCGTCTTTTGACTTCCCAATTCATCTAAAATGATAAATTTTCCCTTTCGAGGTGAATTGTCCCCGAATTTTCAAAATTACGATTTTGCCCTTCATGGGTGAATCATGTCAAAAACACTCCTAAGCCTTGATTGATATTTCTCTAGGCTAATATGACCTCATTAGGGATGCCATGCTGATTTCATGTGCTTTATCCGCATGTTATGGATCCTTGATTTGCGCATTTATTTTCATTGATTGTGAGTGATAGGGTAGTCATTCCCATCTGCATGAACTCCTAGATTTAGGATCTGTACCCCACTCGTCTATATGAAATCCTAGGATCAGATAAACCATTCAGCTTAGGTACCGAAAGGGCGTCAACTCTAGCAGTTGGCGTAACTAAGTCCCCGAACCCATTTCTCTGGTTTCCGCAGAATCGAATAGACAGCTCCCAACTATTCGATAGGGTTTCCGATCGTACCCTCCAAGAAACGATTGGTGGCGACTCCTTGGCATGTACACGTATCACATGTCACTAGACTACACCGAAGGTCGACCACGTGCATCCAGCCGTTGCGATTTGGGTAATGGACCCTGGGAGAGGCCCGCGTCCGATCAAGCCAGCGATCGGGCGGCTCATTAGCCCCCGAGAGCCCCGACACGACGGGCGCCTCGAGAGGGTCGCGACACACATTGAGGATCAAAATATTACTATGAAGAGTTTGGAACAAGTAGGTCAACAAAAGTCAGTTGCCAACTTTATTTCACATTCCAATAAACCTCAGAAAAAATTCAAGTCACCAAAAGGTGAATCATCTTCACAGTTAGAGGCCAAAAAGACTATCTCCAAAAGGAAAAAGAAGGGTAAGTGCCATAACTGTGGAAAGTGGGGTTACTAGGCAGCAGAGTGTAAACTACCAAAGAAGCCAAAGAGCGATACACCACAAAATGAGGCTACTATGCTAGTTAATGAGTTTGAGCCTCAAGCCTTCATTGGAATGATAGAGAATGGAAAGGTCAGTGTCTCTTCTGAGTGGTGGTTGGATAGTGGCGCTACTTGTCATGCTACAAATGATAAGAACTTACTCACTAAGGTCACGGAAGTGAAAGATACCGTGGAAAATTGTAATGGTGGTGAGGCAGAGGTGACTCATGCTGGAACTGCAAATTTGATGCTTTCTTCAGGTAAATTACTAACAATGAAACATGTTAGAGTAGTACCTTTACTGACAAAGAATTTTATTTCTATGAGTTTACTTGATAAAGCTGGTATGTCCTTTTCAACTATGAATGGTAGAGTAACTTTATCAATTAACTCATGTTATTTCGGTTGTGCGTTCATGGTTAATGGTATGTATAGGTTGAGTTTAGATACTGATAGCATAAATCATGTGAGCTCTACTTTGATTGATCCAAAGTTGTTACACAATAGACTTGGACATGTGAACTACAAGAAAATGCAATATCTAGCTAAAACTCACAACATTCCATTGGACACTTCTATTCGATTTGACAAATGTGAAGTGTGTGCACAGGCTAAGATTACTAGAAAACCTTTTAAGTTGGTTTCTAAAAGCACACAACTTCTTGAGCTAATACATTCTGACCTTTGCAACTTTAGAAATTACGTTACTAGAGGTGGTCGGAAGTATTTAATAACATTAATAGATGATTTTTCTAGATATTGTCATGTTTATTTATTAAAATCGAAAGATGAGGCTTTTGAAAAGTTTAAGATCTTCAAGTCTAGAGTAGAAAATCATCTCAACTTAAAAATTAAGAGGTTTAGGAGTGATAGAAGAGGTGAATATACAAAGACAGGGTTCAAGGAATTTTGTGCTTCAGATGGGATAATACTTGAAACCACTGCTCTTTACTCACTCCAATCAAATGGTGTTGCCGAACGTAAGAATAGAACGGTAACTGAAATGCTAAATTCCATGTTACTTACAGCTGGCATGCCTTCCTCCTACTGGGGAGAAGCAGTTCTAACTGCTAATCACATCTTAAACAGGTTGCCGCACTCTAAGTTGTCTATGACACCTTATGAGATAAGGCATAAGCGTCCTTGTAGATATGATACTCTTAAAACTTGGGGCTGTGTTGCTTATGTTGGAATACAAGATCCTAAGAGACCTAAGGTGGGACCTAGAACAATTACTTGTGTATATCTAGGTAGTGCAGAAGATAATGCTGCAAATAGATTTTTGGATCTATATACTAACACAGTGATAGAATCTAGAGATGCAGAATTTTTCGAGAACAAGTTTCTCAGAGATCATGGCTTGAATGTTTCTGGATCTACAGATATGATTTTAGAGTCTCCTGTAGAATTTGAAGCAGGTTCTTCTGGCACTAATTCCACACTGCTGGATGTTGAACCAGTTCCGGTTAGAGTATCTATAAGAGAGAGAGAGTTCCCAAAAGTTTTGGTGAAAACTTTGTTACTTACCATCTAGAGGATGATCCATTCTCCTATCAAGAAGCAATGAGATCTAGGGAATCTCTACTTTGGGCAGAAACTATAGATGATGAAATTAGCTCTTTGCTACAGAACCACACTTGGCAGCTAGTCAATTTGCCAAAAGGGGCTAAGGCTACAGGCTGTAAGTGGGTATTGAAGAAGAAATTGAATAGTGATGGATCAATAGCCAGATACAAAGCACGTTTAGTAGCTAAAGGTTATAAACAGCAGAGTGGAATAGACTATTTTGATGTCTATTCACCTGTGTGTCATCTATCAACTATAAGAATTATTCTTGCTTTGGCATCTATTGAACACTTTGTAGTGCATCAAATGGATGTAAAAATAGCTTTCCTAAATGGAGATTAAATGAGAAAATTTATATGGAACAACCGAAAGGGTATGTCATGAAAGGCATTGAGGACAAAGTTTGTAAATTGAACAAATCTTTATATGGTCTTAAACAAGCACCTAAGATGTGGCATCTTAAGTTTGAAAAAGTGGTAGAGAGTTATGGCTTCCAGTCTAGTTACTCAGATAAATGCATTTACCATCGTTCTATGTCAAATAAGATAGTCATCATTTGCTTGTATGTTGATGACATGTTAATTCTTGACTCCGATCATTCTGTAGTGAGTGACGTGAAAGCTACTTTACCTAAAGAATTTGACATGAAAGATCTTGGTATTGCTAATACCATTCTTGGTATGAAAGTAAGCTTTGAAAGGCAAGTCATCTCCCTTAGCCAGACTCACTATATTGAACAGTTACTTTCTACTTGGGGATGCAGTCAGTGTAAACCGATTGAGACATCATGTGATTATAATAAAAGACTGAGTCTCAATGAAGGGATCAGCGTGGATCAGCTAAAGTACTCGAAACTGATTGGTAGTCTCATATATGCTATGAGTTGCACTAGACCTGACATAGCTTTTACAGTTGACATGCTGAGTCGTTTCACTAGTAATCCTAGTAAAGAGTATTGGGATGCCATCAGTAGGCTGATGAGATACCTTAAAGGTACTAAAGATTATGCTCTATGTTACTCTGGTTTTCCTCCAATTGTGGATGGATATTATGATGCCTCATGGTGCTCAGAAATTGAAAATAGTAAGTCCACAAGTGGATATGTATTCACGTTGGGTGGAGCTGCTATTATTTGGAAATCCAAAAGACAGACTTGTATTGCATTGTCGTCTATGGAATCAGAACTTTTTGCTTTAGCTTCAGCGGGCGAAGAGGCAGAGTGGATAAAGAATCTGATTATGGATATTCCTTTGACTCGGCTAAAGATTAATTCTTTAAGCATGTTCTGTGATAATCAAGCAGTTGTCCAAGTCATCAAGAATGCTCTCTTTAATTCAAAGAGAAGACATGTGAGACTGAGACATGCGTTGTTGAATTATCTGATAGAACAAGGAGTTATCACCTTGATCGATGTGAGATCGAAGGATAACTTGGCCGATGCTCTCACAAAAGATATGCCTAAAGATCGATTATTTAAAACAGTGGGGGAAATTGGGTTAAAGACTGTGTAGACAAGTCTTAATTACCATTTACTTACCTTCTAGTTGTGTGTTTTGAATTATCGAATCTTCTTTTGTTGGCCAAAATGATAAGCACAGTTTATGTGTTTCATCGATGTTCATGGTTGCTGATGAATTTGAAAAGGGTGAGTTGTCTCTTTCCAAACTTGATGAAGATGACTTTAACCTAATTCAAAGGTTCTATCTGGGAAGCTTGTGTCATTCTAAACTTGATGATACAATCCAACTAGATTGGACTATCCTTTTGGTTAAATGATCTCATTCCAAATTTGATGCTAGATTATTTGACTTTAAGGAATTAATAATTGCTACATTCCAAATTGAAACATAGAAATAGTTATTTGCATAAAAAGCTTGTTGATCTTGTTCTTAATTGAAACATGATATTACGTGACTAGGTTATTGTAAGTGAGTTGACTATTGGTCGTGTTCTTTGAAACTAGACAATGGTTATTCTCTTATAAATAAACTTAAGTTGATGGCTCTTTGTAAATTAAACTGTTTAGGCCTTGTTCATGATTTACGAAACTGGCTTCATGCTTATGAACATGATATTATGATGCTTTATGACATTAATATATGTTCTTCTCTGCCTGATGTTATAATGCTAAGTTCTTTTAGTAGAACTAGACACTTTTAGTAGACTATTCAAATGATTGAATTCATGATAATATGAAATTCATATTTGACATTCTACAGGGAATGACAGAGATGGAGGAGAGCTTAATAAGCAGGATCTTGACCAGGATAACCTACTTGATGAATGAATATATATTATTTAGAGCGTGTGGGGGCTTGACAGTTCACCTGCTATTGCCCATTTTGTTGGAGTCTATTTACTTGAGACTTACATTTTGATATCTCTATTTTGTGAACATTATTATGCTAGTTTCTTATATTTATAAGGCCTTGGACTATTTTGAATGGCCTACTTATACTTGACTATTATGCATATGTTGATTGTGAACAGATTCATAGTAATGATGATTTACTTATTTTGATTGCAAATGATGATTGAGTTTAATATTTTACTATTAAAACTCTTATATCGATTCGAGTTGATTGTCTTGGATAGAATGTGGATGATTCATATTTGTTTGAACATTACACTGACAACCGTATTGGATTATGCTGTATGGTGAACATAGGAGGGGATTGTTGGATATATTATTAATACAGTCCAGATATTATGTTCACATACAAGCCCAATAGGTAAAAGCATGGTTATTTGGGTCCAAATGGGCTGGAGCCTAGTAGCTTGCATATAACTCTAGGGTTTCCTACGCTGGAGGTAACACTGTTGAGCATTCCAAATTTGACGTCTCTTGGTGTAATACTTCAAGCAGACAAAACCCTTTTTACTCTCTCAAACCCTAACCTCCAACAAGGTTTTGCATTCTGTTCTTAATCTAAGTTTTAATTCATCACTCTCGACTGATTCGCGGACTAAGGATACCAAGTCTCATACCGTGCAATCGTACAATAAGGAGCATCACAAAGGGCACCGAAAAAGAGCATAATACTTTAATGAGGCTAACCACAGGAAAAATATGGACAAAAACGCGCAAAAATAGTATTTCCCAGAGATAATGTCCAACAACCTTGCCAAATGGGGACATCAGCAAGTTTCATGTTGCGCAGGTTACAAACACAAGGAATTCCTCGTGTTGTGCAGGTTACTTCCCAGATATAATGTCCAGCAACCTTGCAAAATAGGGACATCAGCAGGTTTCGTGTTGTGTAAGTTACAAACACAAGGAATTCCTTGTGTTGTGCAGGTTACTTCTCAGACACAATGTCCAGCAACCTTGGCAAATGGGGGCATCAGCAAGTTTCCCGTAGAGATAAAAGACTAAAACAACTGCAGTAGAGCCGAGCCAAAGAGCATAACCCTTTAATGAGGCTAACCACAAGAAAAGTACGACAAAATTGAGCAAAAACAGTATTGGCTCATATAGAGAAGGCTATGTTCTACATAATCAAATCAAGTAAGTGAAAGTGAAACCAAACTTCTTATCCTGTATCAGCAGCTAAAACATGAACGCACTACAAAATATACGCTCCGCGAGCTTTCAAAAAGCATTCCCTTACCACAAAGTTGTCTTGCATATGCTTCCGTATTGGCTCCCTAGAGCGCAATCACCTCTTCCTTTTCTTATTTCCTGAGGCAATACTTTGTTTGATGCCTCTCAAGTCATTGGTAGTCTCGGCGGTGTTCTGCTTCTTCATGCCTTTCTTCCCCCCAAACCCGAATTTGGAGTCTCGTTTTTCCCTCTTCTTCATCTTTTTGTCCATTCCCTTCCTTCCCTTGCCACCACCTTGCCTCGATTTCCCTCCGGATCGATCTCCTTCAGCCACGCCGGGCTTCTTCTTTCCCGTCCTCTCAAAAGTTTTCCCATCTTCGAAATCAAAAGGCAGATCGCCATCCTTATCCCCTCCCGAGAATCCACTCTGTTGCCTCTGCTTCCTCCACTTCTTCACAGCCACTATCTCCCCTTTCTTCTGCTTTGCTTTCTCTTTTTGCTTCTGGGCTTGAACCTCTTTCGCAAGCTTCTTAGCCTCCCTCGCCTTCTTTCTCTCGTCCGCCTCCTCCATCTTCCTCTTCTTCGCCAAAAGCCTGCCCTTCACCTTCTCCATGTGAGAATCCGTCTTCACCACCTCGGCGTAATAGTCCGAAGGTCTGAGAAAGGGAAGGCCCATCTGTTGACACCTGATTTTTGATCAGTTTTTCATAGTTTATTTTTTAAAAATTCATAAAAAATCTATAAAAAGTTAAAAAAATTAAAAAATCATCTTTGGTAGCCTTGACCAAGCTAAAGGAACCATTTTTGATAAAAAAATAATTTGTCATATTTTTTAATATTTTCCAAAAATAGAAAAATACATGAAAAATGAAGAAAAATAGCGTTCGATGTCGTAAAAATATAGAAAAATAGTCAATATTTTTATTTTAATTTCCTTTTCATTTTGAACTCATAAATAGTCAAAATTCAAGTTCAATTGCATGTGTTTCTTCACGACGCATAGAGTTGAATTTGGCAAAAAAATGTCATTCGAGTATTTTAATTTGTAAATTTCTACATATTTTTTAGTCTTGACGTCCAATTAGATCGACCACCATCTACAATAAATTCCCCTTGCTGAATATTTTCGTTTTTGTTTCACATGATTTAATGATGTAAAACGCCGAGTGGATCCCCAATTATAATCGGGTCGGCATGAGCTCGATAGCTCGTCCAAGACCAAACCAGGGCACGGCGAACCCCATGTGAGTACTCTCGAACTCCTTCGATGCTTCCTAATGCTTTTCTTAGGTTAGATCGTGTGTAGAATGGCTAGGACAGCTAAATCATTATTGAGCTGTGATTGATAAATAGGGCCTTACTAGGAATGCCATGTGATTTATTTGCATATCTAGATTCCTTGAGTTGCGCATTTTATTACTGATTGTGATTGCTAGGATAATCACTCCTATCTGCATGAATTTCTAGATTTAGGGTTCATACCTTACTCATCCGCATGAATCTCAGGCTAGAAAATTCAGTCAACTTAGGTACCGAAAGGGCGTCAACTCTGACAGTTGGTGTAACTAAGTCCCCGAAACCATTTCTCTGGTTCTCGCAGAATTGAATAGAAACTCCCAACTATTCGATTGGGTGGTCCAATCACACCCTAAAAAAATGATTGGTGGTGACTCCATGGCATGCACACTTAGCACATGTCACTAGACCACACTGAAAGTCGGTCACGCATACCTCCGTTGCGATTTGGGTAATGGGCCTTGGGAGAGGCCCGCGTCCGACCAGACAGGACGGCCCATTAGACCTCGAGAGCCCGACAACCTCAAGAGGGTCGCGACACCATCGAGTGGAGTTTTTCATAGGCTTCTCTCGTCCCCTCGAGCGCCTGCGTATAGAAAGAGAGCTCCCGGACGAGGTCGTCATTCACGTCGACTTCTTGCTCTTGCCCGCGATCGACATCGACAGAGAGCCTGTGAATCCAGGGCACATCCTACGGCCAGCTCATGTCCCGAGCTTATCCATAATATCGTCTCTGTCATATATCGCGTTTGCCTTAGCCTAGGGCAACTTTACATCTTCTTCTTCTGCGTCGGATTCTGATTCAGAATCAGAAGCTTCATCACCGAGATCACTCACTTCATCCTCCAGCATATTGTCCTCATCAAATATGCCCGTGTCTATCAGATTTATCGCCATCGGAGACAACTATCAAAAGAAAGATAAATGCAACTACTTTCGATCGGAAGGCGTAGTCGAAAAACTCGCTTCCGACCGATTCTTCTCTGGCGGTTTCCTATGCTACAGACAAGCGCAAGGGCAGAAGGGGAAACGAGACTCACCTCGGTATCGTCGCAGGATGGGCGAGCTAGGCGTGGCGGCGGCAAGAATTAGTGGCGACTCGGAGCCCGCAAGTTGCTGAGGGCGCGAGCGGAAGTCGGAGACCGAGAGAGGGCCGACGCGAGCTAGAGAAACCTTGGGCTTTAGGGTTTCACTTCGAGACTATTATTTTTGTTTTTCATGTATTTTCTTGGGCTTGTTAACAGATCGTAGCCATGGAAAGTGTTTCTGTTTCAAAAGTGTTCCGGGAACACATTTGGAACAAAAACGCGTATGGTGCAAAAATGTTCCAAAAGTGTTCCGCGGAACACTTTTGTGCCATGGAACACTTTTGAAGAAAAAAAAACTTGCTTATGGGTTTTGAAACACTTTTGAAACCATTATCTATCGCCGTCGACGCGGCCACCACACTCGGTCGCCGGGCGTCGCCTGCAGGTCATCGGCCGCTCACCGGTCGCCCGCCGTTCGTTGGCCGTCCGCCGGTTGCCGGTCACCCACGGCCACCCGTGGTCGCCCGCCTGCCGTCGCCGGTCGCCGCCTGCCCGCAGGCCGCCGTCACTCGCCTCCAGCCCGCCCGCAGGCCACTCTTGGTCGCTGTCCTCTGCCGTCGCCGCCACCTCCGATCGCCTGCCGCAACCGCCGGCCTCCGCCAATCGCCGGTCGCGGTCGCCGGGAAAAAGTATTTTTTTAACTTACCAAACGCGTTTTTGCAACAAAAATCGTAGCCGGAAACAGAAATATAAAAAAATATTTTTGTTCAAAAAATGCTCCCAGAAACAGAAACTTTACCACACGCAGCGTTAAATACCCAAAAATTATAAGCAAAATTTCCATTTTCATACCTTGTATTTTTTGGGCTTGTTATAACTTATATACCCAAAACAATAAAAATTTGCCATTTTCAAAGACTTTCTCTCTGATGGCACACATACTTATTGCATTAACAATAAAAATACTTCTTTGTTAAACATAATTAACAATTGTCTCGAAAATACTGGCACTGAAAATCCAAAATGGCAATGCATTGAAAATGACTAAATTTCTCTATCGAGATGTTCAATAAGTTCCTGAGAGAGATTCGTCCCACAAATCAAAAAATAACTTCCTCACTTTTCCACTGAAATCTAAAACATGGTGCAATTATAAAAACATATGAAAAACTATGTATAAATATGCGAGGCCACATTTAAGTATTGCAAAGAATTTTGGGGTTAGAACAAAGTATGCGCGTTGCGAGATTTGTAAATATTAAAAAGTCAAAAGTAAAAGTTCTTGAATATGGGACAATTATAGTATCACTCGCCCTGAGAATACTCTAGAATACTCAAGAAACATTAGATGACAATACATGTGATCGAGCGATTGCGTCACGAAAACCTCGGTTCATAACACATGCATTAAGTTATGTCCTTTTCTCTTTTGCATGGGGTTGGGAATGTTATTACCTTGCTTATTGCTATTGTTGGACCTAATTTGAACCTAGAGATATCCACCAAAAGAACAAAAAGATACTTGAAAACAAAAATTAGAAAAGCATTTATGAAAGAGCGGCTCTATTAGGATGAGAGGATCAAATCCTCATGGAGCGATACCGTATCTCTCAAACATCGACCGATTAAGCAAACGATTGCCATCGGGGGTGTTGCGTTGGTAAGAAAATCAAACAGGCAATGTCGAAACGAGATTCCAATTAGTCGCCCATAGCGGACCGGCCGATCGGTCGAAGTTGGAATGCCTAAGCACAACCTCTGCAATCTGCATGAGGTCACAAGTTGAATGCAACGTTCAGTAGCGGGTAGGGGTGTCAAAATCCACGTCCCTGAAAAAAAAAACACTTGCATATTCTAGAATCCAACCCAATTCCTTATCCCCCCCTTCCGAACCCACCTTTAATCTTTTCTGGACTCGAAATTAAAAAAATCGCTAAATTTGTTAATGAGTTGATGCCATCAACTTGATGGTTTGAAGGGTATAGTCCCCACTTCCCAGTGGTGCTCTGGATCTCATCTCCGTGCAGCTGCATTCGCTCTAGCTCTTGATTATTTGCAACTATTTTATAGATAGCCGCATAAGTATGCCTAGTAAGTGGCCTTGATTATGCAACTATTTCTTATCGCTGACAAGTACTATTAAGTATCATGATTTTATCTTGAGCTGTTAGTTGCCATCCAGAGAATGCATTTTAGTGTTAAACTTTGATGCTTTATCCTCAGCAAGGAATGCCCATTCTTGTCCAATTTCAGTAGCCATCCTTGTCCTTGCAATTTCAGCAGCTGACAAGTTACTTGCTTGAATTTGTGAAGGGAGGATGGGTTCATTGACTATCTGAAGCTCAAAAATCTGTCTGAGGAGACAGCTTGTAAGTCATTTTGTTTCAGCCTCTTTGTCTTATATTTGTTTCACATGCTGATTTAGGTGCTTCTGTATAAATGCCATTTTTTCCTTCTCCAGATTTTCTTGCCAAGACAAGATCCTGCAGACTGCTGTGGCTTTACTTTTTCTGGGGGCTGTGTTTGCGCTCTTTAAAGCTATATCTCTGCATATATAAAAAAACAGTGGAGTGCCACTGTTATATCCCTCTGTTGGAACCAAGGATCAACCAAGCAATGCTAAAAGCCATTTAAGAAAATCAGGTTGGTAGGATCTATAAGCTGGTTTCTGGTTTGGCTAAATTTTCATTTGTTCATCTGATGTGGAAGTCACATTCTTTGCTGGGGCTACCTACTAAAATTTGATTTGTGGCACCAAAAAAAAAAAAAATGATTGGTTATATCTAGTAAGTCTGCACTAGCTCTCTGTTCTTCCAGTATGATTGAGCATCTCTTTCTGTGTAGATTTTGTTCTTCTTTTACTTATGCTTATTAGACTCTCAGTTGGAACTACTTTCCCAATAGGGGATTTCACATGTTAATTATTACTGTGCTGAAGCATGTATCTTCTCTTCATTTCTGCTGATTGTATCAGATATAATATATCCTACAAGGAAAAATAGGTATCCCAACTCATTTGTTTCACTGGTTGTTTGTGACTTGAGAGCTTTTAGTGATTAATGTTTAATTTGTTAGATGTCTGAAACGTGTGCGTCAAGTACTACTGACAAAAAGAGGAGATCTATCGTGTGGGAACACTTCAAACAGATTATTGATAAAGATAAGGCTGAATGTTTATGTTGTGGGGCTAATATAGGTTGTGCTAGTGGTCAGGGCACCAATTCCATGCATCGTCATTTATCAAGATGTAAGGTATATCCTTATGCAAATGTCGATAAAAGGCAAAGAGGTACCTCAGGTCGATTTGGTAGTTCATCTGGACCATGGAAATTTGATCAAGATGTTAGTCGAATGGACTTAGCAACCATGTTTATTATTGGTGAATGTCCTTTCAAGTTTGTGGAAAACGAGGGATTTCATCTATGTGTGAATAGACTTCAGCCGAACTTTGTAATCCCTACGAGAAACACATTGAGGTAAGACTGTTACAAGTTGTACTTGGAAGAAAAAAATAAATTGAAGAAATATTTCTCTGAGACATACCTAAGAGTCTGTCTTACAATCGACACATGGACGTCATGTCAGAATTTGAGTTACATGTGTCTCACCGCTCATTTTATTGATGATGATTGGAAGTTGCATAAGAAAATATTAAATTTTTGTCAAATCTCGGGTCATTTTTGCTATTGTTTTATGTCTTTCCTTAAACCTTTGTTAAACTGTTACTAGTGAGATTGTCAAAGCTTATGCCCAGGATCACTTTTTTGACGTCATCACTAATGTCATTGGCTTGATTGCTGCACTGCTTGCTAATTATTTTGATGATTGGATGGACCCTGTTGAGGCTATTATTGTAAGTCTTATCTTCCTCCCTTTGGTAATTCTTGTCTTTTGATGATTCAGTTCACCAACTATCCGCCAAACACTTCGTCTATAAAATCAACAGCTAAATGTACTTCTTTCTTGACTCTACAACAAATTGACTCCCATGGCTTTCTTGTTAAGGTCTAGATATTTCATTCAAGCTTACTAGCATCGTAAAAGGAACATCTTTGGGAAGTAATTTTCACATGGACCCACATCAGCTCTTATGCGTTGGTGTTCTCGTACCGCAAATTACCTTCTTTACAATACACAGATACATACATGTTTCTTCTTCAGGGCTCATCACTCCAGAACAATGTCCGTGAAGTTCCAGTACTCGACTAGGATTACTCGGGTTACCCAAAAGGTAGAAAATAAGTGTTGAGAGTATTTAGCCGATGATGGCTTATTTATCTATTTTCTTTATTATACCAGAGTTCCTTAAGCAGGATAGGACAAGAACGAGTGCTTAAGGAACTCTGGCTCTCAATCGGTCCCTGCCTGGTGGAGTTGCATCCACTACCATTTAACTGTTCCCCACTTAAGAGGACGGGGCAAGGCGGCTGACTTAAACCAGAGGTCAGCGATCGACCGCCAGAAATGGCACCCACTTCCAAGTGCATATTTATCTAGCCCACTTGGAGGCTATACCCTTACCTAATACCCCTTCATCAATCAACAACTAGGTTATCCCTGGGAAACCTCTAGAGCACCAGAAAGGTATTTTATGAATAGCTACAATAAGGGCAATATTGTAATTTTTGGCCTTTTTGGCTTTATTATAAATAGATAGTTTGGGGTCACATTGACCTAACCAAGCATTCAGTTCAGTTTTTTCTCTCAACATGGTATCAGAGCAGGAGGTTCTGAGTTCAAATCTTTCCAGGCCCCTATTTGCTTCCCCAATTAATTTGTCCACGCTTAGTACTAAGCAAAAGACCAGACTAAGCGTAAGGAGGAGTGTTGAAATATATAAATATTAAACCATGCCTTCTTCTAACAGTTTAAGCTTTTAGAGCAGTTGGCAGTGGTCCCACCAAATCTCACATTGCTTGACAACGGGTTCTAAATACTCTTTATACTCATGTGGTCTCTCTCCACCTATTAGCTTAAGCTTTTGGGTTGGACTTTCTACTGTTGATTGATCTGCTTTACAAACCAGTGCCGGTACTATTTGCCAAATCTGGTTCGCCCTTTCGGTCTGATACCTCTAAGGAGGTTGTGAAGTGTGAACATTGTCAGAGGCCATATCACACTAAGGCTACCTGTTGGAAGTTACATAGAAAACCTGCAGATTTTGAGTCAAAAAGGGCACAAAAGAAGGGAAAAAAATATGGCAAACCATACTAAAATTGTTCCCACTGCACCTACTACTGATATCAGTTTATCCCAGGAAAAACTTCGGGCATTTCGACGTCTATTGAAAGCTTCTACTGTTGCTGCCTCTCCCACAGTTGCCAATTCATCTTCTTTTGCTTCAAACCTAGCCACTTCAGGTATTTTCTTTGGGATGTTTAATACCTCTGTTGTTTCCAACCCCTGGATCATTGATACAGGGGCTACAGATCACATGACAGGTTCTTCTAATCTTTTTCAGCAATATACCCCTACTTCTGGTAGAGACAAAGTTCGCGTAGCTGATGGAACCCTCTGTTCCATTGCTGGAAAAGGGTCTATCCATTGCTCTCCTACTCTTTCATTATCAAATGTTTTACATATTCCATCATTCTCTACTAATCTCCTTTCTATCGGTCGTCTGACTCGAGATTTAAACTGCAAAGTAACTTTTTTCCCTTCTTATTGTATTTTTCAGGATCTGGTAACGGAGAAGGAGATTGGACATGGTAGATTGGATGGTGGTCTTTATCTGCTCGAGGGTAGTGGTGTTTCTACTTCAACTTTGTCTTCTACGCCTCATCAAGTTAATTCGGCATTGACAGATCTTCATCAGTGGCATTGCAGATTAGGTCATCCCCCTTTAGGAACTTTAGAAAATGTTTTTCCTAGTCTCGTTTTAGCTTGTAATAAAGATGATTTTTTTGTGAAGCCTGTGTTTTGGCTAAACAAACTCGTTCAATATATTCATATTCAAATAATAAAAGTCGTTTCCCTTTTCACGTGATTCATACTGATGTGTGGGGTCCTTCGTGGCATACTTCTATTTCCGGTCACCGATGGTTTGTCCCTTTTATCAATTGTCATTCTCATACAACATGGGTTTATTTATTGAAACATAAGAGTGACGTTTTTTATTGTTTTCAAAATTTTCACAAAATGGTCCAAACTCAGTTTAATGCCACTTTGAAAATTCTTCGTAGTAACAATGGCACTGAATACACTGAGTCTCAGTTTCAATGGTATCTCTCTGATCATGGCATTATTCATCAGACCAGTTGTGTTGATACCCCTGCACAAAATGGTATTGCCGAAAGAAAGAACCGACATTTGTTAGAGGTCGCTAGGTCTCTTATGTTTGCCCGCCACTTCCCAGCTCAGTATTGGAGTGATGCTATCTTAACTGCTGCCTATTTAATAAATCGGATGCCTACGAGAATTCTTGATTTTCGCACACCTATTGATGCTTTGCAGGGATAATCGGCTTTTTTTTTTTCTCCAAAAATTTTTGGTTGTGTTTGTTATACTCGTAACACCACCTCTAAGAGTAAGTTGGAACCCCGTGGTCTCCGCTGCATTTTTCTTGGGTATTCACCTACTCAAAAGGGTTATAAGTGTTATCATCCTCTTTTTAGGCGCACCATTGTATCTATGGATGTGATTTTTCACGAGTCTAATTCATATTATTTGGCTCCACCTCTTCAGGGGGAGTGTCCTAGTGTAGAGGTGTTCCCTACTTTGGATATTACTTACCATTTTTCTTCGATACTCTCTGATGATTCTCTTCATTCCCAAGAGTGTTCTCCTCCTTCTTAAGAGGAGAACATAGGTTCTACTCCTTCCCCAGAAGAGAATAATGCAATACAAGAGAAGGATAGTACAGTACCATAAGAGGAGATAACAAAGTAACCACTTCAGGGAGAGTCTACTCCTACTCCTGTTAGGCAAATTGTTGATAGAAGCAAGACAATGAAGACATATTGTCGTAGAGAGCCCACTACCAACAAGCAGGTTAAGACCACTGATACATTGCATGTTCAATCATCATTTCCGGATCCGGATTCTACTACTCCTGGCATGGTTTCTTCTTCTGATCTTCCTATTGCACTTCCAAAGGGTACTAGAACTTGTCCATAACACCCTATATTCCAGTTTGTCTCATATGACTCTTTGTCTAGCTCTTATCGTACTTTTGTGTCTTCTCTATCTTATATTTCTATTCCGCAAAATTGGCAGGAAGCTTTTGCAGATGAGAAGTGGAAGGCAGCAATGGTGGAGGAGATGTATTCATTGAAGAAAAATGACACGTGGGATCTTGTTGTTCTTCCTCCTGGGAAACAATCAGTAGGATGTAAGTGGGTGTTTGTAGTCAAATAAAAGATGGATGGTACTGTAGACAGATATAAAGCATGGTTAGTGGCAAAGGGATTTACTTAGACGTTTGGGATTGACTATCAAGAAATCTTTGCTCCTGTTGCCAAGTAGAATACTGCTCGAGTATTACTTTCATGTGCTGTTAATCAGGGATGGGTGTCGCGACCCTCTCGAATTTCGCCATGGGCTCTCGAGGGCTAATGGGCCGTCCAGTCTGGTCGGACGCGGGCCTCTCCCAAGGCCCGTTACCCAAATCGCAACGGAGGTATGCGTAGTCGACCTTCAGTGTGGTCTAGTGATATGTGCTAAGTGTGCATGTCATGGAGTCGCCACCAATCATTTTTTGGAGGGTATGATTGGACCACCCTATTGAATAGTCGGGAGTTTCTATTCAATTCTGCGATAACCAGGGAAATGGGTTCGGGGACTTAGTTACGTCAACTATCAGAGTTGACGCCCTTTCGGTACCTAAGTTGACTGAGTTTTCTGACTTAAGATTTCATACAGATGAGTGGGGTACGAGTCCTAAATCTAGGAGTTCATGCAGATAGGAATGACTATCCTGGCAATCACAATCAATAATAAAGTGCACAAATCAATGAATTCAAATGTACAAATAAATCACATGGCATTCCTAATAAGGCCATATTGGCCTAGAGAAGCATCAATCAGGCTTAGGAATGATTTAGACATGATTTTGCCCATCAGGGGGGCAAAATCGTAATTTTGAGACAAAGGGGACAATTTGCCCAAAAAGGACAAAATCATCATTTCGGAATGAATCCGGAGTCAAAACAGGTTTGGTCACTCAATTGACCCATTTCCTATTTTTTTTGGCAATTTTCGTGATTTTCGGGAATTTTAGAAACCGATTTACCATTCGAAGGGTAAAATCGTCATTTTCTAAAATGGAAATGAAATGTGGAAATCTTAGACATAAGGTTTAACCACCCATCTGGCCCATCACCAAATTCTAAGCAATTTCCACAATTCATTAGAATATCAAAGACGATTTACCCTTTGAGGGGTGAAATCGCCATTTTGGATTAAATGGGAGAAAATCCCAAAAATGAAAACAAATCAATTTTTTGTCATTTTCAGCCTTGGACAATTTTTAGAATTTTTCTGCAATTTTTCTCAATTTTTTTGTTTTTCTTTAATTTTTCCATTTTTTTGGCATTTTTGATTCATTAATATTTTTTTATATTTTCAGAAAATATTTTAACAAAAAGCATGTCTTTGACAATAGATAACACTCAACCAGATAAATAAGCTAACCACTAGACTGAAACAAATACATACAAATCAAGTCTATAAATGCAATATTTTAGAAAAATAATCCTGATATACGGATCGGGTACGTAAAACATACCGGATTGGACACCAGCTTTCAATCGCCCAGCCCCAGCCTGCGACCATCCCCATGCCCGTTACCTGTCGATCGCCATTAGAATGTCGATAGTCAATTTCACAAATTAAGACTAAAAAATAAAAAAAAAATTAAAAATTTAAAAATTGGACACTGTTCATGTACTGTTCCGACACTGTTCATGCACTGTTCCGACACGGTTCCGACACTGTTCCGACACGGCTCCGACACGCCCGACACGTCCGGACACGCTCCGACACGTCCGGACACGTTCCGACACGCCCGACACGGCTCCGACACGCCCGACACGTCCGGACACGCTCCGACACGTCCGGACACGTCCGGACACGTCCGGACACGTTCCGACACGCCCGACACGGCTCCGACACGCCCGACACGTCCGGACACGCTCCGACACGTCCGGACACGTTCCGACACGTCCGGACACGTTCCGACACGTCCGGATACGCTCCGACGACGGGGTGGTGACCCGAGGCTGTTTCTAGACTCCACCAGCGGCGCGTAGGCTCCATAAGCTCCGAGGGAGGAGGTAGGACTCCGGGGCTGTCGCCGGAGGCGATAGCGCGCTTTGGCGATGACGGATTTGGCCCGATCCGAAACAATCCCGAACCAAACTCCGAAACGGGTGGAGGCCGCGGGTCTTGGGTTATTCACGGCGGCTTTGAGGTTCGACGGCTAGCGACGACGGCGGAAGGGTCGAAGGCGAAGGAAAATAGTACACGAAGGTGAGGATTCCATTTTATTTTTAAGAAGAAGAAGAAGAAAAGAAGAAGAAGAAGCTACGGGAGAGGAAGAAGAGGAAGGAGGAGAAGAAGATGAAGTCGCGGGGGGAGAAGAAGCCAGCGACGGATGAGGGAAAAGGTGAGTGAATAATAATAAAAAATAAAATAATAATAAAATAAAATATTAAAAAGTAAGAATAATAATAAAATAATCAAAAGAAAAGACAAAATGATTAGTTTCCTTTTCCTTTTGAATGATGATGTTTTCACTCCTTTTCCTTTTAATCATTACTAATATTTTTGCCAGATTCAATTTTATGGTGATCAGAAAACACCTAAAATCAAACCTGAATTTTACTATTTATGAGGTTAGAAAATAGATAAAATAAAAATAAAAATACCGACTATTTTTATATATCTTTGTGACCTCAAATATTATTTTTCTTGATTTTCTTTTTTTTTCTTTTTTTTTGTATTTTTCGAAAATATATATATAAAAAAATGAAAATTATGAAAATTATTTTTTTGGTCAAAATGGTTCATTTAGCTTGGCTAAGGTCACCAAAATTGATTTTTCAATTTTTTCAACTTTTTATGGATTTTCTATGAATTTTCAAAATAAATAAAATAAAATAAAATAAAATAAAATAAAAAGTTGATCAAAATTTAGGTGTCAACAATGGGATCTTCAACCGTTAGATGTGAAGAATGCCTTTCTTCATGGAGAGTTATAAGAAGAGGTGTATATGGAGATTCCTCCAGGTTTTTCTTGTGACATAACTCAAGGTAAAGTGTGCAAGTTGAAACGTGCACTTTATGGTTTAAAGCAGTCACCTCGAGCCTGGTTCGGTAGGTTTCAGAGAGCTATGGTCTCTGTTGGGTATAAATAGAGCAACGCTGATCACACCTTGTTTGTGAAGAAATCGGGTACTAAAATCACTATTCCCATTGTCTATGTAGATGACATCGTTGTCACAGGGAATGATAATGATGAGATTAGCCAGTTGAAGAAATTTCTCGGCCAAGAGTTCGAGATAAAATATCTTGGAAAGCTTCAGTACTTTCTTGGGATTGAAGTTGCCCGATCTCCAAAGGGTATCTTTCTATCCCAAAGGAAGTATGTCCTTGATCTTTTGACGGAAGTTGGGTTATTGGGATGTCATCCCTCTGATACGCCTATTGAGGCCAATACTCGACTTCGAGAAAAAGATGGTGATCCAGTGGATAATGGTCGTTATCAACGGTTAGTAGGCAAGTTGAATTATTTGTCCCACACCCGACCTGATATTGCTTTTGTTGTGAGCATAGTGAGTCAATTTATGCATGATCCATACTACTCATATGAATGTTGTTCTTCGGATTCTTCGGTATTTGAAATCTGCTCTTGGGAAATGGATTCTTTTATCTCCTCATGATGGTTCGAAGATTGAAGCTTATACAGATAGAGTTTCGTGCGATAGCACAGGGAGTTTGTGAGCTGTTATGGCTTAAAGGATTACTTGAATATCTTGGTGTATCCATTCATCTTCCTATGATGTTATATTGTGATAATAAGGCTGCCATCAGTATTGCTCACAATCCTGTACAACATGACCATACATGAAAATGGGTTATCCAAACACCATTAGCTTGGTGGCCTCGCCTGGCCGGCGGTCGCCTCTGGCTGATGATCTCCTTTGGCGGCCTCCGCGCCTCCTCTACCATGGTTGCATTCTGGTTTTTTTTTTTTTTTTAAATTCAAAGTTGCTTGGCAAAATATACATGAAAATGGGTTATCCAAAGACCATTAGCTTTCACCAAATGCACCTATGCTCAAAGATCCTTGGGAAAATGACTTTGCATTTTCCCAAAGTGTTCTCAAACGCAGCCATAGTGGGAAAAAGTAGAAATGCCTTTTCCAGTTTGCATTTCTGTCATTTTTCATTATATCTTGTCGAGAGGTTTATAGTTAGCACTTTAAATTGAGTTCAGCTTCTGTATTTTGTGTATTTCTGTTTCTTCTTTCACATAGTTTTCCCAAGTTCACCTGATCTTATGTCAGCATGTCCATTTTAGCGTCCTTTTTTGTTACTTACTTGTCCAGAGTATTGGCACTCTTCGATGCATTAAGAATGAAACTGTGAAAGAAGCCATGGAAGAACCTTATTCAGTTAGCAGTCCTAGAAGAATTCTCAGTCTATCAAAGAAGAAACGAGCAAGCGTTTCCTTTTCAGATTCAGATGATAAAGCTTCTGGCTTTGGATTGTCTGGAGAACATGGTCCCAAACCTTCAGAGGTCTATGGATTTGTAGGATCTATCACGACCATTGTGGCTACAGGTCCATCACTCGTGCTTCACAAATAGACTGAATCTTTAGTTCTATTTTCTTGTTAATCTATCAATATGACTATTTGATGAGTTCGTTATTTTGTGTTGCTTTTTGTGCACATTAGGCATCCTCCACTGGTCTTTAGATTTTTGGAGCTAGGGATGTCGTCGACCATCATCTGGTTGATCAAGCAAATTTTACATATAAATGCTTTTGGCTTCTAAACGAACAGTTCTTGAGAGTGCCTCAATTTGCAAATGGAGGACTCACGGATTTAACATATGAACTGGATAATTTTGGTGTTTCTTTTGGGTTGATACTTGCATGGTTTATGTGATTCACAAAACATCTAGTTGCCTAGGACTAGGACAGACCTGGTAGCACTATTATACTGCAAGGCTGCATGCGACAAAATGAAGGCAATCTTACAAGGTGGTTATCGCTTATCTGTTTGATAGGTTTTTCGAAGGTACTTATAGATACATGTGACATGTGTGCCAAGAAAATAGGATGATCTCGATCTGGCATGGGGACATGGGATTGACTATGTAAATCCTGTGAATTCCCTACCAAAAAAGAAGCTGAGAAAATTCCAATTCCGACTGCTAAAGTTAGTACTGTAATTCGTTAGAGAGGTCTTCCCTATTTAATTTGGGACAAGATGCCTGTCTGAATGGATTATAAGTATTGTAGATTTCAGTGACTTGGAGAGCTCTTTAACTTATCTCAATTTATGCTTCATGCAGTTATTTTCTTCACATGGGCATACGTTCCTGAGCATTGGCTACATGCTGTTGGGATCTATTACTATCGTTCCTTAAATGGGAGATGAGGTTCTCCACACATGAGTTATTTCACAAGATGGGTGAGCAGCACAAATTTTAATTTCTTTTTCTACGAATGCGGTGAAGGTTGACCTATTTCAACAAGTAGTTTTGTTTGAATATGCAAATAAAAGAAAAACAGTGGGCTCAGTTTACCTTTGTAATGCAAATACATGATATACTATGAGAATATCTTCAGATAATATGGGCAATTTTTGCTTGTGTTAGTGTTCTTTAACAACATGTGGAACATGTGGATAGTTCAGGTGATCTGCTTTCCCTTTAAATCTCACTGCATTGGCCGGCCCCTTGCAGAAAATGGGCTCTGGCGGTGCCAACTTATATTGTCGTAACAGTTGCGTTGGCTTTGGCATTTTATATTGCCCTCAACTTCCTCTCGACCCCTCCTCCAACATCCTTAAATACACTTTTTGGTAAGCCTTGCATTGTCAACTTGGCTATTTGCGAGTGCCACCTGATGGTTCTGGACTGAAGTCACTTCCCCAACATCATAGGTTTTTCCTTCCATGGTTCAATCAAATCTGGAGCTGAAATGTTTTGTCTCACCTTTGAGACTGGGTTTAAGAAGTATATGGAATATGTTATCAATCCCTCCATAGAGCGAATATGAGAAAGGTCAATGAGTATGCACTAACATTTTCGCTCCCCTTTTTCGCAGATGAGTTCACTAGAGATCCATCAACATTCAGTCTTTTGGGAGAGGGAGGTGAGTTGCCCATAGAACCCATATCTGATATTCCCATCGATGAAATTAATAGGCTAATGTTTGATGATTAGCATGACTCCTGCCTCGGATGTAATGCTTTTTGTTCTTTTTGCTTGTGAAAACATAGCCCTCAATCAAAGAGGATGGAAGATTATTGAGACTTATTTGGAAAGTTAGGCAATATGTCTAAATGGTTTTTAAACTGCCACAAACAGCATGTAGCATGTACCGCCATCTTACTATCATCAGTACGAACGGCGTATTGCATTGCTTAGACCTCTCTTGAGCCTAGTGATCTATTGATAGCTTATTATTGCTTGTTATCCCACCTACATTTACTATGCCAATGAATTCTCCTCCCACTTAATCAATGATCACATATGATTTGCTAGGTATGACAACCCTCCATCAAAGTGCTGTTGCTCTGAAACTCTCAATCAACTCCTTCCCTTCCTTTTGTCGCCAAATGTTACATTTTCGGTTATGTTCAACACGGGAACCCTTGACCCCAGATCCACGAGGATACTGAGAAAACTACTGGGAAATGTATTGATGATTGGTGAACTATCTAGGCGAACGAACATGCCAAGAATAGTGAAAGTCAACTTCCAAAAAGGCGACGATTGTGATTGTCAATTACCAATTACCAGCACAATTTTGAAAATCGCGGTCATTTTTTTTTTTTTTTACAGACAGATCAATATTAGGAAAGTCCTAGTCGAATATATAGAAGCTAGACAACAGAATTAATACAATCACAAGGGGTCATTCTTCTCACTTGGGAAGGGGGCGAGTGGAAAGTTCCATCCCCCACTTGCTCGGGGGCTGAGGATAGGCACACGTGAGTGAGGAAGTAAAATTTCGCAATCTGCACACGACACATAGCATGGCTTGTACAATAAAAATAAGAAGAAAAAGAATTGATACAAGACAAAATATAGTTGCTCTCAAGCTCACTCTCTTCATAACTTTTCAAATGGCTTTGAAATCATGGTCCTCCGGTTTGACTCTGCCCCTCAAGCACAGCTTGTTTACTGATGACAGTGATGAGGCTCGCGACTGTTCAGAAACACAATCTTTTCAAGATGACACTTTCGTCACCGTATAACTAAAGATACACGTAGCCTACGGATAGCTAGTACTGTTTAATAGAGTCAAATGATGATCGATCGGCCAATCTACGCAAGAAGTGGTAGGGAGCAACAGAAATATTAAACAGGAGTGCCCGAAAGTCGTGATAATCAGAAGGGCAACACAGCACCAAATACGTAGAGCCAGAAATGCTTGGCTGTAATGCCAAGGCGCCGGGCAAACTAAGAGGGAACTTTTCCAGCGAAGAAAGATAGCAATGGAGATGACGACTAGCTTGGCAAAAAAAAAAAAGGAAGCATTCAATATGCATCTTCTCATTCTGGCTGGCCATATATCTATACCCATAAAACTTCTTCTCACTGAAAAACCAGGTCCACCACATTGCACAACATAATTTGATGATCTGGTGACGCATTTGATTTATTTATTTAATGTAACTTTTACTTTTGACTTTTTATTTTTTTACAAATCTCGTGACGCACGTACTTTTGCTCAAACCCCCCAAAATTCTTTGCAATACTTAAATGTGGCCTCGCATATTTATACATAGTTTTTTTTTATAGGTTTCTATAATTGCACGATGTTTTTAGATTTCAGTGGAAAAGTGAGGAAGTTATTTTTTGACTTGTGCCACGAACCTCTTTCAGGAACTTGTTGAACATCTCGATAGAGAAATTTAGTCATTTTCAATGCATTGCCATTTTGGATTTTCAGTGCCAGTATTTTCGGGACAATTGTTAATTATGTTTAGCAAAGAAGTATTTTTATTGTTAATGCAATAAGTATGTGTACCATCAGAGAGAAAGTTCTTTGAAAATGGAATTTTTTTTTTATTGTTTTGGGTATATAAGTTATAACAAGCCCTAAAAATACAAGCTATGAAAATGGAAATTTTGCTTATAATTTTTGGGTATTTAACAAGCCCAAGAAAATACATAAAAACTCCTTACCAAAAAAAAAAGAAAAAAAAATACATAAAGACAAAACTGACGTGAAACCCTAAACCTCTACGCCCGACTTCGCTCCTCTGAGACTTCGCTCTAAACTCGCGAAGTCACTCTCGGTCTCCGACTTCGATCGCTCGCGCCCTCAGCAACTCGCGGGCTCCGAGTGGTCGCTAATTCTTGCCGCCGCCACGCCTAGCTCGCCCATCCTCCGGCGATACCGAGGTGAGTCTCGTTTCCCCTTCTGCCCTTGCGCTTGTCTGTAGCATAGGAAACCGCCAGAGAAGAATCGGTCGGAAGCGAGTTTTCCGACTGCGCCTTCTGATCGAAAGTAGTTGCATTGATCTTTCTTTTGATAGTTGTCTCCGATGGCGATAAATCCGATAGACACGGGCGTATTTGATGAGGACAATATGTTGGAGGATGAAGTGAGTGATCTCGGTGATGAAGCTTCTGATTCTGAATCAGAATCCGACGCGGAGGAAGAAGATGTGAAGTTGCCCGAGGCTAAGGCAAACGCGATATATGACAGAGACGGTATTATGGATAAGCTCGGAGACATGAGCTGGCCGCAGGATGTGCCCTGGATTCACAGGCTCTCTGTCGATGTCGATCGCGGGCAAGAGCAAGAAGTTGACGTGAATGACGACCTCGCCCGGGAGCTCTCTTTCTATACGCAGGCGCTCGAGGGGACGAGAGAAGCCTATGAAAAACTCCACTCGATGGGCCTTCCCTTTCTCAGGCCGTCGGACTATTACGCCGAGATGGTGAAGACGGATTCTCACATGGAGAAGGTGAAGGGCAGGCTTTTGGCTGAGAAGAGGAAGATGGAGGAGGCGGACGAGAGAAAGAAGGCGAGGGAGGCTAAGAAGCTTGCGAAAGAGGTCCAAGCCCAGAAGCAGAAAGAGAGAGCAAAACAGAAGAAAGGGGAGATAGAGGCTGTGAAGAAGTGGAGGAAGCAGAGGCAACAGAGTGGATTCTCGGGAGGGGATAAGGATGGCGATCTGCCTTTTGATTTCGAAGATGGGAAGTCTTTTGAGAGGACGGGAAAGAAGAGGCCCGGTGTGGCTGCGGGAGATCGATCCGGAGGGAAATCGAGGCAAGGCGGTGGCAAGGGAAGGAAGGGAGTGGACAAGAAGATGAAGAAGAGGGAAAAGCGAGACTCCAAATTCGGGTTTGGGGGGACGAAAGGCATGAGGAAGCAGAACACTGCCGAGACTACCAATGACTCGAGAGGCATCAAACAAAGTATTGCCTCAGGAAATAAGAAAAGGAAGAGGTGATTGCACTCTAGGGAGTCAATACGGAAGCATATGCAAGACAACTTTGTGGTAAGGGAATGCTTTTTTGAAAGCTCGCGGAGCATATATTTTGTAATGCGTTCATGCTTTAGCTGCTGATGCAGGATAAGAAGTTGGTTTCACTTTCACTTACTTGATTTGATTATGTAGAACATAGCCTTCTCTATATGAGCCAATACTGTTTTTGCTTAATTTTGTCGTACTTTTCTTGTGGTTAGCCTCATTAAAGGGTTATGCTCTTTGGCTCAGCTCTACTGCAGTTGTTTTAGTCTTTTATCTCTACGGGAAACTTGCTGATGTCCCCATTTGCCAAGGTTGCTGGACATTATGTCTGAGAAGTGACTTGCACAACACAAGGAATTCCTTGTGTTAATAACCTGCACAACACGAAACTTGCTGATGTCCCCATTTTGCTGGTGTAACATACATGGACTGGAAACAATATAAAAATTGCCCATATGAGCATGCCAAATGTGCCCATGTTACCTGTTAAAAGTACCTCTGTTTACTCATAATTTACTTATGAAATGCAGCATGGGTTTTTTCATTAGACCTTCTTGGGCAAAAGTAATGTATAGTTCACATCCTAAATATTTTACCTTTCATCAGGAAAAAAAAATCTCTAATGCCAGAAACGTGAAGATAATAACCAGAGTCCAGCTCCCAAAGACCTAGTTTTCCTTCTTGTGGCTGGAAATAACCTAAAAATCTGTTCCCAAAAAAAACCCAAAAACACTGCTTCTGGAGAGCTGAAGTTGGGAAAGAAAAGAAAGGCCAACTACTCAGAAAGACAGATATTAAGATGGCAAGTCATCGAGAGGTGCAATATTAAAAGACAAAATCTTCCTAGAATTCTAAAGATAAGATGGCAAGTAACGCAAAGTAAAAGCCCAATAAAAAAGAATGGAGAATGAACAAAAAAATCCCCTTAATTACACTTCTTATCCTCTAGTTTCAAAACCGAAGCTCCATATCAACTACCCGCTGTTTTAAAGAACACTTTGCATCCTCCATTTTTTATGATTTTCCTAACAATTTCCTGATGGTGCAAGAGTTCGAGGTGTTAATAGGTTTTTCGATATATTATGTGTGCGGTGTCATGTCTGGAAACTATTGCCCGCAATGCAAATGTAAGGGAAAGTTGAGGTTCATTTTATCAATTTTCCTGGAATAGTGAGAATCATAACATATGACATAAAACAGAACTAGAGAAAGGAGCAGTAAGTACAAGTTAATTGCATCTTGCTTTTCGCCATCAGTGTAGGTACTACTGTAACATCTTTTGATAGACTTGAGAAACTCTTTGGATTGGGTGGTAGCTTTCTACTTCCCCTGCCTCTCTGTGATCACCAGAGAATGAAGAATTCGCACCAGTTTTCTAAATGGAATGAGAAGGCAATACATGAGCTTGAGCTCATTGATGAGATTCTCTCATTTTTACAGTTAGTTTTTCAAATTAGCGTCACGGAAGCCAATTCGAAGGTGAGTTCGATGGCCGAGCTTTGTGACCGTCTTCTACATTATTGAAGTGATCTTATGCTATGCATTGCATACAGATACTGGTTATTTATCAGACTAGCTGGGCATTTTTTAGAAATCTGAAAGCGCATTGAAATCTCGAGCAGGGCTTGTTCCCTCTTGGATGATGAAGCTTTTAAACCTTGCTGTCTCACTTTGGATCTCGGTTCTCATCAGCTGGGAAATCATATACAGGGGATGTAGAGTGGTAATTTGGCTGGCGGCTCTCTTTCAGCCTCCAAAAAGGAGTTGCTTAAGCATAGATGTTGGTCGTTAAGAGTTGTTACCAATTGTCTTGCTCAGGATAATTTGTACCTAATCAGGATGATGCATTCTTGTTGCTCGGGTGAACCATACTCAAGGTATGTTAGTTGTTTGGAGAGCTGAGGCCCAAGAGGGGTTCGTGAAAATGTCTTCAATTTCACTTTTTCCATCGAAAATTAAAACAGAAAATGAAGATTTTCCACTTGTCAATTGATGTTAGTACGTTGATTATCAGCAATTGATGTCTTTTACCATGGCCTACCATTCATTCTGAAGATCAAAAGGTGCTTGTAGAGAACAGCAGTTTTCTTCCAAACCACCGAATTGGTCAAATGGTTGACTTCTGGCCAAAAGAGTCAATTCACGGATCAAATTTCGATTTTTTGTTGTTGATAATTGTAAGTGCAAAATTGTAATTGGCACTATCTAAAAAGTTTTGGTGCAAAAATACTTTTAAACATACCAAAAAAGGCACAACATTTTACCAACGGAAAAGGTAACGACGTCTTCCTATCCATTCATCTCGTTAAATTTGTTTTTTTTGTTGCTAATGAGTACTAATGCCAACTTTCACGTTTTTAAGTCCAAGTACAGTCGACTGCATTCTTTATATCTCGATTGCATGGGCTCACTTCAAGATTCGCAAATGGTCATAAACTTGTCATGAGGATAAAATGCCATAAATGTCAAAAGCTTCAAAATAAATTTTAGGTTTTTTAATCCACATATTTTTTTTTTTGCTTTTTTCGATTTCCGCTTATTCTCAAAAAATGAATGATTTAGAAATATTTTGCTAAAAATGATTGCTTGTATCACTTAAAATAAGTAATCAATGAATGATGTATACATTATCGATAATAATGTTTGCCTAAATTTTTCTATGAATGATGAAAACTTTTGTCGTTTATTCATTCTTATAAGCAATATAAGCGGTTGTTTTAAAGAAAATATATTTCAAGTATTTTATTTTTCGTGAAACATGAGAAAGCTTAAAAAAAGATTTTATTGTCTACCGCCTCGGCACACCGGCGGCGCGCAATGCCATAGGCCAAATAGGAAACGGAGAGCAACGTGCAATCACAAATGATCGGATGACTCCGGCATATTCGATCCGAGTGAACCCGGGTCGAGACAAGCCCAGCCCGCATTGAATAACCCCCAACTCTAAGGGTCTGCATGGTAACCATTCTCTTCCTTAACTCTATTTCTGGTCAAAAATAGATTTTTTTTGTCATTTCTATTCCCTGGACGAGTTTCTCAGCCAAGAAATGTGTTTGATAACGATATAAAATTTCTATTTCTGGAATAGAAATTCGTTTGATAACAGCATAATTTTTTTTATTATTTTACTATTTAAATTTTACTATTTTAAAATAAAAAATATTATTTATATTTTACTCCGGCGGCGACGATGGGCGGTGGAGGTTGCTGGCCGGTGGCGGCGGTGGTGTGACGTCGGCGATTAGCGACCGACGAAGGTCATATGTAGATGGTGGCCGACGGTGAGGTGACAATCGATGGTGGGCGATGGGTGGTGGCGGCCGGTAGTGAGGCGCGTGGCGACGGATGGTGGGCGGCCGACGATGGCGGTGAATGGCAGGTGGCGGCGGGTGGCGACTGGCGGTGAGGAGGGAGGAGGAAGGAGGAACATGTTTCTAGTTTTTGTTTCAGAAAAAAACAAAGCCTTTTTGTATTTCTCATTTCTGATTCAAAATTATTTATGAGCCAAAAATTTAGCTCAGGAGTAGAAAAATTCAATTGGGTTATGAAACATATTTCTGTTTCAAATTTATTTTCCGAAAAAAATAAAAAAAAGGAAAGCAAAAATGCTATTATGCGCGCCCCAAGTAATATCCCCTCGCAGCAACGGCATTTTTGTTCGGATCTTCGTTCACCCCACCCCCCCCAAAAATCACCCAAAAAGTTTGACTTTGACCCAACCAAGAAAGGAAACCAAAACGAGAGGGACCATCCAGAGTCGTCGATCTCCATGGCCACTAATCACGGACCTTCTTCTTGCTCTGTTCCTACTTCACTCCATCCACCGTCTGTCACTCCTCCTTAGCTGAACTCGTCTCCCTCCCTCTCTCTCTCTCTCTCTCTACGATCTCTCCCGATCTCCGTCTAGATCTCCACCTTCTCGACCACGCGCGATGCCGAACCCGTCGGGCCAGATCAGGGCGTCCTCGTCGCTGATCGGGCGGCTGCTGCTGCTCCGGCGTCGAGCCGCGAGCCCCGCCCGATGCTTCACCACGACGGAGGGGCACCGCCCGACCATGGTGCACAAGCGCAGCCTCGACATCCTCCACGATCCCTGGTTCAACAAGGTAATCTCTGATCGAGTTCGTTCGGCCTCGATCGCGGACCGAAGGAGTTGATGTTAGCGCAGGTTGGATTGTGTGGAGCTTGGAAGCGCTGGAATGCAGTGCTCGGGGGCGTCTTAATGTTCTGCGTGTTTGTAAAACCGAAAATTGCTCCTACCGTCCTTGTTCATGAATAAATGTTCAGCAAGTAGTTTAGTTTTGGTCTCTCTGATGGACTGTTTTCCTTCCTCTGCTTGGTTTTTAGTTTTTGGCCTATAGTGTGGGCGACAGCTAAAATTCAACAACGGACACGGATTTGTTAATTGGATGGTCAAGGAGCTGTAGTTACTCCAATTGATGATGATTGTGTGCTCTTACAATTATAAGCTTTTCCATCCAAGGTTTAAATTCTAGTTGTTTGGTTTTTCCAAGTAAACTGATAAACAGATCTACTGTGGCACTGGCAGGATGCTGAAATTCAACAACTTACGCATCTGTTATTCAGATGGTCGGCTGGAGTGGCAATTACTCAAATTTTCTATTTGTAGATAATAAATTTTGCTTTAGATTTTTAAGGTTTGGCTTGGATGGGTTAAATTTTTGTTCTTTAGGATTTCCAAATAAATAATTACAGCAGCATTCATATATTTTCTAGATTTTATGATTGGAGTTGGTATTGTGACTGACCCCTTCTGCATTTCTAGGGAACAGCATTCTCTATGACAGAGCGAGATCGTCTTGATCTTCGGGGTCTTCTCCCTCCCAACGTTATGTCTTCCGAGCAGCAAATTGAACGCTTTAGTATGTTCGGTTTCCTAGGTTTCCCTTTCAGAAACTGCTATGATTCATTTAATTTTGTAAACATTTGTTGCTGTACCTCTGTCTTGTAAAACTAGATTCTCTCAAGTTGCTTTGATATTCAATTTTTCTGCTGGGTGTTTCACTTATATAATGCGAATTAGATGAGAAGGCCATCTACTGATGATCTAACAACTTATGCCTGGTAGACGCAATAGTAGATTGGGCACTGTTATATCTGACCTACTAAAAGCCACATTACATATTGGCTCTCTCATGTCATTTTTATCGAGAATATCTGTAGAATGTAGATGATCCAAAAGTATAACAAGGCTAGTGGAGCATATTCTACTTTTTTTTTATGATTTTGATTACCTTGTTGTTAGTGCAATTATGTCAGGATCGCGTTAATTTTAGCTGTCGATGGTACTAGCTTCAAGAAATCTGTTCTCTAGGTGAACATATAAGCAATCTGTAGTTTTTTTTTTTTTTTTTTTTGGTAAGGTATAAGCAATCTGTAGTTTGTTGTGCTTTTTCCTACATTTCCTGATAGGACTTATTTTTGCGATTTCAAAATCTGTTATGCCACAAATGCATAATTTAAAAAGCTTGCTGATCACCAAAGTTAGGGGTTATTTATGCTTATGCAATTGAGGCTTCTCAGGTGTAGTGGTCCTCAAAGGAAAACTAACCCTCTATGGGGAAGCTTAAGATGTTGACTTCAGATGGGTGTTATGTTGGATGTACATGAGGGGGATGCTTAAGGACTTGAGTGGCTAGGCCCTGTCATGAATGAAATAATGCACATAGCTTCACAACAAGCCTGTTTGCTCCAAGCAGCTGTTTTGTGGAAATTATATCAACATGGCTAGACCACCTATTTTGTCTGAGAAACTCCAATAAAAGAGCTTTCGCGCACATCCTTATAGATGCTGCTTCATTCACCATCCACTATAAAAGCACAAGAGGTCCACTTCATCACTGAGTTTGTAGCTTGATGACTTTATGAAAGAATTACCAGGGCTATTTTCTCCAATCAGCATTTGTGGTGGATATCAGATCCCCATGACAAGATTACGGTGATTACCTATTTGTCTGAGAAAATAAAATAAAGAGCTTTTGGGAACATCCTTTAAGATTCTACTTCATTCACTATCTGCTATTAGAGCACAAGAGTTCCGCTTCATCCCTGAGTTCTTGGCTTTTTGACTTCATGGAAGATATGAAGTTTGCTTTAATACATATTATTCTGTTAATACTGGAATCTCCTTGTGGGAAGCAGTTTCTTACATGTTCTACTTAAATTCTTGAGAAAGTAAACTTTACAGACTAATTAAGAATGAAGATATAGTTGATTGGAGGATAGTGAAAATGAGCCATATGGGAGCATTGATTATAATTTTAAATGTGCACTGATGATTTTCTCCATTGTAATAACCATTCTAACTGGATAACTCTTCCCCCGAAATCCAGACCGTCAATTCTCAATTCCGTTTTACCAGCACTTCAACCATAGAGGCTTGTAGATGGGACAAATGCGGTGAAATTTTTTCTCTGTAAAGCTGGGGTTTCAGGCATGATCACTATGTATATTCCACTTCGTTTGTGGGCTTGTCTAAGAGATAAGTGCAGTGCCATAGAGATTGCTATGCTAGAAAACGTTTGCTACCTTGAGAAATTGAATGTTAGGTGGATTAGATTCTGCAATACATTGTTTGAAAACGTATAAGCTTGTATTCCTTGTTGGTACATTGAAACGGCTATTCATTCATTTCTGGTTATTAACTGGATTGAAATCTCTGATGCAGTGGTGAACATAAACTTTTCCTTGCTTATACTTTGAAAGGGACGTTCTAGCTGCTATGTAATGATCTTATCTTAGGAGTGTCCAGATCTTGGCGAAAATTCCATAGCTTGAGTTATGGACATTGGGAATTGGGTATTGGAGAGGCTCTCCATTAGTTTGGCATCCCCAGCAATGTAGCTGGCTTGATAAGGTGGATAGATAATTGTGTAAACCATCTACAAATATTAGTTTACGTCATTTAGCTTAAGTTTAGCAAGTCTTACTGTAATTGGATGTTACATTTTTCCAGCATGTGGTTTGCGTATGTTACAGTGCCACATTAATTGAAACTGTACATCAACAGTGGTTGATTTGAAGAGGCTCGAAGAGCAAGCAAGAGATGGACCAGGGGATCCAAATGCTCTGGCAAAGTGGCGCATTCTTAACAGACTGCACGACAGAAATGAGACAATGTACTATAAGGTGATTTAATAACTGGATTGTCTATGTCACAATGTTGGTGTTTGATGTGACATATATTCACTTTTGTTCTGCCTCGTAAATATTGAACCTTCTATTTGACAAAATGTATTGATGATTAGTGGTAGATGAAGCTGGATTAGCCAACTAAACAGGGCACTGTGTGTGCGCGTGTTTTGTTTTTTTTTTTTTTGGGGGGGGGGGTGGAATCTTATCATGACTTGTATTAAAGAGTTACTGGGTCATAACAGATTAATCAAAAGAGAGGTCTCAGTCTTGTGTTTAGTGCTTTTATGTGACTAGATTTGTACAGTTAGGATATGAAAAAAACATTGTGAAATCTTAAGCACGAACTGACTGCTCCCTTGATGACGAAGCTTAAGCCTTGCTGTCTCCCTTTGGATCTTGACCCTATTAGATTGATGTCACATCTTGTGTATATAGTACAACTTGATTGGTGCTCTTTAGCCTCCAAAAAGGAGTTGTTTCCATAGATATTGGTAGTCTTTATCATGGCATTGTCCAAGGTATTGCATCTAATCAGGATCATGCATTACTGAATTGATGGTACAGTGCTCAGGCAAGTGACCCTTCATTTTTCTTGATTGACCACCTGTTGGTCAAATTCATTGTTCTTGATTAGAACTGTAAAATTCACTCCCTAATTCCCCTTCCATGGAATTTGCTAGCAAGAAGGAAATTAGCAATAGTAGTTGTCGTATTCCTGCCAAAATATTATCCTAGTTTAGAAAAACTATGAAATGGATATATGTGGAATCTACATATCAGTATTTCATATTATGGAAGTTTCAAGTGGTTAGGATTAAAAAGAGTTTAATTGCCGTTCGTCGTCGCAAGATTTAGATTAAGCAAAAAGCAAAACTTAAGAATCTATAGGTCTTTGGCCATGTCTGGAACTTGGTTTTAGCATCTAGTAATGCACCTTATGGATCTATCATCTGGGTTTTTTACCTGGGATTTGGCCTTTCGATGGTTAATGATCTATTTTCCACAGTCAAATGCATAATAGATTTTGGTTTACTAAAGCTAGAGACTGTTTCTAGAAATACATTGTTTGTGGTCTTTCTTCCCGCCATTGAGCAAATATGATTAAAGCATTTAGGGGATCATCTAAATGCTGGCTAACTTCCACTCATGTGGCAATTTTCTCTCCTATCATTGTGTAGGCATTGTCATGTTCCCAGGAAATTGTTGATACTCTTTGTCTAAGCCTTAGCACTGCAATCAATTTATTAATTGTGTCACAGCTGCTGAAATTTTTTTTACTGGATTTTTCCATAATTAGTTAAGTTTCACTCTTCTTTCCTTTTTGCTGGAATTGATAGCTGGGACAAGCTCCATTGTACAGATTAGTGCAAGTATGAAAAATTAGTGTGATTGCGTATGTGTGGTGTCCATTAATCGCTTTCACTGGATGTTAAATGAATTCCAGGGTTAAGAACAATCAATGAATTGACAACTTGTCAAGGTACTCCACCTCAAATAAAGTTTCAGTGCATCTCACTGCTTTGGTTTAGAGCATCCAATTTAGTGGTCCTAGTCTAACTTGGTCTAGTACTTTAAATTATATACTCTAATAAAACACTCCCTTTAAGCTATTTTGCTCTACCATCTTGTCATCTTACATTTTTCAAATAGAATTTGACATGGGTGAAGACGTTCTGTGAGACTGTGCTTAGACTGATGATCTAGCAACATACTCTTCAAACAGGTTTTAATTGCAAATATTAAGGAATATGCACCTATCGTGTATACGCCCACTGTTGGTCTTGTTTGCCAAAATTATGGTGGCTTGTTTAGACGACCAAGGGGAATGTACTTCAGTGCTGCAGATCGGGGTGAAATGATGTCGATGGTTTACAACTGGCCAGCTGAGCAGGTCTGTGGCATCTTCTAATCATTCTATGGATATTCTTTTCATTCAATACTGTAAGTCAATGTTGCCCAGCGGTCACTTGTTCATAGGCCATGTCTCGGTCCCATCTCTTTGAAGAATGTCAAGTTGTCTTTGCCCTACTCGTTTTATGGCTCTCTTGCTGTTGCCATATGGAAATTGCATCTGCACGAGTAGGTTTATTAAACTTATGAGATGATCTACTATACTTTTCCTGAATGTACTTTTACACATTAGCGCTCTCTCTCTCTCTCTCTCTCTCTCTCTCTCTCTCTCTCTCTCTTTCTTTCTTTCTTTCTTTCTTCATAAGCTATAACAAACTCAGAAATAATAATGAGAATATAGAACTGTTGTTATGACACTTCAGGTCCCACTCCCACATGGTATTTCCTTCTCTTATTTGTATGAGTTAGTCCACGGGGATACAGGGTGAGTAGTCACTGACCTCCCCTTTATCAATCCTATATCACCTTTAGGACCTTTTCTTTGGAAAGGTGCTTTCTTGTAATCAAGAATCGAAAAATGAAGTTGGAAATGAATCTCAGATGTACATAAAATTCTTGTGATGAAGAATCGAATAATGAAGTTACAAATGAATCTCAGATGTACATGGAGTGTTTTTATGTTGACGCAGATTAGGGGTGAGCAGTCGCAGTGGTATTAGAGCCGGACCTCCACTTGATCAATCTTATATCACTTTTGGATGTTTTCTTTGAAAAGGTTTTAACCTTTGTCCGGCTTTCTTGTGATCAAGAATTGAAGATTGAAGTTAGAAATGAATCTCAGATGTACATAAAGCGTTTTAATGTTCCTTTATGCTGTAATTAGGTACATAGATCAGTATTTACTTTTCTTTCTTGTTATTTTTTTGAGACGCTTGGCTTTTATCAGGTTAAATAGGGTAATGTCACCACTATGAGCGCTAAAAAAGGTCCTTTATGCAGGTTGACATGATTGTTGTCACAGATGGGAGCAGAATATTGGGTCTTGGAGATCTTGGAGTTCAGGGAATTGGAATTGCAATAGGGAAGCTAGATCTGTATGTTGCTGCTGCTGGAATAAACCCTCAAAGGGTATGTGCATACTGCTTCCATGGCCATGATAAAAAATATTACGTCCGACTCTAAATTAGGACTGTTGACGATAAAAGAGCAATCTATTATTTCTGAAGTAAGAGAGCGTACTTATAGGCTTAGTGTTGAGCCTAGATAATTACACATATACCCCCAACTTGCTAATACTCTAAAGTAATAAATCCAACACTCCCCCTCAAGTTGGAGCGTACATATTAAAAAGTCCTAACTTATTACAAATATATGAAACTCGTCCACGTCGAAGAGGCTTTGTGAAAATGTCTGCTAGTTGTTCTTCAGAACGCGTGTGCACCAGCTGTATGTCTCCACAATTCACCTTTTCCCGAATAAAATGACAATCCACCTCTATATGCTTCGTTCGCGTGTGAAACACTGGATTGCTAGCAATATGAATAGCAGACTGATTATCACAACAGAGAGTAGATGATCCAGTCATAGGTAGTCCAATCTCAGCTAATAACATACGAACCCATTGAAGTTCACCTGTAACATTAGCCATAGCACGATATTCAGCCTCTGCACTAGATCGAGAAATCACAGACTGCTTCTTACTTTTCCATGACACAAGATTACCACCAAGGAAGACACAGTATCCCGAAGTAGATCGACGATCCATAGGGCAACCAGCCCAATCTGCATCAGAATATCCTATCACCTCCAAAGACTCGGGAGTAGAATAACCGGAGGACTATTCACCTATGCAAAGAGAAAAATCTTGACTTAAGAAACGCTTTTCATCGTTATAAATATTTTAGTTTAAGCTTTTGAGATTCTTGGTTTTTATGAGGTTAAGTAGGGTAATACCACTGTAAGTTGTAAAAAGGTCCTTTGCGAGCAGAATATAGGGTCGTCCTTCAAAATACCATTGTTAGGTTTTTTAGATCTGGGTTTTTATCAGTTAAATGGGGTAATATCACAACTACAAGTGCTAAAAAGGTTCTTTATCCAGAGCAGAATATTGGGTCTTGGAGATCCAATATCCATGCTTCAAGAATCTTTCTAACTCTGATTTTTCTTGAGAAAAGATTAGTGACCCTCTTGTTAGTCTGCTGAAAATGTGCTCTCGTAGACTGTGAGATGTATGATTAATTTGTGCATTCTCTCTTCCAGAAATCGAAAATTGATGACTCCAGCCAAAGTCATGGCATTCATTGGGAGAGCTTGAATATCCTGTTGGCATAAATTCTTGCGAAAATTCCAAACAAGGGCCCGAAGTGCCCTCATTTTCTCAAATGAGGGCTTGGAGTGAATCTTGTTTCAAATAAGGGCTTGAAGTGCCCTCGTTATTTCAAATAAGGGACTGAGGTGGATATTGTTTCAATAAGGGCCTAAATTGGCCATAATGGTCTCAAAAAAGGGCCTCTCACTAGTTGGTTAGGAGGCATTTTAATCATATATATATTTTAATTTTTGTTTTCCCCTTTTTCTGTTTTCTAAGAATGAATAAAAAGAGAAAACACTTTTTTTTAAGTATTTTCAATTTTAGTTTTTATTTATTTCTTAATTTAGTTTAACTAAAAATTAAATTAAAATTGTATTTTGACAAAAATGCCCTTGATCGGTCGGAATATTTAGCCGGTCGGCGAGGTCAGCCCCTTATTTGAAACAGCCATAACCACTTCAGGCCCTTATTTGAAACAATGAGGGCACTTCGGGCCCTTATTTGAAAATTTTCCTAAATTTTTCTGAATCCTCTTATTCGTCTTGTTGTATGCTCATAGTTCTTGTTGGTAAAGTAGTACTGTTAATAGATAATGTGCTAGTACTTGCTTAGTTGCTGATGAGTCGTGAATCGCCATCTTTTTGCTTTAATGCAGTTTTCAAGGTTTGTGTAGTTAATATTCTAAATTAACATGTTAACTGACTGCTTTACATGATGAACTGGGTGAGATTTCATGCTTGATAAATAGCCTTTTGACATTCTTTTCGGACTGCAGGTACTTCCTGTAATGATTGATGTTGGAACTAATAATGAGAAGCTTCTTGGAGATCCATTGTGTAAGTACTGTCGTAACTTCACTGGATCTTTATAGAATATCGTTGATAAATTAAAACATTATTATTCATGCTGCAAAGTGTTGCAAGTTCTCAATAAAAATCTTATTTGTTTCCAAAAGAGCATGCAGCTCTCACTAGACTTATCCTAAATCATTCATCATTATGCTTTAATGTTTTATTGTCGTGCTTTGTCTGTGTGGGATAAGATCGTGCATGTGCGCAGCGTGACTAGTATATTTCATGGAGATAAGGGTTAATACCTCAGGAAACCCCAAACTGGTATATCTGTGACAAATTTACCATAAACTATTTTTTTAACCACAAAAAACCCAACTGGTACACTTGTGACAATTTTACCCCAAACTGGTGCATCTATGACAAATTTACCCTCCGTTAATTTTCGTTAAATCTAACCGTTAAAGTGCTAAGTTTATGACATGTGGCAATTGATGGGTATACGAACTAGGGATTTTTACCCCTTGTTTCTCACGTGTATCAATTTGGAATTTTTCGTGGTATTAACCCAATTTAACGAAGGGTAAGTTTGTCACAGGTATACCAGTTTGAGATTTGTCGTGATCAAAAAATTAATCTAGGGTAAATCTATCACAGGTGTACCGGTTTAGGGTTTTTGGTGGTCAAAAAAATAGTTTGGGGTAAATTTGTCACAACTGTGCCAGTTTGGGGTTTTTCATTGTCAAAAAAATAATTTGGGGTAAATTTGTCATAGAGGTACCAATTTGGGGTTTTTCATGGTATTAACCCTGTAGATAAAGCATCCTTACCCAAAAAAACCCTGTAGATAAAGCATTAAATAAGTGAGGTGAGGTTCCCTTGTAGGATAAGCATTCAATGTAATGAAAGAAGTTAGATTAAGCAAACTGACTTCTTACTGTTGAGATGAAGAGAAAAGCTCCCATGTGAATTCTTTGATGCTGTTGTTGAGACAATGAGTGAGGATAATTTGTCTGCAGAACCTATTTCCTTGGGTAGCTATGATTCAGATTTTTTTTTCCTAGTCGTCTGAGAGAAAAGCTGACATTGGCTTATTTAATCTTTGGGGAAGATATGCTGCTTTTTCTGAGGTAGTATTTATTTTACTACTGAGGTTCACTTGTGAAGAATGACAGCACATATCAGGATGAAGCAAGTAGATATGAGACGATGAAAATAAGTTCTTGCAGCGAATTATCTCCTGTTGAGCTGCCTTGTTTTTGTATTCCAAGGGTAAACAAGATTCTATAAATAAAGGTACTGAGGTTGGTATTGCCCTACGGATTTTGACTTTAGTGGGAAGTCGCCCTTATACAAAACATCAGGAGCAAAAGAGACCGTCTCAGTCTTTTGCTGTAATGGTGCGTATAGAATGCATGCTACAACGTGAGTCCCAAAGGCATCCAATTTCCTTGATTACCAAATAAATAAATAAAATCGAAGATCCTTCCATTTCAGTCTGGGATTTTAATTATTAACCGTACTTGGACAATTACTTCCTCTATAAGCATAGAATCATACAACGCATTGTCTAGGATCATGGTTTTTACTAAGAAGAAAGATATGTGGATAGTTTCTGGACATTATGCATGATGCTCAATATTGACCTATTTAGAAGGCTCCATGTATGGTAATGGTTGTTGCTGATTTGCTGAAGCTCTGGCTGAAGTTGCATATGAAACTATGTGCTTTTTTCTTTTTGGAGCTTACTAGATTTTGATTACTCTTTTTGTTGTTGTTGCAAATTCTGAAGCCTGCAGAAAACAATTTGAGCAGATTTGCACATTTTATGATTGGCCAAGAAAAAATTTGTATACATCTTGTATGTGGTTTCCTAGTCTGTACATATGCATAGTCACATGGTATACAGCCACTTCATCTTAATTAATTTACTATCTTCAATTGTTTTTCTGTCGAGTAATTTTTGTTACCCGCTTTTGGATTTCTGCTTCTGTATTCAAGTACATGTATTTTTGGTTCAGTTTCCATGTGAAGAACTGACTTGTTTACTTTTGTTTTATTAAAATAGACTTGGGACTCCAACAGCATCGTCTTGATGGTGATGAGTATATCGCAGTAATTGATGAATTTATGGAAGCAGTGTTTACTCGCTGGCCCAATGTGGTTGTACAGGTGCTACGTGTACTTATCCAAACATATAGAAGCTAGTGAAAGAAACAAACTCATTATAATTTCTTTCTGAAGAAATAAATCTTCATGTAGTTTGAAGATTTTCAAAGCAAGTGGGCTTTCAAGTTATTGCAGCGTTACCGATGCTCCCACAGAATGTTCAACGACGATGTCCAGGTATTTCACCACTCCTTATCTGTAGAGTCACGGTCAAATCACCGTGCTCCATAAATCAAAAGGATATTAAATATTGGATTGCAATCCGATTCTGCTTAAAATATGTGCTCAATAAATCACAAACTCCAAATTAAAATGGCACTGAGAAATCTGGAGGCTGAGTCATGCTTGTGCATGGTCACCAGGGTGAAGTTAGTTTGCAAAAGCTTGTGCAGTCAAGCATTTACTCTTGCTCCTCTTTTTACTATTCCACGTGCCTGATGGGGACTATCAACTTTTGTTGGATTTTAATTATTATCCTTTGTGCCACCAATTGGTGTGGAGCTTCCAGAAGGATTTAGAGAGCACAAGTTCGATGTCTATTTAAAGACGGCATGATTTTAGAGCTAGGAAATAGTTTCTGATCATTTTTCCTGATCATTCCCTCCCTTCCTGTAATTAAAAGTTTTCCTACTTTGCCGGTGCACCCACTCTATCAAATTTTGTTGCACAATGCATTTTCTGGTCTATATGGGGCAATCTTATTTTTGAGAAAGAGTTACTGGTTTTCCTACTTTTGTAAATCATGAGTTCGAGGAGGAAGGCACTCAAGAAAGTTTGGGAAGTTCATGCACTGATATCAAGCAGGTGAAAGAGTGTGACTTTATCATATTGATCACATGCTTTAGGCCAATGAGTTAACCAAAAGAAAGGCTGATGTAAGATAAGAGTGGCATTAAAAGGGTTGCAAGATATTATTGAAATGGAGCTGCAGGTCAAGTGAAATCTGTGTGTCTTAAGGTAGTGGTTAGAGAAAGGAATTAAGGAAATATCACCTCTGTAAAAACATGCTCGGTTAGGTAAAAACTTAAGAAGAGCACCAGTACTTTGTCCTATGGAAAACTTTGGTTGACAGGCCAATAGGTTTAGTTCAAATACAGTAAAATGTAGACTCAACTAATTTCCTTTTGGCATTTTCTCTGTACCAATTCCCAATTATTGTGATTCACATTTGCACCCTGCTTCTATGCAAAGTTAGAGAAGATATGCATTGATTCCTGTGCCTGGGCATCTTTTCTACTTTGCTGTTGGGACCCACTTCCATCCTTGCTTATAGTCTCGAGAAAAATGTAATGGTAGGGAACAGCAGGAGTTGCGCTTGCTGGTCTTTTAGGAGCAGTTAGAGCTCAAGGAAGGCCAATGATTGACTTTCCAAAAATGAAAATTGTTGTTGCTGGTGCTGGAAGGTCAGTCTCACTCCTTTTCTGAGTTTTGTAAATAGCGTTCACACATAAGGACTGTCTGACCGTGGATGCAACAGTATATATTTGGGTTCTGTTGAGTGTTACCGAGTATAATTGTTCTTTTCAAGGGATTGCTAATGATAGAGTGCAGTAATTTCTTGAATAACAAGAACATAAAAGCATCCAGAATCCGTTTTCATGGTTCATAAAATGTTGCTCAATAAGTGCCATGAGGGCTCTTGGTGACATTGTCCTGTGTATTTTATTAGTGGCAGTTTATATCTCCAGTCTGCAAACTGCGTGGATTCTGAAGTTTGCTTTTCCATTAGTTTTTTTTATGAAAATAACTTATCTTCATCTTGGCACTTAGAAATTCCAGTAGGGGCTAGTAGCTTCTGTAGTTATGTGCAGAAGCGACTTTTCTAGTGTATTGATGGTGAAGTGGCTATAATTACTTAAGCCAGCAGCCGGTTTACAAGCTCACAAATAAAGTTCATTAGTATTTGAACTGCCTATGAATGGCTCTCAAAGCTTTCAGCACCCCTGGAGTGATATACAATCGAATTTAAGAAAGGGATATGTGCATCGTAAGTCCTAACCCAAGTGCAATGAAGTCCTAAAACTTTCAAATCTTGCAATTGAGTCCTAGAACTTGCATAATGTATCTCCATTAAGTCCATTAATTTGTGCAATCATGTAATTTCACTAAGTCCATTAATTTTAGATGACCAGAAAACCTGATGTGAAATAGTGTATTATTTTCTCTATCTTAAGGTCTAATTTTGAGGACATATTTCTTGTTTCAGTACTTGATGCTCTTTTGTTATCAGTTAGTGGAATTGGGAGTCTTATTGCTCTCTCTTTCAGGTGAAAAGCTAAGGAAACAGACCATATTTCACTTGAATCAGCTCCTCATATTTTCTTATATTGGAGGGGTTCACTACTTTTCTGAATCTATTTTGCTAATATCTTTTACTTCTTGAATATATTGAAAGTTGAGCATGCACCCAGAAATCATTCGGTAACCCACCACTGGCTAGTAGATTTGACAGAAAAACGATGATGTTTTGGGATAACTGTAATTAGTGCACAGAGAGGGAGGGATCTATGTTCTCTTGGAATTAGTCTCATCGACGTTTCAATGTTTTTGAAAGTTCCTAATTGAAAAGCTGTGAGAGAAAGAGGAAGGAGAAAACAGAGGGAGAGGTAGAGGCGTTGAGCAATGATAGCTGCTGCCGAGCCAGGAGCCATTCTCTTCCTATGGACCTATGCCAATGTTTGGATGGCCACTGCTGTTGTGCAACCCCTCACCCTCTTTCAAATTATTAATACATCATTTGAAAGTTAGCAATTCATTGCACTTCACATGTGAGTATTTGGCCATCAAAGGCACTTATCCCATCAAAGAAAAGATTAAGGAGAGTGTTAAACTTGAAAATCGAGAAGAAGACACAAACTTGTTAAGTCATTTGTTGGATTCTGGTACTATTTTCCTTTTGCACATTGGTATTATGTTGGACATTGTAGTTACATTCTCAACACTATTCTTGTTCATTAGCTAAATAATCTACCAACCTTTCTGGCAAAATAAAATCTTCTGCAATCTTTGAGCTGCTAACTGTTTTTTGGTGGTTATCTTTTGTATTCATGGTCATTGTGGTTAGGCCATTGGTCAATGTGAATACTGATGCTTCTTGTAGATTTACACACATTAGAATTCTTAAAAAAGACACTTTTGCTGCATGTTTAACACAAGTTATCAAATGCTCATGCTGTTGCAGTGCTGGAATAGGTGTTCTTAATGCTGCTAGAAAAACCATGGCAAGGATGTTGGGAAATAATGAAACTGCTTTTGACAGTGCAAGTAGTCAATTTTGGGTGGTTGATGCCAAGGTTAGTGGTTAAATTTATCTTTGTAATAATTGAAATTTGATAGTTCTGGATAAGGCCACCGTTGCAATACTTCATATGGAAATTGACAATTTAAAAAATGGGGCTGCCCGAAATTCTACAGCAACAAATAAATGATAGTTTGACAGGTCTTGTTTGGCAGAGTCTGCGTGCTATTTACAAGATGATAGATTACTTCTGCGGTAGTCATTCTATTATGAGGGTAGAAATAAATATGCAGTAGTTATTTACACTTTTTATAGAAAATCTTTTGGCTTATTGAAGATCAAATTGCAAGAAACTGTGAAAGGGAATAAATAGGTGTATACCTTGCATTTTTTCTTACCAAGATCCAGTTGCAAGATCAAAAGAATAGCCACTGAGTAACGGAGTGTATTAGGGCATCGATGCCATATATATGTGCTTAGTTTAATACATTGTTCTCCATTGATCTTAGGAGCATTTTGATCATGGACAATGAAGTTTATGTACCCTAATGGCTATGAAACCTCTTAAGTTATTGTATTATTTTTATATCACCATTAATTACTTGTTGCAAAATGACTGCTTCTCTGGTAGTTGTTATAGCATTATTGGTGAATTCATCTTTATCTCCGATTTGGCTTTCTCATTCCACATTTCAGGATAAGATAAGTTTATGACTTTTCTCTTCAATGCACATGTAGGGTCTAATCACGGAGGATCGTGAAAATATTGATCCAGAGGCTAGGCCATTTGCAAGAAAGGTTAAAGAAGCTAATCGCCAAGGTTTGAGGGAAGGCACATCCCTTGCAGAAGTGGTTTGTATCAATTTACTTTGTTTATTTGTACGATAAGCATGATAGACCATGTTGAAGTTTTATCTGCTCTTTACATCCTCACAATGATGTTCAGATTATTCTCCATTCAAGTTCGTCCTTTGTCCTTCATCTTTCGTTGAAATTACCCTTTGTCCTGGAACTTCTTGCTAGCTTTGACATGCCTGATGGAGGGTATCCAGCAAGATCACCCTTATTGTATCTCACAGGGCCAACTCTGCTTTCCTGTTGGAGATTTCCTACTTCCTGCCAAAGTTCTATGTCAACGTCGTCCTTTAACGTTACTGGAGATTGTCCATTATAAAGATTGCGATTCTGATTTTTATACATATGGATTTTTCCTCAATAAAAATATCTACTTTTTGACAATTGACTTGGATAGTTTCTTCTCAAGATCCTGGGTACCATTGTGCTTGCCAGGTGCGAGAAGTCAAGCCTGATGTGCTCCTTGGATTATCTGCAGTTGGGGGACTTTTTTCGAAAGAGGTACATGACTTTTTGCCTTATAGAATAGCTGCCCAGGTTTATGAGTTTGGTATGTCTTGAACTAACCTGGTGGAGTTCGACTAGAACATCCTAGAATAATTTTTTTTTAAAGCTGTTAGTTTTACAAACATGCACTGGGTGACTGCATGGTGGTGGGTTGCAATTTTGATCCATACCCCCTAGTGACTAGGTGTTCCCTCAAAGTTTGGTATCTGTTTTTCTTACTATGTGAAAATTTTGAGTACAATACCTGGACCTAAAATTCTGGGCCTGCCATTGCAAACATGATAGGTTTTTCTCTTCGTGCAGATGAAAAGTACTGTCTAAAATCAGTATGCTAGAACTTTATTAATTAAAAGTAAAGTACGATACTATGTTCTACAAAGGTCATGTAAAAGCTTATACCGTCAATGGCTGCATTAACCTGGTGTTCATGATAAATTTTTCTCAACCAGTTCCATTGGTACAAAAAATCTGCTGAAGCAGTTCCTGTGGTACAATGTCGGGACATAATATTCAACAAAATTAGAGATCGTTGACTGAGTTTCTAACACTTTTGTCAGATAAATTTGGCTGCATAAAGCTGTCTTCTTCATTTTTCAAAGACAAGGGCTGAGAAGATTGCAGTCCTCTCAATTTGTATTTATTTGGTGGACTGGGTATATAGAAGTCAGGATGTATTTTGCATGGGTGAACTCATGAAAGTATATCTGACCAGATCCGCGGTCTTTCTTGTGACGCTGGAGCTGTTTGTAGTGTTTTAGTTAAAGATAAAAAAATATGTGTAAAATGAGAATGGTACTTCTTAATTTTATTCAATGAGAAGAACAACATATATATACAAGCTAGGGTAAACCCACAAAACCCACAAAGACAATTCTACCCTTTGCTCTATAACACTCCCCCTCAAGCTGGAGCATGGATATCAAGCATGCCTAGCTTGTTACAAATATACTCAACCCTACTACTCCTTAGAGATTTAGTGAAAATATCAGCAAGTTGTTCACCAGTCCTAATGTAACTAGTAGAGATAACTCTAGCTTGAAGCTTCTCACGGACAAGATGACAATCTACTTCAATATGCTTGGTACGCTCATGGAATACTGGATTAGAAGCAATATGGATTGCCGCTTGATTATCGCACCACAACTCCATTGGTGCAGGATCTTTGAATCCGAGTTCAACTAATAGCTAACGCATCCAAATTAACTCACAAGTAGCTTGAGCCATAGCTTTGGATTCTGATTTTGCACTTGATCTAGCCACAACACTTTGCTTCTTACTTTTCCAAGATACTAGGTTTCCATGTAGATTTTCTATCTATAGGAGATCCTGCCCATCGGCATCTGAGAAGGCTTCCACTCTTCTATGACCATGATCCCTATAAACAAGACCACGACCTGGGGCTTTCTTCAAGTATCTCAGAATTCTGATTACAACATCCCAATGTGAGGTACGAGGAGAAGACATAAACTGACTCACAATACTCACCGAAAAGGAAATATCAGGTCGAGTGATAGTTAAATAATTTAGCGTTCCAACAAGTCTGCGATATTTTTCTGGATCATCTAATAGTTCACCATCATCTGCCATCAATTTCAAGCCTCCTTCCATTGGTGCATCCTGTTAGAAAGTCCAACCCAAAAGCTTAAGCTATTAGGTGGAGGGAGACTACATGAATATAAAGAGCATACAACACTCATCCACAAGCAATGTGGGACAACAACAACTTCAACACCCCCTCTCACGTGCAAGCAATCTGCACGTGGAAATTAACTAATGGGGTGGGTTCACATACACGGAAAGGAATAACACTGGCTCTGATACCATGTTAGAAAGTCCAACCCAAAAGCTTAAGCTATTAGGTGGAGGGAGACTACATGAATATAAAGAGCATACAACACTCATCCACAAGCAATGTGGGACAACAACAACTTCAACACATCCAATGGTTTAGCTCCTAGCATACCTGTCTCAGTAAGTAAATCCAGAACATACTTCCGTTGAGAGATATGGATACCTTTCTTTGCTCGTGCCACTTCAATACTCAAGAAATATCTAAGGGATCCCAAATCTTTTGTATGAAACTATTGTTGCAGATACAATTTCAGCTCCTTAATTCCTGCAGAGTCATCTCCAGTTATGACAATATCATCCACATATGCTATAAGAAATATCCGATCAACTTCGGAAACCCAGTAAAACATCGAATGATCTCCAGTGCATCGACAAAGTCCAAACTGGAGTACCGCCTCATAAAACTTCCCAAACCACGCCTTGGGAGACTATTTCAAACCATATGAAGATTTTTTTAAACGACATACATGACCAGACTCCCCCTGAGCAACAAACCCAGGTGGTTGCTCTACATAGACCTCTTCTTGTAAATCTCCATGAAGAAAGGCATTTTTAACATCGAGCTGAAATATAAGCCAACCAGCAGAAGTGGCCAAAGAAAGTAAAAGACGAATAGAAGTCATCTTAGCCACAAGAGAAAATGTATCACCATAATCAACTCCATAAACCTGTGTATACCCTTTAGCAACCAATCTAGCTTTGAGACGAGCAAGAGAACCGTCGGGATTTACTTTAACAGTAAATACCCACTTACATCCAATGGCAGTCTTCCCTGCAGGTAAAGGAACCATATCCCAAGTTTGGTTTTGGTCCAGTGCCAGTAATTCCTCTTCCATAGCTTTCCTCCGGCGTGGACTAGATAATGCTTCAGCGACAGTTTTAGGAATAGGATGTGTATCAATGGTCATTATACTAGCCTGGCAAGAGGTAGAGAGACCCGAATAGGAGACAAATTGTGCAATAGGGTGTTTCGTTCAGCTACGAATTCCTTTGCGATGTGCAATAGGAATATCAAGATCAGTATGAGAATGACGTACCTCAAGTTTAGAAGACGAGATAGGCTGGGATACGTCTGCAAGGGGCTCCACATGCTGACGAGGACGTCTACTGTAAACATGCTGAATAGGTGGAGGAGCCGGAGATTCTGAAGTAGATGAAGATTCCATAATAACATATGTCGAGGAATCTTCCTCCACTAAAGGAGGCGCCATTGGATTATCAGAATAAATAGCAGACTCAAAGAACGAGACATCTGCAGTAGTGAAATACTTATGTAAAGAGGGACAATAGCATCAATAACCCTTTTGTGTACGAGAATACCCCACAAAAATGAATTTAAGAGATCGAGGATCAAGTTTAGAAAGTCTTGGACGATGATCTCGGTTATAACATGCACAACCAAATATGCGAGGTGGCAAATGAAATAAAGGATCAGAAGGAAAAAGAAGAGAGTGAGGAATTGCACCCTTAAGAACAGAGAATGGCATGCGATTGATAAGATAACACGCAGTGAAAACTGCATCAGCCCAAAAAGATTTATCTGTCTTCATTTCAAACATCAGAGATCGAGTTACTTCTAACAAATGACGATTTTTTCTTTCAGCGACACCATTTTGTTGTGGTGTATCCGAACAAGATGATTGATGAAGAATGCCTTGGTGGAACAGGAAATCAGAGAAAGCCTTAGAAAAATACTCTTTGGCATTATCACTTCGAAGAATACGAACAGAGGTAGAAAACTGAGTCTGTATTTCATTAATAAATGCACAAAAAATAGAAAATAACTCAGAACGACTTTTCATCAGATATAACCAAGTGGCTCTTGAATAGTCATATACAAAAGTAACGAAGTATTTAAAATCCAACTTGGAAGTGATAGGGCATGGACCCCAAACATCACAATGAACTAGAGCAAAAGGCTGAGAAGCCTGTTTATTGACTCTGGGACTATAGCTAACACGGTGCAATTTCCCAAGCTAACACGACTCACACTCGATATGAGATAAAGAAAGAAAACGGGAATCTAACTTCTTCAAATTTCCCAAAGAGGGATGTCCCAAGCGACAATGAATTTGATGTGGAGAGACTGCTGAACAAGCGGCACTGATATTATCTTCAAACACATAGAGCCCCCCTGACATACGTCCTCTACCAATCGTATTCTTCGTCTTCAAATCCTGAAAAACACAGGAACCATGATAGAAGGTTACAGAACAATTATATTCTTTGGTAAGGCGACCGACAGACATAAGGTTAAACGGAAAATTTGGAAGGTACATAACAGAAGATAAAGACAATGAGGATGTCAAAAGGATTGAGCCTATGCCTTTTACTATGGATAGGGAGCCGTCGGCTAATGTGACATTAGACACAGACTCATGGAAGGTAGAAAATATACCTGAAGATCCAGTCATGTGATCAGTCGCCCCTGAATTAATGATCCAAGAGCGAGAGGTAGATGAGAGACACACTGTTGCATTACCTATCTGAGCAAAAGTAGCTGTAGAGGAGGAACTGGCTGAGATATCTGGAACTAATTATACCTAGCGAGTTCTTCTTCTGACATTCTGATCAATGTTCCTTCTTCAGAGGAATGAGTAGGAACAACAGACTCTGTTGCATTAGCCACATTCGCTGCAGTAGAATGGGGGGGCCTTCCATGAAGTTTATAACAAAAACGCTGAATATGTCTAGGCATACCACAATAAGGGCAGGTTCGTGCAAATGCAGTATTACTACCTATATCACCAGAGGTACTACTGAATGACTGCTATTGGCCTCTATTAAATCCACGAACACTACCAACACTAGTAAAGCCACGGCCACTACGACCAACACCATGACCTCGACCACCACCTCGGTTCCCTTGCACAACCAAGGCAGAGCTATCACTTGTGGAGGATATATCTCTAGATGATTCACGTGAAACTCTTGAGACCCGAGAAAAGGTCTCAGTCAATGAGGCCACAGTGTCTCCTCCAAGAATTTGTGATCGAACTGCTTCAAACTCTGGTCTTAGTGCTCACAAAAACCCATAATGGCCAACTGTTCTCCCTGCTCCCGCATCTTCTTAACATCAGCAGTAATTGGCAAAAGAAGATTAAGTTCCCCGTACTTTCGTTTAAAATCAGCAAAAAATTGAGTAAGAGGCCGACCTTTTCTGTCAGCTCTAAAGAACTCCTGGGAGACCTCATAGATCCTTGATAGATTATTTTCTCCAGAATAGAGAACATTCAAATAATCCTACAACTTCTTAACCGTAGTGACGTGTAACCAACGCAACCACATGAGACTCCATACAATTCCACATCTGTCCAAGTATTCTAGCATCCATAGTATCCCATTTAGTATCAGCATCAGTTCGTTCACCTGTCAAATGGTATTGTTGTTCTGTCCCCGTTAATGCTACCATTACAATCCTCTTCCAATGTTGAAAGTTGGTGACCCCAGCTAATTTAATTTCTTCTTTGTCAAACGACTAAAAGATGCAGTTACGACTTCAACAACAACTCCTTTGTTCTTATCTGTCATAATTAGACACTTCCACTAGACTTACACCACACCACTGGTCACCAACTCAATCTGCCCCTTCAACCTCACACAAATAAAAAAATCGACAGCTCTGCAATCAGACCATACACTTCAAAAGAGGTATCCACGAATCCAACCCAATCAACCAGACAACCAACAACAATACTCTGCAATCACGATCAGTCTCCAAACTCCATAAACTCAAAGAAAATTTCACAATCCTCAGTACATCATATTCACAGAAACCGTACATCAACGATCGTGACTTTGTGTGTACTTCAACCCGCAGAACTAGGCGCCGAAAGAATCCAAAAGCGGGTGTCACAGTGTCGTGCAAAGGAGTCGCACGTCAATCAACAATACCAGGAGTCGCACGTCACTAGGAAGACTTGCGCCTCGACCAACAGTTTCAATACACGCCTAAAATGGGTCGCCCACACTTGGGCGACGCTGAGTGAGTCGCCGGGAGGTCGCCAGGACCTGGGCGACTCTGTGGGGGGGTCACCGGGAGGTCGCTTGGACCTGGGCGGCGCTGGACGAGGTCACCGGGGCCCGAGCGACTCTGTGCAAGGTCGCTGGGACCTGGAAGACGCTGGGTGACGTCGCCTGACCCTAGGCGACGCCGATCTTGAGTCACCGGTGTGATCTACGAAGGCTGGGTTGTTGAATTGACGATGAGTACTCTTGATTTAGGTTTGCGTTCTAATTTTTGGTTTACAATGGCTCTGATACCATGTAAAATGAGAATGGTACTTCTTAATTTTATTCAATGAGAAGAACGACGTATATATACAAGCTAGGGTAAACCCACAAAACCCACAAAGACAATTCTACCCTTTACTCTATAACAATATGCATCACATGATTTTCATAGCTGAGAGGTTCATTTGACCACTTTAGAACTTGAGTGGACTGTCTTTTAGACTCAATTTCCGGGCATTTTACGGCCAACCTTTACTGCCTGGACTTCAAGATCCAAATCAACTATCCAAAACATGGGTTATCTTTGAAAAGTGGATATTGGCCTGATACACGTTGCTTCTTTCAGGCTTTTGTCTATTCTGGAAACTACTGTCTATTCTTCTGTTTGATATCTGCCTAGAAAGTGCTTTTCCTGCTGCCATCAATTTTGATTGTCTATATGCATCTTGGAGAAGGATATTTACTTTGTTTGAAACGACTACAACCAGTAAGGGACCATGGAGTTGAAAAGATGTTGTATCCATTAGATCTGTGGCAGATCCAAGATTTGCAAGAAGTGGGGGCAGATTATGACTAAGTAAAGAGTTCCTTTGATAGACCCCATTGATGGGAACTCTTTCCTGCATGAGCGGTGTGGATCAGAATTAGAAGTCGCCCATATCTAATTTAAGCAAGTACTTGTTCAGTTGTCTTGCATTAACACTAGTTACGGAGAGAAACTTTTCATCATCATCCTGAATCGAACTTTTGTGTTGATTATATCCACGTAAACTTGTAGACTAGATACTAACCTTGTTATGTTGACCATAGATGAAGTAGAAACTTCTTGTAAGATACCTCTTTAATATTTCTTTCCTGCTTTTATATAGCTACATAAATGAGAAACTGAGTGATGGTTTGATAGACTAATTAGGACCTGTCTTCGTTTCAAATGTCACTTTCATAGGAAAAGGTCCCACTTGTATCTGGGTATTCGTAAGAGAAAACACTTATCCTAAGAGGTTCGTTTGGGAATAAAACTTCATTCTCCTACATTACCTATATGGCAGGTAATTTTTTACGCGAACCATTTACACGGCATTAGCTGAGCATGTGCCAATTGAGCTTAACCGTGTATGCATCATAAACTGGTCCAAATTTTTTTTTTTTGGTCACAAACTGGTCCAATTTATCCACGAATTATAAATGTATATTTCAGTTTGTTTATGAAATGCTTAGACAAGTTTAGTTAAATAGGTTAACATGTGTTGCTTACTCATATTTAGACATGTTATTGTACATCTAGACACTTTCTCACATAATTATGTAAGCTTTTTTTCCTCAAATGTGTCATGTCGTGTAATCCATTTCATAAATATGTCCTTTTCATATGTCAAGGATAGACATAATAATGAACATGTCATCATGCTTTGTTTAGCCCTAAATTTGATGCCATGTGATTGTGACACGAATTGCCCTTTTTTTCGAGAAGACATAATTTTGGTGAGGTTCAAATGTCAAAGGAGTAGAGTAGGCTATTTGCTGGTCAAATCAGATATATACATATTAGTATCAGTCATGTACTTTCAATCATTGTCTGGACTTTGTGATTGAGAAAATTTTGCCTTGTTTTGCCTGTCACTTGTGTCATCCTTTTTTAACACAGCTGAAGATAAAAACAACACATAATAACACTTCTTCCTTAATATTGAACCAATTTCACTTGAGCTTTTTGTGGGCTAGATCGCATGTGAAGTTTGATATCTCGTTGAATCAGTATCCTCAACATTGTTGTCCCCTACTCTTTTTTTCAATTGTTTTATTGAGGGTATGTCAGATTGTTCACTTCACAGTGCGATCACAAGAAAATGCTGTCCTTGGACATATATGGTTCACAGAACCTTTCCTTCCACTGAAGTTTGCTTGTTTGCATGGCTTTAAGCTATGGCCCTCTACAGTGGAGGAACCATACCTCTTTTGTCTTCTACTATTGTATGTGATGCGAAAATATAAGGAGAATTATTTTGTGTATGACAGAAGGTTCTTCACTAAACAATGTTACTGTCGTCAAGCTTTAGGCAACTGCCTAGTTTCTGAAGAATTCTATTGACAGGAGTGAAAATGTTGAATTGCTATATGTTTTGAATGGGATCAATGTTATGATGCATTCACCTTTCATCAGGTATTAGAGGCCATGAAAGGGTCAACATCCACTAGACCAGCTGTTTTTGCTATGTCAAATCCTACAAAAAATGGTATAGAGCTTTCTGTGTTGCCATATTCTCTTGCATGGAAAAGTATTTCACCATTGCTTTTCAAGACTTTAATTCCTCTCTCTTTCTCTTAGCTGAGTGTACTCCTGAAGAAGCTTTCTCTATCATCGGGGAGAATGTAATATTTGCAAGTGGAAGTCCTTTCAAAGATGTAGATCTCGGTGGGTACTAAATGATATTGATTTATCGCTTATATTTAATGCTAGCACTCTATTTCATGTTTTCTTTCCATCAAATTTTCGGCAAACCTGCCTCTAGTTCGCACCATGTTTATATGTGGACAGAAGCTTGTTTCCTTTTATTCTTTTAGGTAATATCAGATAGTTCCATTTTCTTTCTTGGAAGGAGGAATCTTGTTGAGGGTATTTGATTTGTTGACGAGAAAGACACATTTTATCCATGCTTCTCTGGTATCCTTTGATGTAGAAAAATACATACAGGGTATGTGCTTTTGCAGTTTTCATAATTCTTGCTGATGGTTTTCAAGGAATTCAGACTTGAATCCTTATGGGGTTCTGCCAAATATTTCACGCTTTGAACTCCTTATATATGGGCAAAGTTGAGCACATTAGAGCTTTCTCTCAAGGAAATATCGTTTGGAATAGTCAAAGAAAGTGAAGAAATATTTTTTTCTTTTTTGGCAGAAGAAACTAAAAGGACAAGCATTTGTGATCCACATTTTGGCCCAGCTAATATACGGGTAGTCTAAAATTGTATGTTTTGCTTTCCTATGATGCACAAAATGCTTGCTTGCTTGTGGCTGTGCTGCTGCTTCTTCTTTGTGGCGTGGAACTCCAACTGAGGTGGATAAACTCAGGTTCTTGGAATACCTGCATTAAACTAATGGGCCACGTAAGACGTGGACTTAAACCAAAAAAGAGGTAAGACGTTGACTTGACTGTTTGGTGAGTGGCCTAAACATGAAATTGTCTGCACTTGGTGGTGTGAGGATATGGAACTCGTGTTGTGTGTCTAATCATATATATAAGCCCGTTCCTGGACCACGGGGCCAACTCCATGAGTTCAATTTGCTGTCCGGGTTCTCCTTATGCTCCTTCATTTCAGATTTTAGAGTGTAAGATGCAGATTTTCCTTGGATTTACAGTTTGTAGATAGAATCTTGTTCAACCGGTCATTCAGATTATTTCTTTTTCCCCAGGCAATGGTCATACTGGGCACTGTAACCAGGGAAATAACATGTATCTTTTTCCGGGGTAAGTTTTTCAGTCATGATCTCTTCATCTGCTTCATGGATTTGAACATTTTTCTGATGGTGCATAATATTTGTTCGTCAGGTTCCCCCCCTACCCCCCCCCCCCCCCCCCCCTTCTCTCTGGTTTACTATTTTCTTAATCTATCTATTTGCTGTACATGCAGAATTGGGCTTGGCACACTTCTCTCTGGATCTAGGATTGTCTCTGATGGCATGCTACAGGCTGCTGCAGAATGGTATATCCACACTTTCCTATAATAGTTCCAGCTTCACGGGCATTACCTCGCCCATGAAGACCATTCTTTTTCAAGGAAAAAAATGTATCGGGCATCTTTCCATTGACTTATTAGTGTAGATATCAGTGAATGTTTGCTTTAAAAAAAAAAAAGAGAAGCTACATATTTATGTCTGATCAAGATATCTTGGGAAAGATAGGACGAAACCCGACCTGCACTCTGAGTGCATTCTTTTGGAAACAAGAAATTTGCTTTCATATTTTAACTGAATACTATTCAATAATATGACTTGGATGTTGGAAGCTGATCTTTTAATTTTCTTTTGGTGTTTCCAATGTAATTGCAGCTTGGCCGCTTACATGACTGAAGAAGAGGTCCATAGAGGGGTGATATATCCATCTATATCTAGGTTGTCATGATTTCTTATCTGGACGCTCCTTCATTTTTATGGTGTTTACAATGTAATTGCAGCTTGGCCGCTTAATTAGTACTCCATGTTGAGCATCCAAAAGAATGCTTCATTAACACTTCTCTAACTCTGCTTATTTGACTTTTATATGCAGCATTAGAGATATAACAAAGGAGGTTGCCACAGCTGTGGTGAAGGAAGCTATAGAAGAGGATCTAGCAGAAGGATACCGTGACATGGATGCACGAGAACTTAAAAAACTAAATCAGGTGCATATTTGTCACGAAAATGGATTTACCTAATCCATGTTGCTGATTATCTGTTGTCAAAAAATTCATCTGCAGTGTTTGCAGCTTAGGCATGTGTTTTTTATCTTGCACTGACAGTTTGAGCTTGTTTCCAAGAATTTAATGTATTGTGTGTATGGATTTATCTGTAGCAAAAATCTGGAAAAAGATAGGTAGACTTTAGATAATTTGAGTTGGAATGCCTACTAAGCATCCCCAGATCACCTTGTAATACTTGTGAGGTGGAGAAAGTATCTAGTGTTTGCTGACAGTTGTTTCCTGCTAAAAAGAACGATCAAATAGAAAGCACCGTGGTGACTATTCCGTGTCTTAAATCCCCAGTGCTTAGCAGTCCTAGAACAAATTTATCACTCATCTTCAGATTTTATTTTACTCAATTTCTTTTGGTCGCATTTTTATGTTCTCATGCAATGAAATACTTACTATGCGCAGGAGGAAATTGAAGAGTTTGTGCAGAACAACATGTGGAGCCCAGACTACCCATGTTTGGTTTTCAAGGAACATTAATTTGCGTCCTCCCTCATTTAAAGACATACCATTGAAGCTGATGACCAAGGCGCTGGAAGTGTGCAAAAGTACATTATTTTGGTGGTGGGGCTTACGAATCTAAGGGCAGGTTAACTCTAACGATTGCCATCCTATTATTGTCAGTTCAAATGTTCTGCTGTTTAGCCGATTACCTCATCTGAGTCTTGCCATTCTGTGATAGTAAATCACATTAAAGTTGGCGCACTGAATTGTAATTATGTATCCACTTAATTGTTGAGAATTTAGTGAAGCATAGACCACTCAAAAATCAATGTGAGAAGACATGCTGCTGCTGCTTCTTCATCAAATTATGTTGTACAATGTGGTGGACCTGGTTTTTCAGTGAGAAGTTTTATGGTATAGATATGGCCAGCCAGAATGAGAAGATGCATATTGAATGCTTCTTTTTTTCCAAGCTAGTCGTCATCTCCATTGCTATCTTTCTTTGCTGGAAAAGTTCCCTCTTAGTTTGCCCGGCGCCTTCGCATACAGCCAAGCATTTCTGGCTCTACGTATTTGGTGCTGTGTTGCCCTTCTGATTATCATGATTTTCGGGCACTCCTATTTAATATATCTGTTGCTCCCTACCACTTCTTGCATAGATTGGCCGATCAATCATCATTTGACTCTATTAAACAGTACTAGCTATCCGTAGGCTACGTGTATCTTTAGTTATACGGTGACGAAAGTGTCATCTTGAAAAGATTGTGTTTCTGAACAGTCGCGAGCCTCATCAGTAAACAAGCTGTGCTTGAGGGGGGGAGTCAAACCGGAGGACCGTGATTTCAAGGCTATTTGAAAAGTTATGTAGAGAGTGAGTTTGAGAGCAACTATATTTTGTCTTGTATCAATTCTTTTTCTTCTTATTTTTATTGTACAAGCCATCGAGTGTGCTGTGTTGTGTACAGATTGCGAAATTTTACTTCCTCACTCACATGTGCCTACCCTCAGCCCCCGAGCAAGTGAGGAATGGAACTTTCCACTCGCCCCCTTCCCAAGTGGGAAGAATGATCCCTCTTCCCTTGTGATTGTATTAATTCTGTTGTACTTCTATATATTCGACTAGGACTTTCCTAATATTGATTTGTCCGTAAAAAAAAAAAAAATGACCGCGACTTTCAAAATTGTGCTGGTAATTGGCAATTGACAGTCACAATCGTCGCCTTTTTGGAAGTTGACTTTCACTATTCTTGGCATGTTCGTTCGCCTAGATAGTTCACCAATCATCAATATATTTCCCAGTAGTATTCTCAGTATCCTCGTGGATCTGGGGTCAAGGGTTCCCGTGTTGAACATAACCGAAAATGTAACATTTGGCGACAAAAGGAAGGGAAGGAGTTGATTGAGAGTTTCAGAGCAACAACACTTTGATTGACAACCTAGCAAATCATATATCATCATTGATTAAGTGGGAGGAGAATTCATTGGCATAGTAAATGTAGGTGGGATAACAAGCAATAATAAGCTATCAATAGATCACTAGGCTCAAGAGAGGTCTAAGCAATGCAATACGCCGTTTGTACTGATGATAGTAAGATGGTGGTACATACTACATGCTGTTTGTGGCAGTTTAAAAACCAGTAGACATATTGCCTAACTTTCCAAATAAGTCCCAATAATCTTCCATCCTCTTTGATTGAGGGCTAAGTTTTCACAAGCAAAAAGAACAAAAAGCATTACATCCGAGGCAGGAGTCATGCTAATCATCAAACATTAGTCTATTAATTTCATCGATGGGAATATCAGATATGGGTTCTATGGGCAATTCATCTCCCTCTCCCAAAAGACTGAATGTTGATGGATCTCTAGTGAACTCATCTGCGAAAAAGGGAGCGAAAATGTTAGTGCATACTCATTGACCTTTCTCATATTCGCTCTATGGAGGGATTGATAACATATTCAATATACTTCTTAAACCCAGTCTCAAAGGTGAGACAAAACATTTCAGCTCCAGATTTGATTGAACCATGGAAGGAAAAACCTATGATGTTGGGGAAGTGACTTCAGTCCAGAACCATCAGGTGTTACCGCAAATAGCCAAGATGGCAATGCAAGGCTTACCAAAAAGTGTATTTAAGGATGTTGGAGGAGGGGTTGAGAGGAAGTTGAGGCCAATATAAAATGCCAAAGCCAACGCAACTGTCACGACAATATAAGTTGGCACCGCCAGAGCCCATTTTCTGCAAGGGGCCAATGCAGTGAGATCTAAAGGGAAAGCAGATCACCTGAACTATCCACATGTTCCACATGTTGTTAAAGAACACTAACACAAGCAAAAATTGCCCATACTATCTTAAGATATTCTCATAGTGTATCATGTATTTGCATTACAAAGGTAAAGTGAGCCCACTGTTTTTCTTTTATTTGCATATTCAAACATTGAAATAGGTCAACCTTAACCGCGTTCGTAGAAAAAGAAATTAAAATTTGTGCTGCTCACCCATCTTGTGAAATAACTCATATATGGAGAACCTCATCTCCTATTTAAGGAACGATACACTTGAAGCTCAACAAATATAAAGTAGGCACAAATATTGGCTTACTGACCTGCTAGGATAGTAATAGATCCCAACAGCATGTAGCCAATGCTCAGGAACGTATGCCCATGTGAAGAAAATAACTGCATGAAGCATAAATTGAGATAAGTTAAAGAGCTCTCCAAGTCACTGAAATCTACAATACTTATAATCCATTCAGACAGGCATCTTGTCCCAAATTAAATAGGGAAGACCTCTCTAACGAATTACAGTACTAACTTTAGCAGTCGGAATTGGAATTTTCTCAGCTTCTTTTTTAGTAGGGAATTCACAGGATTTACATAGTCAATCCCATGTCCCCATGCCAGATCGAGATCATCCTATTTTCTTGGCACACATGTCACATGTATCTATAAGTACCTTCGAAAAACCTATCAAACAGATAAGCGACAACCACCTTGTAAGATTGCCTTCATTTTGTCGCATGCAGCCTTGCAGTATAATAGTACTACCAGTTCTGTCCTAGTCCTAGGCAACTAGATGTTTTGTGAATCACATAAACCATGCAAGTATCAACCCAAAAGAAACACCAAAATTATCCAGTTCATATGTTAAATCCGTGAGTCCTCCGTTTGCAAATTGAGGCACTCTTAAGAACTGTTCATTTAGAAGCCAAAAGCATTTATATGTAAATTTTGCTTGATCAACCAGATGATGGTCGACGACATCCCTAGCTCCAAAAATCTAAAGACTAGTGGAGGATGCCTAATGTGCACAAAAAGCAACACAACATAACGAACTCATCAAATAGTCATATTGATAGATTAACAAGAAAATAGAACTAAAGATTCAGTCTATTTGTGAAGCACGAGCGTGGACCTGTAGCCACAATGGTCGTGATAGATCCTACAAATCCATAGACCTCTGAAGGTTTGGGACCATGTTCTCCAGACAATCCAAAGCCAGAAGCTTTATCATCTGAATCTGAAAAGGAAACGCTTGCTCGTTTCTTCTTTGATAGACTGAGAATTCTTCTTGGACTGCTAACTGAATGAGGTTCTTCCATGGCCTCTTTCACAGTTTCATTCATAATTCATCGAAGAGTGCCAATACTCTGGACAAGTAAGTAACAAAAAAAGACGCTAAAATGGACATGCTGACATAAGATCAGGTGAACTTGGGAAAACTTTGTGAAAGAAGAAACAGAAATACACAAAATACAGAAGCTGAACTCAATTTAAAGTGCTAATTATAAACCTCTCGACAAGATATAATGAAAAATGACAGAAATGCAAACTGGAAAAGGCATTTCTACTTTTTCCCACTATAACATATGTTGAATGTCATTGTACTATAAGGAGAGCCGCGACCAATGTTTTTAAATTGTACCTAAGTCCAAAAACTTTTGACAGGTTAGTACCCATTGTCCAAAAACTTTTGATAGGTCAGTACCCGTTTCAGTACTGATAACATCAGCATGATGTAGTTTTCTATGTTTGAAAAATATATAAAAAAAAAGGAGAGGAAGAAGAGACAGAGGTGTATCGCTTTTTGCGTAACAGATTCACAACAAGATGAGAACTAGGACATGAGTCGAATCTTAAGTTGTGACCATTTCGACTTTCTCTGTCTTCCATACTGCTAACCATCAGTTCACCAACTATCCGCCCAAACACTTCGTCTATAAAATCAACAGCTAAATGTACTTCTTTCTTGACTCTACAACAAATTGACTCCCATGGCTTTCTTGTTAAGGTCTAGATATTTCATTCAAGCTTACTAGCATCGTAAAAGGAACATCTTTGGGAAGTAATTTTCACATGGACCCACATCAGCTCTTATGCGTTGGTGTTCTCGTACCGCAAATTACCTTCTTTACAATACACAGATACATACATGTTTCTTCTTCAGGACTCATCACTCCAGAACAATGTCCGTGAAGTTCCAGTACTCGACTAGGATTACTCGGGTTACTCAAAAGGTAGAGAATAAGCTTCAGTCGCAACAACATGTGAGGTTCAGAGATGAAGAGATCGAACCGTGAAATTGAGCTAGCAATCACCAGTGCACAATCAGAACTGCCGATCTGAGCGTACAGTAAAACTGTAAAATGGCTCAAATTCTGACTTGATGAGAGAGAGAGAGAGAGAGAGAGAGAGAGAGAGAGAGGGAACCTGCTCGTGGTTGGGTGGCGGCGCCGTCGACTGCCTCCGGGTGAGCGTCGCCGTCTCGGGGAGGAGCAGATCACAGAGAGGCGAACCGGATAGATGAGAGAGAGAGAGAGGGGTGACGAGACCTATGTTACACGGACTCGTAGTTTTGAAATTTTTTTTCCGTGTCCGGGGCACGTGTCGGACTCGGACACGCGTGTCCGTCTGGTGGTGCGTCGGTGGCTGAGCAGAGGAGTGAGAGCGATCGGATCGCGGCCGCAGAAGAGAAGGGAGGTCGGAGGTCCGTCGGGGTTCGGATCTGGCGACGCGGCAGGGGCTTTGACCGGCGTCGGGGCTCTCGGACGCAAGGGGTCGGACTTGAAGCTCTCGAGACGGGGCTCGACCACGGATCTCTCGGGTTTGGGTCACGACGAGCTCGGGTCCCGCGTCTACTAGATCCTCGCGGCTGGGAGGAACGGCGAGGGGCGACTGGCAACGGAGGGAGCGGCAGACGGTAGGGTGCGGTGAGGTGGTGATGCAGGCGATGGCTGTGATGGTCGGGGGAGTTGCAGCGAAGAAAAACGGAACGAAGAAGATGAAGAACCAATAAAAGAAAGAAGGGAAGAAGAAAGCAGAAAGGGGGACTTGGGAAAGGTAAGTATTGGGCCCATGGACCTGACCCGAAAAAGGCCCAATATGTGACCCGCCCTAAACGGGCCGTGAAGTGCCCGGGCCAGCACGGCCAGGTGGCCCATGTACAACGCAACTTTGAACTCTATAGTTCTTCTCTCTCTAGTCGACGGTCCTTGCATGATGGGCATGGAAGGCTCTGTTTGGCAATGTTCCTGTTTCTTATTTCTGTTCCCGTGTTTCTGCTCCTCAGTGTTTCTGTTCCCGGATGATTTTTGAGAATCAGAACGCGTTTGGTAACTTCTAAAATTTTTGTTCCAGGAACAGAAACGCGTTTAGTAACTGCATAAAATTTTTGTTCCCAATTTGAATTTAAATTAAATAATTATATTTGATGACAAAGAAAAGAGAAAATAATTAAATCAAATAGTGATTAAGAAAAAGAAACGAAAAAATAAAAAAGAGTTGCGAAAAAGAAAGTTTATCCTTTTTAGATTTAAAAATACCATCTTGAAGAGCAAATTGAAATAAAAATATCAACTATATTTGTGTATTTTTCTGACCATGAATGATATTTTTCTAATTTTTTTGGGTATTTTATAATTAAATAAAATTTAAATTTTTTTAAAAAAATATGAAAACTATTTTTAATTCAAAATTGGTTCCTAAGGCTCAGCCAAGGCTTTCAAAGTTGATTTTGTAATTTTTATGAATTTTTGTTATTTTAAATTAATTTTTAAAATAAAAATAAAAATAATTATAATTATAATTATAAATCATGTTTCAACAAGAACTGAAAGTATCGAGGAAAAATTCATAGAAGTATATCGTGAAAAAACAGTGATTTGCAAAAGTGTTCCGGAATACAAAAATCAATTTTTTTTTTGTTCTGAAAAGTGGTCCAAAAGTGTTCCGGAACACAGAATTGGAATCATAATTATTTGCATTACCAAACATATTTCTGTTCTTTACTGTTCATGGGAATAGAAACAGAGAAATGGGAACAATGCCAAACAGACCCGAAGAGTCGATTCACATTTAACAGTGAAGAAAACGATTCCTCTGAAAACATTTTTACCTCATCTTTCCTCTGTTTACCGTGAGATTTTTAGGACCATTATCAATTTTTTTAAAAGCTTAAACTATTTGATGAAGGCACGATTTAATATTTAATTATTCTAACTTCACATTCCTTTTCTTTTTAATTATTTTTATTTTATTTTATTTATTGATTTTTTTACATTTTATTTTTTTTCTTTTTTTCCCTTCCTCTACAGGTCATCGGCCACAGAAGCGGCAAGAGCTCGCCTCTGGCCGTTGCTATGGCCAGCAATTGGCCAATGAAGAAGAGAAAAAAAAAGAAAAAGAAAATTAAAAAGATTCAAATTTTGAAAAAAATATAAAAAGAAAATAAAAATTAATGAAATACCTTTTTTTAAGGAATGCATAGGGGAAAATCAAATATGATTTTCCATACGGAACGATCTTAAATATTTTTCAACTTGTCTTCAGGTTTTAACCGAATATCGAAATTTTTTGTCATTTTCTTGGAAAATGAATACTCGAGAAACATTTTTCGGAAACACCTCACTTTCTGCAAAACAGAGGAAGCCCTAAGCTTATTCTTACCCTTTTCTTCTTATTTTTGTTTGGTTTCTTCCTCTACTACTACTACTATTTTCTATTTGGGACGAAACTAGTATCCTTTTTTTTTTCCAAAAAAAAAAAAGGTATAGTTCCTCTGACAAATAACCTAGTTATTGTGTTAATGAGTTGTTTATTTGTTTTGTTTTTTTCATTCTTTACTAGGAAACCATTATTCCAAAATAATCTTAGTACAAGTAAGAGTGAAAAGAATCATCCACTACTTTTAATAATGGTTTTGATTTGATTAAAACATTAATATATGTGATTACCTTAGTGACATCGATTCACAAATTCTATAAAAGGGGATGAATTCAAGATTACGAATCTCAAATTCTCTCGTCACATTCTCATTTCTCTGAAAATCCCTCACATCGACTTGGCACACATCACCGGAAACCAACCAAAATCTTCACTCGTGCTCTCACCGCCATCACCCTCCTCCTCATCACCGCCACAACTACCATGACCTTGAGCACCCACGAGATCAAATCAATGGTCTCACAAGCCAAAATCAATGGTATGCTCGGAGTGCCAATTTTTGGAAGAGAATTGATAACGTGAATACCACTATATAGATTATGGTTTTTTTGAAAGCAAAATGCTGCATTTCATTATAGGCATAGAGCTTCTATCTCTCACACGCACTAGATAGATTATGCTTTGGTGATTTGGGACGAAAATAAACCAGGCCAAGCGACAAAAAAATGCACGAAAAATGCACGTAGTATTTTTTTTTTAACATTTGCAATTCGTTACCTTTGGTTCACCCGAGGCCTCCCAGGGATAACCTGGTTTGTTGGCTGATGAAGGTAAATCTGAAGGGTATTGGCTCCTCCTGGCCAAGACAAAGATTCAGGGGGAAACATGGTGCTCTTTTCTGGCGGTCGGCCACTAACCTCTGGTTTAAGTTAGTCGCCTTGCCCCGTCCTCTTTAGTGGGGAACAGTTAAAGGAGTAGGGAGTTTCGGCTCCCTTAGGCTGGACAGGGTTAGAAGCCCAGGTTTGTTAAGCGACCGTCCAGTCTAACCCTGCTTAACAAAATTTGGGACGAAAATAAACCAGGCCAAGCGACAAAAAAATGCAGGCCAAGCGACAAAAAAATGCACGAAAAATGCACGTAGTATTTTTTTTTTAACATTTGCAATTCGTTTATATTAAGTGTATTCGAAATCATTTAAAAGAGTTCACCGTGATGAAAATAAAAGTGAAAACAATTTTATCTGTAATCCACTTAATTTGACTTACTTATGAAAAAGAAAAAGATAAGTGACAAATCTATAAACTCTAATTTAATGGTAAGATTTCAATAGTGGATAAGAAGTTACGGTCACATGTTTTAATTTACGTATCATCAAGATTGACTGAAAATGTAATTTTGAGAATACAACACTAGAAAAGAAAAGTACATGCTCCAAAACGGAAATATAATTGAGTTTGTGAAAAAATTTATTAATATTGGAACTCTTTCTTCACTTTATAGGGGTGAGCGGTTCCAGGTTCTGGGTAGGTTCCACCTGGAACCTGGAACCTATCCGCAGGTACAGGTTCCTCATTTTTGGAAACCTGGAATCTACCCGCCACACTATGGAACCTGGAACCTACCCGGGCACCAGTTCCGGTTCCTGTTCCAGGGTACCCGGGAACCTGCACTTAATCATCCAAACTCGCGAAAACTGCTGGTTATGAATAACAATGAAATACACTAAAGAACTAAAAAAAAGCAAAAACATATGGATACCTTGTTATAAAAACTTTATATATCCTGAAACCAATATAAAAGGAAGAAGTGAATGCATACAAACTTTACATTGATAAATGGACCAGCATATTCATTCTGAAACCTTATATATCCTGCATGAAATATCTTACATCTAAAGTTCTTCTCCATTAGAACCAGTTCCTTCTATGTCTCCTTTTCCTTTCGGGTATCTACTGGTCATGTGGGGAATATTCTTTTCCTGCTTGAGTTTCCAACTTTCAACCCTTTCTTTCCAATCAACATTTCCAAGGCCATAAGAGTTCAAGTCCCTTGAGGGGTTCACAATTCGCACAGGAACTATAACAACAGAAAGCATTGTCAACCAATATAATCCATGCATATGCAATGGCAATCAAACAGTTGTTGAATTATAATTCAGGTTACTACTTACCTGGCTGTCTAGGATCAACAAAATGAACTGAATGCCTATCAGAAGGGCCCAAAGGTCCAGATGTTGTCCGAACAGACTGATTGTTAGGTGTAGCACAGGGGATTTCACCAGATACCTGAAATATTTCATTTTGTCAGCATGAAAAAAAAAATCAGCTTAGCTGCTTTCGATAGTCTTCAACAACATATCATATTCTGGGACAATGCCTTGGTTACAACTTAATTAAAGAAAAATCACTAGTTCTATGACACAGCTTGAGAAACTTTTCTTAGTTCTGAAATATTGAATTGTAATACAGACATAACTTGATTCTCTAAAGAAATGTTGCTTTTGCTTTTCACAATAAAAACGAATGTTGTTTCCTTTGGATTGCTTATGCCTACCACGAGAGCTTTGTGAGTTGTGACTGAGTTAAAGTATAAAGACAGCTCTGAAGCGGATGGCTACAGCCCGGTTCGTTCTCCATGATGGGGAGGAGTGACCACTTAATGGGGTATTGACATGGCAAACAAAAAGGACAGATTTCTCTGCAGGTCTAGCATTAAGGGACGTAATTGCAAACACCAAACGAATCAGGCTAAACACAAAATGCCCATTACTCGGAAAAGGAAATGCGAAAGAAAGCAAGAACCTGAAAGAAGAGAGTTTTGCCTTTGTGGACGCTACAGCAGCAGCATACTCCCTCAGCACAGCTTCTTCTCTGAAGTGAGAGCAACAAAACAAGAACGTATCAAGGCATTGACAAAACCCCTCGATCACCGATACCCAGTCCAGACGCAAACTGAGAGAGTTTGCGTCGGGACAAAGTGCTGAAAATTAAATCAGTACTCAATCTGAACGCCCATGAAAGATAAAAAAAAGACAAGTGTTCGGGCATGGACCTCAGGCTCATCAGACATACCAGGTGACTTGAAAGATCAATAGAGGGTTGAGGGACAGAGTTGACGAAGCAAGACGAACAGCAGATTGAAATAGCTTGGGACAGGCGGTTGATCGACCTTGCGAATTCAGAGCAATCGTTCGGGGAAGACTCAGCTTCTTGGGCTGATTCGATGAATCGCTCAGCAGAAGCATCGAAGACCATGGGATTGGAGGGGACTGGGAGGAAAGGAAACTTAAAGGCTGCGGCGTCGAGGTAAGAAGGGCAAACTGCAAAGCATTGCAGAAATTAGGGTATAACTTTAATAACATACGGTTCCGGTTTCTGTTCCGGATAGGTTCCATAGTGGAACTTGGAACCGGAACCGAAACCGCCGGTTCCTCAAAAAAGGAACCGAGAATCGGAATTGGGTACATCATAACCGGGAACCGGACCGGAACCGGCGGTTCGGTTCTCCGATTCCCGGTAGAACCGGGAACCATGCTCACCCCTATCACTTTGTACTAGAATTTACGAAAAGAGTAGTTGAATCTCATTTGTCAGTTTTTGCTTTGATCTAGTTTGCTTTGTTTTCAATTACATATTCTTTACGATGTTGTTCCTTTTAAATTCGCATGCTTTGGCTTAGTTTATGAAGAATTTAAATATTTGTGATTTGTTTCTACTTGTCTCTACGACGTTATGTTAGTTAAGAAAAAGCGGACAATGTAACTAGATCTTCTCTCTCACGCGCGTCAAATAGATTACACTTCGATGATTTGGGATGAAAATGCCCCTAATCACGGCATAGAAAATTGCACGTGAAATGCACGTGTAATTTTCTATTATTTTTTTTATGTTTGGATTACTAATTATGGTTTTTTTTTTCCTTAAATAATTCATATCCACTTCGACTTGATTGGGAGACTCGCTCGAAGATCATTTGTCGAGTAGCTCGTGGGCTTCAGTACTTTCACAAAGATTCTCGTGTCAAAATCAACCACAGGGGCCTCAAGGCAAGCGACATCTTGCCGGATGATGACATGAACTCGGAGATATCTGACTTTGGACTGGCGAGGATTTTCGGGGACAACCAAAGCAGGGCAGGCACCAACAGACTTGCAAGAACATTGTATGTCGCTACTGCGTCTTTTTTTTTTTTTTTTTTGCTCATGACCTCTTTATCAATTCTGCACTAATCAGTCTCTTTCCTTACGTGAAGACAGTGGATACATGGCTCCTGAGGATACGAGGGAAGGAGTTATTTCAACGAGGTCAGACGTTTTCTGCTTCGGGATTCTCGGCGCTGGAGATAATCGGCGGGAGAAAGAGTAGCCGCCATGTGAGAGAACATAATCAGGCCCTGCTTGAGGTTGTACGCCCCTCATAACGAATCCACTCTCGATTTCCTTCTTGTCAAACAAGTCATAGCCGTAGTCTTCCTCTAATATAATCAAAATTATTTCAACACAACAGGCATGGATGCTGTGGACTCAGGCGGGGAGATGGATGCTTCGCTCGGGCACTCATACGATGCAGGTGGAGCGTCCAAGTGCATTCACATTGGGCCATGAGGTCTGTTGCTATCATTCTGGAAGGGAACATCACAGAACTTCTGAGGCCAACACCACGGCCGAGGTCAGACTCAGGAGCAGTTTCACTTCCTGGCAACCACCAAAGCCTGGATCAGTCACAGATGACCATCTCGAGCATGCCACTCCTCGATGACTCGCAAAGCTTCTTCAGTTTCCATCTCTAGTATAACATGAAATCATGGATAGATCCTTCTTTATAGATCGCTGGACAAACATTGATTATGTCATATATGTACTCTTTCATTGCAGCTCGTGGATTGGGGCACAAGTAAGCTCGCACCCTCGCACACTAATTTGAAATACCTGACGTTTTTCAAGTGGCTGCTTGCTATAAAAAATTTCCATTGCCATTCCAAATCTTAAAGAAATGCCAAAAGATACGCCCACCCACATATATTTGCACTACTAGTTTTTTTTTTTTTTTTGGGGGTCGAAACGAGCATCTGATCAGCTTCCAGTCCAACCCTGCGTGGTTCATCTTGTTATCTTTGCAATAGCCACTGATCATGGCAGTTTTAGTCTGCGCGTTCGGTTTGTAAATTTTATCTCCGGCATAGCTTAAGGAAGAGTCTAAATTGTAAGCTGCGACTATAATCCATATGCAGCAATCCAAGATCAACACGTATAGATACACGAATCACATATTCATAGAGTTAAAGAATCGACGCACCTTATAATGGAACCGTCGTTCTTGATGCGGAATTGCGACGATCCGATACTCAAGAACTTCTCCTCTATGAACCCACTTTATCGCTGGCTCCAATGAGACGGCCGCTCACGTATCGTTCTGACGACTCTTTATGTGAGGTTATGCGGACATTAGGGTTTAGAGGAGGGACTTGAGCTCTATTTATAGAGAATGAAATATATCTCCTCATCAAAGATTAGATTTATCTCGGCCCATACTATCCAGCCCCATATCCGACTAAATTAGGAAATTGTATATATCTTACATTTATTAGACCAAATAATATTTACAATAACAATTAATAAAGCCCACAATTGAATATTAAAATATAATATTCTAACATTCTCCCACTTGGACGAAATTAATTGAAATTGTACTATATATGCGCATCTTTATATTGGTCTAGAGATATTTCCCAATAGTCAATCCGATCCCATAAAGTCTTAAGCACCAGACCATGCCAGTAACTGCATTAGAAGACACAGAGCCATCCACGATCACAAATACTCTTAACTTTACTGATATAGATTTGATATGGTAGTATGGCACACGGATAACATCTCAAATTATAGAGACACCTTATATGTTATCCTCCTTATCAGTCACCATTCTCTCACTTTATGTGTCACTAAACCGGATGTGTCACGCGAGAACATCTTTACGGTTCCAACGAACCATCATATGTCTTACCTTTATAGTTAACTATACTTTACGTGTAACAAGACATATGCTTTTGGCTAAAATAAATGCCACAGCCATCACTCAAGGTTTACACGATGCCTTGAGATTTTCAACTGATATATGTATTCAACTCCCCTTAATCATTAAAGCTTTATTGCATGCAATGGAGTCGATACATATCTAGATGTTACAAAATGTAACAAACACAGATGTAAACTTTATTAGAGCAAATATCGAATGCAGTTTCCACTGAACAACAGCATCTCATGATGCTTACTCAACCCATCAATTAACACATCATATCAGTATCCCACGATGCTTTTATATTTGTGACATGTCATCTAAATGTGTATGAGAAGAGTCCTTAAGTTAGTGAGTCTGCAACCTTATCATCTGTGTAATAAGCTCTACTGTAGTGTCACCCTTTCATCTGTTACCTTTATGGTAAAAAACTTGACCGTCATATGCTCAGACCTCTTAGGACTCTGCTGTTGTTAATGAACAATACTTCAGAATTATAGTCACAATATAATTGTATGGGTCTATTTATAAAATTAAATACGGCCAACTCTTTAAAGAGATTCCGGAGCCAAATAACCTGAATAGTAGCTGAAAAGCATACCACAAACTCCGCTTTCTTGATCAAGGATTACACAGATTTCTGTTTACGCTTTTCTATAATGCTGCACTTTTCGTTAGACATATAAATATATGTAGTTGTAAACTTCATATCTTATTGACAGATAGTAAAGTCTGAATCCAAATTCCCTACTAGCTTTAGGTTAGGCATATAGCCTTTTGTCCTTTTTAAGTACCTTAAAACTTTCTTAGTAATCACCCAGTGAGCGTGTCCTGGATTTAACCAATATATTACAAGAATGATCCATCGAATCTCAATGCCTAGAACAAAACACTCTTTATCAAGATCAATCACGTAAGAAATGCTTCGACAATATCTGCTTCATCTTATGCAATAATTCAAGAAAATTCCTTTCAAGCAAGATATCATCTGCATAAGACACAAGAAAAATAAATTCCTCCCACTAATCTTGTAGTGTATACTAATTTACTTCCTTCTTGACAAAACAGAATAAAGCAACAACACTATGAAACTTCAAGCAACAATTGTCTAAAAGCTTACTTGAACCCATAAAATAAACTTTTCAGTCTAGAATCTCCATGAATATGATCAAACTTTATTTTATGATAACTTTATGAGATTCTTCTTTCTTTATGCACAAATTTATCTGATTCATCTGCTGTAAAACCTTCGGGTTACATAAAAAGACTACATCGAAGTATCCAATTAAAAAGAAGTTTTAATATATGTATATTAAAGCTCCTTATAATAATGAGCTATTAATACCTTAATCACTCCGAAAAAACTCTTTATGAGAGACTGAATAAAAATTATTTTAAGTCAACTCATTCTTTACGAGTGAAAACTTTGGCTACTAATCTGTTTTAAACTTCTCAAATAAAACACTGATTAAAATATAATTAGATATAATAAGGTAGACAAAAACTTTTATCTGAAATCCATTTAAGTTTTACAAACCCAATTGCAGCAGATGGACTTGTGACCTTGGGCATACTTATAAGCTTCCAAACACCATATGTTTCATAGTCTGTATCTCGTCTACCATGCACCCAATCACAATTATAATTAAGAACAAGAAATAGCAACTGTATAAATTACTAGATCATTTACATAGTCGATTTGTAGTCATGCTTTTCTGGATAGACTATACAGTATGACTTGATACAACTGATCGTTGATACAACTGATCGTCTCAGTCTGATAGATCTTTTAAGAGGAGCTACTTTAACCTTTATTCTGCGCTTATAGGGGTCTGCTAAACTTCATCGGGAATTGTCTTAATAACAAAAACCTGAACCCCAACAGAATCAAACTGTAACTTAGAATGCTCCACGATCATCTGTATAGACAGAGAAAAACGATACAATAGTCCCTACCATACTGTTACCTTTAATAGTCTGTGAGCTACTACCATTATTCGGCTATATCAAGCTCCAGCAATTTAGCTATCTGTAATTTCACAATTCTTGTTCCTCTTTTGGGATGATAAATCAATACCCCTTTAGATGATATAGGTAAGGCACGAAATAAAACCGAGTGGTTCTAGAGTCCAACTAATCTAATGTTGGATTATGTAACTTTATTTCTGCATGAATACCTCAAACCTTAATATGATTCAAACTAGATTAACGTCCAGTCCATGACTCAAAAGAAGTCAATGAAATATTTTGATAGAAACATAATGTGTTATTTTCAAAGTTTTACCCCATAGAAAAAATATATAAATTGATTTTACAGATCATACTCTTCATCATATCCGTATGGTGTGATTTTGCCTTTCGGCCACACCTTTCTATTGAGGAGAATCGGGCACAAAATCACAACCCAGAATCCTCTCAAATATATGGCAAATGGCTCTTTAAGCTATCCAGCATTGCCATGTCAATCATGATACTCACCACCTTAGTCAAAACTAACATTTTTTTTATAATAAATTTATCGTTTATAGTCAGAAATATGTTGAACTTGTCACGGAAATAAACCTTTTTTTTAACCAAGTATGAAAAACATATAGAGAAAAATCATCATTTAAATGTGATAAAAAACTCTACACAATATTACCATATAGGATCCACTTATACCAGTATAAATGACCTTCAATAGGTCATAACTATTGACTACAGTTTCACCATTTATCTTAGTTATCTTATATCTGCTTCAATATACGCATGTGTCTAGGTCACTTTTAAGAGTGAGCAGAATGCTTGCCTTTATCTGTCTTTTCACTCTTTCTTTACTGATGTGACCAAGAAATTTATTCCATAATGCGCATGATTGTTCCTGAGGCAGATAAATTTTGTAAACAACTTTTCAGCTGTATAAGTGACGTATAATTCATTGGGAGATAAACATAATCTGTACAATTCATTGGACATGGAGTAGTGTTGACACCTGATTTTTGATCAGTCTTTCATAGTTTATTTTTTAAAAATTCATAAAAAATCTATAAAAAGTTAAAAAAATTAAAAAATCATCTTTGGTAGCCTTGACCAAGCTAAAGGAACCATTTTTGATTAAAAAAAATAATTTTTCATATTTTTTAATATTTTTTTAATATTTTCCAAAAATAGAAAAAATACATGAAAAATAGCGTTCGATGTCGTAAAAATATAGAGAAATAGTCAATATTTTTATTTTAATTTCCTTTTCATTTTGAACTCATAAATAGTCAAAATTCAAGTTCAATTGCATGTGTTTCTTCACGACGCATAGAGTTGAATTTGGCAAAAAAATGTCATTCGAGTATTTTAATTTGTAAATTTCTACATATTTTTTAGTCTTGACGTCCAATTAGATCGACCACCATCTACAATAAATTCCCCTTGCTGAATATTTTCGTTTTTGTTTCACATGATTTCATGGTATAAAACGCCGAGTGGATCCCCAAATATAATCGGGTCGGCATGAGCTCGATAGCTCGTCCAAGACCAAACCAGGGCACGGCGAACCCCATGTGAGTACTCTCGAACTCCTTCGATGCTTCCTAATGCTTTTCTTAGGTTAGATCGTGTGTAGAATGGCTAGGACAGCTAAATCATTCTTGAGCTGTGATTGATAAATAGGGCCTTACTAGGAATGCCATGTGATTTATTTGCATATCTAGATTCCTTGAGTTGCGCATTTTATTACTGATTGTGATTGCCAGGATAATCACTCATATCTGCATGAATTTCTAGATTTAGGGTTCATACCTTACTCATCCGCATGAATCTCAGGCTAGAAAATTCAGTCAACTTAGGTACCGAAAGGGCGTCAACTCTGACAGTTGGTGTAACTAAGTCCCCGAAACCATTTCTCTGGTTCTCGCAGAATTGAATAGAAACTCCCAACTATTCGATTGGGTGGTCCAATCACACCCTAAAAAAATGATTGGTGGCGACTCCATGGCATGCACACTTAGCACATGTCACTAGACCACACTGAAAGTCGATCACGCATACCTCCGTTGCGATTTGGGTAATGGGCCTTGGGAGAGGCCCGCGTCCGACCAGACAGGACGGCCCATTAGCTCTCGAGAGCCCGACAACCTCAAGAGGGTTGCGACAAGTAGTAACCAACTTTATTTTAAAAGAAATAGTAATTATTTTATTTGAAATCTCAAAAAAAGGAGTAACTACACATGTCCATACTTGATACGGAAAATAAATTCCGTCTTTAAGAAGAGTACATAAAATATGTTTCATAATGTCACAATAAAACCAGAATCCGGAATGACATTCCCATCAATTTAACGTCAACTTTATAATTGTTTCCATAATGAGCTTGATTCAACCTGATTTGGTACCTTTCAGTTTATGAATTCCTATATGGTAAACGCAACACAATATGTCGCACCACTATCTAGCCATCACATAACCAGATGAGGCCTAAGATAGAATGAATTCACAAACTAATACCAAAAAATCATTACTTTATGCTCATATTTAGATAACTAAGTCTTTGTATTAACTATAGTCTTTCTTTATGTGATCTTTCTTCTTGTAAAAGAAGTAGCAATCACCATCCTTTTCAAAAGATGCTTTTCATGGATCCAAATCATCAGAATGACTGGTGGTTTACTATAATACTTTGAGTATGATTTTAGAACTGCTAAAAAAATAATTCTATCAACTTTAAGACGTAACATTTAATCTTAATAGAACCATTACACCTGATGTTGAGGAGTCATTGCAGATATTTACCACTCTTAATAATAAACGAGATATAATTTCAAAGCCATCAAGGCTTCCTTAATTACTTAGCAGTGCAGTTAACTGGCAGAAAACACTTTTCAAGTGTTCTTTAATGGATCGCTTTATATCAAATAAGCGAATCCGATTGCTCTTTACCCAATAAGCATATAATACTTTGAAAGTTCTCACTAATGAAAGTAAGATCTACGGGGCCTTTCTTGACAAGAGTAATATAAATATTTGCCAGTCTTAGTAAACAGATAATCATCATTCAGTTATTAATGAATCTCAATTCTCAATGTTAACAGAATTGCCGTTCACAGAAACGGTGACCAAAAAATAATCAATGTTTTTAATTAGCATGATGTGAAATTTCACCTTGAGAGATACATACATCATCACATAATCACCTTTGGGCAGAAAACATGACATGTAGTTGTATACCCCCTACATTACAGCGGCCATGAAAATTTATTTTAATCTTCGTTAATCACCACATTTGGGTGTATGACAGCACTTAGACTAATCAATCCTCAACCATATGCTACACATGTAACCCTCCAAGCAAGAACACGCAATTACCTCCTTTGGGAGTATAACTACATATTAAAACAGGAGACATCCCAATACATTGTAAGCTATACTTTATTAAATTCAACTAAGTGTGCCGCTTTGGCGATCACAACCCAATTGAATTTACCTGAAATTGGGATATAACTTTATATTTCACATTTACCGTATGCATGTAATTTCAGAATTTAGGGACAATCATTCGCAAAATTACAGGCCTTGCTAATTTTCATTGATACCTCAACAATACATGTCAAACCATAAACATGTAATTGATAATCATGCTCCACATAATTACATGCGGTACTTTCATGTGAGATTGTACCTGTATTTCATAAAACCAAAGAGAAATACCTGGTAGAGCATGAGCATACCAGCACGTCGATACCTGAAATTTGTCCATCCGAGCTGTTACACGCCCTCACGTGCCTTACTCTCTTTTCGTGTGGTTCCTCTCTAGTGCGTCGAGTGCCAGCTGGGCACACAAAAAGTGTGCTTGTTTCGCTCCAATTGAATTGCATGAGTCATCATCCAGAAAGGTAGAATTAGCAATCATGTGTATACGCTATAAATAAAGCCAACGAAACCTCAATTGCACGGCAGTCCAGTACTAGAATTCATGTGACTATAGTAGGTAAGACTCGTTGTCAAGCGATGTGGGACCATAATAGAAGAAAGCTAAACTAAAAGAGTAAGTTGGGCCTTAATTACAGCAAGACGATCATCCGAAGATGAGGATGAAGTAGCACGGTCTGCGAATGGAGAAGAGACAGGTGCAACTAAGTGCTATTCATCAGAAAGATCGAGCAGCTTCTGGAAATATCGATCCTCAGAATGTCGATTTTGTTTATAGTAACTACAAAAAGTACGTAAACCTCGCTGAGCAGAGGCATGCTGGAACCACACTGAGAGGAGCCATACTGGAAATTAGGGACAATCATATTTTCCAGAAAGAGAGGTCTATGCAGAGGATACCCAGACAATCTTTTGGATCTCGAGGACCTGGTGGCGTTTTCATGACCATCAACCATACTAGATGCTTGAAATTTAGCAGACAATCAAGCTGTGTAGGCAGTGATTTAGAAGTTCTTCAAACAAGTGTCCGGGCCTAAAGTAGGAGATCTACAATAGGTTAACTTTGGCACCTTTGGATATGCTATGCTGGATATGTTGGACAAAAACTACATAAGCTAACCAACTGAACATCTCTGTATAACGGCATATGGAGTCATAGGTGGGAAAAAATCTGAGCCGTTGATTTGGAGAGTTCAATAGAAACATCTTGATGAAACCATAATTAAGAAACCGGCTTATTTTGTAGGCACGTATTCAACTGTTAATAGCATTGCAATATACACAGTAATCTATAGGCATGTGCTGGAAATCAGGCCAACTTATACATAGACTTACCTAGTATTGAATGCAAATAGAATTTTTTCCACTAATATCCTTTTCCTGAGATAAAAAATTACATGTGGGTCACCTAACAAAAACAATATTAACTCAAGATTAAGTCTTTTTAGCCTTGTGAAGAAGGCTAAAGTGGAACCGTTAGCCCTAAAACAAAAATATCCTGACAACGTCGCCAATGGCCAACTCCCTCCGCTTCACGAACTCCTTGATCCATGCCCCCCCCCCTCTTGAGGATGTAGGACCGTGACATGATTGATTGGGATGTTATGATTGATGTCGTTCTGATTGAGTGTAATTGATTGTGTAATATTTAGTTACTGTATTTAGTTGTCTTATAAATAGGTTCCCTCCGTATACTGTTTAGAATATCGAGTAACGCACAAATTCCTCAATTCCTTTCTTCTTCTTTATTTCTGACATGGTATCAGAGCTTAGTTTATGGCTTTGCAACGCTAGCCGTATAGGCCACATTCTCTTCTCGTTAACTCTCATATGCCAGCCGTATAGGCCGCGCCATTCTTGTTTTATACCAAACTCAATAACCTCAGCAGCCTCTTCTTGACCTTCAAGGAATCTAGTCATTCTCTCCAGATGTGTGAAGTTCGATGATCAAAATCACTGCCGAATTAACCTTGATTTTAGGCGAACTCCTGTGGTTGTCTGCGTAACCATGTCATTGCATCAGTAACTTGGCTGTGTTCCCATGTCAAATGTCGTCCTGTGTTGAAGCCGTCGACTGAAAGTCAACTTCTGAAATATTTCGTTGCTTATTTTCACAATATAAGACCACCAACAGATTCTCCGTCGCTCAAAGAGTCCAACCAGCCAGACCACGTCGTCGGAATGCTTCATGCGCCAGTATGTCCTAGCTAGAGGTCCTGCGAGTGAAATCCACGCGCTTATGTGGGTTCCATAGATGCTGTCATACTTTGATGAGGCATGTCCTTGGAGGACCAACTATGGGTGTGGATGTCGTTTGTGCTTTTCCTAGATGTGCAATGTACTGAGTACTTGAAATTTGGCAGATGTATCTAATGATCCAGAGTTGCTGAAGAAGTTGGTTGCAGTGCTACAAGATAGTGAAGAGATCGATTGCCCAATAAGCATTTCTCCATGTACAAGTCTCGTAATCACTCGCTGTGCTCACATCTATTGCCGAGTCTGCATTCTCAAGACTCTGCAGGACTTGAAAAGGCAGTGCCCACTTTGTCGGACTCCTTTGACAGAGTCCGACCTGTTCTTTGCTCCACCTGAATCATTCAAAAGCGGGGGAGTGGAAAGCTGTTCTTCCGCCAAAATTTCCACTCTTTTGAGTCTTCTTCTCGCAGCGAAGGATCGTAACTTGAGCTCAAAATCGGTCGTGTATTCTCAATTTAAGAGGATGCTATTGCTTCTGGAAGAGCCACTTAGAGAAGCTGGTTTTAAGGTCTTGCGTGTCGACGGTTCCATGAGCGCAAACAGAAGGCAAGATGCGATCGAAGAGTTTGGGGCGCCGAAGCAAAGTAGACCCTCCGTGTTGCTTGCCAGCCTCAAGGCTTGCGGTGCAGGTATAAATCTTGCTGCTGCATCAACTGTTTATCTCCTGGAACCGTGGTGGAACCCTGCGGTTGAGGAACAGGCCATGGATCGAGTGCACAGGATTGGACAAAAGGAGGATGTGAAGATTGTAAGGTTGATAGCAAGTGACACTATCGAAGAGCTGATCCTGAAGCTGCAGGAGAGGAATAAGACACTAGCAGGGAAAGCTTTCGGGAAGTAGGCTCGACGCATGGGATGGAGATTGGGTTGGAAGATCTCTGTGCACTTCTGCCACTATCCGAGCCTCTGTCCCGTGGTCGCGACCCCAGATCCGCGAGCTCAGAGACCCGACGCCAGCTTCACACTTCCTCCGCCGTCCACCCACAGCCCCGATGCCACCCCGGAGCCTCGACTAGCAGCTGCGTGACCGCCACACACCGTCCAACCCAGATCTGGCTGTTGTCCAGCCTCGAGGCGCCCAAGGCGTCCAAGGCGTCCACAAGGCGACGCCTAGACAACCAAGGCGCCCGCCTTGAGGAGACCCAACAAGGCGACAGGACGCCTAGGGCATCCGAGGCCGCCTTGTCGCCTAGGCGACGCCTTGACAGCTATGACACTGAATGATAGGAAAGACAGGACCACTAGGAAACACATCAAGTCGACATTTCCAGCATTCAGGGGAAAGATAAAGAGATTTTGTTCACTAAAAAATTAAGCTCGATCAACTATGATGCCAAAGTCCCAAGAGTACAGAAAATCAAAACCCTCTTCCTTGAGCAGCCAACAACTCACCGCGGTGTTTTTTTTTTCCCTCTTTTTGGCAGATATCGAGTTGCAATTACAAAAAAAGCGACAAAGAACTCGTCTAATTCCACACCGCCTTGGCGTCGTGCGCATTTCGAAAAAAATCAATCACCCGGAAAACGAAGTCAAAATCGAGGCAAGAGCAGGATTATTAGTGTGACGCCCTGGAAATCCGACCTCGGTGAAGTCCTTGAATTCGATAAAATGGATTAAGATTGAAATTCAGTCGTTAAATTATATTGGATCGAAAGGACTGAAGAGACGATGTTTGGACGAATAGAAAGATTGAGGAAGTTTTAAGAACCGAAGTAGTGAGGACTAAGTATTTTTATTCGTTTGAAGGATTGTAGCAGTACTTCAATTTCGAGGACGAAATTTCCTGAGTGGGAGAGAGTTGTGACGCCTTGGAAATCCGACCTCGGTGAAGTCCTTGAATTCGATAAAATGGATTAAGATTGAAATTCAGTCGTTAAATTATATTGGATCAAAAGGACTGAAGAGACGATGTTTGGACGAATTCTGAAATTCAGTCGGTTTAGATTAGGTTTGAAATTCCTAGTCGCCGTAAATTAGGATTTCAATCCTCGCGACCCGAGCCTAATCCCGACCGAGCCTAGCCTAGGAAATTACCAAAATACCCTTCGTCCGTTGTACCGAAAATTCGTTTCAGTCCCGATTCGCCAAAAGACCGTTTTACCCTCAGATATCTGTAATGGGAGAAATTTCCCCAAAGGTCTTCAAGGTGGACCCCACCTTCTCCCTCAAAGCCGCCCACGTGCTTCTCTCTCCTCTCCTCTTCTTTCTTCTTCTTCGTTTGGTGGACGACGCCCCCGACCAAACTCCTCTGTCCTCCTCTGCCTCTGCCGATTTGCGTGCGCCACCACCACCGCTCGCCACCACAAGACGTCCAGCCGTCCCTCACCGTCACCCCGACCTCCCTGGCAACGCCGTTGGCCGCCGGACGGCCGTGAAACGGCTCGGGAAGCCGTGCCCTGTTTCGGCTCGCGAAGACTCGAGGACGTCGGGGCTCCCCCCGGCCGTTTGCCGCGTCGCCGCCGCCACCCACCACCTCGGCCACGTCCCCCAGCCTCCCTCGACCAAGCCGAAGCCACCCCACCGCCGATTAGCCGCCGGAGCCGCCGTGGGAGCCGCCCGAAGCCACAGTGCCCTGTTTTAGGGCTCGGTTCATATTTTCTTCGATCCGGCCGTTCCGCCGCCCACCGCCATGCACCGCCACCACCATCGAACGTCCCGAACCCCCTTCCACCTTCCCTCAGCTCGGCCGAGCTCGCCGCCGCGCGTGGTGGCCGAAAAGCAGCCCCTGTTCTGCAGCGCGAAGACCTTGTTCGCGTCCGGTTCTGTTCGGCTGCTGCTCCGCCGCTCCCGGCCGCCGTCCGCCGCCTTTGGCCGGTCCCGTAGGTTGCCCTCGACCCCTAGGTAAGATCCCCGGCCTTGGCCGGCCTCGTCCCGGCCCGTGGGGCCGTGAATCGCCGGAAAACAGCCCGGCCACCTATCCCATTGACCTCGCGAGACTTCCCTGAGGCATTCTCGAGATTTTAGGTTTTTGGGCCGCCGTCGCCGTTCGCCGTCGTCGGCCGTTGAGACCGCCCGAGCTTAATTTGATTGTGAGTTAACCCTAATCCTTGGTTAGGGCGCTAATTGCGCCTAGGATTAGTCATTTAGTCAATTGTGGTATTTAGGTATACGATCGGGCCCGGTCTAAATAGAAATTGGGATTAGGATAAATGGCCGATCGAATTGGTTAGCCGGACTGATTAAATTGTATGTGACTAGTCTTTGTTAGAGAATTATTGATTGATTGATTGGGCAATGGATTACCGCTGTTTGATCGCGAGCGAGCGATAGGCTAGAGACGAGCGAGAGATCGACGACGTTTAAGTCGGATTGACTAATAAATAATTATTGTATGAATCCGAGCCTTTATGTGGCGTAATCGGACTGATTGTTCGTGGTTGTGTTGATTGCCTCGTTGGATGGTGTGATTGATTGGCTGGAATGACTGTTTGGCGTCGATCGTTGATTGGGGGTTAATCGCCCTGTGTGTGGTGACTAGTGGATAGTCTGCATTTGCATATGACTGTGTGCGAAGTCAAAATACATATTTTAGCATGAAAATGGCATTTGGCCAAGATTTTTACATGCCTGAGTGAGCATCCAGCCTTAACCAAGATAATGAAATGGGTTGATTGCTGGATGTGGATTGTATAGTCATATGACGAAAAATGATGATGTTCTGGCAAGCTCGTGTTCTATGATTTGTACGGAACCATACGACTTGCCAGAAGCACGACAACTCTGATTCGGTGTTAACTAGTACGGATGCAGAGTTGGTCGGATGCCGGTCGCAATGGATGTTGGACCGACGCCCCGTATAGGGATGCCTGCAGCGCGTGCCGTGCAACGGGTGCACTGGATACACCACTTGTAGTGGCCGTTGCCGAGAGTAAAGGAACGTAGCCCGGTTTTACCGGTAGAATGCTGGATCACACTGAGGTGTTAGATCGCGTTATTTGTGAGAGTCGAATCACGCCCTCTTTCGCGTAGATCCTCTCATGTGCCGGTGGCACGATCATCGTTAATAAAAGAATTGAGTGCAATGTAACTTCGTAAATTGGTAAGTATGAACGTATCCCGACTACGACGTTTGGAATGGGACGAATGGAGTAGGAAGACGGAAGTTCATACTCACTTGTGTTTGAGTTATTATTGTGTCGTGTGCATTGTCCTAGTGAATGTCCTGTGCATACTGGTGGATGTAATGCTGTGATTGAGTGACTGATTGACGTTGACTGTTGAGTCATGTCGAGCATTGCATTATGTATGGCTGAAGCTGGTAAGTGTGTATGTGGATGATGGTTGTATTGTTAACTGTGGATAGTTGCTATATGTGCAAGTGTGATTTGTGAGCTTCGGTTAGGATGCCCTGGGCGAATCAGTTTCCTAACCGAGCTTAGGCTTGATTCACTGAGATTTATTCTCACCCCGTCGTGGGATAAAATTTCAGGTCCCAGGTGACGAAGCCTCGTGGACGCCATGGATTGGCTGTTGGAGTAGTCTATTGAAGTAAGTGAGAAGTTGACCTCACCTGACCAAGTGACCTTTTGAGGTTTTGTCTAGTCGCCCCGAAGTATGTGGTTGTGTACATTCATTAGTATGAATAAGGTCTTGATTGGTTTGCTGGTATGTATGAATAGGGATTTTCATTTTGTGAATGTCGATTGTGATTGCCTACTTTTCTATCCATGTTGGTTTATGCTGTCAGGGAGTTAGAACGTTTCCGCATGCGTAGTTAGGTGATAGGTCGATAGCGTGCCTGTGAAGCTATCTCTATGACCTCGTGGCGATTTGGCAAGGGATGTCGCGGGCTCGAGAGTCGGGGTGTGACATCCCCGTCCAAGCTGGTATCAGAGCAAGGTCAGCCTGATTCATCTTGTCATTGGCTTGGAGTGATAAGGAGCATTGGGATTTGGGATAGTTAGTAGGATTATAAGCTTTTGCATGTGCTTGTTATCTATGCTTTTGACTGTTTATTGGTTATCTCATTACGTGTTGCCTGGGGTGGACAGGACTCCGTAAATTACCTGTATAATGAGCGACCGTAATGAGATGGTGTCTAGTGGAAGGATAGTTCAAGAAGGTCCCAGAGTGGACGGGATCCTGCAGACATTGGAAACTTTGAGAGCTGTAGCTGGACAGCAAGGGTGTAGTCAAGCTAATACTACTGCCGTTTCGCGTGAAAACTCATTGACTAGAAATGAGAGTGGTACGCGACTAATACCTGAGTTGATGGAAATGTTTCTAGACCTAGGACCGCCGAAGTTTGAAGAGATAGGAGATCCAGAGACTGCAATCTGGTAGATTTTAGAAATAGAGAAGGTATTCGCCCTGCTGAGATGCTCCGAAGAGGACAAGGTGACGTTAGCCGTTTATCAACTTCAAGGTGACGCTAATGCGTGGTGGAAAGTCACACAAGAAAAGATCTTTCCCGAAGATATGGTACCGGTATGGGATGCCTTTGTGGAAGCCTTCTATGGCAAGTACTTTTGGACTGTAGGCGAGAGAAAAAGATGGTTGAATTCCTGCAGCTTCGTCAGGACCATTTGACAGTAGAACAATATGAAGTGAAATTCGCCGAGCTGTCTGAGTTTGCACCATGGACGATTAGAGATCCTATGAATAGGATGAGAAGATTTTATGATGGATTGAAACCTGAGATTAAGGATCGACTGGTGTCGCTAGACATAAGGAGTTATAGAGAATTGTATGAAAGGGCCCAATCTATGGAGAAGAGCATGGCTGACAGAGCAATCGCATCTGGATCGCGATTCGCGCTTTCTTCTAGGGATAACCGTCGGATAGAGAAGAGGCCGATGTTTGTCAACAAGTATCACATTCCGTCTAACCGGAGGAGTGCAACCAAGAAGCCGATGTTCCGCCAAAGCGAGAAGTGTTGCCTGTGTCGTCTAAGGCATGGGTCTGGTCCCTGCCCGTATAGAGGTGGAGAATATTTTAAATGTTACCAGCTGGGACACCAAGTGAAGGACTGCCCGATGAGAAATAAAACAGAGCAAGCACCGCTGCCGCAAGAAAGACAAACTCGAGGAATTTTTCAGTAGGACAACAAGGATTGACTCTACTGGGAGTAGGGTAACTTTTGAGCTAAGGTGTTCTAGTACTGATTAGCATTAGCTAGTTGAGTTTGAAAAGATTTTTGTGGATAAGGCTTATGGATGTGGGTTTGTATTAAGACGAATGGTACTTTGTGGATTGCAAAAGTTTAAAGTGTTGTTTGGCTGGGATTGTCTTAGCTGTTGTTTTTCTATGGATCCTAATTAATAGCTAGATGAATATTCGCAGTGGAGCGAACGCGAATTGTGATATTGATCTTTAAGGTGTAATGAGCTCCTAATTAGTAAAAAGGTACGAACTGATAATGATCGATGTGAAGGCAGCTAATGGGTGATGAGTAACAGGGAAAAATCTTCCGCTACACGTACTTTAAAGAATTATGAAGGTTGGATTATACCTCCGAATCTTGACTGGAGAGGGCCTTGTAGTATGTCAAAGACATTGTTGAGATGACTTGAGGCTCGTATGGTTCAGTGGGCTAGTAACTTAATGAGATCATGGTGAAATGTGCACTACATGGGGACTGTAATTTAGACATGTGCATAGAACAAGGACGGTAAAGACGAACAAGGAAAGTTCGTAAGGAACAATCTGGGGTTAGACGACATGGTAGGTCGCCAGTTGGTTGCTTAGGCTATGGAGATTGGTGGTACCCCTGAATAAGATTAAGATTGCGAGATGGGACAATTAAGGTTGACTAGTTATCAGAGTGGCGCATTGGAAGCATCGTAGGACCGCATGATTTCTCGGAGTAATGATTATAAGGGTCTTGCTTTTGGTAAAACAGAAAATCGATCGGAACTCACCGTAGTAGTTTCTGTGTTAGTTCGAATAGTTGGATGAGACACAAAGATTTAAAGATAAGGTCACTAAGGAATTGGCAGAAAGATTGATACGGCCAAGCTTATGGCGAAGAGCTAGCATATTGGTAAGTCAAAGAACAACATTATAAGCCTAGCGGACTGCTGCAGCTATTGGGAATTCTAAGGTAAAGGTAGGAGAAGATCACAATGGATTCGTGAGAAAACTTCCTAGTAGTCGAAGGATAAATGACTCAGTTTGGAGTGTAGTAAGCAGATTGACGATACAGGTGCAGATTTTAACAGTGTGAAGAGATTCAGTTTGGTATAAAAGTGATGCTCCAAGATCTAGAACCCACCCAAGCTTAAGACTCGGACTGTTCGCAAACAACGACCAAGGGTTGAGGAAGCCACCGAGAGTTTAGAGGTCGCCCTCGACGTGGATGATGGCCTGATTTACCAGTTGGCTGTGCTGATTGAGGTTCGACTGTGTGACGATCTGAAATCAAGCACAGAACGATTTGGGTTGATCTGACTCAACTGTAAGTCAACCATAGGATCACCCTGAAGTCGACCAGGGATTGATTCGTGACATGATTTGCGAGCTGACATTGAGCGATATTCAGGATGGCCATGGACCCAGTGAGGATGATTTGTACTAGAACCCCGTACCAACCGCACACTAGCCGAAGGGCTGATCACCTTGAGTCATGTGACGTGTTGTTGGAAGAATGCGGGTCGAGTTGAACCAATCCTGCATAAATTTGAGTTGGTCATGAGAGGTAATCTCGATAGTGTTCGATTGTACCACCGGTTTAGGAACGGGTGATTCCAAACCTAAACCGGAATATTGAGGTAGTCCTCAACTCGCCAGTCGCTTGTGAGTTGACACAGTTCGACAGAATGGATGGCCTAATTCTCAGTTGGATTTGGAGTCCGAGTTCGGTTATTTGTCAGATGTTTCTAGAATCGACAAGTGATAACTTCAGACCACAAGGAGTAGAAGGATAAAAAGACGAATCATTAGTCGACCTTCCTCATGTAAACAGAATGCCCAAATTGCCATTAGTATTAGTCGTGTTTGATATCTTTGGACCAAGAGGAGAAGCAACGTTAAATTCTTCGCATTGGAAGTTAAGAAATAGTTAATGGATTCGTGAGAGTGATTAATTACTGTGGCCACTGGGACAACCGACAGCGGAAAGGAACAGTAAAGTTAGATGATCACAGTAGAGTTGTATCCTTAGAGCTGGATGGTCCAACATGTTTAAACGAATTGTGGATATGGAATTGCGGCTTATTGATAAATGAGGATTGTAAGTTTGAATCTGACTTGGATTCGTTAGTCGCATTATGGTCTTGATTCTTTCAGTGGAAATAAAGATTGATTTGAAGCAAGCGTAGTGTGAACTCTGGGGTGATGAAAGTGTAGTTCAGTATGGCCTATCATCCGAGGACGGATGGTCAGTTTGTAAGGACAAATCAGACTTTGGAGTACAGGTTTAAGACTTGGAGTTGAATTTCAAGAGTAATTGGGAGGAACTGTTGCACCTGATGGAGTTGCCTAACTAACAGACAGTAGCGAAGCATTAAAGTAGTGCTTTTTGGGGCATTGTGTAATAGAGTGTGTAGAAAGCTAATCTATTCGGACGAAATTGAAAAAAGAAAAGAAGTTACTGAATCAGAATTAGTGGAATAGACGTTAGGCGCTATCAAGGTTATCAGAGACAGACTGAGGATAGTTCAGAGTCGTCAGAAAAGTTACACCCATAAGAGATGAAGACCTTTGGAATTTCAGATGGACAATTATGTCTTTTAGAAAGTGTCGCCTAGGTGTCGCGACCCTCTCGAGGTTCGCCGTGGGCTCTCGAGGGCTAATGGGCCGTCCAGTCTGGTCAGACGCGGGTCTCTCCCAAGGCCCGTTACCCAAATCGCAACGGAGGTATACGTAGTCGACCTTCAGTGTGGTCTAGTGACATGTGTTAAGTGTGCATGCCATGGAGTCGCCACCAATCATTTTTTGGAGGGTATGATTGGACCACCCTATTGAATAGTCGGGAGTTTCTATTCAATTCTGCGATAACCAGAGAAATGGGTTCGGGGACTTAGTTACGCCAACTGTCAGAGTTGACGCCCTTTCGGTACCTAAATTGACTGAATTTTCTGACCTAAGATTTCATGCAGATGAGTGGAATATGAATCCTAAATCTAGGAATTCATGCAAATAGGAATGACTATCCTGGCAATCACAATCAATAATAAAAGGCGCAAATCAATGAATCCAAGTATGCAAAGTAAACACATCAAATCAACATGACACTCATAAGAAGGCTCTATTAACCTAAATAAGTATCAATCAAGCTTAGGAATGATTTAGACATGATTTTACCCATAAGGGGTAAAGTCGTAATTTTGAGACAAAAGGGACGATTTGCCCAAAAAAGGCAAAATCATCATTTCGGAATGAATTCGGAGTAAAACGATGTCAAAAATAGGTTTGGTCACTCAATTGACCCATTTCCTATTTTTTTTTGCAATTTTCATGATTTTTTGGAATTTTAGAAACCGATTTACCATTCGAAGGGTAAAATAGTCATTTTCTAAAAATGAGAATGAAATGTGGAAATCCTAGACATAAGGTTTAGCCACCTATCTGGCTCATCGCCAAATTCTAAGCAATTTCCACAATTCATCGGAATATCAAAGACGATTTACCCTTTGAGGGGTAAAATCGTCGTTTTGGATTAAATGGGAGAAAATCCTAAAAAAACGACAACCAATCAATTTCTTTTGATCATTTTCAGCCTTGGGAATTTTCTAGAATTTTTTTAGTAATTTTCTGCAATTCTTCTCAATTTTTTTGTTTTTCTTTAATTTTTCCATTTTTTTGGCATTTTCTGATTTATTAATATTTTTTTATATTTTCAGAAAATATTTTAACAAAAAGCATATCATTGGCAATAGACAACACTCAACCAGATAAATAAGCTAACTACTGAACTGAGATAAATACATGCAAACCAAATCTATAATGGCGACATTTTAGAAAAATAACCCTAATACACGAATCGGGTACGTAAAACATACCGGATTGGACACCGGCCTTCAATCGCCCAGCCCCAGCCTGCGACCATCTCCATGCACATCACCTGTCGATCACCACATCAAAATGTCAACAATCAATTTTACAAGTTTTAAGACCGGTAATAAATAATAATAATTTAAAAAATAAATAAATCCCGGCTCGGAAACGGGCCAATTCACTCAGCCATGGACCGGCTATGGGCTCACGGCCTCGGCCCAAGATCACGGCCTCGGCCCACGGCTTTGGCCCACGGCCTCGGCCATGGGCTCGGCCATGGGCTCGGCCTTGGCCCACGGCCTACGGCCTCGGCCCACGGCCTCGGCCATGGGCTCGGCCATGGCCTTGGCCTACGGCCTCGGCCCACGGCCTTGGCCCACGGGCTCGGCCATGGCCGAGACGCACGGCCACTCGGCCGACGTCCTCGGCCCACGGCCTCGGCCATGGCCGAGGCGCACGGCCACCGGCCCACGGGATCGGCCCACGGCCGGGATCGGCCCGAACACGATGGATTCGTGGCCAAGCGGCGACGACGAAGAGCGACGACGTGGCAGGGGGCGAAACAAAGGAGGAAGATGGAGGGGGATTGCGGTATCTAGGAGCTCCACGAGGTCGTGATAAACAGCAAGAATGAACGGGATCTCGGCACGGCGTCGGAGGGTGGCGGAGCAAGGTGGCGGTGAGGGTGGTCGCCGTAATCTAGGGGAGGATGAAAAAAATGAGAAGAAAAGAAAGAAGAGAAGAAGAGAAGAAGAAGAAGAAGAAGGAGGAGAAGAAGATGAAGTCGCGGGGGGAGAAGAAGCCAGCGACAGATGAGGGAAAAGGTGAGTGAATAATAATAAAAAATAAAATAATAATAAAATAATAATAAAATAAAATATTAAAAAGTAAGAATAATAATAAAATAATCAAAAGAAAAGACAAAATGATTAGTTTCCTTTTCCTTTTGAATGATGATGTTTTCACTCCTTTTCCTTTTAATCATTACTAATATTTTTTCCAGATTCAATTTTATGATGATCAGAAAACACCTAAAATCAAACCTGAATTTTACTATTTATGAGGTTAGAAAATAGATAAAATAAAAATAAAAATACCGACTATTTTTATATATCTTTGTGACCTCAAATATTATTTTTCTTGATTTTCTTGATTTTATTTTTCTTTTTTTCTTTTTTTTTTGTATTTTTCGAAATATATATAAAAAAATGAAAATTATGAAAATTATTTTTTTGGTCAAAATGGTTCATTTAGCTTGGCTAAGGTCACCAAAATTGATTTTTCAATTTTTTCAACTTTTTATGGATTTTCTATGAATTTTCAAAATAATAATAAAATAAAATATTAAAAAGTAAGAATAATAATAAAATAATCAAAAGAAAAGACAAAATGATTAGTTTCCTTTTCCTTTTGAATGATGATGTTTTCACTCATTTTCCTTTTAATCATTACTAATATTTTTTCCAGATTCAATTTTATGATGATCAGAAAACACCTAAAATCAAACCTGAATTTTACTATTTATGAGGTTAGAAAAAAGATAAAATAAAAATAAAAATACCGACTATTTTTATATATCTTTGTGACCTCAAATATTATTTTTCTTGATTTTCTTGATTTTATTTTTCTTTTTTTCTTTTTTTTTTTGTATTTTTCGAAATATATATAAAAAAATGAAAATTATGAAAATTATTTTTTTGGTCAAAATGGTTCATTTAGCTTGGCTAAGGTCACCAAAATTGATTTTTCAATTTTTTCAACTTTTTATGGATTTTCTATGAATTTTCAAAATAAAAATAAAAAAAATAATAAAAAAATAAAAATAAAAAAAAAGTTGATCAAAATTTAGGTGTCAACAGCTGCACCTCTTTGAGAGGAATCTCGTTAGAGGTTTCTCTCAAAGATAAGGTGACACCTGAGTCCTGATCGACTCGACTCGGGAAACTAAAGGAAAAGGAGTCATGACATCCAATTTTCATGCTTGTCCATGTTTGCTCTTTCTTGAAGGGGGAAACATTTTGACATGAGAGAGTGAGATAATAGAGAGACATACCTGCCACTTACCTGTTCGATGTTTGTGCGATTTTCGCGGTGTTTGATGGATTCAAGAGAATTTCTAGGAACTCGTTACTAGAGTATCCTAGAGAGGTTAAGCTCTGACCCGTATGGTAGGTCAAACCATAATGGGATTCCTAACTGATAGGAATCTAAGGAAGACGCGTCCCATTTGAGATTTGCCAATGATTTTGATCCGTATGGTGGATTGGACCATTGAGTTGACCATTTAAGTGATTTTCACTATTGGATTGACCCTTCAGGCGGTTTCTACCTTTGATTGACCCTTCAGGCGGTTTCTACCATTGGTTGACCCTTCAGGCGGTTTCTACCTTGAGTTGACCCTTCAGGCGGTATCTACCTCGAGTTTGCTTTAAAAGGGAGTCTCATGACGAGGGTTCTCCACATCCGATGAGACTACCTGATTTGAAAAGGGGTCTCATGACAAGGGTTCTCCACGTCCGATGAGACTGCCTAAATTTTGAAAAAGGGGGTCTCATGACGAGGGTTCTCCACGTCCGATGAGACTGCTTGACTTTTGAAAAGGGGGTCTCATGACGAGGGTTCTCCACGTCCGATGAGACTGCCTAATTTTTAAAAATGGGTTTCATGACGAGGGTTCTCCACGTCCGATGAGACTGTTTGATATTTTTGAAAAGGGTGTCCTAGGACGAGGGTTCTCCACGTCTGATAGGACTTTTTCTTTTAAAAGAGTTTTTCTTCCCCTCTTTTTTTAGAGATCCCGAAGTTTGTCGGGAATTCAGTTTTTTGAAGTAGTGAAAGATTTTATTTTGACAAAGCTTCACTTGAGTCTGCTGAGGCGACATTCTGGGAGCTGGGTTCTCCAGGTATCCTGCAGAAGTTTGAGCTTGAAAGATTTTTCTTCACCAAGAAAACGTTAGTAATTTTTGGGAAGACCACGGCTGTCCACTTGACAAAAACCGTATGACTTAAGTTTTAATTGTGAAATGTGCATTTTGATGCTGGAGGTTGTCCAAAGCATTCTTGCAACATGCAAATGTGATCACAAATCCCTTGCACGGAAAATCTGGATCAAACAATTTGAAATTTCCAAAAAGAGTTTGTTCAAAACATCTATTGGAGAATTTCTCATCCAAGAGGGCTCCTCACCGCTCTGTGATAATGGTCTTAAGGAATGCGCCAACTTCCTATTAACCTGTGCCTAGGTTTTAGGATCATTCGCAGCGCATACATTTTGATCGGTCGGGAGGTCTTCCATGGGACCGTAATGTTGGGCTTGGTTATTGATCTTCAAGAGGGACTCACTTTTGAGTCAAGGTCATTTGAATGAAATTCTTCACCATCTGCTCCGGGTTTACAAGTCGAGAACCCTGCAAAATGAGAAAGAAATAGTCTTGCTCGTACTTCTTCGAGCTAAGCTATATGTTAACCCAAATGTCTTAGTCAGAGAAGACTGTTTCAGGGTTATGACATTGGTAGGATTGGGGACCGAAAAAGGCTTGTTTTTGGCCCAGAATTTATGAGGGGATTGACATTGGTGATCATTGCAAATTCGTCACCTGTCTTTTCCATTCTGCATATTCAGTTTTTGAGGTGTGCAACCGCTTTTGAGGTGTGCACAAGTCCTTTAGAGAGCGTCTCTTGTTGCATTCAGAGACCGATAATTCTCTCTATATCTTTGCTCCGCGCTTGACGCCATTTGGGGAGTAGCCCTTTTGATACTACTCTTTTAGGAATTTCCTCTTTTCCCGACCAGACTTTACTGGGGATCAATCAAACAGCTTATGCGAGCATCGGCCTTGCTTTTACCAGGCACTTTGCTTTTTCTTATCTGATGCTGGGGATTTCTTTAATCCCTTGTCGCAAGCGGGATGCTTGGCAATTGTGCTAGATATATGACTTGGCTCTTAGCACGCTTGAGTATCGACTTAGTAGCTTTTTCGTAAACCCTAGGTCTTGAACTCCCTCGTTTCTGAAGTGATGTCGCATCCGTCTTGGAAAGTGCAATGATCACCAACGGGTTTATGAAATGATTTTGCAGGCTCAACTTGGCTATGCAAAGGATTCGGTGTGTGGGATAGAGAAATGAATGCTCCTCATCATCCTATGGCACTTGGATTACCATATAAACAACACACAAAGATTAATGTTAGTCCGAGCAAGAAAATTTCTAACCATTTCCTCCTGATGCTGCTGGACTCACCTCCATTTTGCCCCGATGTGGGGTGGTTCTTGACAGGGTTAAGAATGAAAATCGCCGTTCAAGGGGTTATCAACGGTTACCTGTAGTGTTTAGGGGATATGAAACGAACGCCTCCGTCGTCCCAATCCATGTAATCGCTGCGAATGGTCCCTACCTCCGTAGGTACAGATTTTGCCATCCGATTCACTTCCCTCATCTCTCAAGTGTATGTAGGATGTGTTTGGACTGGGTTCGCCTCTCTTTTGAGTAAACTTCCTTTTGAATGATTTGACAAATAATCATATTTGGAAAAATTCATTTCTTTCTTTCCCAAAATTTATCCATCGAGGGGATTTTGTGATGTATCGTGCATGTTTTATTCATGCTTTGGGCAACCTCCCGATTTAAATCATGAACATCGATGCATTGGATAATTTCCATGACGGCTAAAGGGATTTTAACATTCTTTGTCTCCAGCTAACTGGGAAAGGGATACTTACCTACCTGTCGCGGCTGCAGACCCCTGCAAATGTAAAGAAAGCATATCATTGTAGGTTCACAAATTTTTCAAAAATCGAAACGATACATCCTACCCTTGGTCATGTACTCTGACGAGTAGTACATGGGATGTAAGAACTTGTTCCTCTGCAAGGCGACTCCCCTGCCAAGGATAGACAACAAGTATCAATTCATATCCTCGAATTCAAGATAAATTGGGACGATACAACTTTACTCTTGATTTTCATCCCATTCTGATGTGGCGTGTTGATATGAACAACATCTATCAAATCCGCCTATCCATGCTTGGAGTGTTTGTAACATCACTGGTTCATCTGCCCCCAGCTGGGCAGCGTCTGTTCTGCTATTTGAACGCATGACTCCTTAAGTGATTTATCCATGTTTATCATCTGAGAAGGAAAAGAAAGAAGACATTATTTCGGTATCCGATTGGAGATCGTTTAGGAACGATACATCGTTTTACCAAATGGGTGGCTTCGCGGCCAGATGCATTTTGCATTGAAGGGGTGGATTCCATTATGCTCTGCGAACGATGATCATTGCTTGGGGAGCTCACCCCTGAGCTTAAAGATGCTCAAAAGGTAAGGCGGATCTTCGTACGACTAGTTTTAAGCGTAAATGAGAAATGCCCCCATGGGAGCCTTACAATGGGATTGCCAATACATTCATTCAGGCTATTCATCCTCTTTTCTCCGAACATTTTTTACAAATCGCGCCTTGAATCAAACACCTGATCGTCGGCTCTGTATCACTATTGCAAGAGTCCGCCAGCTTCAGGCTGATCGAGCCAGAAATTGAGTTCCTCTCCAAGGAAATCGCTCGAATCTCCGAGCCATTGATGCTCAAGTCGAGTGTCACCGACCGCTGGCGATAGATCACTCTCGCCTTGGATGATTTGATTCCTCGAGCTGGAACCTCCCTTGTTGACCGGCAAATATGTAGACATGTCCCATGTAAATGTTGGATTTGCCATGGGAAGAGCACTAGCAACAGGTTGGTACTCAAATTGGGGAGTTCCTATTTGCGGGAACTGCGGTATATACACTTGAGGGGTATTGAGACTGCTTGGTGGAGCGTTCTGATTTGGGTTAGAGGAGTCGGTGACATGGTTGCTGGTCTCGTCAACACCGAAACATGGTTGGGTGTTCCCGGCTCTACAATCATCGTGGTTGCAGTTATGACCAACATTTAAGTTCGAACCAGCTCCATCCGAGCTTAGTGTCACCCGTCCCTCTTTTAGCAACCTCTTGAAATATCCAAGGTGGCTCGCGACGTTAACTTTAGAGAGTCCCGGCACGTTCAGGATTTCGTGTATGCGCGTTGATCGTGCCGTGTCGATCCCCAACTGTCGAACTGTATCAACAAATTTCTGATGGAGTTCAGCAGTCCAAGAAAATCGCGCTTTCTTGTCAACAAGAACAGCTCGCCGACTAATCTCTATGAGATCTGATTGTGTTGGAAACTGCTCTTGTAAGCCTTCGACGGTATCTGACTGCACCGGAAGACATTGCGAAAGGCATTGTAACATATGAGCACTACCAATCTCTAGAAGTGGCTCTTCGGAGAATATTTCACTGATGAGAATATGGTTATTGCAATCAAGGCAAGTGGCGCTGCTCAGTGCTTCCTCATATCTAGCGCTTTCTGTTCGAAGCTTTTCATTTTCTTCTTTCAGAATCGCTAGCTCTTGCTGTCTATGTAGATTCCCCAGCCGGGCTCGTTTGTTACGAAACCACTTATTGACCTTCCCAGGCTCCCACCCTAACTCTCGACCTAGCTCAGCCCTCTGCTTCTCATCTGGATGGGGGCATTCCTCGAAGAAAAAATCAAGCTCCCGGTCTTGACTTGAAGTATGGTGAAGGGGATGTTTTCCTTTCTGACGCTGATCACTGCTATGGGTATTGTTTTCATTACCACAACCTTGAGTTTCATCGTTGGAAGTGTCAATCTCCATGACCATCGTGCCGGATTCGGTCCCGTGTTCTTCAAATTCTTCCAGCAGTTTAAGCTCGGAGACTTCCAAGTCGGGCGTTTCCAACAAATGACGGTATCCTTGGAACATTTTGGATCGAAGTATCACTGACTGATCGTCGCAGAAGTCATCTGATCCTTCGAAATATTGATGCATGGGTTGGGTAGTATCGCCCGACTGGTTCTTCGAGCTGGAACCTCCATTTCTTCTCGAGAACATGAGAGGGGAGTTGATCGATTGACCCCCATAAGCATCTCCTACTTGGGAATTAGGGAAACAAAAATGCTCAACGCATTCCCTTGTTAGATCCTTTGAAACCACATGCCCTAGTTCGGCAAGTCCTTGGGCACTAAGCGCAGAAAGCTCATTAGTAAGCGGAAAAACAGCGACGGATGGGTGCTGCACCTGCTGCATCTGTGGCACACACTCTTGAAGAAAATTGGGATGACTCAGATGAATATTCTGATCAATTTCCCAATAAGTGTTGAATTTGTAACCGAGGTTAGCATGACGCTGTCTTAGCGCTCTTCTGTAACAACCGAGGTGATTTGAGACCATAGCCTTGGTAAGTTCTGGTGCATTCAGGGCCTCCATTACTTTCTTCGGGCGTGCATAGTCGAGCCCTATTCGCCGAACCACGTCTAAGAACTTGCGGTGAAGCTCAAGGGGCCACGCGAAAATCTTCTTCTCTTGGTTCAGAATAGCGTTGACAGCTTGACGGCTGATCTTTAACCCTTCTCGAGCAGGATCTGATCCTGCCCGAAGCCGTTGTGGAGAAGACTCTTGGGCTCTGACGTGGTGACTCTCATCATAGTGGCATATATTCCCTCCTTCAGAAGGCACTGGCACTATCTTTGTGGGATTGATTTGTTCATGCACATCACCAGTATTTTCGATCATAGCAGAAGGCTTAACGGGAAACAATCTACTGAGAGTGGTAGGGCCACCGCAGTTAGGGCAGACAATAGTGCTAAGAACTTCTTCATACCTCACGTTCTTTGTTCGAAGCTTCTCGTTCTGTTCCTTTAGAAATGCGGTCTCCCGTCGTTTGTACTGCTTACTCAGCTTGGTTCGTTTATTTTGAAACCAATTCAAGATCCTCAAAGGGCTCGTCCCTAGTTTTTGACCCAACTTCTTCCTCTGTTCTGTGTCCGGGAAAGGGCATCCCTTGAAGATAGCTTCAAGTATCTGGACCTCATCCGGAGTGTAGAGCTGGCGACGCTTTCTTTTCTGGCGCGGATCATCGTCGCTGGCGTCTTGGTCGCTGAGGGCTTGAGTCTCCTGGATGGTCGAGTCGATTTCCATATCCTTCGTGACGAATTCATTTCCGAGGTCTTCAAATTCCTCTAGCCGTTCAAGTTCGGAAACATTCAGGTCAGGCGTTTCCAACAGATGATGGTACCCCTTGAACATTTTGGGTTGAAATGTCTTTTCCTGATCTTCGTTCGCTTGATCTTCTCCACCCTTTCTCAGATGTTCGCCCTCTCTGTAATTATCAGAGATTAGGCGTGTTCCAAGAAGCGTCGCTTTGAAATCGAGTAACGAGCGTCTGACGGGCGTTCCTTTCGAGACTTCGTGATTCCCCCCGTCCGTTCTTACTCTCTCTTGCCTGAGTGGAGCGTGCAGATTTCCCGTGTCGACTTTTGCTTTATCGAGCATTACGCCTGTCCCCCTAGCTCGGTCTCCAAAGTAATAGGTCCGCCGGCCTTTAGATGTTGTTACCTTTTCTAAGCCCGAAATCACGGGACAGAGGTGGATCTGTGACTCACCAGGGATGTATTAATGAGGCTTGATTAGCCCTGCTGCGTATAGAAAAATTATTGCAGCTTTCCCTTTCTCGTTCGAGCGTTAAAGGGCGAGAGGTTGACATCGAGGAGATTAACATTTCGATCTAACCTCTCAAACACTCCTCCATCATTCCTTCTTTTCTCTGTCGTTGAATCGCAGATGGCTTCCTCTCCTGTACCCGCTGCCTCAGCCGAAGCTTCAACCCAATGGGAGAGGTTTTATCACCTCTTGGGTAGAGGTTATGGCTACATAAACAGTCATCCTGAAGCTGAGGTTGAAGTTCGTACTCTGATTCCGGCCCTGGATACTATGTGTATTGAAGGTACGAAACTTCAAAGGGAGTTTGTGATCTTCCCAACTCTCTTCAACAATTTCCTGCAGGCTTATGAAGTTGCTAGCCGGGAGGTCACTTTGGCTGGTATCGTGCGAGCCCGCTATCAGGACCGAACTGAGTCCCTGATGTTGGCCATGCTGACGGCCGATAACCATAAAAGGGCTGTTGAATACGTCCACTCCCAGGTTTCGATGTTGGTCCGTGAGAGGGACAACTTGGTGGAGCGTCTGGCTCTTTTTGACACCGCCTTTGAGCAAGATCAGCACAACCTCGTGCTGAGGTTCCAGTGTGCCTGGTTGGAGGAAAGGCTTGAAGACCTGAGCATGGATATAGCTCGCGGGAGGGTGCTGGCTCAGGACTTAGAGCTTGAGTTCGAGTACTATGAGACCAAGGTGAACGACCTTAAGGAGAAATGTCGCCTCCTTTTCTTCAAGCTTGTAGACCTCGATTCCCAGAGTGTGGGTTGTAAGCAAGGCATGGATAGCATGGAGAATCAATTGAGCTCATTTGTGATGCTCATTAGAACTCACTTTGGATTTACGGTTCCTCCTCAGTAGTCTGTTTGTAAAGTCTCCTGTTAAGTGCTATAAATGAGAGTGTATGTACATTTCCGCTTATCCTTCGCAAGATTCAATATTGCCCTTGGTTTCGCAATCATAGTGTTTGAGGCAACTGACGATCTTTCCGCTTTCGAGCCCGCTCACGTTATGTTTGTAACCTATGCTGTCACGTTTGCCTTCGTGCGCTTGGTCGATTTACCTCGAACCCATCGTGACAAAAGATTGTTGTAGCTAAACATGATGATGTTAGCAAGCATCATTGTGTGAAATCAACCCTAGGCCTTAAAGAAGAAAGGAACTGCTCCGATTGAAACTTTACAATGCGCAAATAAGAAATAAGTTCTACTTGTGTACAAGCCCCCCCTTTTCCCTGGGTATGTTCGATCACCACCCCATCATGTCTGGGTTCAGGTGCGCGGTCATCGACTCCAGATCATGGCCGTGAAGGTTTGCTAGCCTCCTCCTGATGGATTCTTCGAACTGTGACCACCATCTTTGTTTGAGAAGAAAAGAGGAGGGTCGACCTCTTTCCTATCAAAAGCGTGTCTCACTCAGAGATCAGGGAAGCAAAATTGTTCGAAGTGTTCCCCCACTAGATCATCTGAGATCATATGCCCTAGTTGGGCGAACTCCTGAACATTAGACGTCGTGGGTGGATCAGCAGCAGGAAGAGCGCCGGTGGACGGCCGCTGCTCGAGCGGGGAAGTGTATATTTGTTGCACCGGTGGCACGTATTCTTGAGGAACATTAAGATGACTGATAGGGCTATATTGACCAATTCTCCAACAGTTGGTGGTAGAGCTACCGGCTTGGTTGGTATCGAGACTCGGCAGGGCTCTTCTTGAGGCATGGCTGTTGCATTCGTAGCCGTACCTAATGTTCAAGTTCGAGTCGGGCTCTTCTAGGCGCCGTGCGGCATGACGCCGTCGTAGCTTCCTGCGGTAACCATTAAGGTGGTTTGCGACTAACCTTCTAGCGAGCCCCGGTTCATTCATGACCTCATGTACGCGTGTTGGACATAATGAGTCATTCCCTATTTGGTGAACCGCATCAAGGAATTTTCTGTGAAGCTCTGGAGACCATATGAACTTCTTTTGGCGACTCAGGATAGCATCCGTGACTCGGCGATCATTCCTCGATTCACTCTCGGCGGGGTCTGGTTGTGCCAGAGGTTGTTGCAGGGGAAGCTGGTTGACTTCGAACTGGTCTGTGGTGATAGTAAGCCCATTGTCAGGGAAATTGTAGTAACGCGCCTCCCCTCTTTCCAAAGATGGTTTGAGGGAGTGGGGTGGCGGACGACCACCTGCGATTCTCATAGAAAACTTATCACGGAACATTTCGCGAGTGTCGATAGAACCACCGCAGTTAAGGCAAGCGGCGTTGATGAGGACTTCCTTACACCACATGTTTTCTGCTCGAAGCTTGGCGTATTCTTCTTTTAGAGTTTCGAGCTCTTGACACTTTCCCCGAACCACTGATCTGGCCCGTCTGTTTTGAAACCAGTGCTTGACCCTTAAGGGTTCCATCTCTAATTTCCGGGCTAATTTTCTTCTTCGTCTCGTATCCGGGTAACGGCACTTATTGAAGGCGGCTTCGAGTATCTGGATTTCCTTCTCAGTATAGAGCCGGCGACGTCTTCTTCCACGAGATGGGACATCGCCGCTGCCGTCGTCGTTGCTGCTACTGTCGTCGTCGCCACCACTGTCATCGTCGCTGCCCTGATCCTGAACCTCGTTGCCAGCAGGGTTGGGTAGTATGGTTTCGACATCTGGCTCGATCCCAAAGACTTCGAGGTCTCCCAACTGCACATTACCTAGGACATTTGGGTCAGTCATCTCCAACAAATGACTATGACTGTTAAACATACTGGATCAAGAAAAGGTTTGTTCGTCCTTTTTTAATCACTCAAGGTCTTGTAATCCTCTTCCTATGTTTACTCTCTCTAAACTTTCTTTTGAGTGACTTTGCGTACTCAGGAGTCGCTCTTCGAGCATGGAAGACGATCACCAGGCGAGCGCTCTTCTAGAGATTTTGAGTTTCTCGTCTTGTCGTCTTCCTTCCTTTTCATGGTGGAGAGATCACGGATCGCTTTTCTTTCCTCGATAGCCGAACCTGTCCCCCACTATCTCTCAAAAGACTAAATTACGTCCACCACCCGCTCAGCTTTTCATCATGACAAAACTATCAACCCTACCGCGGCTCCTTCGATATTTGCGCTCGACTCCCGCTCCATCTCAATAATGGTGAAATAGACAACTCTTTTACAACTTTTCAAACTCGTCAGGCCTGAAATCGCGGATCGAGACATGTCTGATGCTTCACGGGAGGAGCAGCCCCTGCTTTACATTAACTACCCCGGCTCCACAAGCATTATTGCCGTAACTTTTCTCCATTTTTGAGCTACTATGAAACGAGGAGAAGGTTAGTGCTCTCATTTGCCCAGCTTTCACTTTCATTCATTCCATCGCACTCGTCTTCCTTTCCATCCTTCCAACAAGAAATGGCTTCATCTTCTGCTTCTTCCTCTGACTCTTCCCATGCTTGCGTCTTTTCAATCGCAGTCCCGGCCCGATGGGAAAAACTCTATAATCTCTTGGGTCGGGGGTATGCTTACATAGCCGATCATCCGGAGATCGAGGCTGAGATCCGCGTTCTATTTGCGGCCACTGACACTACTTCCATCGAGGGTACTGAGTTGGAGAAGGAGTATAAAACATTCCCAGCCCTCTTTGCAAACTTTCTAGAGGCTTACCGCGTTGCTCACCGGGAAGTTCTCGTGGCTCGTGTCTTGCGAGCCCGCTACGAAGACCGCTGTGACTGCCTGACGTTGACTAACTTCGTGGCTGACAGCCACAACAAGGTTATGGAAACTGCCAACGAGCGGGTCTCGACGATGCTTCGTGAACGTGGAAATTTGGTGGAGCGTTTGGCCTTGTGCCTGATCACCTATGAGCACGATCGTCGTAACATCATGTTGAAGTTTCAGAGCGATTGGCTGGAAGAGCGACTCGATACTGTTACGGCGGATGTATCCCGTGGGAGGGAATTGGTCCGGGACTTGGAACTTGCTGCTGAAGATCACAGGGCCAAGGTTGCTGACCTTAAGAATGAGTGCAAGCGCCTTCTTCTCCAGCTCGCGGATCATGATATACGGAGCGGTGAGCGTAGGCAGGGAATCAACCATATGGAGGGCCAATTGAGCTCCTTCGTGCTGCTGATTAGGGCTCAGTTCGGCTTTATTTTTCCGCCTCGCTAATCTGTATTAATCTGCTTTGAAAGTCTTTCGATTGAGCGAAAGTGAATGAAAGCTCCTGTGTGTGTGTTTTAGCTTTTATATGGTCCATTTCTTCGAGCATCCGGACATCTTAGACTTAGATGAGCCGATCCATAATAAGTCGAGTATATGTGCTCTGATTTTCTAACTCGCTCATGGCCAGATGAAAGAATAGCCTCAGACTTATCCGGGAAAAGATTTCTCTCTATTACCTATTTTTTACCTGCAAATGAAACGACAGAATCAGAAGGAATAATTTGAAAAAGAAAGCATAAACCCCTTTCAATCTTATGCTTGCTCGTGATTAATAAGGACAAACTTTTTACAAGGGTTTTAATCTTGTGCGAAAAGTTTTTATCAATATTCCTCGAAAGAAAGCATACTATTGAAAGGAATGTAATTCACGATAATAGCTTTTGACCAATTTTCAGAAGAGCGAATTAGTCAAAAGTGCAAGGCATAACGACGTGTTTTAAATTTAATTGAAGATACGACATCCAAATCAAGGCCGTTCTGTTAAGAACGAGAGCAATTTGGACATCTATCTTGTCATTAAATTCGAAATAACGCCAATAATCTTGATCAATTATCGTGGATTACTAGTGACGTATGACATGCATGGACCAATTCAAGTGTATAATTCATTCTAGCGAAATAGTTTCCTCTAAAGGAATTATAAACTTGACTTGGGAGTATTCAGATGATTAGAGAAAATGCCACTATCACATTCCCATGACCCGTCAAAAAGAAATACAACCAAGTTCCATCTGAATGTATACACCAATAGATCCCTAATACAATCATTCTAAGGGGTGAGATAGAGAAAGCCTCGATAAAAATAAACCCTATACAAGAGGACTAGTAATGGAAAATGAAACCAAAGAAAGTGATCCTAACGTTTAAGGATGCCCCAAGTTCGATCTGAGACTTCCGGATCACTTGCCCCAACTCTTCATCTTAATTGGACGATATCTCAATAATGTCCATAGTAGGCTCCTTTGTTGCACACTCGGTGTTCGTGACGGGATATCGCCCTCCTCGTCTTCTATCAAGGACGTTTGGAAAAAAAAAAAAAAAACACACGCATCTATCCTTGAAATGACATTTAATCTAATCACCAGAATGCAATGAATGAAATGCCTATATTTATCTGAACTGAAATAAATTTGAGGGATAGAGAGTCTTACCAACCAAACTCATCGACTTATGTGCGGTTTTAGGTGTACCAACCGTCCAAAGACATGCGCATGAGACAAGTGATGGTGAACTTCTAAAAATCGAATGGTTTGGCACCTAAGGTCAAGGTTCCCACCTCGAGTTCTAGAAAGAGCCGATTCCATTGCACAACTATCGTTGCATTGGGACTCGATCCATAGTTCGAAGCGAGCGGAATTGAAAAGTGGATTACCCCGTGTTTTTCCTCACGGAGATTCCATTTTCAATTCCTTCTATTGTGTTCCTAAAGGCGGCGCCCGGGGTTTTAGGCGCGGTTGTGTGTGTCCATGTGTCGTGATCATCACGATGCCAATCATGCACAACAGTTTATCAATCAGCACTTCAAATCATCCATACAACATACATTCCTACGCCAACCTGCATAAGACAATGTTAATCACGGACTACACCCCTTATCTCTCCAATCTGCAAAAACATATAACACCTACCATGAGCGGACTTACCTCACCTTCAAGAGCGCCTGCAGGGTTAGAAAAATCAATCAACTTTTTAATCGGCTCAAGTTCTCTAAGTCCCCAGCGGAGTCGCCAGTCTGTCGCGACCCTCTCGAGGTTCGCCGTGGGCTCTCGAGGGCTAATGGGCCGTCCAGTCTGGTCAGACGCGGGTCTCTCCCAAGGCCCGTTACCCAAATCGCAACGGAGGTATACGTAGTCGACCTTCAGTGTGGTCTAGTGACATGTGTTAAGTGTGCATGCCATGGAGTCGCCACCAATCATTTTTTGGAGGGTATGATTGGACCACCCTATTGAATAGTCGGGAGTTTCTATTCAATTCTGCGATAACCAGAGAAATGGGTTCGGGGACTTAGTTACGCCAACTGTCAGAGTTGACGCCCTTTCGGTACCTAAATTGACTGAATTTTCTGACCTAAGATTTCATGCAGATGAGTGGAATATGAATCCTAAATCTAGGAATTCATGCAAATAGGAATGACTATCCTGGCAATCACAATCAATAATAAAAGGCGCAAATCAATGAATCCAAGTATGCAAAGTAAACACATCAAATCAACATGACACTCATAAGAAGGCTCTATTAACCTAAATAAGTATCAATCAAGCTTAGGAATGATTTAGACATGATTTTACCCATAATGGGTAAAGTCGTAATTTTGAGACAAAAGGGACGATTGTCGCGACCCGTCCGAAAGCGGACGCGGCTAATGGATTACCGATCGCGGGTCTTGGATCGGCGCGAGCCCTCCCAGGCCCATACCAAATCGCGGCGGGAGTATTTTTCAGAAGGATTCGACGATAAGAGTCTATCGCTTTCGACCTTAGTGTGGTCGTGGTGGCATGTGCAACTTGTGCATGCATTTGGAGTCGCCACCGGTCTTTCTTGGAGGGTAGACCGGAAACCTTACTGATCGATTGGGAGAGATCGATCAGTTCTACGGAACCAGAGTTTTTGGGTTCGGGGACTTGGTTACGCTGGTGTCGTTACCAACGCCCTTTCGATACCTAACGCTAGTGATTTTCCTAACTAGGATTTCATGCAGGCGCAATTTTGGGTGATGTAAGTCTGACTTTGCACATTAACCAGTTTAACATGCTCACGTAATCATAATAAATAAATAGATGTCAATCACATAAACATCTATCCTACGTGGTGATCATGGAATTATGATTTAATGGGTCTCGAGCCAATGAGACACATTTAATCATTTTAATATTTTAATAACGGAGAGCCGCTCTTCGCTTCTTCTTGGTTTCTTGAACTCTTCAAGAATTGGGCCTCAAAGAGCTCGCCGACTTAAAAGGCTCCCCCACGTAATCCTCGTAGCATTTACATCAACAATCGACTATGCTAAAAATAAAGATTACATGAAAAATAAAAGGAGTACGCAGCCTCCATTTAATAACTACAACCCTAAATATATAAATAATCATCATACATTCATATATACATCAATCACATTGATTAGGGATTTTTCCATGATCACCACCCTTCCACGTAAGTAATAAATTCACAATTTAAAACTTAGGAAGGCACAATAAAAATTCTACGTTGAATCATATTCAGAATTTTTATGTAAAATAAGATAGCCATAAATTTTCGATTCAAAATTGATTTAGTCTCAATTTTTGCTACGTTGATTAATTTATCATATAAAATAATCAACCTCCATTAGCCATGTAAGACGAACAATTCGTTAATACATATTGGCCATAGTATTGCAAAAATTGCAAAAAATCAATTAAATGCACGAAAACACCTAAGGATCGGCTCTGATACCACTGTTGGGATCCACGTAACACGTAGCGGAAATAAATAACAACCCATACATGTATCTCCAGAGGCGTACTTCGTGCATTTCAATCGAAAAAAATCACAAAGCCTCAAAGGGAGTAGATAGATTACCTCTCGTAGCGTGCTTGAACGGAGGTGTCGGTTCGATGTTCTTCGATCTCAGCCTCCACAAGTGTTAGGCATCTAGTTCGGACGCACCACCAATTGACGAACGGGGAGACGACTAATAACTCCACAACAATTGTGCTAGCAATATGCGGAATCAATATTCCGAACTTAGTATATTTTGCTCACTCAAGATGATGAGAATATAGAGAGTGTTTGTGTTCTTCTCTCTAAGCTCTCAAAAATTTGCACACTCTACAAAATGTCTCTCCCCTAACCTCAAAACTCTTGCCATCCTTTTATAGCCAAAAATACCTTCCAATAAATTGTATTTAAAAATAGCACTAACAATTATAAATTCTATCTAAAAATAGCACTCACAAATAAATGACATTTAAAAATAGCACTAACAATAGCACTCACAATTTATAATACAAAAATGCTATTTAAAAATAGCACTAACAATAGCACTCACAATTTATAATACAAAAATGCTATTTAAAAATAGCACTAACAATTATAAATTCTATCTAATAATAGCACTCACAATTTATGATAAATAAATGTCATTTAAAAATAGCACTAACAATAGCACTCACAATTTATGATACAAAAATGATATTTAAAAATAGCACTAGCAAGAGCACTCACAATACAAAAATGCTAAAAAAAAAAGGCACTAACAAAGGTGTTAAAAATAATAACCATTATTATTATTACAAGAGTTAAAGAGGTTACCAAACAGTACAAATATGCATAACATATAAATACGTATGACATATAAATACGTAGAGCATACGTATACATCCGTGAAACCGGGGACTAATTGAAAGAAAAAATGTGCAATTAAGCCCTTTTGGTAAAAATTGATTAAATTGGAGGGCAAATTGACCTAATTGCACTTTAAGACTTTAGAATCCAATGTCATAGCTTATAAAAAGTGAGAATTGAAAACTAAAATACTCGAAAAGGATTTTTTTTTTTTTTTAGGCTCGGTTCGGGTTTATGTTTGCGAAGGAACATAGTGACCCGAGCCGAATTTTTGAGATTTAAAGTGACACACTTGAAGAGGAAATTAAAACAAAATTATCGAATATTTTTGGGTATTTTTCTGACCACGATTGGTATTTTTCTGATTTTTTGGGTATTTTTATAATTAAATAAACTCGAAAAATATTAAAAATACCGAAAAATATTTTTTGTTCAAAATTGGTTCCTAAGGCTAAACCAAGGCTTCCAAAGTTGATTTTGTGATTTTATGACCTTTTTTGATATTTTTAATTAATTTTAAAGAATAAAAATCACAATAATAAATGGTAAAAAATCAGGTGTCAACAGCTGCCCCTCTTTGAGAGGAATCTCGTTAGAGGTTTCTCTCAAAGATAAGGTGGCACCTGATTCCTAACCGACTCAACTGGGAAAATGAGAGAAGAAATGTTATGACATCGGATCCTTAAGCCTATTGATAAAAGCTCAAATCAATCCCCGGTTTGCTCTAACAATTTGAACATGGGCCGGAGTGAGAGAGGTTTACCTGAAGCTCACCTGTCGGATGCTGCCGGTTGCGACGACTTTCAAGAAGATGCCTAGGACTCATCATTCAGAATATCCTAGGGAGATTAAGCTCTGACCTGTCTGGTAGGTCATACCATGATGGGATTCCTAACTGGTAGGAACCTAAGGAAGGCGCATCCCACGCTTTGGGATTTGCCAAGGATTTTGATCCGTATGGTGGATTAGACCTTTGTGTTGATCCTTACTGCGATATTTATCAATGAGTTGACCCTTATGGCGGTTTCTACCAATGAATTGACCCTTATGGCGGTTTCTACCATATGTGACCCTTCAGGCGGTTTCTACCATTAATGTGATCCTTCAGGCGGTTTCTACCTTGGTTTGACCCTTCAGGCGGTTTCTACCTTGAGTTGACACTTCAGGCGGTTTCTACCTTAATTTGACCCTTCAGGCGGTTTCTACCATGAGTTGACCCTTCAGGCGGTTTCTACCATGATTTGACCCTTCAGGCGGTTTCTACCTTTGTTTTGACCCTTCAGGCGGTTTCTACCTTCAGTTTGACCCTTCAGGCGGTTTCTACCTTGAGTTGACCCTTTAGGCGGTTTCTACCTTTGTTTGACCCTTCAGGCGGTATCTACCTTGGTTCGACCCTTCAGGCGGTTTCTACCTTTGGTTGACCCTTCAGGCGGTATCTACCAAATTTGATTTGACCCTTCAGGCGGTATCTACCTTTGATTGACCCTTCAGGCGGTATCTACCTTGATTTGACCCTTCAGGCAGTTTCTACCATGAGTTGACCCTTCAGGCGGTTTCTACCTTTGATTTGACCCTTCAGGCGGTTTCTACCTTGTGTTGACCCTTCAGGCGGTATCTACCATGTGTTGACCCTTCAGGCGGTTTCTACCTTTGATTTGACCCTTCAGGCGGTTTCTACCTTGTGTTGACCCTTCAGGCGGTATCTACCATGTGTTGACCCTTCAGGCGGTATCTACCTTGTGTTGACCCTTCAGGCGGTTTCTACCATGAGTTGATCCTTCAGGCGGTATCTACCTTGTGTTGACCCTTCAGGCGGTTTCTACCAAATTTGATTTGACCCTTCAGGCGGTATCTACCTTTGATTGACCCTTCAGGCGGTATCTACCTTTGATTTGACCCTTCAGGCGGTATCTACCTTTGATTGACCCTTCAGGCGGTATCTACCTTTGATTGACTTTGAAAAGGGGTCTCATGACGAGGGTTCTCCACGTCCGATGAGATTTCCTGAATTTTGAAAAGGGGGTCTCATGACGAGGGTTCTCCACGTCCGATGAGACTGTTTGAATTTTGAAAAGGGGTCTCATGACGAGGGTTCTCCACGTCCGATGAGACTGCCTAAGTTTTGAAAAAGGGGTCTCATGACGAGGGTTCTCCACATCCGATGAAACTGTTTGATATTTTGAAAATGGGTCCTGGGACGAGGGTTCTCCACGTCTGATAGGACTTTTTCTTTTAAAAGGGTTTTTCTTCCCCCCCTTTTTTTTGGAGACCCCGAAGTTTGTCGGGAATTCAGTTTTTTGAAGCAGTGAAAGATTTTATTTTGACAAAACTTCACTTGAGTCTGTTGAGGCGACATTCTGGGAGCTGGGTTCTCCAAGTATCCTGCAGAAGTTTGAGCCTGAAAGATTTTTCTTCACCAAGAAAACGTTAGTAATCTTTGGGAAGACCACGGCTGTCCATTTTGACAAAACCGTATGATTTAAGTTTTAATCATGAAATGTGCATTTTGATGCTGGAGGTTATCCAAAGCATTCTTGCCATACACAGATGTGATCACAAATTCCTTGTGCGGCAAATCTGGATCAAACAATTTGAAATTTCCAAAAAGAGTTTGTTCAAAACATCTATTGGAATATTTCTCGACGATGAGGTCTTTTCACCTGTTTTGAGATAGTGTTTTTTATAGGGGATGCACTCAATTCCCTACTAACCTGTGCCTAGGTTTTAGGCTCATTCGCAGCGCATACGTTTTGATCGGTCGGGAGGTCTTCCACGGGACCGTAATGTTGGGCTTGGATATTGGTTTTCAAAGGGGGGACTCACTTTTGAGTCGAGGCCATTGAATGAAAGTCTTCACCATCTGCTCCGGGTTTACAAGTCAAGAACCCTGCAAAATGAGAAAGAAATAGTCTTGCTCGTACTTCTTCGAGCTAAGCAATATGTTAACCCAAGTGTCTTAGTCAGAGAAGACTGTTTCAGGGTTGTAACAATGGTAGGATTGGGGACCGAAAAAGGCTTGTTTTTGGCCCAGAAATTACGAAGGGTTTGACATTGGTGATCATTGCAAATTTACCACCTGCCATTTCCTCTCTGCACCTTCAGTTTTTGGGATGCGCAACCGATTTTGAGGTGTGCATCAGCTCTTCAGAGAGCGTTTCGTCGCTTTAAGAGACTGATGACTTTGTCTGCGTCTCTGCTCCACGCTTGACACCATTTGGGGAGTAGTCTTTTTTATCTGACTCCTTTAGGGATTTCCTCTTTTCCCATCCGGCTTCATTGCGGACCAATCAAACAAATTACACGAGCATCGGCCTTGCTTTTACCAGGCACTTTGCTTTTTCTCGATGCCGTGGATTTTTCTCATTCATTTTTGAAATCCCACTTTTTCTCATCTTCATGGGATCGTGTTAGACTTATGATCAAAGGTCTAACAAGGTTAAGCATTAACTTAGGAATTTTTTTTGCAAACCCTAAGTCTTGAACTCCTTCGTTTTTGAAGTGATGCTGCATCCGTCTTGGAATGTGCAATGATCACCAACGGGTTTATGAAATAATTTTGCAGGCTCAACTTGGCTATGCAAAGGATTCGGTGTGTGGGATAGAGAAATGAATGCTTCTCATCATCCTATGGCACTTGGATTACCATATAAACAACACACAAAGATTAATGTTAGTCCGAGCAAGAAAATTTCTAAACATTTTCTCCTGACGCTGCTGGACTTACTTCCTTTTTGCCCCGGTGTGGGGTGGTTCTTGACAGGGTTAAGAATGAAAACCGCCGTTCAAAGGGTTTATCAATGGTCACCTGTAATATTTAGGATATGGAACGAATGCCTCCGTCGTCCCAATCCAAGTAATTGCTGCGAATAATCCCTACTTCCGTAAGTCCAGATTTCACTATCTGATCTGTTCCACTTCTCTCTCAAGTGTGTATAGGACGTGTTTGGATTAGGCTTCGCCTCTCGTCTGAGAAAACATCCTTTTGAAAGTTTTGAACAACTTTTGATGGGAAAAATCTCTTTCATTTTCTCCAAAAATTTTACCCGTCGATGGGATTTTATGATGCATAATCCATGTTCTTATTCATGTTCAGACAACCTCCTGTTTTAAAACATGAATGCCAATGAAGTTTGAATTCTATGTCTTTTCTAGACATTAGATTCTGAAAGCTTTTCTTTTTCTCTCTGTTTTTTATTTAACATCTTCAATGGATTGGGGAAAGGGATACTTACCTGTCCCCCGCGGATGGAGATCCCTGAAAATGCGGAAGAAACATGTTATTGTACGTTCATGAATTTTTCAAAAAATTAGAACGATACATCTTACCCTTGGTCATGTATTCCAACGGGTAATACATGGGATGTGAAAACCTGTTTCGCCTTGATGGCGAGCCCCCTTGGTCATGTATTCCAACGGGTAATACATGGGATGTGAAAACCTGTTTCGCCTTGAAGGCGAGCCCCTGTCAAAGACGGGAATTAGGTGTCAGTTTGCGTTCCAAAATTCAAGGCAAATTGGAACGATACAGCCTTGCTCTTGCTTTGTGTTTCCATTTGAACACAAACGCGCGGCTTGCAGAATTTGGTCCTCTATCTTATGGCCTTGATCCCTCCGTTTGGTTGGCGATGAATCATTCTCAAGGATTTGCCCCAGAGGAGATCCATTTGTGTTTTTGGACGCATTTCAGCGCCACTCTTCAGAGTTCCTTTTATTCAAGAAAAAAGGAAATTGTCATCGGAATGCATGTCAAAGCATGAAGTGTGGAAGCGATACTTTTTACCCTCCACTCGATCTTATAATCAAAGACTATTTCTTGGAGTGCTGACTCCCAAGGTCAATAATTTTAATCGCCTCCTCGTTGGCGAGTTCTTTTCTTTTGAGGCTTTCGGTGCCAACGACTTCCTGTTAAATGAGTAAAAACTCATGTTAGGCATGTGGTCTTTGAAGACCAAACTGGAACGATACAAAGTTACCGTCCACCCAGATTTGTATCCTGGGGTTTACTTCTGATGCGGATGACTCTGTCATTGCGTCCATGGATTTTTCCAGAGAAGAAACGTCCTTCTTTGTCCGGTGCACAAATGATTTACTTGCCCCAATTAGGTGTGGTTTATCATAGCTAGGTGACATCTGCCCCAGCTAAATTCATTCCTGCATTTTGCTATAATCTACATCCTCTTTGGGATGTCTCATCTCTTGAGATTCATGATGACGTCTTACTGACGCTTTCATCTCTTTCGTCGATAGTTGACGTGCCACATTTGATGGGGGTCGTTTCAATATCGTATACTGATGTGGACGATGAATGTTGCTTCATCTCGTCTGCATTTGTGGGTATTGTCCGTGAGATGATCCTCGATCAAGTCAACAACTGTTTTGCTTCAGTTGGGCGGTGTTCGTCTTGGCAACATGCCTTAACACTTTCCGTGTTTGTTGGCAATTTTCAATTCAATTTTGACAACGTCCATGCACCTGCACATGAAGAAACAGGTGTAGGTCCTTATTTGACTTCATTTGAAATTTCAGGAAAGAGATACTCCCTTCGGGGTTTTGTCCTTCCAACATTTGAAGGGACGGTGTTCTTCAAGTATTTTGCCCTGGTAAGGGCTTGTCTTGATGTTTGTTATCTCTGGATTTAATAACCCTGGTCCGATGTGCTTTCATGGGGTTTATGAGAGTTTGCCCCCAGCTTGGCTCCTCGAAGCAAATGGGGGAACCCGCTCCCATTTATTTTTGCCGGTTCTGGTCATTTATCTCAATTGCCAGAGTCTTCGGTTATTATTTTATCTATCCCTAGACAACTTGACAATCTAGGGATTTGTCGTGTAGCGATTTGGTGATATTCTCGATCACAGTCGCCATTTGAAATATTTGATGTTTCCTTTTTTTCCGGGTAGTGGAGCGATTTGTCCCTAGCCACTGGATGCTTTGTCTGGGACTGGCTGATTTAGTCGTAGGCAATTTGATCCTGCCGCATTGACGCATTTAGGCTATTTGACATCCGCGAGAATGGGTTTACTCGTGATTGGGTACTTCAACAACCTGCGCGATGAAAGGAGTGAAAGAGTCAATCACCGCGTAAGGAGCTTTAATTGAAACGATTACAGATTTACTATCCCAGCTCTAGTCACTTCGGGCATCCAGGAGGATGGAAATTCTTCAGTGATCCCATTCATTTTTGTCATCACCTGTAAGAATGGAAAACCATATCAACTTGTGAATAAATCAATTTAATTTGGAACGAATATACCCTTTTCGACTTCAAGAGAGCCGATCCAAATTAGGTTGCCCCAGCTGGGCGACGTCTGGTTTGTCATTTGAATGCATGAGCTTTTGGGTGCATTGTCTCTTTTATCACCTGAGATAAAAAAAAATGGAGAAAAATTTATCCCCAGATCTGATTAAAAATCAATTAGGAACGATACGTCCTTTTACCAAACGAGTGGCTCTGCGGCCAAATGTATTTTACACTGAAGAGACGAATTCCACCATGCTCCACGGGTTTGGGGAATTTGCCCATATTTTCGATAGAAATGAGCCTTATCGAGATGTATACAATACAAATAGATCCCTAATACAATCAATCTAAGAGACGAGATAGAGAGGACCCAAGCAAAATTAGTCTTATACAAGAGAACTAAAAATGCCAAACCAATCAAAGGAATGTGGTCTGAACACTTGGAGATGCCCCAGTTTCAGTCTTCGAGATGTGACTCCAGGATCACCGATTTTTTTTAAGTGGTTTTAGATATATCAATCATCTAAAGACATGCACATGAGACAAGTGAGGATAAAACTTCTAAAAATCAAAGGATTTGGCACCTAAGGTCAAGGTTCCCACCTCGAGTTCTAGAAAGAGCAGATTCCATTGCACAACTATCGTTGCATTGGGGCTCGATCCATAGCTCAAAATGAGTGGAATTGAAAAGTGGATTACCCCGTGTTTTTCCTCACGGAGATTCCATTTTCAATCCCTTCTATTGTTTTCCTATAGACGGCGTCCGGGGTTTTAGGCGCGGTTGTGTGTATTTTCGGTGTCGTGCTAAAGCGATAAACATGCATCTTATTTAACAATCACCGCTTCAATATAAAACATACACACAATCATTCATTCCTACGCCAACCTACATAAGACAATGTTAATCACAGACTACCCCCCTTATCACTCCAATCTGCAAAAACATATAACACCTATCATGAGCGGACTTACCTCACCTTCACGAGCGCCTGCATAGTTAGAAAAATCACTCAGCGTTTTAATTACGGCCTAAGTCCACTTGAGGTCTAGAACCATTGGTTCTAGAACAAAGGTCCCCAGTGGAGTCGCCAGCTGTCGCGACCCGTCCGAAAGCGGACGCGGCTAATGGATTACCGATCGCGGGTCTTGGATCGGCGCGAGCCCTCCCAGGCCCATACCAAATCGCGGCGGGAGTATTTTTCAGAAGGATTCGACGATAAGAGTCTATCGCTTTCGACCTTAGTGTGGTCGTGGTGGCATGTGCAACTTGTGCATGCATTTGGAGTCGCCACCGGTCTTTCTTGGAGGGTAGACCGGAAACCTTACTGATCGATTGGGAGAGATCGATCAGTTCTACGGAACCAGAGTTTTTGGGTTCGGGGACTTGGTTACGCTGGTGTCGTTACCAACGCCCTTTCGATACCTAACGCTAGTGATTTTCCTAACTAGGATTTCATGCAGGCGCAATTTTGGGTGATGTAAGTCTGACTTTGCACATTAACCAGTTTAACATGCTCACGTAATCATAATAAATAAATAGATGTCAATCACATAAACATCTATCCTACGTGGTGATCATGGAATTATGATTTAATGGGTCTCGAGCCAATGAGACACATTTAATCATTTTAATATTTTAATAACGGAGAGCCGCTCTTCGCTTCTTCTTGGTTTCTTGAACTCTTCAAGAATTGGGCCTCAAAGAGCTCGCCGACTTAAAAGGCTCCCCCACGTAATCCTCGTAGCATTTACATCAACAATCGACTATGCTAAAAATAAAGATTACATGAAAAATAAAAGGAGTACGCAGCCTCCATTTAATAACTACAACCCTAAATATATAAATAATCATCATACATTCATATATACATCAATCACATTGATTAGGGATTTTTCCATGATCACCACCCTTCCACGTAAGTAATAAATTCACAATTTAAAACTTAGGAAGGCACAATAAAAATTCTACGTTGAATCATATTCAGAATTTTTATGTAAAATAAGATAGCCATAAATTTTCGATTCAAAATTGATTTAGTCTCAATTTTTGCTACGTTGATTAATTTATCATATAAAATAATCAACCTCCATTAGCCATGTAAGACGAACAATTCGTTAATACATATTGGCCATAGTATTGCAAAAATTGCAAAAAATCAATTAAATGCACGAAAACACCTAAGGATCGGCTCTGATACCACTGTTGGGATCCACGTAACACGTAGCGGAAATAAATAACAACCCATACATGTATCTCCAGAGGCGTACTTCGTGCATTTCAATCGAAAAAAATCACAAAGCCTCAAAGGGAGTAGATAGATTACCTCTCGTAGCGTGCTTGAACGGAGGTGTCGGTTCGATGTTCTTCGATCTCAGCCTCCACAAGTGTTAGGCATCTAGTTCGGACGCACCACCAATTGACGAACGGGGAGACGACTAATAACTCCACAACAATTGTGCTAGCAATATGCGGAATCAATATTCCGAACTTAGTATATTTTGCTCACTCAAGATGATGAGAATATAGAGAGTGTTTGTGTTCTTCTCTCTAAGCTCTCAAAAATTTGCACACTCTACAAAATGTCTCTCCCCTAACCTCAAAACTCTTGCCATCATTTTATAGCCAAAAATACCTTCCAATAAATTGTATTTAAAAATAGCACTAACAATTATAAATTCTATCTAAAAATAGCACTCACAAATAAATGACATTTAAAAATAGCACTAACAATAGCACTCACAATTTATAATACAAAAATGCTATTTAAAAATAGCACTAACAATAGCACTCACAATTTATAATACAAAAATGCTATTTAAAAATAGCACTAACAATTATAAATTCTATCTAATAATAGCACTCACAATTTATGATAAATAAATGTCATTTAAAAATAGCACTAACAATAGCACTCACAATTTATGATACAAAAATGATATTTAAAAATAGCACTAGCAAGAGCACTCACAATACAAAAATGCTAAAAAAAAAAGGCACTAACAAAGGTGTTAAAAATAATAACCATTATTATTATTACAAGAGTTAAAGAGGTTACCAAACAGTACAAATATGCATAACATATAAATACGTATGACATATAAATACGTAGAGCATACGTATACATCCGTGAAACCGGGGACTAATTGAAAGAAAAAATGTGCAATTAAGCCCTTTTGGTAAAAATTGATTAAATTGGAGGGCAAATTGACCTAATTGCACTTTAAGACTTTAGAATCCAATGTCATAGCTTATAAAAAGTGAGAATTGAAAACTAAAATACTCGAAAAGGATTTTTTTTTTTTTTTTTAGGCTCGGTTCGGGTTTATGTTTGCGAAGGAACATAGTGACCCGAGCCGAATTTTTGAGATTTAAAGTGACACACTTGAAGAGGAAATTAAAACAAAATTATCGAATATTTTTGGGTATTTTTCTGACCACGAATGGTATTTTTCTGATTTTTTGGGTATTTTTATAATTAAATAAACTCGAAAAATATTAAAAATACCGAAAAATATTTTTTGTTCAAAATTGGTTCCTAAGGCTAAACCAAGGCTTCCAAAGTTGATTTTGTGATTTTATGACCTTTTTTGATATTTTTAATTAATTTTAAAGAATAAAAATCACAATAATAAATGGTAAAAAATCAGGTGTCAACAACGATTTGCCCAAAAAAGGCAAAATCATCATTTCGGAATGAATTCGGAGTAAAACGATGTCAAAAATAGGTTTGGTCACTCAATTGACCCATTTTCTATTTTTTTTTTTGCAATTTTCATGATTTTTTGGAATTTTAGAAACCGATTTACCATTCGAAGGGTAAAATCGTCATTTTCTAAAAATGAGAATGAAATGTGGAAATCCTAGACATAAGGTTTAGCCACCTATCTGGCTCATCGCCAAATTCTAAGCAATTTCCACAATTCATCGGAATATCAAAGACGATTTACCCTTTGAGGGGTAAAATCGTCGTTTTGGATTAAATGGGAGAAAATCCTAAAAAAACGACAACCAATCAATTTCTTTTGATCATTTTCAGCCTTGGGAATTTTCTAGAATTTTTTTAGTAATTTTCTGCAATTCTTCTCAATTTTTTTGTTTTTCTTTAATTTTTCCATTTTTTTGGCATTTTCTGATTTATTAATATTTTTTTATATTTTCAGAAAATATTTTAACAAAAAGCATATCATTGGCAATAGACAACACTCAACCAGATAAATAAGCTAACTACTGAACTGAGATAAATACATGCAAACCAAATCTATAATGGCGACATTTTAGAAAAATAACCCTAATACACGAATCGGGTACGTAAAACATACCGGATTGGACACCGGCCTTCAATCGCCCAGCCCCAGCCTGCGACCATCTCCATGCACATCACCTGTCGATCACCACATCAAAATGTCAACAATCAATTTTACAAGTTTTAAGACCGGTAATAAATAATAATAATTTAAAAAATAAATAAATCCCGGCTCGGAAACGGGCCAATTCACTCAGCCATGGACCGGCTATGGGCTCACGGCCTCGGCCCAAGATCACGGCCTCGGCCCACGGCTTTGGCCCACGGCCTCGGCCCACGGCTTTGGCCCACGGCCTCGGCCATGGGCTCGGCCATGGGCTCGGCCTTGGCCCACGGCCTACGGCCTCGGCCCACGGCCTTGGCCCACGGCCTCGGCCATGGGCTCGGCCATGGCCTTGGCCTACGGCCTCGGCCCACGGCCTTGGCCCACGGGCTCGGCCATGGCCGAGACGCACGGCCACTCGGCCGACGTCCTCGGCCCACGTCCTCGGCCATGGCCGAGGCGCACGGCCACCGGCCTACGGCCTCGGCCATGGCCGAGGCGCACGGCCACCGGCCCACGGGATCGGCCCACGGCCGGGATCGGCCCGAACACGATGGATTCGTGGCCAAGCGGCGACGACGAAGAGCGACGACGTGGCAGGGGGCGAAACAGAGGAGGAAGATGGAGGGGGATTGCGGTATCTAGGAGCTCCACGAGGTCGTGATAAACAGCAAGACGGACGGGATCTCGGCACGGCGTCGGAGGGTGGCGGAGCAAGGTGGCGGTGAGGGTGGTCGCCGTAATCTAGGGGAGGATGAAAAAAATGAGAAGAAAAGAAAGAAGAGAAGAAGAGAAGAAGAAGAAGAAGGAGGAGAAGAAGATGAAGTCGCAGGGGGAGAAGAAGCCAGCGACGGATGAGGGAAAAGGTGAGTGAATAATAATAAAAAATAAAATAATAATAAAATAAAATATTAAAAAGTAAGAATAATAATAAAATAATCAAAAGAAAAGACAAAATGATTAGTTTCCTTTTTCTTTTGAATGATGATGTTTTCACTCCTTTTCCTTTTAATCATTACTAATATTTTTTCCAGATTTAATTTTATGATGATCAGAAAACACCTAAAATCAAACCTGAATTTTACTATTTATGAGGTTAGAAAATAGATAAAATAAAAATAAAAATACCGACTATTTTTATATATCTTTGTGACCTCAAATATTATTTTTCTTGATTTTCTTGATTTTATTTTTCTTTTTTTCTTTTTTTTTTGTATTTTTCGAAATATATATAAAAAAATGAAAATTATGAAAATTATTTTTTTGGTCAAAATGGTTCATTTAGCTTGGCTAAGGTCACCAAAATTGATTTTTCAATTTTTTCAACTTTTTATGGATTTTCTATGAATTTTCAAAATAAAAATAAAAAAAATAATAAAAAAATAAAAATAAAAAAAAAGTTGATCAAAATTTAGGTGTCAACACTAGGAGAAGGACATCTCGTTTTGGCAAGAAAGGAAAGCTAAGCCCAAAGTATGTCTGACCTCTCGAGAATTTGGAAAGAATTGAGAAATTAGTGTACTGTCTTGTGCTGCCACCGAAGCCTATTCAAGTGTAACATCTTCCACGTGCCGATATTAAGAAAGTGCGAATTGGACCCGCTCAGGTACTGAGTTGAGAAAATTGATCTAGACGAGTGAGCATCATATGTGGAAAGTCCAGTCAGAATCATGAATAGGAAAGAGCGAGTAAGGTGGAACAAGACGTTTCTGCTAGTCAAGGTGGTTTGGTAACACCATGAACCTGAAGGAACTAATAGAAAGATTGAGGAAGTTTTAAGAACCGAAGTAGTGAGGACTAAGTATTTTTATTCGTTTGAAGGATTGTAGCAGTACTTCAATTTCGAGGACGAAATTTCCTAAGTGGGGGAGAGTTGTGACGCCCTGGAAATCCGACCTCGGTGAAGTCCTTGAATTCGATAAAATGGATTAAGATTGAAATTCAGTCGTTAAATTATATTGGATCGAAAGGACTGAAGAGACGATGTTTGGACGAATTCTGAAATTCAGTCGGTTTAGATTAGGTTTGAAATTCCTAGTCGCCGTAAATTAGGATTTCAATCCTCGCGACCCGAGCCTAATCCCGACCGAGCCTAGCCTAGGAAATTACCAAAATACCCTTCGTCCGTTGTACCGAAAATTCGTTTCAGTCTCGATTCGCCAAAAGACCGTTTTACCCTCAGATATCTGCAATGGGACAAATTGCCCCAAAGGTCTTCAAGGTGGACCCCACCTTCTCCCTCCAAGCCGCCCACGTGCTTCTCTCTCCTCTCCTTTTCTTTCTTCTTCTGTTCCTTTCTTCTTCTTCGTTTGGTGGACGACGCCCCCGACCAAACTCCTCTGTCCTCCTCTGCCTCTGCCGATTTGCGTGCGCCACCACCACCGCTCGCCACCACAAGACGTCCAGTCGTCCCTCACCGTCACCCCCGACCTCCCTGGCACCGCCGTTGGCCGCCGGACGGCCGTGAAACGGCTCGGGAAGCCGTGCTCTGTTTCGGCTCGCGAAGACCCGAGGACGTCGGGGCTCCCCCCGGCCGTTCGCAGCGTTGCCGCCGCCACCCACCACCTTGGCCATGTCCCCCAGTCTCCCCTCGACCAAGCCGAAGCCACCCCACCGCCGATTAGCCGCCGGAGCCGCCGTGGGAGCCGCCCGAAGCCACAGTGCCCTGTTTTAGGGCTCGGTTCGTATTTTCTTCGATCCGGCCGTTCCGCCGCCCACCGCCGTGCACCACCACCACCATCGAACGCCCCGAACCCCCTTCCACCTTCCCTCAGCTCGGCCGAGCTCACCGCCGCGCGTGGTGGCCGAAAAGCCACCCGAACCGCCGCCCCTATTCTGCAGCGCGAAGACCCTGTTCGCGCCCGGTTCTGTTCGGCTGCTGCTCCGCCGCTCCCGACCGCCGTCCGCCGTCTTTGGCCGGTTCCGTAGGTTGCCCTCGACCCCTAGGTAAGATCCCCGGCCTTGGCCGGCCTCGTCCCGGCCCGTGGGGCCGTGAATCGCCGGAAAACAGCTCGGTTCCCCTATTTAACCCTGTTGACCGGTTCTGTTTTAGGCCGCCATCGCTCGCCGGAGCTTCGCCGTCACCGGCCACCTATCCCATTGACCTCGCGAGACTTCCCTGAGGCATTCCCGAGATTTTAGGTTTTTGGGCCGCCGCCGTCGCCATTCGCCGTCGTCGGCCGTTGAGACCGCCCGAGCTTAATTTGATTGTGAGTTAACCCTAATCCTTGGTTAGGGCGCTAATTGCGCCTAGGATTAGTCATTTAGTCAATTGTGGTATTTAGGTACACGATCGGGCTCGGTCTAAATAGAAATTGGGATTAGGATAAATGGCCGATCGAATTGGTTAGTCGGACTGATTAAATTGTCTATGACTAGTTGTTGTTAGAGAATTATTGATTGATTGATTGGGCAATGGATTACCGCTGTTTGATCGCGAGTGAGCGATAGGCTAGAAACGAGCGAGCGATCGACGACGTTTAAGTCAGATTGACTAATAAATAATTATTGTATGAATCCGAGCCTTTATGTGGCGTAATCGGACTGATTGTTCGTGGTTGTGTTGATTGCCTCGTTGGATGGTGTGATTGATTGGTTGGAATGACTATTTGGCGTCGATCGTTGATTGGGGGTTAATCGCCCTATGTGTGGTGACTAGTGGATAGTCTGCATTTGCATATGACTGTGTGCGAAGTCAAAATACATATTTTAGCATGAAAATGGCATTTGGCCAAGATTTTTACATGCCTGAGTGAGCATCCGGCCTTAACCAAGATAATGAAATGGGTTGATTGCTGGATGTGGATTGTATGGTCATATAACGAAAAACGATGATGTTCCTGGCAAGCTCGTGTTCTATGATTTGTACGGAACCATACGACTTGCCAGAAGCACGACAACTCTGATTCGGTGTTAACTAGTACGGATGCAGAGTTGGTCGGATGCCGGTCGCAATGGATGTTGGACCGACGCCCCGTATAGGGATGCCTGCAGCGCGTGCCGTGCAACGGGTGTACTGGATACACCGCTTGTAGTAGCCGTTGCCGAGAGTAAAGGAACGTAGCCCGGTTTTATCGGTAGAACGCTGGATCACACTGAGGTGTTAGATCGCGTTATTTGTGAGAGTCGAATCATGCCCTCTTTCGCGTAGATCCTCTCATGTGCCGGTGGCACGATCATCGTTAATAAAAGAATTGAGTGCAATGTAACTTCGTAAATGGGTAAGTATGAACGTATCCCGACTACGACGTTTGGAATGGGACGAATGGAGTAGGAAGACGGAAGTTCATACTCACTTGTGTTTGAGTTATTATTGTGTCGTGTGCATTGTCCTAGTGAATGTCCTGTGCATACTGGTGGATGTAATGCTATGATTGAGTGACTGATTGACGTTGACTGCTGAGTCATGTCGAGCATTGCATTATGTATGGCTGAAGCTGGTAAGTGTGCATGTGGATGATGGTTGTATTGTTAACTGTGGATAGTTGCTATATGTGCAAGTGTGATTTGTGAGCTTCGGTTAGGATGCCCTGGGCGAATCAGTTTCCTAACCGAGCTTAGGCTTGATTCACTGAGATTTATTCTCACCCCGTCGTGGGATAAAATTTCAGGTCCCAGGTGACGAAGCCTCGTGGACGCCAAGGATTGGCTGTTGGAGTAGTCTATTGAAGTAAGTGAGAAGTTGACCTCACCTGACCAAGTGACCTTTTGAGGTTTTGTCTAGTCGCCCCGAAGTATGTGGTTGTGTACATTCATTAGTATGAATAAGGTCTTGATTGGTTTGCTGGTATGTATGAATAGGGATTTTCATTTTGTGAATGTCGATTGTGACTGCCTACTTTTCTATCCCTGTTTGTTTATGCTGTCAGGGAGTTAGAACGTTTCCGCATGCGTAGTTAGGTGATAGGTCGATAGCGTGCCTGTGAAGCTATCTCTATGACCTCGTGGCGATTTGGCAAGGGATGTCGCGGGCTCGAGAGTCGGGGCGTGACAACTAGAACGGTTGGGACTCCAGGCGTGGCAAGTGATGGCTAGAGCGAACTGGTGGACTGCGACCGCCGCCATGCTCGTCTCTCTCTCTCTCTCCCCTCTCAGATCACAGCAGAAGCCCTGAATCTTCGAGGATTGAAAATCCACGATCCTCTAGAGTCACCAGACATTCTACACTCCGATCCCTATGCTATTCCTTCGCTTTCAATTCATGTCGTCGATCGCGACCAGACATGGCCATGATTGAGATTGTGGGGTGGATGATGTAACTGTGCCTCGTGTGGATGTCATATTCGAAAATGCCAGACAAATTATGTGATATTGTGCCGAGCCTATCATGGCCGGGCATATCAATCGCCAAAATTTATAATTTTGTCTCATTTTGAAAATAAATTTCTTCGGAATCTTTCGAGTTATTTCAGGCGACTTACCAATATCAAAGGCGAATTAGCCACTATGACATTTTGCCTTGAGTTACGCAAAAAAGAAATAAGCTATGACGGGTTGAGATCGGCAGTGACGACTTTACTTTCAAGATTTGAAATTCAAGAAACAGAAAAACTCTGTCTCTCTCTCTCTCTCAGTGACGATTTCAAATTACAGACCCACTCCGTCTCTCTCTGAACCCTCCGTCTCTAATCGGCGACCTCGACTGCGCCCTGCCAGACGTTCCCATGGATTCCTCCTACGAGACTAATCTCCTCGGCTCCATCATGGCCGACATAGTCGGCCTCGAATACTACGCCCCCACTTTCCGCCCCCGCGAGAGGTTGGCACTTGTGCGCGAGCCGTTGAATATTTACGATGAGAATTCCATCGGAGTCCTCAATACTCGGGGCAGGAGGATTGGCTACATACGGGCCACAGTTGCCCAAGTCTTGGCCCCTCTAATGGACGCTGAGTTGATCTCCGTCGAGGCCATTGTGTCCGTTCTGCCTCGATGTTGGTCGTTGAAATTCATCAAATCGCAAGTCCACGTCTTTGCAAGGCTCGAGGATTTCGAGCACGTGAAGTCCTCTGTTTTGAAAGGAAAGTTGATGCTGACCCCGCCTGTGGGGGAAGAGGTGAGGAGTGTCGACGAGAGTTTCGCGCTCGTCGGCCAGAATGTGGAAAATAAGGCGAAGACGGAGGCCTTGGAGCCCCCCAGCGACATCATAAAGTCTACTCTTTTGGAGCACCAGAAACAGGGGTTAGGATGGTTGGTCGACAGGGAGAACACTGAGGAATTGCCTCCCTTTTGGGAGGAGGTGGAGAGGGGTCGCGAGTATGTCAAAGTTTTAACCAACCATCGTCTGAAAGAGCGGCCGGACCCTCTGCGGGGCGGCATTTTCGCGGATCAGATGGGAAATCTGGTTCGATTACGGGCAAGAGAAAGGCGAAGATCGGCATGCTGAATGGAGGGGGTTCTCGGAAGAAGGGTAAAACTGGGGAGAGAAGCTCGAGCAGCAATTGTAATGTCGCCTCCAAATCCACTTTAGTTGTTTGCCCTCCATCTGCGTTATCCACTTGGATGACGCAGCTCAATGAGCATACCCTTCCGGGGATGTTGAAGGTTTATACATATTATGGAAGCAGGACAACCGATGCCGAGGAGCTCACAAAACATGACATTGTACTGACCACCTACGGCATATTGGCTATTGAGGAACAGTCTCTCCCGAAAAAGATAGACTGGTGGAGAGTCATTTTGGATGAGGCTCATCTGATTAAGAACGTCCATGCCCAACAGAGCCGAGCTGTTACTAACTTGAAAGCTAGGAGGAGGTGGGCGGTAACTGGAACGCCTCTTCAGAATGGTCCCTCTGACTTGTTCTCTCTGATGGGGTTTTTGCGGTTTGAGCCTTTTTCCATAAAGAGCTACTGGCAAACGTTGATCCAGCACCCCCTCAGCCAACGGAATCAGACAGGGCTTTCCCGTCTGCAGGTAACTTTTAGTTTTCTATCTTATGTAACAATTTATGCATTGGACAGTAAGGTCCAGTTTTGAAAATTAACATTGCAGCATTTTCATTTGGGAGGTTATAGTGAAAATAGAAATTTCTGGGGCATAGTATTGAGCTGTTTGTGATGACCAATACAAGAGATTCCGCAGGTATTTAAATGTCAGGGCCAGAGAGAAGGTGTCTAGTTTCTCCTCCTTTCATTTGATTCAGTGACTAGTTTGAGCATTATAATGATCACTTTGACTTATTAAATCTGGATAAATGTCTTTGATGATGAAATCGCCTCGTCGGTTCATATCTAGTTTTATTCGCATTTGCCTAATAGTTGTGAAGGTTGATTTTTGTTCTTGTGTGAGACAATTACTTTATGTGTTACTCTAATGTACTTTGCGCCATTTCAGGTTCTCATGGCCACCCTTTCTCTAAGGAGGACAAAGGATGAGGTTTTGATCGGACTGCCCGCAAGGAGAGTAGAGACTTGTTATGTCGAACTTTCTGCTGAAGAGCGTTTGTTGTATGACCGCATGGATCTAGAAGCCAAGAGTGCCGTGGGGCAATACACCAATGCTGGTAGCCTGATGCACAATTACCCTGTTGTGCTTGGTATAATTCTAAGACTCAGACAGATATGCAGTAGCATGGCCTTGTGTCCGCCAGAGGTGACGTCGCTTCTCCGTCCTAACAAGATTGAAGGTATCGGCGACTATATGATTTTGGACTCTTGGCTTGGCACATTATATTTACTGTGAAGTAAGACAAGTTTGCGAAAATTGTTTGAGGTGGTTTCTGTCATTATTGAACTAGTGTCGTCTAATTGTCGTCACAGTTGTTTTTTGTGTTTGTTGACACCTGATTTTTGACCATTTATTATTGTGATTTTTATTCTTTAAAATTAATTAAAAATATCAAAAAAGGTCATAAAATCACAAAATCAACTTTGGAAGCCTTGGCCTAGCCTCGGGGACCAATTTTGAACAAAAAATATTTTTTGGTATTTTATAATATTTTTTGAATTTATTTAATTATTAAAAAATACCCAAAAAATCAGAAAAATACCATTCATGGTCAGACAAATACACAAAAATATTCAATAATTTTTTTTTAATTTCCTCTTCAAGTGTGTCACTTTAAATCTCAAAAAATTCAGCTCGGGTCACTATGTTCCCTAACAAACATAAACCCGAACCGAGCCCAAAAATTCCTTTTCGAGTCTTTTAATTTTCAATTCTCACTTTTTATAAGCTATGACATTAGACTCTAAAGTATTGAAATGCAATTGGGTCAATTTGCCCTCCAATTTGATCAATTTTAGCCAAAAGGGCTTAATTGCATATAAATCTTTCAATTTAGTTCCCGGCTTTACAATTTGTGAAATTAAATTTCACACGGGCTCACCCATTAAAATTAAACACCTCTATCCTATGGATTTCATCGTGATGAATCCACTAGTGGTCTTAATTTGGATTAATTCGATCGTTTGGGCACTCAATTTGGCGAAAATCATTTTCGGATCCTAAGGGCAATTTGGGGTTTTCACTAAATTTCAATCAATTGATTCATGAAAATAACCCTATTTGATAGAAAACGTGTCGAGGAATCCGATTTTGATGTCAATTTCATGAAAAGAGGTCGATTTGGGGCTAAATTGGGCGAGGAGAGTCGAACCGGGCCGGTCGGGTCAGACCCGACCCGACCCGGTCCGAACCGGGTCTGCAACTCAGTTGCAGACCCGCGCAACGCCCAAAAACAAAGAAAAAATAAGAGAGGGAGGGGCCGGCCGGTCGATTGGTGGACGACAATGGGGAGTGGATGGGTCATCCTCCACTGTCGGACGGCGGCCACCGAAAGCGGTCGGCCACGAGAAAAAAATAATAATAAAAAAGAAGAAGAAAGCAGGGGAGTTCGGAGGCCGAGAGAGAGAGGGAGCTCGGGGAGGAAGAAGGGACTGTGGAGCGAAACCGAGAGAGATGGGACGACCGCGGACCTTCAGGTATACCCATAGAGCATTGTCGAAACCTCCATGGCCGCCGGTGACCTTCGGACAGGTCGGTTTATCCGTCCGACCTCCATTTCCATAATGCACATCACCTGCTCGACAAAATGGTCAAATGAATGATATATGCTTGGGGTCTCGGCCGTGCCTGCCCGAGCCTTGTTTGTCGCAATATTGGTTGTAAAACTTCATTATACACGTCTTTGAGCATATTGTGGTCTTTATTTTGCATTGAAAACCGCCGAGGACGCTAGCCCGAGCTTCGCCGGCCAAAACTCAGACCGAGGGCTCGAGGAGGACGTTCCCGCGGCTGCCGACCCTCAGGGGACCTCAGGTAAGCTTCCTAACCTTCCTTAGATGATGTTTGAATGCTTGGAATTGAGTTTTCTTTAAAAAAAAAATTCTGCGTATACGGTCGCCGGCGCCGGTTCTGTGGTCGGCCGTTCGGCCTCTTTCCGACATGCTTCGTGCCATATTTTTGAAGAAAGTTGATTTGGAGTTGGTGAGGAGGAGATTGGGCTCAAAATCGCGACTCGAAACCGACGTTTTTACGTCGGTTTCGCTCCTCCGGCGAGCCTCCGGCGACTTTGGCCGAAAAAAAACACTATTCATCGTCTTCTCCGGCGAAATCGCCGGCGGTCATCGGTCAACGGTCGCGGTCAACGGTCAAAGCTGACGTGGCGTGCCACGTGGGCAGCCATGTCAGCCGGGTGGGGGCCGTGCCGAGGTGAGTTGGTTTGAACGGTCCTGATCGCGACACGTGTCGCGATCATGGATTTTTAGAAAATTAATAAATGATTTTCGGATAATCGATCAAACGGTTGAGATGGTGCCAAGTGGCTTTCTGTGGATCGTCCGATCTTATCCAAGATCGGACGCACCAGAAATGGCCACGTGGCATCACGTGGACCGTCCGATCTGTAGGATTTTTCGAATAATTAAGAAAATGATAAAAAAATTCAATAAACCAAAAACGGCGCCGTTTTGGTCGCGCGGAGGGGCGGGCCGGACCTGGGTCGCGGGTCCGAGTCGTGGGCCGGGTCTGACCCGGCCCGTGAGTGATTTTTAAATATTAAAAAATTCGGATAATAATAAAATAATAATAATAATTTGAAAAATCAATAAAAAATGGAAAATCATAAAAAATTCAAAAAAAATTCGGAAAATTCAAAAAAATTCTAAAAAATTCCAGAAAATAGGAAATGGCCACATTCAACTGGCCATGACTTATTTTGGGTCTTTTGACCCCCGAACCTTCCAGAAATGACGGTTTTGCCCTTCCGGCAAACCGTCTTCCAAAAAAATTCTAAAAAAATCCAGGAAAATCCCAAAAAAATAGGAAATGGCCACAGAAAACTGGTCAAGACTCATTCCGGGTGTTTTGAACCCCGACCCTTCTTAAAATGACGATTTCGCCCTTTGGGCGAATCGTCTTCCAAAAATTGATTGTGATTGATAGGAATAGTCCTCCAATCTGCATGAAACCTTGAATCAAACCTACCCCACCCAAACCTGCGCCTGCATGAACTCTTAGCCAGGAAAATCACTCGCGTTAGGTACCGAAAGAGCGTTGGTAATGACACCAGCGTAACCAAGTCCCCGAACCCAAAATCTCTGGTTCTGCAGAACTGATCGATCTCTCCCAATCGATTAGTAAGGTTTCCGGTCTACCCTCCAAGAAAGACCGGTGGCGACTCCAAATGCATGCACAAGTTGCACATGCCACCACGACCACACTAAGGTCGAAAGCGATCGACTCTTATCGTCGAATCCTTCTGAAAAATACTCCCGCCGTGATTTGGTATGGGCCTGGGAGGGCCCGCGCCGATCCAAGACCCGCGATCGGTAATCCATTAGCCGCGTCCGCTTTCGGACGGGTCGCGACAGCTGGCGACTCCGCTGTGGACTTGTTCTAGAACCTATGGTTCTAGACCTCAAGTGGACTTAGGCCGTAATTAAAACGCTGAGTGATTTTTCTAACCCTGCAGGCGCTCTTGAAGGTGAGGTAAGTCCGCTTATAATAGGTGTTATACGTTTTTGCAGATTGGAGAAATAAGGGGTGTAGTCCGTGATTAACATTGTCTTATGCAGGTTGGGCGTATGAATGTATGTTGTGTGGATGATTTGAAGTGCTGATTGATAAACTGTTGTGCATGACTTGCATTGTGATGATCACGACACGTGGACACACACAACCGCGCCTAAAACCCCGGGCGCCTCATTTAGAAACACAATAGGAGGAATTGAAAATGGAATCTCCGTGAGGAAAAACACGGGGTAATCCACTTTTCAATTCCGCTCGCTTCGAACTATGGATCGAGTCCCAATGCAACGATAGCTGTGCAATGGAATCGGCTCTTTCCAGAACTCGAGGTGGGAACCTTAACCTTAGGTGCCAAACCCTCTGATTTTTAGAAGTTCACCATCACTTGTCTCATGCGCATGTCTTTGGGCGGTTGGTACACCTAAAACCGCACATATGTCGACGAGTTTGGTTGGTAAGACTCTCTATCCCTCAAATCTATTACAGTTCATATAAATATAGGCATTTCATTCATTGCATTCTGGTGATTAGATTAAATGCCATTTCAAGGATAGATGTGTGTGTTTTTCCCAAACGTCATTGATAGAAGACGAGGAGGATAATATCCCATGGCGAACACCGAGTGAGCAACAAAAGAGCCTACTATGGACCTTATTGAGATATCGTCCAATGAAGATGACGAGTTGGGGCAAGTGATCCGGAAGTCACAGATCGAACTTGGGGCATCCTTAAACGTTAGGATCACATTCCTTTGTTTCATTTTCCATTACTAGTCCTCTTGTATAGGGTTTATTTTTATTGAGGCTTTCTCTATCCCACCCCTTAGAGTGATTGTATTAGGGATCTATTGGTGTATACATTCAGATGGAACTTGGTTGTATTTCTTTTGACGGGTCATGGGAATGTGATAGTGGCATTTTCTCTAATCATCTGAATACTCCCAAGTCAAGTTTATAATTCCTTTAGAGGAAATTAAAATTGGAAGTCTTACACGACCTTTTGGTCGTATAGAGTAGTCCAATCTCAATTTCTCTAGAAGGAATTATACACTTGAATTGTTTCGTGCATGTTTTACGTCGCTGGTAATCCACGATAATTGATCGAGAATATCGGCGTTGTTTTGAATTTAATGACGAGATAGATGTCCAAATTACTCTCGTTCTTAACAAAACGGCCTTGATTTGGATGCCGTATCTTCAATTAAATTTAAAACACGTTATTATGCCTCGCACTTTTGAGTAATTCGTTCCTCTCGAAATTGATCAAAAGCGATTATTGTGAATTACATTCCTTTCAATAGTATGCTTTCTTTCGAGGAATATTGATAAAAACTTTTCGCGCAAGATTAAAACCCGTGTAAAAGTTCTTGTCCTTATTAATCATGGGTAAGCATAAGATTGAAAGGGGTTTTCGCTTTCTTTTTTAAATTATTCCTTCTGATTCTGTCTTTTCATTTGCAGGTAAAAAATAGGTAATAGAGAGAAATCTTTTCCTGGATAAGTCTGAGGCTACTCTTTCATCTGATCATGAGCGAGTTGTAAAATCAGGACATATTTGCTCGACTTATTGATATTATGGTTCGGCTCACCCAAGTTGAAGATGTTCGAATGCTCGAAGAAAGGAACCATGCAGAAATTAAAACACACACACGAGAACTTTCATTTATTTTGCTCAGCGGAGGGTTTTCAGAAGCAGGTCATACAATTCGGGGTGGAAAAGTAAAGCCAAAGTGAGCCCTAATTAATGACACAAAGGATCCCAACTGACCCTCCATGTTATTAATGTTCTGCTTATACTCCCAACTCCGCATGTCATGGTCGGCAAGCCTGAGGAGAAGACTTCTGCATTCTCCCTTAACTTCGGCGACCTTGGCCTCGTGTTCTTCGGTGACTATTTCCAGGTCCCGAACCAGTCCATTCCCGCGAGCTATGTCCGCGGTTATCTTGTCGAGCCGTTCTTCCTGCCAGTCGCTCTGAAGCCTCAACAGGACATTTCGGCGGTCATGCTCGCCGGTGGTCAGGGATATGGCCAATTGATCCACCAGATTTCTCCTCTCGCGAAGCAACGTCGCGACCCGCTCATTAGCAAACTCGACGGCCTTTTTGTAACTATCAACCAGATAGTTGGTCAGCACCAAATGATCAGATCGATCCTCATAACGAGCCCGCAAGACGTGAGCCACGAGAACCTCCCGATTAGCAACACGATAGGCCTCTAAGGAGTGTGCAAAGAGAGTCGGGAAAATTCTATATTCCCTCCCCAGTGTAGTACCTTCGAGAGAAGTGGTATCAAGGTCCTCGAGCAGGACACAGATTGCATCCTCGGTTGCAGAATGATCGGTTATGTGCGCGTAACCGCGACCTAGTAGGTTATAAAGCTTTTCCCATTGGGCCAAGACATCAGTTGAAAAAGTACGTACGGGAGAGGAGGCCATTTGCGTTGGGTTGGCTTGAGAATAAGACGAGTCTAATAGAGAGATTAGAAGGAAGAAGCTGATTATGCGAGAACGCTAACCTGCCATACGTTAATTCCTCATTTTATAGCAACTCGAGGATGATGAAGGGTCTCAGTAATAATGCTGGTGGAGCCCAGTTAGGGGGTAAAGCAGGAGGTCCCCTCACGAGAACCATTGGATTCGTTTCGGTCCGCGATTTCCAGCTCATCAATTAAAAGATGTAAAAGATTTGTCGGGATCACCATTATTAGAGTTAGGTGGGAGGTAAGCGCAACTATCGAAGAGAGCCCTAACAGGATTTGGCAGTCCCATCACGTTGAAAAGCTAAGCGAGAAATTCAAGGTCTTGAGGGGGAACGTTTGCCTAATGATGCTTGAAGAGCGTCTCCTGAACATGCAAAGTCACTCGAAGAAAACTTTATAGGGAGTGAGCATACAGGAGAGAATGGAGAACTCTGAGTGGGCAAGAACCAATCAAACATTTCTCAATCCAACATATTTAAGAGGTTACTGTCAGCTGCTAGAGGCGACTGACTCAAAAATCTCAGAAATTGAACCACAGAGGGATCTCGAAGATTCCAAGATCAAGTCTAACGCCAAAACCATGGAGCCCAACACTTCCGGCAACGGAAATCAAAATCACGGCGACGACGACAACGACATCCACGATGCTCAACTCGGGAAAAGAAGACGTCCTCACCAATACTCTCAGGAGGAAACCCAAATGTTGGAAACCCTCTTCAGTAAAAGCCATTACATGAAAAAGAAGTGGAGAATTGAATTGAGCCGGGAGTTGGGGATTAATCAGTTGAAGATCCAGTTTTGGTTTCAAAATAGGAGATCCAAATCGAAGGCCCAACGCAAACGTCAGGTGGTCGAGATTTTAAAGGAAGAAAACCAAAAGCTGCGAACAAAAAACATGAGGTATGAAGAAGCTCTCAATATTACCGTTTGCCCTCATTGCGATAACCCCATCGCCCTCGGTAAGATATTCCCCGATAAGCCTCACGCGATGATTGAAGACGTTCATTTACCACCCTACTCCCTCGGGGCATCTCCTGCTCAACCAGATTTTGCCGGAGTCACGCATGAGCAGGATGATCCTACGAAGATGATACAAATGCCTTCTGGGGGATGGGATTTGCATCGCTTTGACTGGAGTTACAGTTTCAAGGAGCTGGATGTTACCGCCGACCAGCTCAAAGCATATCAGCCTCATGCACAACAATTTTCGATAGGGTCGGGTCCTGCTGGAGATGAGTTAATCAGTCGTCAAGCCATCGATGCAATTTTGGGCCACGATAAGAGGAGGTTCGCTTGGCCCCCTGAACTGCATTCCAGATTCCTAGACGTGGTTCACCAAATGGGGATCGATTCAGCAACTCCGACGCGCATATTTAAGGCCATGAATGTACCGGGGCTTAGTAAGGAACTGGTCAGGAATCACCTTGCTGCCTACAGAAAGCTATTAAAACAGCGTCGAGCGGAGCTAAACCGGGAGGAATCCGTCTCGAGCTCAAAAACTAGGGGCGACCGCCATTGTAATGCTCAGGTATCAAGAGATACCCGGCCAAATCTAAGCATCAATCAAGCTAGCAACCCGACCACCGGCGAACTGAAAGATGATCAGAATGTCCTTCTGGGCCATTTCAACACTTTTCAAGAGCACGTGTCACAAGTACAGCGAGTGCGTACTCCTCCATTCGAGCAGCAGTCGGCTGGTGCTCTGCCTGCCGCTAGTCAACCCACAACAGACGATTTCTTCGATGAGGGGCTCGATGCCTTGTTCAATCAGTGGGAAGCTGGCATGCTTGGACAGCCATGATCAAGCACCTGACTCGGGGCACGATGGGTTGGTCGCTACGATCACCCATGGAAAGAAGAGCATGTTCACGAGTGGATCACTCTTTTTATCCATTGTAAAGTTCCTATGGGAACATTTTTCTTTAATGGCTATAGTTAATTATGTATGAAAACCAACGCTATCGACGAACATCGTCATGCTCAGTTGCGATGATCCCTTGTTAGATTAAGTCTGAAACCAGGGACGGTCTTTAAATTTTGAGTGGCCACGAATTCATTCCTCACCGAACGCCCAAGATGTTGAAATGAAGAGTAACAGCATGCACAGGGGAAATGCCACTTTCGTTTAAACGATGAAAAGGGGTTGAGAGAAGGTCATGGCGTTAACTCCCATGGAGCTAAATGAATTAAACGGAGTCATTAATTGCGGATCCGCCGCTGTTCCCCACGTTCTTGGGCCTAGCAAATCATAAAAGGCGCCGAAAGATTGTAGACCCACCACTTTGAAGACTGAACTAGGGGACGAGCGCAATACTCGATGAAATCGAATCAATGAAAGAGAGTTTGTGATCCTATCACGAGGAAAAAGAAAGGGGAAGACAGACGAGGAGTAATTGCAGGGTCTCGGGAGGAGCGCTTGCTTGCTGGCCTTCATATGCAGCCTGAAGGATGGTTCTAGGACACGCACAATCACTTGAGAAAATTTCTAGAGTGAGCAAACACGTAAGAGCGAATAGAGAAAGCTGAGTGAACTAGATTAGCCCGAGATACTCCGATCCATCATGTTTAAAAGCTATTCCCATCTGCTAGAAACGCCCGACCTGGACATTTCTGAGCACGAACTGCTGGGAGACTTTGAAGATCCTGGAGCTGAATCCTGCCCGAAGGCCATGGAGACTGACTCCTTCAGCGATGAAATTCTAGGTTTCAGCTACGAAGAAGGAGTATACAATGATGACCGGAGTCGGAAAAGGAAGCAACTACAACGCCACACTCCAGGCCAAATCCGAGAGCTCGAAGCTTTCTTCAATGAATGCCCCACTCCAAGCAGACAACAGAAAATGGAGTTGAGCCGAAAGATAGGATTGGAGCTTTCGAAGGTCAAGTTTTGGTTCGCCAACAAACGAACCCGGGTGAAACAGCAATACGCAGACCATGAGCTACTGGTCCTGAAGGAGGAGAATGAGAAGCTTCAAGTTGAAAGCGCGAGATATAAGGAAGCTCTGACCAAGGCCACCTGCCTTAATTGTGGTAATCCTGTTGTCCTCGGCGAGGTGTTCCTCGATGAACCATCCCTGTTGACGAATAACACTCAGCTGTTACCGTATTCTCCACAGCATTTTCCGACACAGCCAGATACCGCCGGAGATCTGCATGAGCAAGTCAACACCATAGGATCAACACCAACATCCTCTGAGAAATGGGATATGAATCATCACATGGGGAGTTCTCTCAATGACGAACTCGCTGTCGTAGCCAGCCAATCCAAAGTCGGTGAGTCCCTCCCTGGACAACTTTTGAAACGACTAGATCCCGTAGAGAATAGCTACCGAAGTATTGACGATATTTTGGGTGATAAGAGAACAAGGTTTTACTGGACCTATGAACTTCACACCAAATTTGTTGATGCAATTCGAGAGCTGAGAGTTGATTCGGCTAGCCCACTACGCATACTCGAGATTATGAATGTGCCGGGGCTCTCTAGAATTAACGTTGAGTCTCACCTCAAGTACTATAGGAGATTGCTAAGGGATGGAAGGATAGCGTTAAACCATCATAAAGCTAGTTGGAGCTCAAGTGTTGGGCAGAGTTACAACCATGATGATTGGAGAGCCAAGAGCACCCAACCGTGTTTCAGCAATGACGGGACTAGCAGTCGTGTCAGCGACTCCTCTAACCCAAATCAGAATGCTCCGCCGAGCTATCTCAATATTCCTCAAGAGTATATGCCACAGTTCCAGTACATAGAGATTCCTCAGTTTGAGCGCGAATCAGTCATTAATGCTGTCCCTGAAGCGGATCTGGCATTGGTAGAGAGTGCACATATAAACCTGCCGGTCATCGGAGGAAGTCCCAATTCGAGGGATCAAATTGCTCACGGCGAGAGCAAAGAGAGGAATCCCTCACCTGCAGTCGACGACACCCAATCTGGGCACCAAGGGCTAGAAAGAACAGGCGATTTCCTTGATGAGGAGCTGGACACTTGGATCAATACTCTTCAGGAATGTATGTCTCGACCCCAACAGGGCAATGATGAAGGTTCCAGCTCAAAGACTCCAGTCCCTCACAATGAAGGCGATGAAGGAAATCTGCCCCCAACAATTGTTGATACCCAACTTGAACATCAATGGCTCGAAGACCCGAGCAATTTCCTTGGCGATGAGTTCAATCTTTGGCTCGATCAATTTGGAGCCGGAGGGCCATCGCAGTGGTGACGCAAGGCAGGTGACCAAACGTCTGATGCAAGGCATGGTTACTCGATGAAAAATGCTTAGACGAAAGGGGTGGAACACTCCTATTGAATATGTTGTTGATCGCACTGTAAGGTTCACACGGGAACATCTTTCATTAATATCTAGAACTAATTGCGCGTGAGTGTCAACATCACCCTTTGAGCATCTTCAAGCCGAGGGCCGTGGATTAATCGCTTAATCCGTGGAGCAAGTTCCCCGACCAATGACTATCACCCGCGGAGCGTAATGGGATCTACCCCTTCAATACGGAATACGTTTGGCCGCGAAGCCACCTATTTGGTAAAACGATGTATCGTTCCTAAACGATCTTCAATCGAATACCGAAGTAATGTCTCCTTTCTTTCCCTTCTCAGGTGATAAACGTGGATAAATCACTCAAGGGGCCATTTGTTCAAATAACAGAACAGACGTTGCCCAACCGGAGGCAGCTGAACCATTGATGTTGCAAACACTCCAAGAATGGACAGGCGGATTTGATAGATGTTGTTCATATCAATACGCAACATCAGAATGGGATGAAAATCAAGAGTAAAGTTGTATCGTCCCAACTTGTCTTGAATTTGGGAATATGAATTGACACTTATTGTTTATCCTTGACAGGGGAGTCGCCTTGCAGACGAACAAGTTTTTACATCCCATGTACTACTCGTTAGAGTACATGACCAAGGGTAGGATGTATCGTTTCGATTTTTGAAAAATTCGTGAACCTACAATGATATGCTTCTTTTACATTTGCAGGGATCCGCAGCTGCGACGGACAGGTAAGTATCCCTTTTCCCAGTTAGCTTGAGATAAAAAAAAATGTCAGAATCCTTTCAGCCGGCATAAAGATTTTCCAATGCATCGATATTCATGATTTAAATCGGGAGGTTGCCCAAAGCATGAATAAAACATGCACGATACATCACAAAATCCCCTCGATGGATAAATTTTGGGAAAGAAAGAAATGAATTTTTCCAAATATGATTATTTGTCACATCATTCAAAAGGAAGTTTACTCAAAAGAGAGGCGAGCCCAGTCCAAACACATCCTACATACACTTGAGAGACGAGGGAAGTGAATCGGATAGCAAAATCTGTACCTACGGAGGTAGGGACCATTCGCAGCGATTACATGGATTGGGACGACGGAGGCGTTCGTTTCATATTCCCAAATACTACAGGTGACCATTGATAACCCATTTGAACGGAGGTTTTCATTATCAGCCCTGTCGAGAACCACCCCACATCGGGGCAGAATAGAAGTAAGTCCAACAGCATCAGGAGAAATGGTTAGAAATTTTGTTGCCCGGACTAACATTAATCTTCGTGTGTTGTTTATATGGTAATCCAAGTGCCATAGGATGACGAGAAGCATTCATTTCTCTATCCCACATACGTTTATCCTTTGCACAGCCAAGTCGAGCCTGCAAATTCGTTTCATGAACCCGTTGGTGATCATTGCACATTTCAAGATCGATGCAGCATCACTTTAGAAACGGAAGAGCTTAAGACTAAGGGATTACAAAGAAATTCCTGGATTTATGGTAAAAGTATGTTTAGACTTTCGATCATATGTCTAAAGTGATCTCCTGAGGATGAGAAAAATGGGATTTCAAAAGAAAAATAAAAAAAAGAGAAGATGAAAATGAGAAAAAATCTCGGCATCAAGAAAAAGAAAAGTGCCTGGTAAAAGCAAGGCTGATGCCCGTGCAAGCTGTTTGATTGACCCACAATAAAGTCTAGATGGGAAAAGAGGAAATCCCCGAAGGAGCCAAATTCCAAAAAGGCTGCTCGCCAAATGGTGTCAAGCGCGGAATAAAGGCGCGAAAGAGAAAGGACAGGTAGCAAATCTGCAATGATCACCAATGTCAAACTCTCCAAGAATTTTGGGCCAAAAACAAGCCTTTTTCTGTCCCCAATCCTACCAATGTTACGACCCCGAAGGAGTCTTCTCTGACTAAGACACTTGGGTTGACATATAGCTTAGCTCGAAGAAGTACGAGCAAGACTATTTCTCTCTCATTTTGCAGGGTTCTTGACTTGTAAACCCGGAGCAGATGGTGAAGACTTTCATTCAATGGCCTCGACTCCAAAGCGGGTCCCCTTTGAAAGCCAATATCCAAGCCTGACATTACGGTCCGTGGAAGACCTCCCGATCGATCAGAATGTATGCGCTGCGAATGATCCTAAAACCTAGGCACAGGTTAGTAGGAAGTTGAACGCATTCCTTACAAAAGACCATTATCACAGAGCGGTGAGGAGCCCTCTTGGATGAGAAATTCTCCAATAGATGTTTTGAACGAACTCTTTTTGGAAATTTCAAATTGTTTGATCCAGATTTTCCGTGCAAGGGATTTGTGATCACATTTGCATGTTGCGAGAATGCTTTGGATAACCTCCAGCATCAAAACGCACATTTCATGATTAAGACTTAAATCATACGGTTTTGTCAGATGGACAACCGTCTTCTTCCCTAAGATTACTAATGTTTTCTTGGCGAAGAAAAATTTTTCAGGCTCGAACTTCTGCAGGATCCGTTGGAAACACCAATCTCCCGGAATGTCGCCTCAACAGACTCAAGCGAAGCTTTGTCAAGATAAAATCTTTCACTGCTTCAAAACTGAATTCCCGACAAATTTCGGGATCTTTCAAAAGAAGGGATGAGGATAGAGCCCTTTTTCAAAATCAGACAGTCTCATCGGACGTGGAGAACCCTCGTCATGAGACCCCCTTTTCAAAATCAGACAGTCTCATCGGACGTGGAGAACCCTCGTCATGAGACCCCTTTTCAAAATCAGACAGTCTCATCGGACGTGGAGAACCCTCGTCATGAGACCCCTTTTCAAAGCAAATCAAAGGTAGAAACCGCCTGAAGGGTCAAATCAAGGTAGAAACCGCATGAAGGGTCAAATCAAGGTAGATACCGCCTGAAGGTTCAAATCAAGGTAGATACCGCCTGAAGGGTCAAATCAAGGTAGAAACCGCCTGAAGGGTCAACTCATGGTAGAAACCGCCTGAAGGGTCAATCCAAGGTAGAAACCGCCATAAGGGTCAACTCAATGGTAGAAACCGCCTGAAGGGTCAATCCAAGGTAGAAACCGCCATAAGGGTCAACTCAAAGGTAGAAACCGCCTGAAGGATCAACCTAATGGTCCGATCCACCATACGGATCAAAACCTTGACAAATTCCAGACACGGAAAGAGTCGTTTCCCTAGGTAAACCTTACAGTGGGTGAACCATTTCTGGTCCGATCCACCATACGGATCAAAATCCCTGGCAAATCCCAAAGCGTGGGGATGCGCCTTCCTTAGGTTCTTACCAATTAGAAATCTCATAATGGTATGACCTACCATACAGGTCAGAACTTAATCTCCCTAGGATTTTCTGTGACGAGTCCTAGGCATTTTCTTGAAAGTCGTCGCAGCCGGGAGCATAACGACGAACCCTCAGATTCCGCGCACAGCGTTCATCTGACAGGTGAGCTTCAGGTAAGCCTCTCTCACTTCGGCCCATGTTCGAATTGCAAGAGTAAACCGGTGATTAATTTGAGCGTTCATAAAAAAAAAGGCTTAAGGATCCGATGTCATAGCATTTCTTCTTTCATTTTTCCAGTTGAGTCGGTTAGGAATCATGTGCCACCTTATCTTTGAGAGAAACCTCTAACGAGATTCCTCTCAAAGAGGGGCAGCTGTTGACACCTGATTTTTGACCATTTATTATTGTGATTTTTATTATTTAAAATTAATTAAAAATATCAAAAAAGGTCATAAAATCACAAAATCAACTTTGGAAGCCTTGGCCTAGCCTCGGGGACCAATTTTGAACAAAAAATATTTTTTGGTATTTTATAATATTTTTTGAATTTATTTAATTATTAAAAAATACCCAAAAAATCAGAAAAATACCATTCATGGTCAGAAAAATACATAAAAATATTCAATAATTTTTTTTTAATTTCCTCTTCAAGTGTGTCACTTTAAATCTCAAAAAATTCGGCTCGGGTCACTATGTTCCTTAACAAACATAAACCCGAACCGAGCCCAAAAATTCCTTTTCGAGTCTTTTAATTTTCAATTCTCACTTTTTATAAGCTATGACATTAGACTCTAAAGTATTGAAATGCAATTGGGTCAATTTGCCCTCCAATTTGATCAATTTTAGCCAAAAGGGCTTAATTGCATATAAATCTTTCAATTTAGTTCCCGGCTTTACAATTTGTGAAATTAAATTTCACACGGGCTCACCCATTAAAATTAAACACCTCTATTCTATGGATTTCATCGTGATGAATCCACTAGTGGTCTTAATTTGGATTAATTCGATCGTTTGGGCACTCAATTTGGCGAAAATCATTTTCGGATCCTAAGGGCAATTTGGGGTTTTCACTAAATTTCAATCAATTGATTCATGAAAATAACCCTATTTGATAGAAAACGTGTCGAGGAATCCGATTTTGATGTCAATTTCATGAAAAGAGGTCGATTTGGGGCTAAATTGGGCGAGGAGAGTCGAACCGGGCCGGTCGGGTCAGACCCGACCCGACCCGGTCCGAACCGGGTCTGCAACTCAGTTGCAGACCCGCGCAACGCCCAAAAACAAAGAAAAAATAAGAGAGGGAGGGGCCGGCCGGTCGATTGGTGGACGACAATGGGGAGTGGATGGGTCATCCTCCACTGTCGGACGGCGGCCACCGAAAGCGGTCGGCCACGAGAAAAAAAAATAATAAAAAAGAAGAAGAAAGCAGGGGAGTTCGGAGGCCGAGAGAGAGAGGGAGCTCGGGGAGGAAGAAGGGACTGTGGAGTGAAACCGAGAGAGATGGGACGACCGCGGACCTTCAGGTATACCCATAGAGCATTGTCGAAACCTCCATGGCCGCCGGTGACCTTCGGACAGGTCGGTTTATCCGTCCGACCTCCATTTCCATAATGCACATCACCTGCTCGACAAAATGCTCAAATGAATGATATATGCTTGGGGTCTCGGCCGTGCCTGCCCGAGCCTTGTTTGTCGCAATATTGGTTGTAAAACTTCATTATACACGTCTTTGAGCATATTGTGGTCTTTATTTTGCATTGAAAACCGCCGAGGACGCTAGCCCGAGCTTCGCCGGCCAAAACTCAGACCGAGGGCTCGAGGAGGACGTTCCCGCGGCTGCCGACCCTCAGGGGACCTCAGGTAAGCTTCCTAACCTTCCTTAGATGATGTTTGAATGCTTGGAATTGAGTTTTCTTTAAAAAAAAATTTCTGCGTATACGGTCGCCGGTGCCGGTTCTGTGGTCGGCCGTTCGGCCTCTTTCCGACGTGCTTCGTGCCATATTTTTGAAGAAAATTGATTTGGAGTTGGTGAGGAGGAGATTGGGCTCAAAATCACGACTCGAAACCGACGTTTTTACGTCGGTTTCGCTCCTCCGGCGACTTTGGCCGAAAAAAAACACTATTCATCGTCTTCTCCGGCGAAGTCGCCGGCGGTCAACGGTCAACGGTCGCGGTCAACGGTCAAAGCTGACGTGGCGTGCCACGTGGGCAGCCACGTCAGCCGGGTGGGGGCCGTGCCGAGGTGAGTTGGTTTGAACGGTCCTGATCGCGACACGTGTCGCGATCGTGGATTTTTAGAAAATTAATAAATGATTTTCGGATAATCGATCAAACGGTTGAAATGGTGCCAAGTGGCTTTTTGTGGATCGTCCGATCTTATCCAAGATCGGACGCACCAGAAATGGCCACGTGGCATCACGTGGACCGTCCGATCTGTAGGATTTTTCGAATAATTAAGAAAATGATAAAAAAATTCAATAAACCAAAAACGGCGCCGTTTTGGTCGCGCGGAGGGGCGGGCCGGACCTGGGTCGCGGTTCCGAGTTGTGGGCCGGGTCTGACCCGGCCCGTGAGTGATTTTTAAATATTAAAAAATTCGGATAATAATAAAATAATAATAATAATTTGAAAAATCAATAAAAAATGGAAAATCATAAAAAATTCAAAAAAAATTCGGAAAATTCAGAAAAATTCTAAAAAATTCCAGAAAATAGGAAATGGCCACATTCAACTGGCCACGACTTGTTTTGGGTCTTTTGACCCCCGAACCTTCCAGAAATGACGGTTTTGCCCTTCCGGCAAACCGTCTTCCAAAAAAATTCTAAAAAAATCCAGGAAAATCCCAAAAAAATAGGAAATGGCCACAGAAAACTGGTCAAGACTCATTCCGGGTGTTTTGAACCCCGACCCTTCTTAAAATGACGATTTCGCCCTTTGGGCGAATCGTCTTCCAAAAATTGATTGTGATTGATAGGAATAGTCGTCTAATCTGCATGAAACCCTGAATCAAACCTACCCCACCCAAACCTGCGCCTGCATGAACTCTTAGCCAGGAAAATCACTCGCGTTAGGTACCGAAAGGGCGTTGGTAATGACACCAGCGTAACCAAGTCCCCAAACCCAAAATCTCTGGTTCTGCAGAACTGATCGATCTCTCCCAATCGATTAGTAAGGTTTCCGGTCTACCCTCCAAGAAAGACCGGTGGCGACTCCAAATGCATGCACAAGTTGCACATGCCACCACGACCACACTAAGGTCGAAAGCGATCGACTCTTATCGTCGAATCCTTCTGAAAAATACTCCCGCCGTGATTTGGTATGGGCCTGGGAGGGCCCGCGCCGATCCAAGACCCGCGATCGGTAATCCATTAGCCGCGTCCGCTTTCGGACGGGTCGCGACAGTGTTCCACTTCTATAGACAAATATATAATGCAGAGCTGGATTTCAGTTGTTTCAGGATTTCTGCTTCTAGAATTTCCTCTAGTTTCCCAGTTGGCCATATTTCCTCTAGTTTCTAGGATTTCAGTTTTTTCGGGAAGGAGCATGTGTACTCATGAGTTACACGAGTTTTGCCTATCTGGGGACCTTAGTCAGGGCATTGGCTAGGTCAATATCAAAATTTTGACTAAGAATACGAGATGGCAAGGATGGGAGTTGGGCATGCTGTAGGTTTCAGTTATCTTCTGACCTATGTATAGCTTGGTTTTAAAGGAGTCAACTTGGAACGAAACTCGGGTGGGGTAGATGCATACTTGCAACTCAAATACGAAGTCAGATTATTTCAACGGTATTAATTGGATATGTGGCACATGCCAGTCAACGGATGGACGCATTGCAGGATAAAACTGTTTCTCCTGTTAATTATTGTTTGCTGTGACAATTTGGAATCTTAGTATGGCGCATTTTATCTGCAAATGTGCCTGCTCCTCAGCTATCTAAATTTGCCTTGGGAGTTTTGAGTAGGATCCGAAGAAGTGTTTTGTTATGTAGAGTTTGATGAACACACATTAAGACTTCGTGGAAATTAACTTTGTTCAATTAGTGATATCCTTGAATTCGTACTTTTGGTTAACTATGCGAGTGAGTTCTCTAACTTTAGTTACCGGGCCATAGATGCTGTCATACTTTGATGAGGCATGTCCTTGGAGGACCAACTATGGGTGTGGATGTCGTTTGTGCTTTTCCTAGATGTGCAATGTACTGAGTACTTGAAATTTGGCAGACGTATCTAATGATCCAGAGTTGCTGAAGAAGTTGGTTGCAGTGCTACAAGATAGTGAAGCGATCGATTGCCCAATATGCATTTCTCCATGTACAAGTCTCGTAATCACTCGCTATGCTCACATCTATTGCCGAGTCTGCATTCTCAAGACTCTGCAGGACTTGAAAAGGCAGTGCCCACTTTGTCGGACTCCTTTGACGGAGTCCGACCTGTTCTCTGCTCCGCCGGAATCATCCAAAAGCGGGGGAGTGGAAAGCTGTTCTTCCGCCAAAATTTCCACTCTTTTGAGTCTTCTTCTTGCAGCGAAGGATCGCAACTTGAGCTCAAAATCGGTCGTGTATTCTCAATTTAAGAGGATGCTATTGCTTCTGGAAGAGCCACTTAAAGAAGCTGGTTTTAAGGTCTTGCGTGTCGACGGTTCCATGAGCGCAAACAGAAGGCAAGATGCGATCGAAGAGTTTGGGGTGCCGGAGCAAAGTAGACCCTCCGTGTTGCTTGCCAGCCTCAAGGCTTGCGGTGCAGGTATAAATCTTGCTGCTGCATCAACTGTTTATCTCCTTGAACCGTGGTGGAACCCTGCGGTTGAGGAACACGCCATGGATCGAGTGCACAGGATTGGACAAAAGGAGGATGTGAAGATTGTAAGGTTGTTAGCAAGTGACACTATCGAAGAGCTGATACTGAAGCTGCAGGAGAGGAAGAAGACACTAGCAGGGAAAGCTTTCGGGAAGTGGGCTTCGACGCATGGGATGGAGATTGGGTTGGAAGATCTCTGTGCACTTCTGTCATCATGAACACATAGCGTAACTAGTTTTTGCTGCTTTTTTTCCCCTTTTGAAGGTCTTCGCTATGTACCGATCGAATTTGAGACCGAATGCTGTAGGCAGCTACGACTATGCTGAAATTCGTCGTAGGTTCTGACCTGCACATACACATAGAGAACATACCTCATTGTCTGCTTCGGTATAGCATTTTTTTCCCACCATGAGAATCATTGCATCACAAAATCGACTTGGCTTTGCCTTTTCCAGGGTTCTGGGAAGGGAACAAGTGAAGGAGAACTGGACGACTTTGACATGCCGGCATCTCCTGAAGAGTAAAAGGATCAGAGGGGAGGAATGGTTGCTGTTAGGGATAGTTAAAAAATAGATATATGCATAATCTCGAATGATATATAAAATAAGATAAAATATTCTCCTTAAAATATATCTAAATATCCCTAACAGTAACAGTTACTCTGCATAATATGAGTGATATTTAGAATCAGATAAAATATCCTCCCTGAATTGTATCTAAACATCCCTAACAGCAACAGTTGATTTTGCATAAAAGAAAATGGTGGAGCTGCCTCTGGAGTCTGGACACCACAGAAAGAAATCCTGCAAGGGCCAAATAGTTGATTCCCATTGGAGAGCCGTTAGTGGGGGACTCCTACAGGAGCGATTCGAGCACGAGCTATTAGATGATTATTTTGACTCGACTTGAAAGCAAGAAGAGTGATTAATTTTCGTGTGGCTGAATCAGGTTCACGTTGCTCACCCAGACTCCTAGCAATTAAATTATGCAAGCAGCTCGATTTAAGCAGGTTGACTGTCTAACCCTGCTATTCAACAGAGTTTACAATGACCTTGTGATTGGTGTGTCCACATCGGTGACATAATGGTTTGATGATTCTCAAAGGACGTACTACAATTTCCGTGGACATTGATCTTGAGAAATTAAGAGGAAAGGAGGGCCAGTCGGCTTGACAAGGAGAACCAAAACGTAGAAGACAAAAGTGCATGAAGTAACTGGTGATTAGAGCAGCCAATGGTTATCTGCAATTAATATGTGATCTCATATCTAAGTATCTCGCAGTTGTGCTTTGTATGCTTCAAGTTTAACAAGCATCTGGTTTTCAACTTTGGAGCTACATATTCTATTTCAAGTTGATGAGGGTTCCCAAGAATCAAAAGTAAAAGACCAGTATATGCAACTCCATTAGCACAAAACGAACTTCTCTCGAAAACTGAAGTGGTAGAATGCTGAAATTTAAAGCCAAAAGAGGCTGATTCACGTATTACATGGATTCCTTTGTTGTGACAGTCTATTACTTCGGGACAAAGATCTCTTGCCACAGTCAGAGAATTCCCGATAGCAACTTCATGCAGCATCAGAGCCAATAATTGGTTTCTTATTAGCTTCAATTACTAGGTTTGTCATGTCCTGCGCAAAGATTGTTGCGGCGGCTCCCTATAGCTCATGGGAGCCAAGACCGGACCTCAAACTTCACAGTTGCATCATGTATGGCCAAAATCTGAGGAAAGAAAGCAGCGCTGATGGTGGGTTCCTACATCAGTAGTACTCCAGGGTCAAGCTACTCTGGTAGAAGGAAACACAATCCGCTGAAAATCATAAATCGACAATCTAGTCTAGAGAACCTGAAATTCAACGAACTGGCTGTTTAACAAACCACAGCACTAAGCTAGAATTTCAGGTACATAAAGAAATAGATCATAATCCTTCGCTCTTTATGCCTCACTGTAGCTGGAGTTGCTTAGTGATAGGAAGAAATGGAGCTTCAAATAATGTTATGGTTCACTTACTGTTTTTGTCATCTATAAAAACTCATTCTTCTTGGACCCCACGGAATTGCTTGTGTCTGCACTGTTTCTTTCCCTATTTTTGTTTTTCTGGACTTAACCCGTGCCCTCGGATTTATATTTATACTTGTGTTGGTCACTCTCAATGCACTCGGTTTTTCAATCACTATGAATAGAGTTGTCGGAAACGCTCTGGTTGTTTGCTTGGTGCAGGACAATTCTCTTCCGAGGAACCCATTTTTGGTATTCTTCTGTACTCTAAAGATCTCAAGTCCCATAGTGTTGTTCCCTTTGGCTCCCTAAGTTATGATGTACCTTCATCTGGACATAGCAAAGGTGACTGCATGCATCACCGAAGTCCTTGCTTTGCAGTTTGGTAAGCATACCGATGGTGGCTCATCACTTCAAGGCCTTGCACCTTCGTGGCGGGATTGATCTCTACGGCCCGATTCGTGGGTTTGAGGGACCGCCTCTTCAGGGGGTAGCTAATGCTCCAGCCTGGGACCCGATGGATATAGACACGCCTGACGGGGAGGTAGTAGATCCCGAACCCGGCATGCAGCCTGAGGACAAGCCCGAGCAGTCTGTAGCCCCTCTGTACATTCGAGTCAGAGTTCTTGTGACGACCCCAACGATCCAGCTGAGTTCTGAGAGGCGTTTGGAGGTTATTTTGTGGGGTACCCTTTCGGAGTGGATGCGAGTTGACCTTACCCGACTCACGTATCTTTTTGAGAGTCTTAAAGGGCCACCCCGAAGCATGGGGTTGTATATGTTAGCTGGTAGCTCTGTAAGGTCATGGATAATCTATTCTCAGCTGTATAGTACTTGTGTTTTGTTTGCCTGGTTGTTCCTGCTTCTTTATCCCATGCTGATCTTGTTGTATTGGAAGTTAGGCACGTTTCGCATGCGCAATTTATTTGAAGGCCGATAGTCGCCTGGGACGCTATCTTTCGTGACCTAGTGGCGATTTGGCAAGGGATGTCGCGGGCCTGAGAGTCGGGGCGTGACATTGGAGGACAATGCACAAGATAATGGAAAATGATGTCATGTACGGGAGCAGATTGGACAGCTTTTCAGCGCTGAGCAGGAGCTGCCCTTTTCTTGAGGCAGCCGGCTTAAAAGCTTCTTCTGATCTATTGTAAGGTTTGACATTCATATTTTCTAGAAAGAGAGGTCTATGCAGAGGATACCCAGACAATCTTTTGGATCTCGAGGACCTGGTGTCGTTTTCATGACCATCAACCATACTAGATGCTTTGAAATTTAGCAGACAATCAAGCTGTGTAGGCAGTGATTTAGAAGTTCTTCAAACAAGTGTCCGGGCCTAAAGCCGGAGATCTACAATAGGTTAACTTTGGCACCTTTGGATATGCTATGCTGGATATGTTGGACAAAAATTACATAAGCTAACCAGCTGAACATCTCTGTATAACAGCATATGGAGTCATAGGTGGGAAAAAATCTGAGCCGTTGATTTGGAGAGTTCAGTGGAAACATCTTGATGAAACCATAATTAAGAAACCAGCTTATTTTGTAGGCACGTATTCAACTGTTAATAGCATTGCAATATACACAGTAATCTATAGGCATGTGTTGGAAATCAGGCCAACTTATACATAGACTTATCGAGTATTGAATGCAAATAGAATTTTTTCCACTAATATCCTTTTCCTGAGATAAAAAATTACATGTGGGTCACCTAACAAAAACAATATTGACTCAAGATTAAGTCTTTTTAGCCTTGTGAAGAAGGCTAAAGTGGAACCGTTAGCCCTAAAACAAAAATATCCTGACAACGTCGCCAATGGCCAACTCCCTCCGCTTCACGAACTCCTTGATCCATGCCCCCCCCCCCCCCCCCCTCTTGATGATGTAGGACCGTGACATGATTGATTGGGATATTATGATTGATGTCGTTCTGATTGAGTGTAATTGATTGTGTAATATTTAGTTACTGTATTTAGTTGTCTTATAAATAGGTTCCCTCCGTATACTGTTTAGAATATCGAGTAACGCACAAATTCCTCAATTCCTTTCTTCTTCTTTATTTCTGACATGGTATCAGAGCTTAGTTTATGGCTTTGCAACGCTAGCCGTATGGGCCGCATTCTCTTCTCGTGAACTCTCATATGCCAGCCGTATAGGCCGCGCCATTCTTGTTTTATACCAAACTCAATAACCTCAGAGCCTCTTCTTGACCTTCAAGGAATCTAGTCATTCTGTCCAGATGTGTGAAGTTCGACGATCAAAATCACTGCCCGAATTAACCTTGTTTTTAGGCGAACTCCTGTGGTTGTCTGCGTAACCTTGTCATTGCATCAGTAACTCGGCTGTGTTCCCATGTCAAATGTCGTCCTGTGTTGAAGCCGTCGACTGAAAGTCAACTTCTGAAATATTTCGTTGCTTATTTTCACAATATAAGACCACCAACAGATTCTCCGTCGCTCAAAGAGTCCAACTAGCCAGACCACGTCGTCGGAATGCTTCACGCGCCAGTATGTCCTAGCTAGAGGTCCTGCGAGTGAAATCCACGCGCTTATGTGGGTTCCATGTAATCTGAAGCTTCTGTAGCTTTCTGCTGACGTCATTGCTACGTAACCCTCTCGTCATCTGCTCACGTTAGCTCATATGTCCGTCACGTGTCGCCACATTAGTAGCCACGTGTCGCCACGCCAGCAGCTACGTCATCGTCCACATGTCCCCACATCAGCAGCTACGTACGCCACGTGTCATCATCCACGTGTCGCCACATCACTGACAGTCCCTCGCCTAGGTCTAGCTGAGGGCGACCACCTGCGGCCGACCCCCGATGGTGACGGCCATCGGCTAGACCTCGACGAGGGTCTGTGATCCTTGCCCGTTCGGGGTGAGGACCGCGACCATCGCCCACATCTGGATAAGGGCCTGCAATCCCTCGTCCGTAATCGGCGGGGGTCATCGTCCCCTTCTCGGGGCTTGGCGACCCTCGATAGTCATGCTCCACCCTCGCTGCCCATGTCCAGCGATAGTGGGGTTGCGGCGGCAAGGTTACACTAAATCCTCGCCTCCTAATCTTTGTCCTCTCTTAAAAAAAAAAAAGCTTAGTTATTTTTCGACTTATTTTCCAAATTACTTTAAATAAAAAAAATAACATTATAAAAAATGCCACGGTAGACCTCCGACGAGACACGTGAACATCATATAACATTAAAAAAGTGCCACCTTAGATTTTCGACCTACCAAATCGGAGTTGGCACTAAAACGATTGCTTTTTTTTTTTTCAAAAACTTAGTACTAAAGTTATTCTTTTGAAACTTTTTGCACTAAAGTGATCTTCGTACGCAACTTTTGGTATTAACAGTGTCTTTTTCCCTAATATGTGATTTTTTAAGAGAGTACTGACAACTGTGCTAAAAGTTTCGGCTGTTAAATGAAAGCGTGATTTAATGTTTAAATATCTCGAAATATACAATTATCGATTTTTCATTAGTACGTGACCGTTGGTAAGATCTAAGCATTAGTTTGGTTGTACGGGCATATAGGATCGAAAAACTCTGCTTTTCGTCCATCCGACAAATTGGAATCCAGATTAAACTCGCTTAACCCAGCTTTCCAACGCATCCCATAAATTGTCCAGAAATGCAAATAATAGATTAAACATCTCCAGTAAACTTTCCTTTCACATTTTTTTAAAAAAAAAATGATATATCACCACTTTTATTATTTTATATGTTAAAAGCCTCTAGTGACTAATGCAGACGTCTACGCCACCGACAATAACAACATCTTCTAAATGTTTTAAGAAGAAAATTGAATGGCATGCATACAAACCGTGATAGATCAAGTGATATCCTATCAATTAATTCGTCAAACGTAAGATTGACAATTTAGGTTGGTGGTGCTAATATGTGATGCCACTTCCACATAATTGATGAGATCTAGAGTGTGTGGGGCCTCTACAGACAAAAATCTCGTCTATCTCTCATCGATTAGTGGTGCGTTTGATTGAGTGAAAGTGTGCTCCTTGAAATATTTTTCTGGACTCTTATCCATTTAGTATGCTGAAAACGACTTAGTTTATAGAAAGTTCATGCATAAAAATAGAAAAGTGAATTTATAAATCTAAAGAGGTAAAAGCAGGCCCATGTGGCATGTCGCCCAGGCCCGACGACTGGCGAAGCAAGGAGGAAAAAGAATAAAGAGAAAATGAAGTGACGCGTCATCATCGTGAAGTTTTCCCCCAAACAAATACACGATTGGTTTCGGTTCTGGTTTATGTAATAGGAATACGACATATCTCAATAGTTCGGTTCGGGTTCTCCTTGTCGCCGGGTTTCCAAAGCCCTAGCCGTCCACCCTTCCCGAAGATGACCATGACCATGTAATCTAGAGATGTAGCAGGGCTAGCGGACAGGACAAACTTAGCGGAGAAATCATCATAGAGAGGCAAGACTTTGATGTCGGGAAACTTACTCAAATTGGGAAGCTTAATAATATAATTGTCAGGTGACATGGGATTCTTCAGCATGTGGAGTTCCCAGTCCCTCCCGAGCGTCAACACCCAACCTCGTGAAGAGAAACATCTCTTCCCCTTCGCTTCCGACATGAGCACTCTGTGAACCTGCCGACATGAGAGGCAAAAATGCTCGTGCCACGGCGTCTCGTTTTCGTCCACGAGCATCAACCATGGGGCGTTGCTCCTCATGAAGGGAGAAGCGGATTGCCAAGAGCGGCACACTGCTTGGAACGCCCGCAAGTCCTTCGGACAAAGAAGCTGCGAGCATAGTTCCAGCAACTCTTGTGGGAGATGTGCCCAGTTTCTCGGCATTCTCAACTTCATCAAATTGGATATGAAACGGAATTCTACGAGAGGGGATAGAGAATCAGTCAGATTTGATGATGCGAATTAGTTATGATGAAGAGCTAGACTCTTAATCCCAATAGAAATTCAAATTCCAGAGGGAGTAAGGACGAAGAGCCAGACTCTTAATCCCACTAGGAGTACAAATTCTAAGGGGAAAGGAAACGAAGTGCGAGTTCTTAATTCCACTACAGATAGGCAAGGCAGGAACTAAAAACATCATCGATCGAGTCTTCTTCATTGATGGGACTAACAGAGCAGATGCAGAGGAAGAGCATCTCAGAGAGTAAAAACATTCTCCTTTTCATGTTTCTTCAGGGGAAAAAGATCATAGCGTCGTCATCAATGGCCCAGAAAAATAAAAATAAAGCAACGATTATTCAACCAAAGCCGACCCCGAATCGTATCAAAATTCGGGTTTCGAAGCAGTGAGAAAGACAACATAGCGAGAGAGAGAGAGAGAGAGAGAGAGAGAGGGAAAGGAGAGACCTGAAAGAGTGACGAACGCTGTCCGTTGAGGCGGTGGAACCTTGGAAAGACGACGGCGAGCACCCAGCGTGCGGACAAATCACTCACCGTCCTGTCGGATAACAACAGAACAGACAATCGAAACCGAAATCTCCGGAGCCCCCAAAATTCGAAACCTAATTTCCAATTTCCCCCCGTTGAAATCTTCAGCAGCCTTCGTCTTCTCTTTGTTGAATTGGGCTCTCCAGTAGTTGTTGTATGGGCTTCGATTTCACCTGCAGGCAACGGCGAGAGGAGAGAGAGGGAGGTGAGAGCGCCCTGCTCTGACTCTGAGCGCGAGAGAGAGGAACCGAGCTATGGAGGGTGGTCAGACCGCTTTACTAGAAGAGGCAAAAACGAAATAAATAAATAAACAAAAGAAAAACTTTAATATAGCAAATAAAACTTTAATCCCTTAAAAAAAAAGAATTTTATTTTTTATGGGTCGATGATCAAGAAAAGGAAATATCACTTGTTCCATTTATGTTTTATTATTATGTTAAAAGCATGTATAGTAAATACAAGAGCACATTCCAACGGCAACATCTTTTCGAAAAGTTTTAACCTACCGAAAAGAAGAAAATCGAACATTGTGTATGTATACTAAAGCGGTTTCTTACCCATGCTTTGTGGAAAATGAGTCTTTAACGAGTTGTTAATGTTTAGATGGTTCACTAAATATGGATTCATACAATTAAAGGTGAATGTGATGGGTAACGCGAAACTCATTTTGGACCAAACTTCAACAAGCATTAGCAATCCGTGCGTGACCCACCCAAGTCAAAACCTAGTTTCTGCAAGGGATGTCAAGTGCGCATTTGCCCTTGTTTTACATCTTCACTGATTCTGTTTGCACAAACTTAGGATTTCAATCAGTCATATCAATGTTTAGTTGTTTGTAGGAAGTGAGAAAGTCCAGGGTGAGCTTGTCTATCCATAGATTGAGATATATGAGCATATTTTGTCTGATGCGGGATCGGTTCAAGTCGTGGATTCCATAATTGACAACGTTTTTGAAAAAAAATTCACATTTATTTTTGTGTAGGAGCCAAGAGAAATTGGAGTTTCTGTATGATTCAGGCTTGGCTGTTGGGAAGGCAAGTTCTAAAGGAGTTGCATTTGGAGATCTCTGACCTGCTGGATCCATTCAAGAGGCCTTGTATGTAGTACAATTCTTACGATTTTCAAGTTTCAATTCAATGTCTTTTCTCAAGAGTTTCCTGCTTGCAGAATTCCCTACAACTCTATATGTCCACAAGATTAGAGATAACGATGACATCCTCTTGATAAAATGCCGCCTCCAAAGCATTCTTGCTATTTGCGTATTCAAATTTCGCATGAAAGTTTTGAACCTGTTTAATTTTCAGCTTCCCAAATTCAAGTGACCCTAGTCCAGTTCCACAAGTGATTCTCCTTTTTTTTTAAGATATTTGATTTTCAGTAAATTATCTAGTTACTAGCATCAGTATGAGATTCTCACCATCAATGAAGGGCATAGGCTTATAAAATCCTGCATATTTTCCTGGCTATTGTATGGAATATTGATTGCCTTGATAATGCTTGTTGACACCTGATTTTTGACTATCTATTATTGTGATTTTTATTCTTTAAAATTAATTAAAAATAGCAAAACAAATCATAAAATTACAAAATCAACTTTGGAAGCCTTGGCCTAGCCTCGGGGACAAATTTTGAACAAAAAATATTTTTTGGTATTTTATAATATTTTTCGAATTTATTTAATTATAAAAATACCCAAAAAATCAGAAAAATACCATTCGTGGTCAGAAAAATACACAAAAATATTCAATAATTTTGTTTTAATTTCCTATTCAAGTGTGTCACCTTAAATCTTGAAAATTAGGCTCGGGTCACTATGTTTCTTCACAAACATAAACCCGAACCGAGCAAAAAAATCCTTTTCGATTTTCAATTCTCACTTTTCATAAGCTATGACATTGAATTCTAAAGTCTCGAAGTGAAATCGGGTCAATTTGCCCTCCAATTTGATCAATTTTAAACAAAAAGGCTTAATTGCATAAAAATCTTTCAATTTAATCTCCGGTTTCACAATTTTCGAAATTAAATTTCATACGGGCATACCCATTAAAATTAAACACTTCTATCCTATAGTTTTCATCATGGGGAATACATTGGTGGCCTCAGTTTGGGCTAATTCGATCATCTGCACCTTCGATTGAGCGAAATTAATTTTCGGATCCAAAGTGCAATTTGGGGTTTTCATCAAATTTCGATCAATTGGTTCACAAAAATACCCGTATTTGATAGAAAACATGTCAATGAGTCCGATTTTGGCATCAATTTCAGGATTATAGGACGATTCGTTGCCTAATTTGACAAGAACCCATTGGATCGGGTTGACCGACCCGGTCAACCCGTTGACCAACCTTGGGTATAAAAAATGCAGGGGCAGAGGTGAATGCGGGGGGAGATTTCTTTCGGCGAGAGCAAAGGGACAAAGAAGTGCTCATTTGGGTGGAGAAATAAAAAAATAACAAAGCAAAACAAGTGGATGGCTGGTCGACCACTAAGAGAAAAAAAGAAAGAGGAACGGCTCTGGCAGCACTAAAAAAGAAAAAGAGGAGATCTGGAGAGGGCTTTGGCAGAGAGTTCCCAATGAGCTTCATGGGAGGAACAGAGAGCAACATGCATTTGTTTTCGTGATCGTCTTAGAGCCAACGGTCGAGCGAGGCCGGCACCCACTCGGCGGCCGCACGTTCATCCACGGCGTCCGGGAACGAACTCGAAGTAGATCCGACGGCGGCGATGCACGAGCAGGCGAAATGGTATGGCGGCGCGCGCGAGCAAGTCCCTACGACGGCGTCGAGGCGACCCAAGCCTGTGGTCATGTGCGGGTAGTTCTTGAAGGCGGCCCCGCTAGTAGATCCCGAGAGTGCAGTGGCGCCGGTCATCATCGATTCAGAGATAGTACGACCACCTGCTCGGAGGCGGCGCGACGGTAGCCCGTGGTTGGAGGCCACCCTCGTAAGTTACTCGACTTGCATTAATGTTTGTTGCGTGTTTAGAATAGAAAACTAACGGACAAAAATGTACAAACATGAGGTCACTCAAAAGTTGAGTTTGGTCGGAATCGTGGTCGGAGGTCTTGCGACGGTCGCGACTGACCGGCGACGAGGTTGGCGGCCGTCGTCGATTTGGTCGTTTAAAGTAGTTGTCAAAGATGGTCCGATAAATTTCTGAGTAAAAGGACCTTCTGTTCATCCTTCACGAAGAGTAATGCCGAAGAAGAAGATGGACTAGAAAAGAACAAGAGGGGAGGATGAATAAAAAAAGGAAAAGATGGAGGAAGACAGGAACGAAAGCAAGGGGATGAGGAAATTTGGGGGAATAATAAAAAAATGAGGGAGATCTTGAGGATCTGAGGGCGTGCGCCAACAGACAAAGTAAGAGGCCACCAAATATATTTTCTTAAAAAAAGAGATGCAATCATGTTTCATTAAAAAAAAGCGAATAAAAAAAATAAAAAGAAAAAAAGTGAGAGAGAGAGATAGAGAGAATGGCGACAGGAGGGAATGGAGGGGAGTGGAGTGGCATTTGCGTCCTCCGAACCCGAAGAGTCCTCCGAACCCGAAGAATCCGATCGTGTTGTTGGACATAACCATCGGCATCATCCTCGCCGGTCGAATCAAGATGGAGCTCTTCGCCGATATCGAGCAATCCAGTGAACTAATTGTCGCTGAGAGCCTTGCCAATATAGCCACTGGCCATGCACCATTCGAAGACCGGTGTCCAATCAAGTATATCCTCATACCCGATTCATATATTAGAGTTATTTTCCTAAAATATGGTCGTTATAGATTTGATTTGCATTTATTCATTTCAGTCTAGCGGTTAGCTTTTTTATTTGGTTAAGTGTTATATATTGTTAAAAATATATTTTTATTGAAATATTTTTCCAAAAATGATAAAAAAAATTAAAAAAGCCATAAAAATGGTAATAATAATAAATCAATAAAAAAATCAATAAAAAATAGAAAATCATAAAAAAATTCAAAAAAAATTCGAAAAATTCAGAAAAATTCTAAAAAAATTCCGGAAAATAAGAAGTGGTCACATTCAACTGGCCACGACCTGTTTCGGGCCTTTTGACCCCCGGTCTTTCCAGAAATGACGGTTTTGCCCTTCCGACAAACCGTCTTAAAAAAAAATTCTAAAAAATTCAGGAAAATCTCCAAAAATAGGAAATGGCCACGAACAACTGGTCAAGACTCATTGCGGATGTTTTAAACCCCGACCCTTCTTAAAATGACGATTTCGCCCTTTGGGCGAATCGTCTTCCAAAAATTGAAGAAAAATCAAGAAATTCCAAAAAATTCTCAAAAATGGGAAATGGCCACAATCAACTGGCCATGGAATATTTTGGGTAATTAGGTATCCAAACCTTCCAAAAAATGACGATTTTGCCCTTCGGGCTAATTGTCCCTGAATCTTCCCATTTTACCCCTAGCCCTAAATCACATCTTCCCTGAGCCCTTATGGCTATACTAGGAGGCCAATGATTGAAATTGATGTGCATTGACATGACTTATTTATGCACTTGACTTGCGCTTTCATTATATTGACTGTGATTTGATAGGACTAGTATTCCAATCTGCATGAAACCCTGACTCATACCTATCTCACCCAAAGTCGCGCCTGCATGAATTGTTAGCTAGGAAAATCACTCGCGTTAGGTACCGAAAGGGCGTTGGTAATGACACCAACGTAACCAAGTCCCCAAACCCAAAATCTCTAGTTCCGCAGAATTGATCGATCTCTCCCAATCGGTCAGTAAGGTTTCCGGTCTACCCTCCAAGAAAGACCGGTGGCGACTCCAAATGCATGCACAAGTCGCACATGCCACCACGACCACACTGAAGGTCGAAAGCGATCGACTCTTATCGTCGAACCCATTAAAAAATACTCCCGCCGCGATTTGGTATGGGCCTGGGAGGGCCCGCGCCGATCTAAGACCCGCGATCGGTAATCCATTAGCCGCGTCCGCTTCCGGACGTGTCGCGACAATGCTTTGTACTGATTGAACCAAGTACCTCTTCCCCGCGCCGCCGTGCTCAGGCCCGAAGACAAACCCAGCCACCATCCGAGCCTCTGCCCCGCGGTCGCGACCCCAGATCTGCGAGCTCAGAGACCCGACGCCAGCTTCGCGCTTCCTCCGCCGTCCACCCACAGCTCCGATGCCACCCCGGAGCCTCGATTAGCAGCTGCGTGACTGCCACTCACCGTCCAACCCAGATCTGGCTGTTGTCCAGCCTCGAGGCGCCCAAGGCGTCCACAAGGCGACGCCTAGACAACCAAGGCACCCGCCTTGAGGAGACCCAACAAGGCGACAGGACGCCTTGGGCATCCGAGGCCGCCTTGTCGCCTAGGCGACGCCTTGACAACTATGACACTGAATGATAGGAAAGATAGGACCACCAAGAAACACATCAAGCCGACATTTCCAGCATTCAGGGGAAAGATAAAGAGATTTTGTTCACTAAAAAATTAAGCTCGATCAACTACGATGCCAAAGTCCCAAGAGTACAGAAAATCAAAACCTTCATCCTTGAGCAGCGAACAACTCACCGCGGTGTTTTCTTTTTCCCTCTTTTTGGCATATGTCGAGTTGCAATTACAAAAAAAGCGACAAAGAAATCGTCTAATTCCACACCGCCTTGGCGTCGTGTGCATTTCGAAAAAAATCAATCACCCGGAAAACGAAGTGAAAATCGAGGCAAGAGCAGGATTACTAGAACGGTTGGGACTCTAGGCGTGGCAAGTGATGGCTAGAGCGAACTGATGGACTGCGACCGCCGCCATGCTCGTCTCTCTCTCTCTCCCCTCTCAGATCACAGCAGAAGCCCTGAATCTTCGAGGATTGAAAATCCACGATCCTCTAGAGTCACCAGACATTCTGCACTCCGATCCCTATGCTATTCCTTCGCTTTCAATTCATGCCGTCGATCGCGATCAGACATGGCCATGATTGAGATTGTGGGGTGGATGATGTAACTGTGCCTCGTGTGGATGTCATATTCGAAAATGCCAGACAAATTATGTGATATTGTGCCGAGCCTATCATGACCGGGCATATCAATCGCCGAAATTTATAATTTTGTCTCATTTTGAAAATAAATTTCTTCGGAATCTTTCGAGTTATTTCAGGCGACTTACCAATATCAAAGGCGAATTAGCCACTATGACATTTTGCCTTGAGTTACGCAAAAAAGAAATAAGCTATGACGGGTTGAGATCGGCAGTGACGACTTTACTTTCAAGATTTGAAATTCAAGAAATAGAAAAACTCTCTCTCTCTCTCTCTCTCTGAGTGACGATTTCAAATTACAGACCCACTCCGTCTCCAATCGGCGACCTCGACTGCGCCCTGCCAGACGTTCCCATGGATTCCTCCGACGAGACTAATCTCCTCGGCTCCATCATGGCCGACATAGTCGGTCTCGAATACTACGCCCCCACTTTCCGCCCCCTCGAGAGGTTGGCACTTGTGCGCGAGCCGTCGAATATTTACGAGGAGAATGCCATCGGAGTCCTCAATACTCGGGGCAGGAGGGTTGGCTACATACGGGCCACAGTTGCCCAAGTCTTGGCCCCTCTAATGGACGCTGAGTTGATCTCCGTCGAGGCCATTGTGTCCGTTCTGCCTCGATGTTGGTCGTTGAAATTCATCAAATCGCAAGTCCACGTCTTTGCAAGGCTCGAGGATTTCGAGCACGTGAAGTCCTCTGTTTTGAAAGGAAAGTTGATGCTGACCCCGCTTGTGGGGGAAGAGGTGAGGAGTGTCGACGAGAGTTTCGAGCTCGTAGGCCAGAATGTGGAGAATAAGGCGAAGATGGAGGCCTTGGAGCCCCCCAGCGACATCATAAAGTCTACTCTTTTGGAGCACCAGAAACAGGGGTTGAGATGGTTGGTCGACAGGGAGAACACTGAGGAATTGCCTCCCTTTTGGGAGGAGGTGGAGAGGGGTCGCGAGTATGTCAACGTTTTAACCAACCATCGTCTGAAAGAGCAGCTGGACCCTCTGCGGGGCGGCATTTTCGCGGATCAGATGGGATTGGGTAAGACTCTTACCCTCCTCTCTTTGATTTCCCTGGATAAGTTTGACGGTTCCATAGCATCCGTTCAATCTGGTTCGATTACGGGCAAGAGAAAGGCGAAGATCGGCATGCTGAATGGAGGGGGTTCTCGGAAGAAGGGTAAAACTGGGGAGAGCAGCTCGAGCAGCAATTGTAATGTCGCCTCCAAATCCACTTTAGTTGTTTGCCCTCCATCTGCGTTATCCACTTGGATGACGCAGCTCAATGAGCATACCCTTCCGGGGATGCTGAAGGTTTATACATATCATGGAAGCAGGACAACCGATGCCGAGGAGCTCACAAAACATGACATTGTGCTGACCACCTACGGCATATTGGCTATTGAGGAACAGTCTCCCCTGAAAAAGATAGACTGGTAGAGAGTCATTTTGGATGAGGCTCATCTGATTAAGAACGTCCATGCCCAACAGAGCCGAGCTGTTACTAACTTGAAAGCTAAGAGGAGGTGGGCGGTAACTGGAACGCCTCTTCAGAATGGTCCCTCTGACTTGTTCTCTCTGATGGGGGGTTTTTGCGGTTTGAGCCTTTTTCCATAAAGAGCTACTGGCAAACGTTGATCTAGCACCCCCTCAGCCAACGGAATCAGACAGGGCTTTCCCGTCTGCAGGTAACTTTTAGTTTTCTATCTTATGTAACAATTTATGCATTGGACAGTAAGGTCCAGTTTTGAAAATTGACATTGCAGCATTTTCATTTGGGAGGTTATAGTGAAAATAAAAATTTCTGGGGCATAATATTGAGCTGTTTGTGATGACCAATACAAGAGAATCCACAGGTATTTAAATGTCAGGGCCAGAGAGAAGGTGTCTAGTTTCTCCTCCTTTCATTTGATTCAGTGACTAGTTTGAGCATTATAATGATCACTTTGACCTATTCAATCTGGATAAATGTCTTTGATGATGAAATCGCCTCGTCGGTTCATATCTAGTTTTATTTGCATTTGCCTAATAGTTGTGAAGGTTGATTTTTGTTCTTGTGTGAGACAATTACTTTATGTGTTACTCTAATGTACTTTGCGCCATTTCAGGTTCTCATGGCCACCCTTTCTCTAAGGAGGACAAAGGATGAGGTTTTGATCGGACTACCCGCAAGGAGAGTAGAGACTTGTTATGTCGAACTTTCTGCCGAAGAGCGTTTGTTGTATGACCGCATGGATCTAGAAGCCAAGAGTGCCGTGGGGCAATACACCAATGCTGGTAGCCTGATGCACAATTACCCTGTTGTGCTTGGTATAATTCTAAGACTCAGACAGATATGCAGTAGCATGGCCTTGTGTCCGCCAGAGGTGACGTCGCTTCTCCCTCCTAACAAGATTGAAGGTATCGGCGACTATATGATTTTGGACTCTTGGCTTGGCACATTATATTTACTGTGAAGTAAGACAAGTTTGCGAAAATTGTTTGAGGTAGTTTCTGTCGTTATTGAACTAGTGTCGTGTAATTGTCATCACAGTTGTTTTTTGTGTTCTACTTCCATAGACAAATATATAATGCAGAGCTGGATTTCAGTTGTTTCAGGATTTCTGCCTCTAGAATTTCCTCTAGTTTCCCACTTAGCCATATTTCCTCTAGTTTCCAGGATTTCAGTTTTTTCGGGAAGGAGCATGTGTACTCATGAGTTACACAAGTTTTGCCTATCTGGGGACCTTAGTCAGGGCACTGGCTAGGTCAATATCAAAATTTTGACTAAGAATACGAGATGGCAAGGATGGGAGTTGGGCATGCTGTAGGTTTCAGTTATCTTCTGACCTATGTATAGCTTGGTTTTAAAGGAGTCAGCCTGGATCGAAACTCGGGTGGGGTAGATGCATACTTGCAACTCAAATACGAAGTCAGATTATTTCAACGGTATTAATTGGATATGTGGCACATGCCAGTCAACGGATGGACGCATTGCAGGATAAAACTGTTTCTCCTGTTATTTATTGTTTGCTGTGACAATTTGGAATCTTAGTATGGCGCATTTTATCTGCAAATGTGCCTGCTCCTTAGCTATCTAAATTTGCCTTGGGAGTTTTGAGTAGGATCCGAAGAAGTGTTTTGTTATGTAGAGTTTGATGAACACACATTAAGACTTCGTGGAAATTAACTTTGTTCAATTAGTGATATCCTTGAATTCGTATTTTTGGTTAACTATGCGAGTGAGTTCTCTAACTTTAGTTACCGGGCCATAGATGCTGTCATACTTTGATGAGGCATGTCCTTGGAGGACCAACTATGGGTGTGGATGTCGTTTGTGCTTTTCCTAGATGTGCAATGTACTGAGTACTTGAAATTTGGCAGACGTATCTAATGATCCAGAGTTGCTGAAGAAGTTCGTTGCAGTGCTACAAGATAGTGAAGAGATCGATTGCCCAATATGCATTTCTCCATGTACAAGTCTCGTAATCACTCGTTGTGCTCACATCTATTGCCGAGTCTGCATTCTCAAGACTCTGCAGGACTTGAAAAGGCAGTGCCCACTTTGTCGGACTCCTTTGACGGAGTCCGACCTGTTCTCTGCTCCACCGGAATCATCCAAAAGCGGGGGAGTGGAAAGCTGTTCTTCCGCCAAAATTTCCACTCTTTTGAGTCTTCTTCTCGCAGCGAAGGATCGCAACTTGAGCTCAAAATCGGTCGTGTATTCTCAATTTAAGAGGATGCTATTACTTCTGGAAGAGCCACTTAGAGAAGCTGGTTTTAAGGTCTTGCGTGTCGACGGTTCCATGAGCGCAAACAGAAGGCAAGATGCGATCGAAGAGTTTGGGGCGCCGGAGCAAAGTAGACCCTCCGTGTTGCTTGCCAGCCTCAAGGCTTGCGGTGCATGTATAAATCTTGCTGCTGCATCAACTGTTTATCTCCTGGAACCGTGGTGGAACCCTGCGGTTGAGGAACAGGCCATGGATCGAGTGCACAGGATTGGACAAAAGGAGGATGTGAAGATTGTAAGGTTGATAGCAAGTGACACTATCGAAGAGCTGATACTGAAGCTGCAGGAGAGGAAGAAGACACTAGCAGGGAAAGCCTTCGGGAAGTGGGCTTCGACGCATGGGATGGAGATTGGGTTGGAAGATCTCTGTGCACTTCTGTCATCATGAACACATAGCGTAACTAGTTTTTGATGCTTTTTTTCCCCTTTTGAAGGTCTTCGTTATGTACCGGTCGAATTTGAGACCGAATGCTGTAGGCTGCTGCGACTATGCTGAAATTCGTCGTAGGTTCTGGCCTGCACATACACATAGAGAACATACCTCATTGTCTGCTTTGGTATAGCATTTTTTTTTCCCACCATGAGAATCATTGCATCACAAAATCGACTTGGCTTTGCCTTTTCCAGGGTTCTGGGAAGGGAACAAGTGAAGGAGAACTGTATGACTTTGACATGCCGGCATCTCCTGAAGAGTAAAAGGATCAAAGGGGAGGAATGGTTGCTGTTAGGGATAGTTAAAAAATAGATATATGCATAATCTCGATTGTTTTAGATTAGGACTCGGTGTCTTAGCCGTTGCGAATTAGGCTTTCGATTTTTGCGCCCGAGCCTGATCCCGATCTAGCCTAGCCAGTGAACTCATAAAATTTCCCTTTCGTTCAGTATGCCAAAATTTCGTTTCAGTCCCGGCTTGGCCATTGACCATTTTGCCCCTACCCTAATACATAAGAGACAAAGTGCCATTAAACCCAAGTGAGACAAAAATTGCCTCTAAAGTCTTCTTGGTGTGACCTCTCTCTCTCTTCCCCATGCCCCCATCAGATCACGTCGTCCTCTCTCTCCTCACGCTGCTCCTTCTTCCTCTGTTTTCTTCTTCTTCTTCTTGTGGCACGCACGACCGAGCTCTCTCTCTTCTTCCTCTTGGATTTTTGCGTGACCACCACCCCTAAGCTGACCACCAGGACGTCCAGCCACCTCCCGCCGTCGACCGCCGTCGACCGCCGGACAGCCGCGGGGAAGCTTGGAGCAGCCGTGCTCTGTTTTCGGATTTTCTGACCCGAGAACTTCAGCCTCTTCCCCGACCTCTTGTGGCGTCGCCGGACCCGACCACCACCTCACGATCGACCACCAGCCTCCCCTCGACCACCCCGAACAGATCCCGCCGCCCGATGTCCGCCGGAGCCGCCGTGGTTAGTCCCGAAACCGCCGGGGCTCTGTTTTGTGGCCGATTCGATTTTTCTTCGACCCCGGCCGTTTCCGACGCCTCCGACGCTCACCACCACTTTCATTCACCTCCTCAGACCTCCCTCTAACTCCCCCCATCTCGTGGAAGATCATCGTCGCCGGTGGAGCTCGTGGGAAGCCCCGAAAGCCTCCCTTGTTTTCTGCCGCGATTTGCCCTGTTTTCCACCCGGTTCTGTTTACCGCTGCTTCGCCGCCGTCGAACGCCTTCCGCCGCCTCCCACCGGTCCCAACCGACGTCCCCCGACCCCTAGGTAAGTCTTACACCCTTGGCCGGCCTTGTCGCAGCCCGTGGGATCAAGAACCACCCGAAACGGCTCTGTTTTACCCTATTTTTACACTGTGTGGGTTTTGTTTTAGCTGCCGACCGCCGCTCGCTGGAGCTCAGTCACCGGCCACTTGTCACGGCGACCTCGCGGGACCTTTCCGTGGTGTTCCCGAAGGTTTGGTTCGAGTCGCCGCGCGGTTAACCCTTTTGGTTGCCGAGAACCGCCGCCGCCGCCGCAGTCGTCGCCGTCGACCGTCGAGACCGTCCGAGCTCACTCACTCAGTCCTAAACCTTGGTTAGGGTGCTAATTGAGCCTAGCATTAGATTGTTACGGAATTTAGGTATACGATCGGGGCCGGTATAAATAGAAATGTGGGTTAGGTTAAATGGCCGGTCGACTAGGTTAGTCGGAATGATTTAATTATCTGTGGCTAATTGTGGTAAAATAGAAATTGACTGGTTGATTGATTATTCACTGATTGTGGTTCGGTTATGAATGAGCGACAGGTAAGAGACGAGCGAGATATTGGTGTGTTAAGTCAATCTGATTAATAAAAGTCTTGGCACGAATTGAGCTTGACATTGCTTGTTGAATTGGTCGCTCTTGATAGAGTGCCTTGATTGGCCGTGGGCCGAGTCTATTAGCATGTCTGTATGAATGTTTGGCATTAATCAAAGATAACTAATAGATTGATTGCCAAGTGAGAATTGTGTGGTCATATAAGTGACATATGACGATTACCTGGCAAGTTCATTTTGTACTGTTCGTACACTTACCGTACCTATCGTATGGAATTGAACGACTTGCCAAAAGCACGATAATTCATGCCCCGTGCCAGTCGTACGGTTTTAAGGGATTATCGGATGCCGATCGCTGCTTGTGATGGACCGTCGCCCCGTATAGGGATGCCTACTTGCTGGTGCCGTGCTGGGTGCACTGGATACACCGCTTGTAGTAGCCGTCGTTGAGAGGGAAAAGAGACGTAGTCCGGTTCTGCCGGAAGAACGCTAGATCGCACTGAAGTGCTGGATCGCGTTATGGAAGTGGATCACGCCAATTGCATGGGTCATCTTGAATAAATGGGTTTGTGTGGTGCCTGGTGTACACTTGAGTTGTGGTGCCTTGATGGGTTGTTTATTATATTGTGACTATATCTTATTGAGTTATGTGATTGAACAGTATGATGGTTGTGATGCTTAGTATATTCTGGGCGAATCAATGTCCTAACCGAGCTTAGGCTTGATTCACTGAGATTTATTTCTCACCCCGTCGTGGGTTAACACTTTCAGGTCCGAAGTAATGGAAAGGCCCGTGCGATTCGGTACACCTACCCACTCGTCTCACGATGTCACGTCTCATCCAGTGCCAGGTACGGATCAGGTTTGGGATCGTCGCGTCATGACTGTATGGGTCGATGAGGGGATGCCACTTCTGGTGGCTCATCACTTCAAGGCATGGTACCTTCGTGACGGGATAGATCTCTACGGCCCGATTCGTGGGTTTGAGGGACCGCCTGTTCAGGGGGTCGCTAATGCTCCAGCTTGGGACCCGATGGATATAGACACGCCTGACGGGGAGGTAGTGGATCCCGAACCGGGCACGCAGCCTGAGGACGAGCCCGAGCAGCCTATAGCCCCCTATGTACATTCGAGTCAGAGTTCTTGTGACAACCCCAACGATCCAGCTGAGTTCTGAGAGGCGTTTGGAGGTTATTTTGTGGGGGTACCCTTTCGGAGTAGAAGAGAGTTGACCTTACCCGACTCACGTATCTTTTTGAGAGTCTTAGAGGGCCACCCCGGAGCATGGGGTTGTATATGTTAGCTGGTAGCTCTATAAGGTCATGGATCATCTATTCTCAGTTGTATAGTGCTTGTGTTTTGTTTGCCTGGTTGTTCCTGCTTCTCTATCCTATGCTGATCTTGTTGTATTGGAAGTTAGGCACATTCCGCATGCGCAATTTATTTGAAGGTCGATAGTCGCCTGGGACGTTATCTTTCGTGACCTAGTGGCGATTTGGCAAGGGATGTTGCGGGCTTGAGATTCGGGGCGTGACATTGGAGGACAATGCACAAGATAATGGAAAAGGATGTCATGTACGGGAGCAGATTGGACAGCTTTTCAGCGCTGAGCAGGAGCTGCCCTTTTCTTGAGGCAGCCGGCTTAAAAGCTTCTTCTGATCTGTTGTAAGGTAATACTGCACAGGGATCTAGAAATAGAGGAGCACCAAGAATTTCTCGTCTAGTTTCCTCGGCCTGAAGCTTGTTGACTATATCATAGAGAGATGGAGCAGGATAACGATAGAGAATTTGACTGCAAACTCCCTCAAAATTTAGTGAGAGTTGCATCAAGAATTTGTAGATATGATACATGTTCTGATCTTTAAGCATGGATGTAGCATAAGTAGTGCAACTAGCACATGTGGGACATTTTGTACAAGCCAACATATCAAGTTGGGACCAAAGAGACATCAAATAATTATAAAAATCACGAACAGATCGTGTACCTTGGGTAACACGACGAGGTTCCAAAATAAGCTAATAAATACAGACAGAACCCGTAACATCTCAATAATCTGATCCTTTGACTGTTTTGCATAAACAATTTGAGAAAATTGGAGGCGAAGATCAAGGATAATAGAGTCAAATAAGATTGCGCATGCTTTCCGATCAGTAACATGCTAAGCCCTAATTTCAGATTTGTGTTGCGCAATTTGATCAACACTAGGTTTGGGCTCAACAATATCGGACAAAGATGTAGGACAAGAACAAGTACCATAAACATGTTCATATAAATCACAATAAATAAGAGGAGCCACAATGGAGGGCTTCCAAATAACATAATTAGAGGCATCCAACTTAACATCAATGCCATGATTCTGAGATGAATAAATCAAAGCAAAAGCGAGAAGATACATGAGTGACGAAGACAAAACCTGAGGTTGATCACGAGAGTGAGGCGAAAGACGAAGTAGACCAGATCAATTGAGACAAAGTTGAAGAAGATCATATCTAACAACGTCGGGCAGCTGGCGCGAGACGAAGGCATAATGAAGAAGACGGGCGAGACCGTCGTAGTTAGGGATTGGTGTACAGTACTCACAAGAAATAAACCTTGCTATGATACCATATTAAAAAGTCCAATCTAAAAGTTTAAGCTGATGGATGTATGGGGACCACATGAGTGTAAATAGCATATAAGACAACCACACTTTAATTTCCTTTTTTAAAGATTTTTTTTAGTTTTTCAATTTTTTAAACTTTCAGATTTTTTTTATTGCAGATTGGGATCGTCGGACAAGTCACCTAGATGCCACATAAGATTTTCGGCAAAACTCATCGATGTTGGCACTCAAATAATCATTTTTTTTCAAAAAAAAAATTGCACTGAAGTGATTAATTTTTTTTTTTGGCACAAAGTGAGCGTCGGATAACAAGAAAATTGTGGCGATTGTAATTGCATTATAAGACAGCCCATTGAAACCATTGGCAAATCCATAATTTTTGTTAATTCTGAATGCATCAGAATTTCCATAGAATCAATAAAGAAAATAAATTGATGTTCACAGCACAAATGTAATGCAATAGTTACAAGTTGCATGTGCAACAGTGCAACTTAACAAATATAGCCTCCATTAAACTGTTTGGCTCCCCACAAAAACGCTACTCTCTTGAAAAACATATGTTTTAGACCAGATTCTCAATTACATCACTAAGAGAGTCGTTTTTCACTTAAAAACAAACAAATATCAGGGGGGTGTTTAATCTTAATGTCGTAGATGGAGAAACTCCAATTTTGAAATAGGTTTTTCAGGTTTTCGAATTGTTCGATACTAGCTTGAATCCCGTGTGTCTATTATATTTTCATTCTCATTTTCATCGTCGACGGATACATTTAAGCAATTTGGCCCCCCCTTCAATATTGGCTTTCATAGTAACTTCACCACATAACATGATAAAATGAAAGATGAGAAAAATTATAAATTTAAATGCAAAAGTTTCAGACATTAATAATCGAAAATATTGAATGGATTGGTCTTATCATGCCGTGTTTAAACTTTTCCTAGTTATACATGTAGTTGTAAGGATCAAAGTCTCTTGGCTAGTAACAAATGAAACACGAAATGCGTGTATACATCAACCATGGGTTCGAACAGAAAGGGAAAAAAAAACCACTGGAAGATTACCAAAACAATCCTAAATATATATAGTTATTGTGCCAATTCAGTCCAAAACTTTTTTTTTTCAATTGAGTCCTAAACCTTTTGCATTTGTGCTAATTCAGTATATTCCGCTGGGCGCAATCGCAAAACATTTTTCTAATTGACTCCTAAACCGTGTACATTTGCATATGTACATTAGTACATTCGGCCGGGTACATTCAGTCCAAAACCGTTTTTTTTTTCTAATTGAGTCATAAACCGTTTTCATTTTTCCCTTTTCCTTATTTTGTTTTCCCTTTTTCTTCTTCTTCTTTATCCTCTGGTCCCGGGGCACAATCGCAATAAGATAGAACCTTTTTGGGGTAATTTTCCCCATCAACCACGACATTCAATCTTTGAGTAAATTCTCCTAGATTTGTACTGGATATGAATGTCAAAAGATGCACCAGCAAAAGAAGAATACAAGGCAAATAAAATGAACAATGTGCAAACAATCCTTCCTTTGCTTCGGTGCGAGATTAATGCTTCCTAAGGTTACAAAAAGTGGTTAAAACTCTCATGCTATGTGGACAACGGGTAACAAATTCGGAAGAAGAAGGACAGACATGGAGGAAACTTTGAAATATAACCGCGGCCGAAGAAGCATCGCGATGATTAAGGAAAATGTTGTTCGAAACGAGCAAGGGTAGTTCTTTTAATAAAATAAAAAGACAATCCATTCCTTTGGAAATCACAAAAATTTCTCGACATATCCTGCTGGTTTTTTCAAGGGTCTCCTGCCATACTTGGAATGGAAAAAGCCTGAGCCTCCAAAGAATCTCTATATATTTAGAATGTACAATGTAGGGGTTAAGCTTTTTTGGTATTTTGCACTAAAAATAGCTCCCAACTTATGGAAACTAATGGATAGATATATAGTTATATTTCCCTAAGTGCATATTTCCCCAAGGGGTAGTTCTTTTTTAAGTAAAATAAAAAGATAATCCATTCCTTTAAAAATCACAAAAGTTTATCGACATATCCTACTGGTTTTTTCAAGGATTTATTAAATTGGCAGTGCTGTCTCCGGCCATACTTGGAATGGAAAATGTGTGAGCCTCCAAATAATCTCTATATATTTGGAATGTACAATGTAGGGGTTAAACTTTTTTGGTATTTCGCGCTAAAAATTGCTCCAAACCTATGGAAATCAATGGATAGATATATAGTTATATTTCCCTAAGTGCATATTTCCCTAAGGGGTAGTTCTTCTTTTAGTAAAATAAAAATAAAATACATTCCTTTGGAAAATCACAAAAGTTTCTCAACATATCCCGCTGGTTTTTCCAAGGATTTATTAAACCGGCAGTGCTGTCTCCGGTCATACTTGGAATGGAAAAAGCGTAAGCCTTCAAAGAATCTCTATATATTTGGAATGTACAATATAGGGGTTAAACTTTTTTGGTATTTCGCGCTAAAAATTGCTCCAAACTTATGGAAATCAATGGATAGATATATAGTTATATTTCCCTAAGTGCATATTTCCCTATGGGATAGTTCTTCTTTTAGTAAAATAAAAAGACAATACATTCTTTTGGAAAATCACAAAAGTTTCTCGACATATCCCGCTGGTTTTTTCAAGGATTTATTAAATTGGCAGTGCTGTCTTTGGCCATACTTGGAATGGAAAAAGTGTAAGCCTTCAAAGAATATCTATATATTTGGAATGTACAATATGGGGGTCAAACGTTTTTGGTATTTCGCACTAAAAATAGCTCCAAACTTATGGAAACCAATGGATAGATATATATAGTTATATTTCCCTAAGTGCATATTTTCTTGCTTCATACATGTAAAGCAAAACCTTCCGTGGAAATGTCATGATTTCCACCTTTAAATATTTCACAAACACGTGTTTCTTCTTCCTCGTACTGATCCTTGGGATAATGATCATGGCCAGACCGAGCTGCGTCAACGTTGTCTTCATCTCTTTGTTGAGCTTGATGATCCTGGCGTCTGAATTCGCGGTTCGAATTGAAGGGGCGAGTGATTATGGGGCTGCGCTCACCAAGTCGTTGCTGTACTTCGAGGCTCAGCGATCAGGCAAGCTGCCTCCTAACCAGAGAGTCCAGTGGCGCGGCGATTCCGGGCTTAAAGATGGCAGCGACGCCAGAGTACGGATATATATATTGGTTACTTGCCTGCATTTTATTTTTCGTTTATCTTCTTCATTGTCATGGGCCTAATTCCCTAAAAAAAACCTCAAGCTTAGGTGTAGTCCTGATTCTATTCCGAACTTCTTTTTGTGTCTTGGAAATAATCCTAAACTTTAAGACCGATTTTTTTTGTCTAACAGAAAAAACCGACTTTTCAATATATTGTCAAATTTTGACGTGGCATTTCCTCGTTGATAATAAATCCATATCAGCAAGGCGACATGGAAACTTATCTCCACGACGAAACAATTCTAGGATATTGAAATTAGATATGACTAACGATCATTTTTGGACATGGGGCTCGGGCGGAGGGAGATTTTTAGGGAATTAGGCCAATTTTCACATGTTGCGAAAGCTGAGAAATTATTGCCCACAAAAATTTTGTTCGGGGGATGACGCAGTTACAATTTCACATAATTGCAAAACGTGTTTTACCATAATTTTGCATGCAAAATCCCGTGCACCATTCCGAAGTAATCTGATTTTGCTGAATGCTAATTTTTGCTATCCTCTTAGATTCATTTCCGCAATACATTTCAATCTCTCTTTTTGGACGAACAGATCGATCTGACCGGAGGATACCACGACGCCGGCGACAATGTCAAGTTCGGGTTCCCGATGGCCTTTACGATCTCGATGCTCTCGTGGAGCGTCGTGGAGTTCGGAGCCAAGCTGCAGGCGAAGCAGGAGCTCTCGAACGCGCTCGGCGCCATAAGGTGGGGCACGGACTACCTGATCAAAGCCCACCCTCAGCCCGACCTCCTCTACGGCGAGGTGGGCGACGGCGACTCTGACCACTCGTGCTGGGAGAGGCCCGAGGACATGACCACCCCCCGCACCACCTACAGGATCGACGACCAGCACCCGGGGGCCGACCTCGCCGGGGAGACCGCGGCGGCATTCGCGGCTGCTTCTGTCGCCTTTGCCCGGAGGGATTCTAGATACGCGGCTCAGCTTCTAACTCATGCAAAACAGGTTTTCTTGTTAGTTTCCATAATATAGTCTATGATATATCAATTTGTGGATTCGAACATTAAATTTGCCGAGTGTTTTGACCTTTTTCAATTAGCAACATTGGATACAATCATCTAAGGTTGTATTTATTTCACGGAAAATGAAATGATCGCTCATATCACTTGAAATAATTAGCCGATGAAAAAAAAATCATTGTCAAACAAAAAATTATATCTGAATGTTTTTGTTAACGATTGAAAAGTTTTTCGTTCATCCATTTTCCTAAGTGATATAAGCGTTCTTCCCAAATTGATGATCTATTGTTGTGCGATGATTTGGTAGTAAGTTTGTTACCTGGCAAGAAGTTCTTTATTAGTTAATTCATGTATTTATTTCGACTAAACTTTGTGTTAAATTATTACATGCTCAGCTCTTTGATTTCGCTCGGAATCATCCCGGCCTGTACCAGCAGAGCATACCTGTGGCAGTAAAGTTCTACTCTAGCTCTGGATATCAGGTACTTGCATGTATATATGTAGAAATATATATGTCCTCTATAATGTGTATATAGATAAATACAATTCAATGCACATATTTCAAAATATATAATATATGTACATGTATTTCAGATCGGTACTGTTTAAAGTCATGTAGAATTTGGGTAAAAAGATGCGTATTCAAATCAAATTACCAGATATTTAATTTCTAAACTTCTGTAACCACATGATGGCATAGGATGAACTGCTGTGGGCTGCGGCATGGCTCCACCGTGCGACCGGGGACAAAGCGTACCTCGATTACCTTGGCAGCTCGGGTGATACGGGCGGCAGTCGGACCGAGTTCTCGTGGAACGACAAGTACGTCGGCGCCCAAGTCCTCGTGGCCAAGGTATATATCACATATTGTTATGTCAGATTGGTTTCATTAACAAAGTACTCCATGCGTAGGTCTTGAACTTGTATACTTATTGCCAAAATTTTGACTAATTAAATATTAGATGTGCTCTGAAGAAATTTTTAAAAAAATAATAATTATAATAATAAAAATACGAGAGAGAGAGAGAGAGAGCTATGTGTTGATTTTGTGAATGAAATGAAATGCACAGCTAGTGTTGGAAGGCCAAGTTGGGAACTCCGGGCGATGGGCTCAATACAAGAGCCAAGCGGAGCAGTTCATTTGCAATTGCCTCCAGAAAGGCAGCGGCAATTTCCACAAGACCCCTGGTGGACTGCTGTCGTTTCAGCGCTGGTACAACCTCCAGTACACCTCCACCGCTGCGTTCGTCGCCGCGGCCTACGCCGACTACCTCGCCCCTAAGCGTGCCTCGGTCCAGTGCCCCGGCGGGACCGCGGGGTCCTCCGACCTGATCGCACTCGCCCAGTCACAGGTACATATTATCGCGTATTTGCTAAGTTCGAGTCGCCTTCCGGCTGAGGTGAATCCAATAGGCAAATCTGGTAATTTAAGTATCATAACGAGCGAGAGCTCGTAGCGTATCAAACACTTGATGACACCATTTTAATTATCATTCTCTTTCGTTGGTGATCCGATCCAAGGCGGACTACATCCTCGGAGCGAATCCGAATAAGATGAGCTACATGGTCGGCTACGGGTCGACATATCCGACCCAAGTGCACCACAGGGGAGCCTCCATCGTCTCGATCAAGAAGGACCCGACGCCCGTCTCGTGCAGCCAAGGCTTCAAGTCGTGGTTCGTTAAGAACGCCCCGAACCCGAACGTGTTGGACGGAGCGCTTGTCGGGGGCCCGGACGAGCAAGACCGGTACACGGACGCGAGGTCGAACTATCAGATGGCCGAGCCCGCGACCGTCACCACAGCACCCTTCGTCGGGGTTTTAGCCAGGCTTGCTTGAGCATGGTCACCAATTTACCATGTTCAGTCTGATCTTTCTTGCCTTGTATCGGCTAGTTATAATTACATATTAAGAGATGCTAAGCAATGCTTGACGAGCCAATTCCAATGGAATTAGTCATGGAGAGTTGGTATTTTGTCGCTGAATTGATTTTGGTGTTGCTATTTACGCTCGACAAAAACGTCGCTTTGAAGGACCCAAAGGTCCAAAACTTTAAAGCTTGGGGCCAACAAATTGCGCAAGCCCATACTTAATACACTTACTTGGAGTCAACTCGAATTCCGGACCCATTCGTCATGAGCCGACCGGTTCAAGGCCGGTTCTAAAGAAAAGCTGGGCTCCGTAAACTTAGAACCGGTTCAGCTCCAGGTTCCAAGGCCGATTCCACCCGAAAACAATCAGTCTAGTTCCCGGTTTTTGGAAGTCTCTTTTAGAAATAAATGATGCATTTACAACCATTGAGAACCAAAACGTGGGCATCAATTTGAGCAAACCTTAATACATCCACTTTTAGGGTTGCAAGAACAATAACATAATCACTTGGTTACTACAACTTTTTACAGTGAAATTGTGCAACTTTTTATAGCGATCGACTGATCGCTCGTTCCAACCCGATTGCCCCCGACAATTACGGACTCAGTTCACGTTCCTCTTGGGGGATAGGAAGAGCGACAAAAGAGCGGTTCAACATGTCTTACATCATTAATCCAGCATCTTTCACAGAGCAACTTCCTTCTAACCTAACTATATTCTCGCTCTAATTCAGTACACATCATCAATAAACAAAGACCTTAGAGCACGTCACGTTTCCCCTTTCACTCCGCACATGATGAATTCGGTCGTGCCCGAAAGCTCCACGTGAAAAGACAAGACAAGAGGGTTTTTCTTTCTTTTTTTGGTTGGGTTGAAGCTGCCACAGACGCCATTACTAGCTGCAATCATTTCGGGATTTTTTTTCCAAAATTAATTCAAAAAAAATAAAAAAATTTACCAAATTAGGTAAACAATTTTTTTTTACCGATTTGGGTCTCGCGCGGCGGCGAAATTGCGGCGCGAGACCTGCGCGGCACTGCCACACACCCATGCCTTGTGCGGCAATTGCCGAACAAGGCATGACATCTTCTCTCTCTTTTCTTTTTTTTTTAAATATTTTTCAATTGTTTTATATTTATAAAATTGCATGTTTAATAAGAGAAATCAAAGAAAATGTAAAATGATTATTTTGTATTTTTTTGGGCCTCTCGTTGGTCTCCCTTTAAAAAAAATTCATATGACAAAAGTGAAGTTTCGTGAATTAGAATGAATGATTCATGCGAATAACTCATGGGGATGCGCAGTCCATATCGCAAGCTGCAACCAACAAGTCGACGGCGTGATGGAAAATATAGTAAAAGTCGAGAGTCGAACATGACTCCAAAATTTTGAACGACCAACGAAAAATGTTGTGATGAATCAGTCATCTGATATGGACGATTCACTTTCCCAATGGCCAGCCCTTTTCGAAGTTCATGAACAACACCCTTCATTGAGTATGAACAACTCGAATTAATTAAGGATAAAAAGGTGAAGTATTCTAAAGAAAAAAACTAAGTTTAGAATATATAGCGTGATCCAAGTAGGTCTCTAGTTTTTTATTTCTCATATGCACAGAATGCTAATTATTTAGTGATTAGACGTATGGCTTAACAATTTTTTAGCAATCGTCCATACCGAATGATTGATTCATCACAAATTATTCATTCAAAACTTTGGAGTCACGAGTTATTCATTCTAATTCACGAAACTTCACTTTCGTCGTACAAAATTTTTTAAAAAAAGGGAACCAACAAGAGGCCCAAAAAATTATAAAATAATTATTTTATATTTGCTTTGATTTCTCGTATTAAACATGCAATTTTATGAATATAAAATAATTGAAAATCGTAAAAAAAAAAAAAAAACTTACAATTTTTTCTTAAAAAAAAGAAGTTGAAGAGCCGCGCGAAGCTCGGGTGTCTCATGCGGCAATTTGACCGCCGCGCGAGACCCAAATCCATAATTTTTTTTTGTTTACCTAATTTGGTAAATATCTTATTTTTTTGAATTAATTTGGAAAAAAACCCTCATTTCGGACCCGTCAAATCATCAATAAAAAAGAAAATACTTCAAATAGAGATTTGAAGTATATTAATTTTCTTAAACAAAAACATGAAGTAAATTTTATTTTTAAATAAGGACAAAAAAATTTACTAATCGTATTTTAAAAAAAGCTATCAAGGATATTTTTATCATTTTTATTTCTTATATTTCTTTTTTTCCATGTATGTTGCTGGCCGTCGGCCATCGGCCAGAGTTGGGCGGCCTCACCTATTGCTATTGAGGGCCACGGGCAAGGCCACCCAGCCCTCACCAATGACCAACCATCATCCGAAACTGGTCACTGGCATAAAGAAAAGGAAAAAAAATCAAAAAATATAATTGACGAACATACCTTTGATAAGGTCTTGTTTTTCAAAATAATGAGTGCATTTCAGATTTTTATTTGAAATAAGGTATATTTTATGTGTTTATTTAAAAAATAAAAGCACTTCATATCCTTATTTGAATTATTTGTTTAAAGAAATAATCTGAATATTTTTCCATGAAAAAGTTGGAAAAATGTGGTTCTTTTGGCCAATGTGATACCCATCTCTTACTGGTCGCCATTGCCAAAGTCCTTTTGTCCCCCACGACCACAAGCCAGTCCAGCCTTTTCTCACGGAGATTAACTTTGATATTAGCCTCTCTTGATTAACCATGGAAGATGACAAAGAGAGAGGGAGAGAATCTTTGTTCGGTCCACCACCATTCTCAATTTTGAGATTTGATTAATGTGTGTTTGCTTCAATGATTACTCACTTTTTGACGGCTGCAGTCCATTTACCTTTTGGGTTAACCCCAAAACATTCCTTGAAGTGGACTTAAAGAAACAATTTTTTTTTAAAGACCCACATCAATGTACGAATATGTGCTTCACGCGATTCTTTGGTCCCTCACGGGCATGACATCTGTATCGAAAATTTTAAGCGTCGCAATTTTTATGATATACATCTGCAAAGGTGAGCATCCACGTGTAATCTATAAGAAAAGATACCGAAAAAGTCTTAAATTCATCGTATTTGTGTCGATTCAATCTTACATCTTGTTTTGGTGCCAATTCATCAGCCAAAAACGATCTCTAACTCTTTGAGATAGCCAAGCTAAGTGCACAAGAGGATAACGGACATGATGTGTCACCGGCTCTGATATTCTGTGCATGTTTGGCTATTAGCTGTATTCTATCCTCTAAAGTGCAAACCATATATAATGTATAATGTTTCTCTTTTTGGTTTTATTTACTGCTTAATTTATTAGTCTCGAGGGAATCGTCGTATTAGCACTAATAATAACTGAGAGGACGCATGCTCGGGATTTGCTATTAAAATGAGGAGAAAAGCAAAAGATTCCCGATATTATCGTCCTCTTTTGCCCCGAGATAATCCCTAGATAGGCATGACTAATTAAGTACATCGGCAATCTGAGGCTCCCTTTTATAAAATAATCGTTCGTATCGATGACATAATCAATCAATAAAAATCATTTGTATTATAAATAAAAATTTATGTCTAAATGCTTTTTTTGTACACGACGAAAACATTTTTTAATTTATTAATTTTTTACGAAATAAACGAGTCCCAAATATGGTCAAGAAGTGACATGATATTGCAATCCTTTACCGACACGATGATTCTTTTCGGAAAATGATGAGTTGACAATGCCGTCAGCTTTTCATCCCGAACCGTGGCTTCTCCACCTTTAGCCCTTCCCCTTGCGTGATATTAAGTAAATTTTGTTTCTTAAAATAAGATCAACTCCTTCCCAACATGTGATATATATAAATTGCACCATTACCATCTACACGTAGCTAAAAAATAATGGAAGAATTGGGATTTATTGCAAGATTCAGTGAATGTCCATAAAAACATAAGATATAACAGTATCAGGATGTGAATAGAAAAAGGATGACGTCGCCTTCTTAGGGAGTTTTGTTGATTTTTTTTTTTTGGTTTCAATTTGACTTCCAAGCTTAGGTAAATGTGAGAAAAAGAAAACCTAGGTAAATAAATAGAGTTTTCGATAGTGTTTGGCTATAAGAATATTTATAGAATTTTCAACCGAGTCTCCTCTCTTTTCTGTTTTCAGTTATCCAAATTTCAAGTGATTTTACTAAGTTGGGAGAAGTAACAAAAAAAAAAGTTCTAAACCTATTGCAATTTCAATTCAGTCCTAATCTTTTTTTATTTATTTTGGCAATTGAATTCTAATCCTTTTGCGATTATGCCAATTTAATCCATTTAGACGACCGGCGCTAACGTGATAAATTTTTTAATTAATTTTTTCTATCATTGTCCTTTCTTTTTTCTTTTTTTTTTTTTTTTTTTATGATTTGCCCCGGAAACCTTGCTGACCACCGCTGGTAGCCGGGTCTTGGGCGAGGGCTCGCGATTTCCGCTAGGCCCTGGCCGAGAACTTTTGTCTAGTAATTTTCCCTATTAAATAGATGTAGGACTATACAGCCACTTCAATGGGACAAGGCATCATTCGGAAGCCTATGGATCTAACAATGCCAATATGCCATCACGGTGTCTTTGATATTTGTCGGACTTCAAATATATTATTCCGTGCAGTTATAAATTGTATAATGCAATTATTCGCGTTCCTAAAGCGCGCGAACTCTCGTGGACTGGGAATTTCTCGTGAGAATCGTACGGCGGAATCATATCCTGACACTTACAACATTTGTCTGTAACCACATCGACATAGTTTTGTCGTAATATGCAGATAATTAGGATGCGTATGAAAATGCTTCAAGGAGAGTGTTTCTGTTTCAAAGGTATTTTGCGAAACACTTTTATGCTGGGGAACACTTTTGAGGGAAAAAAAACTTGATTCTGGATTTTGAAACACTTTTTGAAAAACTTTTGGAACTATTACCCACCGCCGCCGATGCTGTCACCCCCCGCCGGCTACCATCGTCGGCCGGGTCGTTGGCCACCGGCCGCTGCAGGTCGCCGGCCGCAGCCCTCCGCCGCCGCCTGTTGCTGCCGGTCGTCCTCGGCCGGCCGCCTTCCCACCGCCGCTGCGGACGGAGAAAAAAATTATATTTTTTTTTACTTACCAAACGCGTTTTTGTTCCCATAAATCGTAGCCAGAAACAGAAACACAAAAAAGTATTTCTGTTCAAAAACTATGCCGACGAACAGAAACGTTCCCATACGCACCCTTAACGACAGAACATAATGGCAGCTTTTACCTCAAAAATAAGGAAAATATTGTAGAATTCCAAAAACTCGCAACAGGTCCGCCGTGCGCTCGGCATACCTTGTCCGTCCGTCTTTCTCGTGGCGGAAACAGTCTCTTTCTTATTTTAACCAAACCCTTGAAAGGACCTTAGTTGATCTATAATTTATGTTTCATCTTTCGTTTTTTTTTTCATGTTTGTTTCAAGGAATATATCGATCAGTTTTGTGTCCATCGCTCTCGATCAGCATTGCTGAGAGCACTCAGCAAGATTTTTTTAGGATGAAAAAGTCCGTTGAGTGTTAGAACCTTGATACATTGCGTTCATCATTTTTTTCTTCTTCTTTTTTTGTTTTTACATTTATTTATATTTTATCAATTTAACCTAAATTTTAAGACACCTTTTGTTGTATAGGATATGGCACGTTGCGCTCGGATTCGATCGGCAATTCTTCCTTGGCTTGTACGAAAACCCTAAAGAAAAGTCGTAAAGATAATTTTTCATCTCTCGACCCTCTTCTGCAGCAAGCGAAGGCCTCGACACCTATTTATGAATATAATTTTTGCAGAAAGTCATTAACGTGGATGTTGTATTTCTTATGAGGCACGATCGATATTGACATGGACGATTTTTATAATCTTTTAATAATAGTTTTTTTGGATATATTTGGTTATTTTTTTATGTTCATTTTTTCCACTGTGGCCTGTCAAAGTAAATAAAAATTAGAAGAAAAAAATGGACAATATAAAGTATAAGAATTTAGAAAAATCTCTAAGAATTTGTTCACATCAATATTGGTTGTACCACCTAAGACAATCGACATCCGCGACAACGATTTTTGATCAAAATTGTTGAAAGGACTACATTATGAAATTGTAGAGGCCCATGACTAAATTAGTCAAATTAATAGGTTTAAGATCAAATTGATAAAAATATATCCCAAAAATCCTAAAACTATTGCACTTTTGTCAATTCAATCATAAACCTTAATATTTTCCAATAGAATCATAAATTTTCACCTTTTACCAATCGGCTTTAAGATGAACATTTAATATTTTAATATATTTTATATTTTTCTTCATGTTTTTTTCCCTTTTTGGTTCAAAGTGCTGGTGAGGCCGCCAACCAATGGTTGAGGGCCGGCAACCCTCACTTGCCGTGGGCGAGGGGTCGCGAGCCCTTGCCGGCCACGCCAAAGGCGTTGCGGCCCTTGCCGACCTCAAACGCCCACAGTTGGTGAGAAGCCACAACGAGGCGGTAGAGGTCGTCAGCCCTAAGCTACCACCGGCTCTTTGAATAGAAATATAAAAAGAAAATAGAAAGAAAAGTAAAACAAAAATAAAAAAAAATTAAATGAAAATTTTGAAATATATTATAATACTATGAAGATTGTTCCAATCAGTGTCAGTTGTCTTATGTCGTTAGCAATTTCATATCAAAATTGACCGGATGGACTCAACTTACAAAATTAAAAGATTTATGATCAAATTGGCATCATCTGCCATCAGTATTCCAACCTAACATCTACCAATCTGTTCTTATCATTATTTATCGACCTCTAGGTAATTTCTCGTGTAGACCTCATCCAGTGGCGCAATTCACGCGATTATCGATAAACTTCTAGGCAATTTCTTCCATGGTAATAATCCCATGATCCTATCCATGCGAGTCGAGTCTATGCAAAGTGTTCGCCTTTTGGCTAGCAAGGGCGATTAGGGCAAAAGGAACCGCCGCCATTGCCGGTGTAGCTGGCGACTGTAAAAAAAGAATAATAAAGAAATGAAAACAAAAAGAAAATTGAATAAGTGTATCATTTGTCTACATCATCGTCGATCGTGCCACGTAGGATGACCGATGTTTATGTCTGCGATTTTCAGTCAAAATTGATCGAATGGACTACATTAACACAAATTTAAAATATTTATGACTAAATTGGTCCAATTGAATGGTTTAAGATTAAATTAGCTTCAATGCAATATGTTTAAGACTTTTTTGATACTCTTCCTGTCTATACTCATTCTCATTGCGATACAGAAATAGCGCAGCTTTTCTAGTTCCTTTCTTAAACTTTTTGTTTACCGTATATCAATAACCTTCGAACTATATATCTCATGCAATGTGGACTTTCGACGATGAAATCGTCACGCTTCCTAGAAAAACTTGGCGCTTCGTACGCGACGTACATGTGCATCAAACGAACGACATTGTACGACATTCACGTCGTAATTAAATCATCGTTTCAAAAGAAAAAAAGGCAAGAACATTATCTGGAAAAAAAAAAACACTAGCCGTGACGAATGAGATTATCTATTATGCTGACCACACTCTTTCTCGTCACCATACTTCGTCTTCTCGACAACTAAAGATGCCAATATCGTCAAATCAAAACCCAAATTCTTTTGCTGGCCACCTCAAGGGTCGTCGTTCTTTCATGTAATATCTCTCACGTTGTGTGATCGAGTCAAATAGGAAACGGGCGCCTCGAGCCGGGTCACACCTAACATTTCCATTTGGAAAACGTGACCCACATTCTTAATTTTAAAATAATAGTAATAATAATACCTGGACTAGAGAACTTGAATTAAATCTGAATAAATATTATAATTTATAGTGCTTTCTGACTTAAAAGTAAGCATAACACATAAATGCCTTTCCCCGTAATATTGATTCAAGTTTGTGATATAAGTAATGTTAAAATTACTAGTTGCAAGCGAGATGTATTTATCTAGATAATGCTCTTTTATTGGTAAACGTAATGATCATAAACTGGAAGACACCAATACCACGTTAGGAGTTGCTTTAGGGTTTCACGCGTTCAACGATTGAGGACGTTCTTACAGTGAATACATACGTGCCTCATCTAATGCTTACTCTCGGACATCTATAGGTGGAGGTACGTTTATTTCTCTGCCAATTTATGGCAAAAATTGGCTAGAGAGTCTTAATCTTATCGTACGACAGTCAAGTCAGTCTTAAGTTTTTGAATTTTTTTTCAATTTTTTTAAATATTTTGGCGATTTTTCAATGTAATCCTTCCAGCTAATTTTGGCCGGAAATTATTGATGTGGATGCTAACTATCCTATGTTTTACGGCCAACGCTGACCCTGAGAATTTTACAATTTATTTTTGTAATTTTATCTTTTATTTTTTTCTTTTTTATTCTGGGCCGGCGAGGGTGGCTGAGCACTGTTGAGGCCCCGGCAGCCCCTACATGTCTTTCAAGGAAGATGAACAATAAAAATAAAAGAAAATAAAAGAAAAATATATAAAAATCACAAAATTATGAAAAAAAAATTATCCACCTCAGTGACGACTACACCGATGGGAAGATTGGCTTCCATGTCACCAATTTTCGATCAAAATTAACTAGATGACTATATTGAAAAATCTTCAAAAGGTGTTGGACTAAATTGGTCATGCTATTGTGATTCGAGATTCCCATGTGGAAGGCTCTTGCTCAATGGATTAAAGTTATACCATGGATAACAAGTTGATGACTCTAAAGAGCTCTTATCGACGGAGTCATTTGGCATCTCAATGTCAACTCATCACATCCTAGGCTGCGTTTGATAGTCGGGATAAAATTTAGGATACGATAAAATTTATCTTACCCTGTGTTTGGTGCCTACCCAGGATAGGATAAAGTAAGATATAAAAAGGATATAGTCTAGATAAAATTATTCCATGGGGGAGGTGAGATAAAGGTAGATAGAATTTCTAATAACCCTAATTCATAAGTTATTTTTTCAAATAACAATTTTCTTAAATTGATAAAATTAAAATGGTATTACATTATAAATAATATTTTGTTTTTAATAAAAAAAATTCAAAAAAAATTCATTATTATTTATTCCCAATTTTATTTATGTACTTGAATGTCTTTCTATCTTATAATGAGTAAATTCTATTAATTTATGTTTATTACATACTCTAGGTACTTTATTAATATAGGAATATTAGTATAGTTTATTATTTAGTAAAATTTTATTAGAGAATGATGGAAGAGGAAAAAAGAAATTAATAAAAAATAAAAATAAAAATAATAAAAATTAAGCAATAGAAATGAAGTAGGCACGAGTGTCATGAGAGATTCCCACCATTTATGTTTGCGCGACTTTAGGTTTATTTATATTGATATGTCGTTCATACCAAACAATAGACAAAATAAGATGTGAAAACATTCGGCTTTATTATTGCGAGTCACCAATCAATGAATATGATATAGTAAAATTCATGGACTTAATATCCTATCATATCCAGTCCTATTATGCCTAGAAATCCCGATCATCAAACGCAGCCCTAGGGGTTTTCCCAAGGGTTAGGTTGTTTGCCGATAAAACTGGTAATTGAGTTGGGTTTAGAACATCATGAGACACTTCAGTTCCTCTCTAGCATTCGGGTTAGAAGGAGAACTGCAAGGAGACAAACCTAGCATGAGAGGACTGGGTTAGACCAACCTATTGTGTATCACTTGTTATACCAACAACATCGCTAGCCAGTTGTTGACACCCAAAATTACCCTAGGGGTCACGTGATGTGCACATGAGGAAGGAATGATCAGCTACGGATAGGTGTACGCAAGCAGGGCAAAAATCAAGCTGCAGATCCACCACGTGTAGAGAATGATTTTGGCGGTACTTATCCCGAAAAGCCAAAGAAAAAGGCGCGCAAGAGAAGGCACAATCAAGGCAGTTACAAAATTTGGCGGCAATCCCATCAAGCAAAGCAGAAAAGTTGTGAAAATTGTTAAAGGCCTTATCCACAAGGGTCACCGAAGGAAAACGTGCTTGAAAGCCTAAGACGATTGATGTTCGACGGTTAACAAAGCAAGCCTAGTCATCGAAAGAGAACGTACTTGGGACCCAAGGCAGTGGCTGATCAACGGTTACCAGATTACGCCTATAAATACCAACGGGTGTCCAACGGCAAACCCCCCCACAACAACACACAACAGTCAAGTCTTTATCTTTTCAATTAGCTCTTTATCTTTATCTAGTGACAAGCACATGACTTGCTGGTCAGAATACACCACCAGTTTTACCTGTCAGGATCCTGCAAAGAGGAGAAGCTCCGCTGGTAAATGGGCCCAATCCTCAAGATCCAGGTATGTTCCTAAGCCATTACAATCAACACAACATGCATGCTACCTAGTATAGAACTGCCGCCCAAGTAAACCCCATACCCATAAACGAGCAGCCTGTACTTATGGTCGTCGAAAACCAAAGAACAACGCTAGTTCCCCTTAGGGGGCAGTGGTAAGCTAGGGGGTAGGATCAGCTCCCTCAAAACAGAGGGCATGATCAACCTTTTCAACCCATAGTCCATCAACAGTTCATGCAACCGGGACAACAGCAGGCGAATCAGATGTTGTAGCTACAAGGAAACCAGCATATGCCCTAGGTTGTTTAGCCTGTTGTGCAGCTAGCATATCTAGGACAGCAGTTGGCGTATCAAGCTATGCCACAGCCAGGATATCAGATGCCATACCAACCGATGTACCAAAATCGGCCAGTGGCCGAGCAAATGGTAGGGCATATTGACCCCATGGCAGGATACATGGTTAACGTATATCGAAAGCCATACCCTGATTGGATGGATGTAATCCCGTATCCAAGAGGATTCGAGATACATGAGTTCACACTGTTCATTAGTGAAGATGATCAATCCACCTATGAACATGTCAACCGCTTCCTAGCATTATGTGGAGATGCTACCCATGCTGATCATTGGAAGCTCAGGTTATTCCCACTCTCCCTATCCAGAACAGCTTTCACTTGGTAAACTGCTCTACCACCAAATTCGGTGCTAACATGAGAACAAATAGAACGCCTTTTTCATGGGCAATTTTAGCTAGCCGTGCCGAATTTGTTAGTAGCCGACCTATCAACAATGAAGCAGATGTACAACGAGACAGTTGACTAGTTCATTACAAGATTCAAGCGAGCTAAGAACAAGTGTTTGGTTCCCTTACCAAAGAAGATATTTACGAAATTTGCCTTTAACGGGTTGAAATTCGAAATTCGAGATAGGATAGTAGGTCACCCATGTGCCGATTTATTCAAGTTATCTACCATGGCGGTCAAACACGAGAGCCTACTTAAGAAGAAAGACAATAGGCACACCCGAAGAGGAGAGGTGAATACTGTTGAATCTCACGATTTCGACGAAGAACAGACAGATTCTGTTGAAGTCGCTGTGGCTCAGCTGATTATAGACAAATCATATACCTGTCAAGCGTTGAGGCCACCAAGGATGAAAGAAAAGTCAACCGTTATGGCCAAAGCCAAAAAAGCAGCGTATTACTCGTTTGATGCAAATCGGACGGAAGAGATTTTCGACATGTTATTGGATGACGGACAAATTAGGCTAACGGAAGGACAACAGATACCATCCAAAGAGGAGTTGGCCGGTAAGAAATATTGTAAGTGGCACCACTCATGGAGCCATAATACGTCGAATTGTTTGGTCCTCAAGAAGAATATTCAAGAAGCAATTCGACAAGGAAAGATCAAGTTCACCGATGACTGTCGCGACCCGTCCGAAATCGGACGCGGGCTAATGGATTACCGATCGCCGGCCCCCACTCTGAAATGTGGATCGCGGGCCTTAGATCGGCGCGGGCCCTCCCAGGCCCATACCAAATCGCGGCGGAGGTATATCTTTAAGGGATTCGACGATAAGAGTCGATCGCTTTCGACCTTCAGTATGGTCATGGTGGCATGTGCAACTTGTGCATGCATTTGGAGTCGCCACCGGTCTTTCTTGGAGGGTAGACCGGAAACCTTACTGACCGATTGGGAGAGATCGATCAGTTCTACGGAACCAGAGATTTTGGGTTCGGGGACTTGGTTACGTCGGTGTCATTACCAACGCCCTTTCGGTACCTAACGAGAGTGATTTTCCTAATTAAGATTTCATGCAGGCGCAATTTTGGGTGAGATAGGTTTGATTCAGGGTTTTATGCAGATTGGAAGACTGGTCCTATCAAATCACAGTCAATATAATGAAAGCGCAAGTCACGTGCATAAATAAGTCATGTCAATACACATCAATTTCAATCATTGGCCTCCTAGTATAGCCATAAGGGCTCAGGAAAGATGTGATTTAGGGTTAGGGGTAAAATGGGAAGATTCGGGGACAATTAGCCCGAAGGGCAAAATCGTCATTTTTGGAAGGTTTGGATACCTAATTACCCAAAATATTCCATGGCCAGTTGATTGTGGCCACTTCCCATTTTTGAGAATTTTTTGGAATTTCTTGATTTTTCTTTGGTTTTTGGAAGACGATTCGCCCAAAGGGCGAAATCGTCATTTTTAAGAAGGTTCGGGGTTCAAAACACCCGGAATGAGCCTTGGCCAGTTGTTTGTGGCCATTTCCTATTTTTTGGGATTTTTCTGGATTTTTTAGAATTTTTTGGAAGACGGTTTGCCGAAAGGGCAAAACCGTCATTTCTGAAAAGATCGGGGGTCGAAAGACCCGAAACAGGTCGTGGCCAGTTGAATGTGGCCATTTCCTATTTTCTGGAATTTTTTAGAATTTTTCTGAATTTTTCGAATTTTCTATGATTTTCCATTTTTTATTGATTTTTTGATTATTTTATTATTTTTTATTATTTTCTGAAATTTTTTTAATATTTAAAAAATATTTTCCGGGCCGGGTCAAACCCGGCCCGCGCCTCTCGGGCGCCCGGCCCGACCTTAGGGGTCGACACCGGCCTAAAACGACACCGTTTTGATTTTTTAAAACATTTTTCTATTTTTTTAAACAATTTTTGGATTTTTTATCTATTTAATTTAATTATCCGAAAATTCCCCGGATCGGACGGTCCACGTCGTGCCACGTGGCTTCGTCTCGTGCGTCCGATCTTCCACTAGATCGAGCGACCCACAGAGAGCCACGTGGCTCAATAATAGCCGTCGGATCAAAAATTAATTTATTTTCATTTTTTAGAAAACCTACAAATCGGACGCTCCAGAACGTGCCACGTGGCCTCCTCTGGTGCGTCCGATCTTTTACAAGATCGGACGTCCCTCAGTGAGCCACGTGGCACATCCTCGTCCGCCGGATCGATTATTCGAAAATCATTTATTTAATTTTCCAAAAATTCCAGGATCGCGACACGTGTCGCGATCGTAGCCGTCCGTTTGTTTTATTTGAAAATAAGCGGACCGGACCCACCCGGCTGACGTGGCTGCCTACGTGGCACGCCACGTCGGCCGTTGACCGTTGACCGGCCGGAGGGTCGCCGGAGAAGACGATGAACAGTGAAAATTCCGGCGGGAATAGTGAAAATTCCGGCGAGGTCGCCGGAGAAGATGATGAACAGTGAAAATTCCGGCAAACCTCGCCGGAGAAGACGATGAACAGTGAAAATTCCGGCGAACCTCGCCGGAGAAGACGATGAACAGTGAAAAATCCGGCGAACCTCGCCGGAATTTTTTTGCCGGAAAATCGCGAACCGGACCCAAACTTGGTGTTTTTCGTTCCTTTTTTCGGCATTCGACTTCTTGGACCACCCACATCAACATACAACACAAATAATAACCATGAACATGCTAAAAACCGGCGAACCGGACCTCCCCGAACCCGGCTCCGGCGAGCCGATTTGCAATTTTTTTTTTTTTTTTTGCGTTTAAACTTGTTTCCAACCGTTCACACAGCATCCAAGGGAGGTTTGAGGACTTACCCGGGGTCCCTCGATGGTCGGCGGCCGCCGGAAATCCCTCGCCGAGCTCCCGGTCCGGATCAAAGCCGGCGAAGCTCCGAGCCGTGTTTCGTCGCGGTTCAATGCAAAACAAAGGTCAAAACGAGTTTAGAAGCAATGCTAGTACATATTCAAAGCTTGATACGCGCAAATGGGGGTCGGGAAGGGCACGGCCGAGACAAAACCAAGTCGAGGCATCCATCGGCATTTTGTCGAACACATGGCGTGCGTAAAGAAAAATGGAGACCCGGCGAGATACCGACCTATCCGGAGATTGCCGACGACCGCCGAAGCTCCGATGGGGTTCTGTGGTGTGCGGGGAAGCCTTGCCACCTTCCGGCTTCGTCCTTACTCCCCCCAAAACTCTCCCTCTCTCCTATGGCCGAGCTCGGTTTTTATCCGAGAATCTCTCCCCCTCACGGTGGCCGACCGCCCGCCTCGGCACGTCCACCACCTCTGCCCGATGTTGCCATGTCCCCCCACGCCTGTCGCCTTTTTTTTCTTCAATAATCGCGCGCCCCCATCACGCCCTGCTCCCCCCTTGTTTTCTGTCCACGCCGCTGCACATTCTGTGCATGCTGTCCCGGGTCGGGCCGGGTCGGGTCGGGTCGGGCCCGACCGGCCCGGTTCGGCCAAATCGCCCAAATCGCCAAATTGACCCCCCAAATGACCTCTTTTCATGAAATTGATGGCAAAATCGGATTCCTTGACATGTTTTACATCAAATATGGGTATTTTCGTGAATCAATTTATTGAAATTATGTGAAAACCCCAAATTGTCCCTAGGATCCGAAATTTAATTTCGCCAAATCGAAGGCCTAAACGATCGAATTAGCCAAAATTGAGCCCACCAATGGATTCAGCATGATGAAAACTGTTGGGTAGAGGTGTTTAATTTTAATGGGTGTGCCCGTGTGAAATTTAATTTCAAAAATTGTGAAACCGGGGACTAAATTGAAAGATTTTTATGCAATTAAGCCCTTTTGGTTAAAATTGATCAAATTGGAGGGCAAATTGACCCAATTGCATTTCAATACTTTGGAGTCCAATGTCATAGCTTATAAAAGCCGAGAATTGAAAATTAAAAGACTCGAAAAGGATTTTTTAGGCCCGGTTCGGGATTAGGTTTGTGAAGGAACCCCATGAATCGAGCCAAATTTTCCTGATGAAAAGTGAAAATATTAAATATAGAATTAAAATAAAATTTCTAAATATTTTTATGTAATTTGCTGACCATGGATGGTATTTTTTCTAATTTTTTGGGTATTTTTATAATTAAATAAATTCTAAAAAATATTTAAAAATTCAAAAAATATTTTTTGTTCAAAATTGGTTCCTAAGGCTAGGCTAAGGCTTCCAAAGTTGATTTTGCAATTTTTTGACCTTTTTTGCTATTTTTAATTAATTTTAGAAATAAAAAAAACTATAATAACGGATGGTCAAAAATCAGGTGTCAACAATGACAAAGGGAAGTCCCCTATGGATATTGACACTGACCCATTCCCCGTGATGACTGGAATGGTATCCCTTAAGCAATCGGGCAAGGGGTATAGATTGTCGAATCTGTGCACACGATGCAAACAGAAGCTGGAAAATGCGGATCAAAGCCAAAAGAAGCATCAACGAAGTAACCGCGTCGATCATAAGAGTCAAGAGCTACTACAGACCAAGCCGGAAGTTCCCAAGAAAGCCTTACAAATCGTTGGCTTGATAAAGAAGAATTTGGAAGACAATCCAAGAGAATGAGACTCATTATTGTCAACAGTTTTGTGGGCCTACTGAACATCGAAAAGATCAAGTACCGGCGTTAGTCCTTACATGTTAACATATGAACAAGAAGCCGTCCTTCCCCTCGAAATTACTGTGCAGTCATTAAGGATAAAACTCCAAGACATTATGTCAAAGGAACAATATGATGAAACGATGTATGAAAACATCAACGAGTTGGGAGAAAATTGAGCCTTGGCACTTGAAAAATTGATTGCTCAGAAACAAAGGGTCGCCAAAGCCTACAACAAGCACGCAAAAATCAAGCGTTTCGATGTGGGTGATCTGGTTTGGAAGACTATCCTCCCCACGAGTCTTGACAACGAGAGGTTCGGCAAATGATCATCGAAATGGGAAAGACCATACTTGATAATCGATGTCCTCCCAAGGAATACATACAGAATGATGGAAATTGATGGAAGGGAATTGCCACGAGCAATCAATGGGAAATATTTGAAGAGATTCTATCCATCAATGTGGGAAATGCAGGAAAGTATAGAAGAGCAAGGGGCAAGGAGCAAGGAAAATAAAATTTATTCAAAAGAATAGGACGGGTACATTTTTTTCTTCTTTCTTTCCTTCTCTCTCTCTCTCTCTTCCTTTCGCTCCTTCTCTCTCTTTTCCTCTCTCTCTCTCTCTCTCTCTCTCTCTCTCTCTCTCTCTCTCTCTCTCTCTCTCTTTCTTTCTCTTTTTTTTTTCTTCTCTTCTCTTCGCCCCTTCTCCTCTCCAGTCCTACCCAGTCTGTCCTCACTTTTGCCTGAAGTGCTCCCGAAAGCATATGATGAAATGGCGGAGACAATTCTCCTGCTTCCGGTTCTCCTCCTCAGCACAATGCTCGGCCTTAGTTAGTTTGTCCAAGGAAGCTTCCAAGACATCTCGCTCTCGTTTCAGCTTCCTGAAGTGCTAGATTTGGGCCTGCACTTGATCTTCCAAGGTGTTCAGAATCACCCTTAGGGCCTCAACATGACCATTAACAAAAGCCAAGGAACTGACCTAACAAGCTTCACCCAGCTCATACTCTTGCCTCTCAGCATCCCGCAAAGGTTTCGACAGGTGCCGCCGGCTTCCTGCCAACCGGTCAGAAATATCGCCCCAGAGTTGGAGGGTATTGGAGAAAGCAGAGAAGACAGCTTCCCGAGCAGTGCAAAGCTCCTTATACGACACCTCTCCATTCTCGATCTCCTTATCTTGCACCACATTTCATGGTCAGTAAGATCGTGACGAGAGATGGCCGCTAGGTTCTGCCGAAATTTGTCAACCTCATAGGCAAAAGTAGTGGAGAACTCATTAAAGTCCGCCCGAAAAGGATGGCCAATAGGGAGATGATCGAGGGCAGCGCGCTGAAGAAGGCTGTTCAGCTTCTCAAGGGCTTTAGGATGTGTTACCAGCACGGTGTACGTATAGCTTAGGAAGGAGATAACTTCTTTCCAGATGGAGGAGAACTCGCGAGTAAAAACTGATGGTGAAGAAGCAGACGAAGATGCAGAAGGAGTGGGCTTCATGATGGCAAAAGAAGAAATCTGCTCGAGTATTCAAAGGAGGAGGGTGTTTCAGATGATTACCCATTTAGCAAGAGCAGTGCTATTTATAGATAAAACCCCAGGAACGGCCTTGTCCACGATGCTAAGTATTCGGCCACGACCTTTCAGTGATAGGAGCAGTTGAGATAGTGGAGGGAGGCCGAGTTACGAGGCAGTCGAGTGTATCATGGGTGTTGACACCTGATTTTTTTTACCATTGTGATTTTTATTCTTTAAAATTAATTAAAAATATCAAAAAAAGGTCATAAAATCACAAAATAAACTTTGGAAGCCTTGGTTTAACCTTAGGAACCAATTTTGAACAAAAAATATTTTTCGGTATTTTCAATATTTTTCGAGTTTATTTAATTATAAAAATACCCAAAAAAATCAGAAAAATACCATTCGTGGTCAGAAAAATACACAAAAATATTCAATAATTTTGTTTTAATTTCATCTTCAAGTGTGTCACCTTAAATCTTGAAAATTCGGCTCGGGTCACTATGTTTCTTCACAAACATAAACTCGAACCGAGCAAAAAAATTCATTTGCGAGTCTTTTAATTTTCAATTCTCACTTTTTATAAGCCATGACATTGAATCCTAAAGGCTAGAAGTGCAATTGGGTCAATTTGCCCTCCAATTTAATCAATTTTTACCAAAATGGCTTAATTGCACATTTTTCTTTCAATTAGTCCCCGGTTTCACGGATGTATACGTATGCTCTACGTATTTATACGTTATACGTATTTATACGTTATGCATATTTGTACTGTTTGGTAACCTCTTTAACTCTTGTAATAATAATAATGGTTATTATTTTTAACACCTTTGTTAGTGCCCTTTTTTTAGCATTTTTGTATTGTGAGTGCTATTGTTAGTGCTATTTTTAAATAGCATTTTTGTATTATAAATTGTGAGTGCTATTGTTAGTGCTATTTTTAAATGACATTTATTTATCATAAATTGTGAGTGCTATTGTTAGTGCTATTTTTAAATGTCATTTATTTATCATAAATTGTGAGTGCTATTATTAGATAGAATTTATAATTGTTAGTGCTATTTTTAAATAGCATTTTTGTATTATAAATTGTGAGTGCTATTGTTAGTGCTATTTTTAAATAGCATTTTTGTATTATAAATTGTGAGTGCTATTGTTAGTGCTATTTTTAAATGTCATTTATTTGTGAGTGCTATTATTAGATAGAATTTATAATTGTTAGTGCTATTTTTAAATAGCATTTTTGTATTATAAATTGTGAGTGCTATTGTTAGTGCTATTTTTAAATAGCATTTTTGTATTATAAATTGTGAGTGCTATTGTTAGTGCTATTTTTAAATGTCATTTATTTGTGAGTGCTATTTTTAGATAGAATTTATAATTGTTAGTGCTATTTTTAAATACAATTTATTGGAAGGTATTTTTGGCTATAAAAGGATGGCAAGAGTTTTGAGGTTGAAGAGAGAGACATTTTGTAGAGTGTGCAAATTTTTGAGAGCTTAGAGAGAAGAACACAAACACTCTCTATATTCTCACAATCTTGAGTGAGCAAAATATACTAAGTTCGGAATATTGATTCCGCATATTGCTAGCACAATTGTTGTGGAGTTATTAGTCGTCTCCCCGTTCGTCAATTGGTGGTGCGTCCGAACTAGATGCCTAACACTTGTGGAGGCTGAGATCGAAGAACATCGAACCGACACCTCCGTTCAAGCACACTACGAGAGGTAATCTATTTACTCCCTTTGAGACTTTGTGATTTTTTTCGATTGAAATGCACGAAGTACGCCTCTGGAGATACATGTATGGGTTGTTATTTATTTCTGCTACGTGTTACGTGGATCCCAACAGTGGTATCAGAGCCAATCCTTAGGTGTTTTCGTGCATTTAATTGATTTTTTTTGCAATTTTTGCAATACTATGGCCAATATGTATTAACGAATTGTTCGTCTTACATGGCTAATGGAGATTGATTATTTTATATGATAAATTAATCAACGTAGCAAAAATTGAGACTAAATCAATTTTGAATCGAAAATTTATGGCTATCTTATTTTACGTAAAAATTCTGAATATGATTCAACGTAGAATTTTTATTGTGCCTTCCTAAGTTTTAAATTGTGAATTTATTACTTACGTGAAAGGGTGGTGATCATGGAAAAATCCCTAATCAATGTGATTGATGTATATATGAATGTATGATGATTATTTATATATTTGGGGTTGTAATTATTAAATGGAGGCTGCGTACTCCTTTTATTTTTCATGTAATCTTTATTTTTAGCATAGTCAATTGTTGATGTAAATGCTACGAGGATTACGTGGAGGAGCCTTTTAAGTCGGCGAGCTCTTTGGGGCCCAATTCTTGAAGAGTTCAAGAAACCAAGAAGAAGCGAAGAGCGGCTCTCCGTTATTAAAATATTAAAATGATTAAATGTGGTCTCATTGGCTCGAGACCCATTAAGTCATAATTCCATGATCACCACGTAGGATAGATGTTTATGTGATTGACATCTATTTATTTATTATGATTACGTGAGCATGTTAAACTGGTTAATGTGCAAAGTCAGACTTACCTCACCCAAACTTGCGCCTGCATGAACTCTTAGTCAGGAAAATCACTCGCGTTAGGTACCGAAAGGGCGTTGGTAATGACACCAGCGTAACCAAGTCCCCGAACCCAAAATCTCTGGTTCCGCAGAACTGATCGATCTCTCCCAATCGGTCAGTAAGGTTTCCGGTCTACCCTCCAAGAAAGACCGGTGGCGACTCCAAATGCATGCACAATTTGCACATGCCACCACGACCACACTGAAGGTCGAAAGCGATCGACTCTTATCGTCGAAGAATAATCCCGCCGCGATTTGGTATGGGCCTGGGAGGGCTCGCGCCGATCCAAGACCCGTGATCGGTAATCCATTAGCCGCGTCCGCTTCCGGACGGGTCGCGACAATGGGAAAGTGGGGATATGCAGTTAAAGTGGATGACGTGGATGGTAATATCTCAATTACCTGTCTTTTCTTTTGAAACGTCACGGCTGTACGAATTCTAGGGATAATTTGAAGCGACGTCTGGCATTAAATGTTAAGAAGAAAAAGTGAACTCTCATCATGAACATACGACGCCGGGGATTAATATTCATTGAGGAAAAACAAGGGTGATGACCACATAAGTGAGTTACAGCACATATTGCCGGATGCTCAAAACAAAACTTTGGAGTTGCATCTCACTATTACAATTGGCATCATTAATGGCTTCTCTTTGATGTTTAGCCTTTAGCAACTCAAAGTGCAAGGATTCACTGGTCGCCTCCTGTTTCTTGACAAATTTCAATTAAACGGATAAAGTTTGCAATGGAGTGTGCCCATCATTATTCAGCATGTCTAGAATTTGGCGTTGACGAACAAGCCTCTCATTAGCAAGAAGAGTATCTTCCTTTAATCTGGCAATTGTCTTCAAATCATCTTGCCTTGTCCTGAATGACCTCAGAATCGAGCTAAAAAGTGAGGAAGAGCTCATTAACAGCCAGCTCGAGTACGCGACATTGGATCAAGTACGGTAAATGAACCAAGAAAGCAATAAGAGCTTTAATTTCATACACAACGGCTGGATTGTCACAAGTGGCAGCATACCCTTCCTTCAATAGATCATGAAGCCACGACCATTTGACGTAAACAATGTGATAATGCTCATTAGACATGTTTGACAGACCAACTGAGGCACAAACAAGGTTGGTAGAGACCACCAACGGGTTCATCCGAGGCTAGCGAATCAGCTGCATTGCGAAATGAGTTAGTAAAGGTATATTTAAGCGCAACTGACAAGATAATGACACAGAGATACCTTCATCGAACGAAGGTTCGATGACAACATTCGACATGGATAATGGGACAGACCTCTTGAAGGGAAGCAATAAGCCTAATGGAACTCGGTAAATACTTGCTAAAATGCCATTGGCGTCCTTCGGGAAAAAAGAAAGCTGATAGTCGACCCGCCACCTGTCAAAAGTTACCAAGCTACACGGATGACCCGCGAAGTTGATAAAAGTAAAGCGGCCATGGATAATTTGGGCAATCTTCATATGGCAGGCCGGGTCAAAATTCACTGCTCGACTAGGGGAGAAAGGATAATTCATCGAAGATATCATTGGCATCGGGATACCATGAGTAAGCCCAAACTAGCGAGCACAGTAATGAAGATTATAGACTTCAAGACCAGAAGAAAATTCACCTCCATCTGACAGGTTCAGAGCAATATCAGACGGAGTCAGAACACTCACCCAGAATAGGTGGGCATCGGAATTTTCGCTTGAGCTATAAATGATATCCTCAACAGGCAACTTGAAAAAGTCAAATTCGACAAGGGACAGCAAAACAAAGGGAAAGTTGTCGAAAATAGTAGAATCACCTAGCACTTGTCGAAGCGCACGGTCGAATATCTCGGACCTGAATTGTTCTGGGATGGCCTTGCTACCGAAGAATTCTCTTCTTGGAACAGCTGAGGGAAATAAATTCGAAGCCAACCATGTAAAAACCACAACGGGCCAGAAAAAGGAGTTGAATGACCACCCATCAAAGAGCTCTGTGCATCAGTCGAACCACGGTACAACGACGCAAGAAACATTCGACCTAACCTTACATTGACACTACATGCCAACGCGCACGCGATATCCAGGAATTCCGAGGATACTCGAAGAGACGGAAGGTAAAAGACGTAACGACTTCATCGAATGAGTACCTGTGGAATTGTTACGATAGCTCATGAACACGTCATAAGGAGAATTGACGTAATGAAATGTGTCAGAATGAAATTGTCCATCTATACGTACGACGTCACATTCAATGAAAGGTGAAAGACCGGTTAAGAACCAGATATCGAGAAGAGTGATAGACATAGGACCAGTAAGGAAGAAAAAATAGCACGACGAGGGTGACCAGAAACAACATATGTTGCCAATCAAACCATATTTTGAAGGGTCAATAGAAATGCTGCATAATGTCAGTAACTTGTCAATCCTAACTCTTTCCCACACAAAGGAAACAGTCCCTTTCAGCCGTTGGTACTAGCAGAAGAATTGCCTGTCAAAAGACGGATAAGAGACGAACCGATGATTATGGGTTAGCCAATCAAAAGCGCAGATAAACGATCGCTTGACGAGCCAGATTTCTTAGCAATGACAGGGGAAACATTCTGTTAGCATCAAAGGACGGGGCAATCGTTTAAGCTGAGAACCTAGAACAATGTGGTCGTTTCTAGATTGATGATCCATAAGGGAAAGGGAAACATCTCCTTTATCTTCATAGCTCAAAAGATTATCAAGACGCAATAAACAGGAAGCCGCTTGAAGACCAATGAAGGATTGATTCGCCATGAGGAGTTGAGAATACCACGCAGCGTCCACGTTTATATAGAGATTGGCGAGGTAACTGAATCATGTTATTGCGCGAATGTGGGATGATGGTGAATATTTTGGCGCGAAAAGAAAAAGATGCCCAAGGCAGTTTCATTAAGAGTCCTGAGGATACAAGGAAGCTTTAATATCCAAGAAAAGTTTATATAACAATGATTCAAATCTCTTGTTACGAGCTATGGACTCACTTCTAGCTTGGTGCCGGCGAGTCTCTTCCTATGATATCCTGGCAAGGTCTTGTCGCTTCCTTTCCTCTAAAGAAGCAATGGACTCCTTCAAATGATCTTCAATCATCGATCGACGGGAGAGTATGACAGATCGTCGAAGGCGTGTCTCCTCTATATCCTTCTCTATCGCCAACCTCTGTTCCTCAAGGGTTTGCTCTTTCTCATTTAGCTTAGAGACTTCTTTGGCAACTTCCTGAAAGGATTGCCGCTTTTGGTCTACTAGTTGTTCTGCTGTTTGAGTTTTGGCGCTGGAAGAATAATCTATAAAGTTAGTCAAGGCAACTACCTGGTCCCGACACTCTCTATAATGAGAGAAGCCAGTTGAGAAGTTATTTGAAAAACTTCTTAAGCGATGAGCCACGGTCGAAGGGAGCAAAGCGATGAATTCTTCCTTGGTCAGTTCCATCATTACAAATTTAATGCATTCAAAAGCCAAAGGATTGTCTATAAAGGAAGAAATCCCAAAGAAGACGAGATCCAGGGAGCACTACAAGTTGAGCTTCAACTGGTCCAAAGCTTATCTAGATGGAGAAGTTCTCTATTGACATACACCACGAGGTTCCAAAGGATGAATGGGCTCCGCGAAATAAGATTGGACATCCTCCAGTGACGCCTGAGCTACCTCAGCCTCAACAAATGAAAGATCAGCATTAACAGATGACTGAGAGACAATGGGTGCCCGAGAAGGAAGCTCCCCACATGATCCTTCGGTCACTGGAAGGTTACCAGACGAATCTACCTGATATGGAGCAAGCACTAATAAGGATTTATTATGAGCTTCCGGTTATGGCAGATTTGGAGTTTTGGATGGTCCAACAGGGACAAGCAGCTTGCTGACAGAAGAATTGTCATCGAATTCTCTGCCAGTTTGAGCGATAACCAGTGAAGGATCCTCAGGAGGGACGGCTGAAGATGTGTCAGCATTAAGGAAGATGATTGAAGGCTCAAGACGTGTTTTCCGGTGAAGAGAAATAATGGGTTCATCGTCTTCATCCTCTGGCTCATCATCTAAACAAACATAGACAAGTAAGTACTTGGAATTTCGACAAGCGATTAAGAAGAAAAAGAAGGATTCTTTCCAACCTGCTAAGAACGTTCAATACTCGGGAGTATCCTGTTGGAAGGCCTTCCTTTTTCCTTTTGGGTCTGTTCCCTTCAGAGTCAAGCCAATAGACTTAATCCGATCGGTGTTAAGAAGCGAGGAGATAGCCGCTTCATAAGGACTTTCAAGACTGAAAGATAGCCACAAGGTCGTGTACTCTGAAGTAACCCCAGGACCAAATCGAAGAGCCCTAGTGGTGTTCTTAGAAAAACGCTGATGCATCAAAGCGGTCACTTGGGCGCAACAGAAAAAAGAATCATCACCATCCAATCTTTACGCCTTCTTGTCCATCAGTGGAAAGTCCATGAGGTAAGGAATGGGCATATGAACGGCTTGTCGAAGGCCAAACTGCCAAGTGCAGTACTGAGGAGAGTAAGGTTCGAACCCATGGTAAAACTTGCCTTTGAGGCATAACCGAATGGGAAGATTCTTAGGAGAAAGGACAGAAATCAAGAAGTCGCGAAAGCTGAAAGGCTCATGCGTTTTCGGGTTAAGGAGGAAGCTAAGCTCAGCTGAATGATATGGAAACATGTCAACCATGTCAGGGTCGCATGACAGGATCTGCTGAAGATAAAAAACCAAAGGAAGAACCTTAGATGGAACCTCCAGCGGAACGGCTGTGAGCAATCTGTTGCCAATACTCGAAGGACCACTCCCCTTTTGATGAATTGGAACATCCGCAAATAGAAAGGGAAGGTATAATGCTATCCAGGCCTGAAGAATCTAGAGTGGGCCAGACAACACACTGTCCTTGGTATATGACACCCTTGACCGGGAGGCATGGGTAATACTTCTATAAAGAACAACCAAAGCTAGAGGACCCAGAGCGACATCTCTTCCTCTCACAAGATTGGGCTCAAGAACGAGGTAATCTTGAGATACCTTTATAGTTGGGCTAAAGAATAGGTATTTCGACAACCAAAACAAGAGGAAGGCTGTTCGTTCAGCAAGTAAGACAGTATTAGAGGTTTTACAATGGAGATTCAAGAACTTTCCATAAGCAAGGGAAGTGTGGGGAGTAGAGCAATCCTCTAAAGTTTCTAAGTTAATGGCAGACGTGCCATAGGTAGCCAGACTGGCAATGGTAAAAATATCCAGAATGGTGACTGACATGGGGCCCCATGGAAAAAAGAAGCAGTTGGTTGATGAGGACCAAAAGCTTGTGACGCAACCTAGTAGACCCCTTTTCAGATGATGAGACAGCATACTAACCTCAAAAACTGTCCTGATATGTGCTGTCGCCCAAGCAGCTGTAGTCAACAAGTTGGATTTGAGCTGGTGAAACCAAGCTAGGAATGTTTCATCAAGCAATGGAAAACTTCGGAATCGCTAAGATGGAAGCGACCAGATGTCCCGCATATGAGAAACTTGGATATGAAGTTTCTCGCTCCGACGCAATGGAAAACAAGTTTGAAGAGATGTTAGGACGAACAAATGGGATCGAATATTGTGTCCTAGAGTAAACCCAAAATATTCCTTGGAGGTGTTTAGCAGTTCTAAAAAGTAATCAGCTTTGCTCTCGTCCTTTAGTTTGGCGAAACGGCCGATCAACTATTTTAGATCAGGAGGACAAGATAAAGACGCCATGGAAAGGGATGAAACAAAGAACCGGAAAAGGTTTAGGGTTTAAGGCAACAAAGAGAACGATGGTTGAGAGCTTCCTATCTGAAGAGGTACTATAGAACAGAAATCGATGCGTCAAGGAAGAGTTGGAATGATTACGTCAGATCCCCAATTGACGGCAGCCGTCAAATCCAGAGACGTCATTTAAAAGACATGAATCTTCGATTCATGTCTTTTAAAGGGGGCATTTGTTGACATCCAAAATTACCCTAGGGGTCACGTAATGCGCACATAAGGAAGGAATGATCAGCTACGGATAGGTGTACGCAAGCAGGGTAAAAATCAAGCTGCAGATCCACCACGTGTAGAGGATGATCTTGGCGGTACTTATCCCGAAAAGCCAAAGAAAAAGGCGCGCAAGAGAAGGCATAATCAAGGCAGTTACAAAATTTGGCGGCAATCCCATTAAGCAAAGCAGAAAAGTTGTGAAAATTGTTAAAGGCCTTATCCACAAGGGTCACCGAAGGAAAACGTGCTTGAAAGCCTAAGAGGACAGCTGTTCGATAGTTAACAGAGCAAGCCTAGTCATCGAAAGAGAACGTACTTGGGGCCCAAGGCAATAGCTGTTCGACAGTTACCAAAGCAAGCCTAGTCATAGAAAGAGAATGTACTTGGGACCCAAGGCAGTGGTTGATCGACGGTTATCAGTTTACGCCTATAAATACCAACGGGTATCCAACGACAAACCCCCCACAACAACACACAACAGTTAAGTCTTTATCTTTTCAATTAGCTCTTAATATTAGCTGTAGCTTTCAGATTCCCGTTGTCGATTCGATTCCGACGTGTTTCATATCCAGAGTTAGGTGTCGTCGATTCAATTCCAGCGTCTGCTCGCCTAGTCCAGTGCCGTTGATTAAATTCCGGCGTTGTATTAGTCTATCATCCACCCGTCCAGTACCGTTGATTAAATTTCGGTGCTGTGTCCTACATTTCCACCCATCCGGTGTCGTAGATTAAATTCCGGCATCGTGCTCTAGGGGTGAGCATGGGCCAGGTGGGCCTGTTCCAGACCTAGACCCTGTACCCGACCCTGTTATAATCGGTTCCCACTTTTTGGAACCGATACCCGACCCTGTTTATCTTGGAACCTGTTTTGGAACCGACCCTGTTTTTCGGTCCGGGTTTCGGGTTCACCCTGTTTACCCTGTTTTCCTAAGCTCGGTAAAGATACGGTGAGTGCATATGGTTGAAACAGCAACACTATTTTCATGATTTTAGATCTTCACTGAACCAATATCTTTGAAGAAACATATCATTAAGTCAAAAGATGCCAAAATGATATGCGAGCAAAATCAGAAACCCATGTTGTGCAATAGAATGTACATGATCAGTACAGGGCTTTAACAAATATTACATATGTTGAAGCTCTGAACATATCTTGAGAACCCAGCCATGGAAATCAAAGAACACCTTAAAGGAACAATCTTTACCTCGTCCGTCAAAGCCACTGAAACAGGGAGGCTTGAAGTTGAATATCGACGGCTCGCGGTGTGAAGGCAGATAGGAGCGGAAAGGTAGACCCCTCGAATTTGATGGACGAAGCCCTCGCATCAAAAGAAATTTTGAGAACCCAGCCATGGAATTCCAAGAAGAGCACCTAAAGGAACAACATTTACCTCGTCAGTGGAAGCCACCGAAACAGAGAGGCTTGAAGCTGAACATCGACCGCTCGTGGTGCGATGGCAGATCGAAAACAGCCGCGACGGGGGTTTGTAGGGACAAGCATGGCTTCTTCGTGGGCGGTTCCAATCTGGAGCGTCCAGAGATCGAAGAACGGCCGCCGCAACGTCGATGATGGTGAGACATGAAGAAGAAGAGAACGAGAGGTGATGAGGTGAGGTGTATCGTGAGAGAGTCTGAGAGGAAGGGGAGGCCGTGAGGTTTTCTCTTTTGGGTGAGCACTGAGCACTGAGCAACGAAAGGGAGTGGGAGAGGGAGTAGATTAGGATTTTTTTTAATAGTAATTAAAAAAACCGGTTCTAAAAACCGGTCCGGGTGGGTATTTACTTAGACCAGATACTCGGACCGGTTTCAACCGATTCCCAAAAATTGGAACCGGTGCCCGGACCAGTTTGAGCCGGAACCGGTTCCCGACCATGTTTTTCGGGTGGGCCGATCCTGGTACCCGGGTCAACCCGGTCCAGTTGCACACCCCTATCATACAGTAAGGTTCAACATCGTCGATTCAATTCCGGTGTTGTATCTCTGTTACCATCTCGTCGAAGCAATTCGACAAGTTTCATCGAAATCGTCTCTAGGCGTTCTGTCGAAGTTTTGTACAAAGCTATCGAAAAACACGCTCATATCAATAAGATACCCTGCATTTGACACTCTCTGTCCAAAACTTACACGGAGCCCTTCTTACTTAACGAACTGCTAATTTTCGATAAAGGGATTTTCCTGCATCGACAACCCTTTTTTGGGCTTCAACCTCCTGGACCGAACCCTGAGGAGATCAAGCTGGCCCGACCGAGGGAATTTTTTGCGATAACACCAGTTAAGTTAAGCTTCGTTCGTTTCGCGAAAAATGAGGTGTTTCTAGAAAATATTTTCAAGGAAGTCATTTTCCTAAAATGACAATATGTTTCAGTGTTCGGCAAAAACCTAAAAAATGAATTGGAAATATTTTCCAACGTTTGATATAGAAAATCGGATTTGATTTTTTTTTCAAATTTTTGTTTTAATTTTTAAAATTCAAATTTTATTTATTTATCATTTATCATTTTTCTCTTTTCTCTTTGTTTTTTTTTTCTTTTCCCTTCTTCTTCGGTTGGTCGCTAGCAAGCTCGAGCCTCGCAGAGGAAAAATAAAATAAAAGACAAGAAAAGATTAAAAATGAGAAATTCAAAAATAAAAATAAACGGAATGTGAAAGAGTGTAGGGAGAAAATATGAGAGAAATTTTTTCTCCTTCTCAAGAAGAGGTAATCATTTTCCCCACTTTTGAAGGTGTTTTTTTTTTATGGGTGAAAAATGTTCTCCTTGACTCATTTATTTTTCATAAAACGAATGTAAAAAAATTCGAAAAATATTTTCCTAAAAAGTTGTTTTCCTCAAAAAATACATAGTCCTGATCTAAACTTTTTCAAGTTCCAATAAACACAACTTTTGATCTAAACTTTGCAAAGTACTTTAAATCAAACTTTTAGTCTGAATTTTTCCAAATACTAATAGACTCGATTTGTAGCCTCAACTTTTCCTTTGGTACTTTTTAAACAATTGTCCCCGTAATTTTTTTTTTTTGAGTATTTGATAATTCGCTCATAAACTATGTGTCAAGATGCTTATAATTGTCAGAAGATGCGACATATCTTATCTCTCATAGGCCGACTCTTTGTCATGGACCAGGACAATTTAGATCTAATATTCTCTGCACGATCGCTTTAAACACGAAATCTCTCTCTCCCTATGTCTCTTATTTTCTTTTTCACCTCCCCCATGGAATACGGAAAAATTCTAAATACGGGTATGAAGTGTACTTATTTTCTAAATAAAGGTCTGAAGTACTATCATTATTTTAAATAAGGGCTTGACTAATGACATTCTCGTCATTTATTTTTTTGATTTATTTTTCTCTTTTTCTCTTTTTTTCTTTTTTCCCTCTTTTGTCCTCAGACCATCGATGGAGGTAGCCGGACTTAGGCGAGGCGACCTGGCCAGATTCGACGAGGCTGGATGACCTTTGCCCGATGCCGACAAAGGTCATACGATGCCGGCGAGGGCCGCCCTCACCTGAGGCTGACAATGGCCGAGAAGGGGAGAGAAAAGAGAAAAAAGAAATAGAAAAAGAAAAAAAGGAAAAAATTTAAAAAATAAAAGACAAAAATGCACTTTGGTCAGGCTCTTTTTTGAAATAATGAAAGTACTTCATATTTTTATTTGAAATAAGGTCCACTTCGAACCCATATTTGAGAAAAAGAGGACATTTTGTGCCTGAAATTGAATTTTCCCAAAAAATAATGGAGAAAATTTTTGTGAGCATTACTTCTATCATTACATTCTCTTTATTTATTTATTTTTACCTTAGTTTTCGCTTATTTATTTCTTTTTTGTCAAAAAATAGTTTGAACATGTATGCCAACTTAAGCACTATTTAGGGAAACTGTTACTATTTTATTCTCACATTTATGGACGTTTTACATTTACCACTATTAAATGGCTTTAATTTATTTACCTAAGGTGTCCCAACACGGCCAGCCATCTTTATCTCTAACAACATAAAAAAGATTAGAGCCATACCGTATTATTTGTGAAAAGACCATACTATACGTCGACGTATTATGGTTTCTCTCTCTAATTTTTTTTTTTTTTTTGGTCCGACTCTCTCTCTCTCTCTAACTTGTCTGGCGAATATATGTAGTTCTCTCTTTCTTTGCCCATCAAATAGTTACTGTTGTTTAATGAAGCATACTTTTGACTACATTATCAATCAAGCTCAATGATTTAAAAGCAAATCAAACGGTTTTGTACTATTATTCCGACCTAACCTCCATCAGTCGTTTCTCATCATTGTCGATCACTTTCTAGGCAACTTCATCCCTTGACATGACTCATGCCATTATTGATCTACTTCAAGGTTTTGTCTGGACCCGATGTCTGGATCTGATTCACGCGAGCCAAGTCCACGCAAAGTGTTGTCTTTTTCGGGGTTGATGACATTGTCTTAAAAATTGCGCTAGTGACAAAATTTCCAGAAAGGGACATTACTCAGACCGATGCACGCACATGCAAACTTCATTTATGTGAAGAAATGAGGCGAAAGAACACTAGAAGTGTCAATATTTATGAACGACACTTACTTTAATATCAATATTTTTTTTTGATCACTTCAATGTCAATTTTTATAAAAAAAAATGATCATTTCAGTGCCAACAGTACACGTGTCATGATTTCCGGCAAGACACGTCAAATCACATTGGGACACGTGTCATGATTTTCGGTAAGTCACGACGGATTTGGCACTGAAATGATCGTTTTTGACAAAAATTAGTACTAAAGTGATCTAAAAAAAATATTGACACTAAAATGAGCGCCGTACATAAATATTGACACTTCTATTATTCTTCTGCAGAAAAAATGTAAAGGCAAAAGGGGGAGCACGAACCAAGAGAAAGTGGAAAAGAAAGGGGAAAGAAGAAGAATAGTAAAGCGAAAGGAAAAGATAATGTGGGCTTTGCACGTACACGTCATGGGGACCTTGAACCAAGATTTACTTCGATTCGCGACGCCTCATATGAATTTAAGCCCTTTGTTCGTCTAATCGGAGTAGCTTTCAAAAAAAGGGCTATACGCCAACCGGCTAAAGTTGCCTATGTCGACGCCAACCGGCTAAAGTTGGACGGATGGACTGAATTGACACAAATACAAAAGATTTAAGACTGAATCGGCACAAATGCAAAAAGTTTATGACTGATTCGGTACAAATACAAAAGATTTGTGACTAAATTGACAAAACTAAAAAATTTATGACTGAATTGGTAAAAATGCAATAGGCTTAGGACTTTTTTGACAATTTTGCCGAAAATTTTGTGCTTGGGCACTTGTTTACCTGGTACGCTGATGTATTTCGGAGCTCGAAACCACGTTATTGTGTTTGGGTATTTTCCTTTTACCGCTCCATTATAATTACAGGTTAGTATAGCTAACCTTCCAATCTACCTAATCAATCACAAAGAAGTTGTACCAATTTAGGCCATTTTCCTAAGAATTTTGCCCCCCTTATAACATGTTAATTGTGTGGAGCCCAGCATGCGAGGGATATATTGCATTGTTAATTTAAATAAAAAAAAGATAATGGTTTCTCTTAATTTTGAAGTGCCGTACACGTTCTTCTTTTTCTTTTTTCACATATTAAATTCAAGAATCCTTTCAGTGGTTTACTTAACTTGTTTCTTCTTATGTTGTGCATCAAATTATCAATATTAGGAAAATTTCCCTCTCCCGTTTTCTTCCATATAATCTCATTTTCTTTTCCCCGAAAAATTACGAGGGAAAAAAAATCAGATGACAAAGGAATCAGGAGATCAAACCCCGACACTAGAATCGGACTAGCGGTGCGAAGTCTACAAATCGTGGAAAAAAAATTGAATTTCGCGAATGGAATGAAGATATTGAACACCATGTAGGAGAAGCTCTTATTATGTAGAGATTGGAAGCACGAAATTATCATGGGCTCTTGTGGAAAAAACTATGCATGTTGTCATTATGTTCTTGTGAAAAAACTAATGCTCTATTTATTTTATGAAAAATAAATGGCTAGATTTTTTTAAAAAAAATTGATTACTTGCATTGCTTACAAAAAAGAATGAACGAAAAATATTTTCATTGTTCATGAAAATGCTTGGACATAAACTTTTGTCTATAATGAAAATATTTTTCATTGACTAACTATTTCGAACGTTATGAACGACCATTTTTAGGAAATCATTTTACAAACTATTCGTTTTTCATGAAATAAATAGGGCCTAATCATCGGTTCCCTTTTATTTGAAAAACAATTAAGACTTGCTGATCACGTTTAGCCGTCAAGATCAACTTACGAGGAGACACCTTGATTTCATAATCAGCACGCGGACGTGAGCCTCAAGAATGGTATGCATCACGATAAAACATATTGATTTTTTTAGTCTTCTAGTCAATGTTCAATCCCCCTAAAGTAAAATATCATTGGCGGCTAGCATTGCTAGGTGCCAAAATTAGAGTAAGTGGAGGAAATAATAGCACTGAAAAGAAAATATTATATAGACTCGATCTATACAGATCAACACCACCACATTCATTGAATGTATCGACCCTGAGTAAGACTCACATGATCAACACTTATGATGGTGTCAATCTTTATAAATTGAGTCATATGAGACTGAAAACTATCGACGTTTCTCGATAGATAATCTATGTGATTTGCAATAAATTCATCTTATTGATTGATTATACCGTTGAGTCAATCTACTCTCAATATATCCAATGTAAGAGAAGATGACGAAAAGCCAAGTTTCACTTTCTGTTTTTTTTCTTTTTTTTTGGTCGAAAGTTTCACTTTCTTCGGAAGGACGATTATATAACTAGAAGCCATTATTGACCTCTTGGCATTAGGGTTTTGTCCTTCCTTTCAAGTGCTAAGATTGAACTTCGAATTTCATCGTCTGGGTTTCTCGAAAAATGGATATTTTGAAAAATAATTTCTTAAAAATGATGGCTTGTATTGCTTGAAATACTTAGCTAATAAAAAAATATTTTGTTGTGGACAACAATTTATGTCTCCATAGAGCTGTGGATAATGACAAAAAATTGTATTCATTCATATTTTAGAGCAATATAAACTATCATTTCGTACGCGTCTAGTTTTGACTCGTAGCGCGACTCTCTGGGGTTATGATTTGTCTGTGGACGGACTGAAGTCAGTCAAGTCAGGACATAGACCCTTAAGACAGCCCTTATCCAAAAGAGACTACAGTCGCGTGTGGAATCCCAATCAAAATGTGACTGAATTGAATGCAGCAGGAGAAGGAGATATGCAGTCGAAGAAGCCTCTATTTACTGGATCCGGATCACTCCGCGACCTCTGAAAGAAGGGCATGCCCTGAGATTCCATCCGATAAAAAAGAGAATTTGATTTAATGTTATACCGTTTTCCATAGTCCGTGTGGATAGGGGAACAATAACGGTATCGGTGTCAAAACTTTTGTGCGATGCCTGTTTCGAGATGTAAAAAATTTCCAATTGATCATCAAAGGATAACAAGTTTCTGAAAAAAACGATGACTTAAGCAACTTTTGCCTTAACGAAAATTCCAATGTGACGTTATGTTTATACAAAAAATTCAGTCCGGCGACCGACCAGAGGTGTTCTGGTGAGGGGAGGGGAGGGGGAGGGATGGGAAAAAAAAGAAAAAAAGAAAAAAGAAATAAATAAATAATTCATGAAAAATTCATAAAAATAATAAAATATTCGATCGTCGGCCGGCTGGCGTCCACGTCAGCGTCGGCCGGTCAAAATTTGCCAGATGGATTGAAATGACATAATTGTAAAAGGTTTAGAACTGAATCGGCAAAAAAAGTTTAGGACTGAATTGACACAATTATAATATATTTATGACTTTTTTGGTAATTTCCCCCTTTCTTGAAGTAAGTGCCCACATGATTGATACTAGCCTAGGGCATACAAGCTAGGGAAAAGTGTCAAAAAAAGTCCTAAACGTGTTGCACTAGTGCCGATTCAGTCTTAAACCTTTTTTAGTGCCAATTCAATCCTAAATTTTTTACTTTACATTGGTGCCAATTCAGTTTTAAACATTTTATTGATGCCAATTAGTCCTAAACATTTTGTATTAATGTCAATTCAGTCCTAAATCTTTTGTATTTATACCAATTGAGTCAATTCAGTCAATTTTGACCGAAAATTGCTTACGTGGACATCAATTGTCAGAAAAGGAAATCTTTTAAGAAAGCGGAAATAAATTACTGTAGGTTACTATATGAATATTCATCAAACTTTTTTTCCTTTTTCTTTGAAAAAATCGTTTATATTGGGAATTGTTTAAGCCTTGCTTCGTTGTGTGGAGGATTGCATAATGGAGAAGAGATGAGGGTAGACAAGATTCGTCTCAGGTACATCATGCACCTTAAAAAAAACTGCTCATAAATAGAATTGGACAAAGGCTGCAAACTCAAAATACGACGCTTCTGAATCACCACTAGCTTCGACTTAAAAATAAAAATAAAAATTCTTCAATAGCAATTATTTCTGTAGAAAAAACCTAGCCCAGCAAAACTTGGTGGATGTGGACCCCATCCTCTTCTTTCAATTAAGTACTCTCATTTTAGCGATTACAATTTTTTCCGGGTTAATACCACGTAACCACAAATTAATTTTTAGGTCACCAAAAACCTCAAATCGATATACATATAATAAATTTATCCTGAATTAATTTTGGGGTTGCCAAAACTCCTAAGTTGATACACTTGTGACAAATTTTACCATGAAATTATTAAGTTGGATGATGCGTGACAGTAATTCAGTTGACTCGGCAAATGAAAGAGCAAATCTATATGTTTCTCATGTGCCTTTGACGAAGGCAAGGTAACAATCTTTCGGTCATCAAGCTTTATGAACCTAGAATGTCTACTCATATATGCTCGAAAATCTATATGTTCATCTCCTGGAATTTTTCACTTGGACTTGCTAGGCCAACCTGGTTATTACCATGTGTCATCTAGTTCAGCACTTTCGAGGTATTTTGAAATTTTAGGCAATTCAAAAATCAATTTAAGGTAAATTTATCACAGGTGCACCAATTTGAATTAGTTGGTGACCCGAAAAATCAGTTTGTAGTAATTTTGTCATGGGTGTACCACTTTTGAGTTTTTCGCATTATTAAACACTAATTTTATGTTGTACGCCCATGCGAGCAAGGAGTCGCCTTAAATAACTAAATCCTCGTCTCTAGGAACACTAGTCTCATAGACCATGGTAAAGACTCGAGGTAAAAGCATATGGAACATGAACTCACTTAAAACTCTCGGATGATGTAGAAAATTGGAATCTACATTGTGTTCTGGCTGATCGAGGACTCGCACCTAGACTCCGGTCTTTAAGGGTGCGTATGGTAACGCTCCAGAAAAAGTGTTTATGTTCCCAAAGTGTTCCCGGAACACTTTGGGAACAGAAACTCGTACGGTAAAAAAATGTTCTCAAAATGTTCCGGGAACACTTTTCAGAAAAAAGAACACTTTTGAAGCATAATTGAGGAACAACAAATACTTATTTCTGTGTTCCCGGAACACTTTTTAGAAAAGGTTTTGGAACACTTTTGTAAAAAAAAAAATGAAAAATTCTAAAAAAATCTAAAATTTTTCAAAAAATAGGAAATGGCCACCATCAACTGGCCATGACCTGTTTCGGGTCTTTCGACCCCCGATCTTTCCAGAAATGACAGTTTTGCCCTTCCGGCAAACCGTACCCCAAAAAATTCATAAAAAATCAAAAAAATCCCAAAAAATAGGAAATGGCTACGATCAACCGGCCAAGACCTATTCCGATATTTTGATCCCCGATCTTTCTTAAAAATGACGATTTCGCCCATTTCGACAAATTGTCTCCCAAAAATTGAAGAAAATCAAGAAATTTCGAAAAAAAAAATCTCAAAAATGGGAAATGGTCACAATCAACTGGCCATGGAATATTTTGGGTAATTTGATATCCAAACCTTCCAAAAAATGACGATTTCGCTCTTTGGGCAAATTGTCCTCAAATCTTCCCATTTTACCCCCTAGCCTTTAATCACGGGTTCTCTAAACCCTTAGGCTGCGTTTGGTCCCCCCAATTTTTAGTCTGGATAGGATTGGATAGGATATGATATGAAATCCAGGGATTTTGCCATATCATATCCTGTGTTTGGTGAATCGTAGTAATAGAGCTGGATATATTCATATCATATCATATTCATTGTTTGGTATATACGATATATCGATGTAAAATGAATTTGAAAAAGCACAAGCAAAAAATATAAGAATTTCTTGTAATTCACTACTGAATCTAGTAAAAGAAAGAAAATATAAACATTCAACTTTTGTTGAAAAGTTTTGCCTTTTTCACGACATTCGTTAAACGTCAATATGAAGCACAAGGTTATGGAGAAGAAAAATGTTTTACTCTCTTTCTGTTTTCTTAGACTTTTGATGTGAACTTGAAAGCTAAGAAGGAAAGTAACTTTCAACTATCTCGTTATTTCCGTAAAGTTTTATAAAAAAAAAACTATAAAGCTACAAAGCAATATGAAACTTTCACATGAACTAGAGTTAGAGAGACGGAGATGCTATTTTTTTAGAAATTTCATTACTCCTTCTCTTCAAGAAGTAGAGAAATCATTTTATTTACTTAAAATCTAGTTTATTCTACTTCATTTTTATTATTTTTTAATTATAAATCTTTATTATTATTATTTTGACTCTCTTCCATCATTTCTTAATAAAAATTTTCATTAAATAACAAATTGTACTATTATACTTAAAATATTTAATGATATAGATACTAAGTGTGTGTGTGTACATATACAAACTATATATTATAATGAAGAAAGAAATCAAAATTATAAATATGATTTATAGAAAATAAAAATACAAATACAAATTATTTTTTATTTTGATTTTTCTTTCTAACATTAGAATTCAAATTTATTTAAAAATAATTACTATTTTAATTTTATTATATAAGAATTTTGTTATTCAGAAAAATAGTTTTTATACCATAAACAAAAGAAATCCTATCCACCTTTATCCTACCCCCTAGGATAATTATATCAAAGCTATATCCCCCTTATATCCTGCTATATCTTATCCTGAGTAGGAACCAAACACAGGATAGTATAAGTTTTATCCTATCCTGACTTATATCCTGACTGCCAAACGTAGCCTTAGGGCTATGTTAGGAGACCCTTATTGTGAATTGATATGCGTTGCATGGTTCATTTATGCACTTGATTGCGCTTTCATTATACGCGATTAATTTTTTTTATAGCTGATCTTGTCCATATTGTAATTATAAACCGTGCATAAAATTTGATTTACTAAATTGAATGAGATTTAATTTAATTTTAATATATATATATATATATATATATATATATATATATAGTCGCCTTAATTAAATGAAAAAATTGGAACATATTTTTTTTTGGCAGTTACCATACGCGTTTCTATTCTTTTTTTTGTTTCGAGAACAGAATTTTTTTGCAGTTACCAATCGCGTTTCTGTTCCCAAAAATCATAGCCGAGAATAGAAACACAAAAAAGTGTTTCTATTCCAAAAGTCGTTCCGGGAACAGAAACGTTACCATATGCACCCTAAGTATTTGAGTCAAATCTCATGGTCTAAAACCAAGACTTACAAGAGTTGACAAGGGGACTAAGACATCATTGCCTTGTACATCACATGATGACTGGTCTCTCTCTCTCTCTCTCTCTCTCTCTCTCTCTCTCAAGACTTACAAGAGTTGACAAGGGGACTAAGACATCATTGCCTTGTACATCACATGATGACTGCTCTCTCTCTCTCTCTCTCTCTCTCTCTCTCTCTCCATAAACACAAACATCTCCAGGGGCAAACACATTGTTGTCCTCTCAAAATCTCTTTTAGATCTCTCTCTCTCTCCCCCTCTCCATAGTTTCAACTTTGTCACGTTTCCCAGAAAAATGGAGACTGGCATGATTTCCAAGGCCAGCTAAATCCAGGGCCTATATTGCAGAAGCTTGGAAATAAGCTGAGCTCAGAAGAAAGAAGGAAAGGATGGTGGTGCTGCCGCGAGACATGTCGAGCCTATGCATGAGCAGCGCAGCCGAAGCAAGTAAGCAAAAATTATGTGCACGATGAATGGTTTTGTCCCCACTGAAAAATTAGTGTCTCAGTGTCGAATTCGGATCCGGATCCCCTGCCTTAAAAGCAGGGGATCCCTTAAATCCCCACCACCCATTGCTTTAGGGCGGTATTTTGGTTATGCATGGGTGTTGGTGATTCACTAAGGCACCTGCCTTTAAGGCAAGTGATCCTTACCCGTCGAATTCATGCACGTCCCCTCGAGTCGCGTCGTGTCAGGAGAGAGAAGGATTCATACGGACACCCCCCCCGCGGGATCCTCCGTCTCCCTCGACGTTCTCTCTCGGTGTCTCGACGTGCCCTGATCACACCGGCGCTCACCTTGCTCTCGTATGCCTCACAGGTGGTGGGGAACTGGCCGAGACACCGATCGAGAGACGCCGTGCGGAGGAGAGGATCCTTGTGACGTGCGTACACTTTTTGATGCGTTTGTGTCTGCATATGTGGTCTTCGTATTTTTTGTTTGTATGCTTGTGTGGTTTTGCTGTGCATCCACAATGCAAATGTTTCGCAAGGAAAGCAATCCGGCTATTAAGTTGGGGAAAATGCTTTTCTGTCAGTCTGTCAGGAACGAAACAGTCTCAACCGTATATCCATATATCATCATCGCGTATTTTGCATAAAATACTCGTTGATGGAGAGATCGTATGTTAGGTGGTCTTGGGCCTTTTTTATCCCAAAACCTAGCTCAAAAGATGAATCTTTTTTCTCGTACTTATAGATCGACCACCAGCCACTTTCACGATCGATATGGAATAACCCAACATAATTCACGACTTTTCTACCCTCACCTGGAACGACGGCAGTCTCCTGTGTGTTGACAATCTGGAAGAAACAATATTTGGATGCGTATATTTGGGGGGGTGGGGGTATAGAGGGGGAAAGAAAAAATGGTTCAGGACGGTACTGACATTGGACCTAAAGTTGGAGTTTTCCCTATTTTTGGGTAGCCCCTCGTTACTCTAGGAACCGTCGATAATATCTTTTACGACACTGCACCGCAAGGCCTAAGGTGCACATCCAAGGAGTTGCGGAGAAAATTTTGGAATAATGGATTGCACTTGGAAACTAACGTTAGTGATCTTCATCGAGGATCATGCAACATGTTCGATACATTCGAATTCTAGGTAGCGCGATAAAGACGAGAGAGTTTTGCAAAGCGGTTGCAATCCGATTTTCCACACAAGACAGCATCTGCACAGCACAGACCAGCTCAACTTTTGTACAGTAAGCAACAAATGCAGTGTCGGTTCGAGGAATCCCACGAACGTACATGGTTTTGTCTTTGGGGGAGAGAAGTATTTTGAGGCCGAATTCAGTTTTTTTTCTTCTCTCGCTGCTTCTTTTTGGTTCGATCACTCGGTGGTTTTTTGCCTGCATGAGCCTGGATGGTTGTCCTAGGGATCGAACCCGGGTCTCGCGGTAAGTGTCCGGCCCCTCGAAGTTGAATTTTCCGGCTCAAGTTTGGTGGTACATCAGTCGTGTCTACAAGTCTTTTGTTAGACAGGAGGGTTTCCCTAGGGCAGTGAGTTTTGGACAGGTCATTAGGCATGTTCTTGTGCAGCCACCATGCCTGCCTCTCTGCAGATGAGATCAAGTAGTTCTTTTCAACATATGTATACGAGAATAACAAAGCAATGCCAAACGAATGGAAAAATCGAAAGAAAGGGCGAGAAAACGAAATCGATTTACACTCTCGATTCAAGTGCTTCCTGGAGACAAGCCTGCCATGGAAGGAACCAAAGATATATTGACTAATACAACAGTCCTCTTTCGCATGTTTGAATTGTTTTTACAACCGCAAAGACGCGGAGAAGGGGAAAAATCGGGAAAATTTACTGTTGCGCGTCTTTGGAAAACACTAACTGCGCTCTGCATCGACATATTATGTATGCGAATTCCGACTGCAGCATAGGACTGTCTATTAGTCCTATGCTGGCAGAATATAATAATGGTGGAACAAGCATAACCAGTTCCATTTTAGATGAAACAAAGAGCTCTTCTATTTGCTAATTTAGCCAATGAAGCTTGCATCCTGAATGTGAGTTTGACCCCTTGTTTCATTGCAAAACAGAGTTGCAGATTCTTCAGGGACTTTGGAGAGCATGGCAGAAGACGAATTCGCCTTGCCTGAGGGAGCAAGTCAGCATCAGTTTTCAACTCTGCTTCCTTGGAATCCTGCTACTAGTTTCCCTGGGGAAATTAGCGCGCTTTCTGAGGAAAAGGAGCAACGCTACCGATCAGGCAGCGGACAGACACATGATTGGCAAGAAATCCAGCATAATATACAAATCCAGAATTGTCTGCACAGCGATAGTACTCGGGACACATCTCTTAGTGCTATTGATGTCGGTATATGGTGATGACGCGGCATGTCATTCTAAAACTCAAGAATTTTCATCGGAGATTATGCAAGTGGTATCCTGGGCAGTTACGCTCCTTGTACTGTACAAGATACAGGGAAAGAATTATGTGAAGTTCCCATGGATTCTAAGGGCATGGTGGATGTGCAGCCTCCTCTTGTCTATTTTTTGCACAGCTCTTGACATCAACTATGTAATGACATACCACAGCCGCTTAAGGACGCGAGACTTCACTAACTTCATGTGTCTGCTAGCCTCCATGGGACTGTTCAGCATTTCCATTCACGGGAAGACGGGCATCGTCTTCTCCGATGCCAATGGCATGAGGGAACCGCTTCTTACCGAAGAAGTCGAGAAACATGCAAATTCAAGGAGGGAATCCCCATATGGGAAAGCTACCCTCTTGCAACTCATCACCTTCTCTTGGCTAAACCCGTTATTTGCCGTGGGGATCAAGAAGCCCCTCGAGCAAAATGACGTGCCCGATGTAGACATCAAGGACTCTGCAGCATTTCTCTCTCAATCTTTCAGTGACCGCTTAAAGCAAGTCAAGGATAAAGATGGAGCCAAAAATCCATCCATCTACAAGGCAGTCTTCTTTTTCATCAGAAAGAAAGCCGCAATCAATGCGCTTTTCGCGGTAGCAAGTGCTGCAGCATCATATGTTGGCCCATACCTGATAGACGACTTCGTCAATTTCCTAACTGACAAGAAGAACAGGAGCTTGGAGAGCGGCTATCTTCTAGCATTAGCCTTCCTAGGTGCCAAAATGGTAGAGACTATAGCACAGAGGCAGTGGATATTTGGAGCACGCCAGTTAGGCCTTCGGCTTAGAGCTGCTCTGATATCTCATATATACAAGAAGGGACTAGTTCTGTCGAGCCAGTCTCGCCAAAGTCGCACCAGTGGAGAGATCATCAACATTATGAGCGTGGATATCCAGAGAATCACAGATTTCATCTGGTACTTAAACATTATATGGATGCTACCCATACAGATCTCATTAGCCATGTGCATTTTGCATACCAATTTAGGATTAGGGTATGTCGCTGCGCTAGCGGCAACATCGACTGTTATGGCTTGCAATATACCTCTAACGAGAACTCAGAAAAGATACCAGTCCAAGATCATGGAAGCTAAAGACAGAAGGATGAAATCCACGTCAGAGGTTCTTCGAAACATGAAAACCATAAAACTTCAAGCTTGGGACAATCAGTTCCTCAACAAGTTAGAGAGCTTGAGGAAAATAGAGCATGAGTGGTTATGGAAGTCGCTACGACTGGGAGCTGTAACGGGTTTCATCTTCTGGGGTTCCCCAACATTCATCTCCATTGTAACTTTCGGCGCGTGTATGTTAATGGGCATTGAACTTACTGCTGGAAGAGTCTTAGCAGCCCTGGCCACTTTCCGAATGTTACAAGATCCCATATTTAGTCTACCAGACTTGCTTAATGTAATTGCACAGGGCAAAGTTTCAGCGGACAGAGTTGCTTCTTACCTGCAAGAAGATGAAATTCAACAGGATGCAATCGAATATATCCCAAGGAATCAAGCAGAGTTTGATATAGAGATTGCTAATGCAACATTCAGCTGGAATCCTGACATGATGACACCGACCCTGAGCGATATCGAGTTAAAAGTTAAGAGGGGCATGAAAGTGGCGATCTGCGGGATGGTAGGATCAGGGAAATCGAGCCTTCTGTCATGCGTCCTAGGAGAAATAGAGAAGCTCTCTGGCCAAGTGAAAATTAGTGGTACAAAAGCTTACGTTCCACAGTCTCCTTGGATACTGACAGGGAATATAAAGGACAACATTCTATTTGGAAATCCATATGATCCCGACAAGTATGACAGAACGGTCAAGTCATGTGCTATGGTTAAGGATTTCGAGCTGTTCTCCGCGGGTGATCTCACGGAGATTGGAGAAAGAGGAATAAACATGAGTGGAGGGCAAAAGCAAAGGATACAAATTGCGCGCGCAGTTTACCAAGATGCTGATATATATCTGCTCGATGACCCTTTCAGTGCAGTGGATGCTCATACAGGCGCGCAACTCTTTGCAGTAAGTTTTAAAACTCTCTAGCAAGAATAACGATATGATGATGGATATAAAAAATCAGATCCTAGTATGACGTCTCACGTGCTTTACCACCAAAATTTGCATTCTGAGTTTATTCCCTGTAGGATTGCCTGATGGGAATGCTCAAAGACAAGACAATACTCTATGTGACCCACCAAGTCGAATTTCTTCCAGCAGCAGACCTCATTCTGGTAAGTAAACTTCGCAAAAAGCGATTCTCCATTTGACCACAGTGAATGCTCAGAAACAACAGATATCATGGTAGTGAAATTTTGCTTCAGTTAACCGACTTCTAAGCTCATATGTTGACTATACCACTGTGGATCTGACATCAACAGGTGATGCGGGATGGAAAAATAGCACAGGCTGGTAAATTTGAAGATCTCTTAAAACAAAACATAGGTTTTGAAGTGTTGGTGGGTGCTCATAGCGAAGCCCTTGAGTCAATACTCACAGTCGAAAATTCAAGCAGAACAACTCAAGAACCAGCGGCTGATGGCGGATCCAACAAAGACTTCGATCCTACAGATGAACTTCCACCGAGAAAGCATGACTCTGAGCATGATCTATCCTTGGAGATATCAGAGAAGGAAGGGAAACTGGTGCAAGACGAAGAACGAGAAAAAGGAAGCATTGGAAAAAAAGTTTACTGGTCCTACATAACAATGATGAAGGGCGGAGCGCTAATCCCGATAATTCTCATGGCTCAGTGCTCATTTCAGATACTTCAAGTGGCCAGTAATTATTGGATGGCATGGGTTTTTCCTCCAACAAGTGATGCTGGACCAGTGTATAAATTGGATATCATCCTGCTTGTTTACGTACTGCTCGCTGTTGGAAGTGCACTCTGCGTACTTCTTCGAGAAGTGCTTGTTGCAGTAGCAGGATTGTGGACAGCACAGACGATATTCACAAAAATGCTTCGCAGTATAATGCGGGCTCCAATGGCATTTTTTGACTCAACCCCAACTGGAAGGATCTTAAACCGGGTGAGCAACATAGGGGCTCCTGCACTTCAAGTGTTAATTTTGTCCTTAACATGAACATCAAAAGTGATAGCAAGCATGATTATTACTATTTTCCATCATCCTTTAAGTTTCTTGAGAAGCAGATATATCAAGCGTATAAGCAACCGCAAAATCAGACATGAGCAGTTAAAATGTCACTTAAGAACATGTATCTGCTTATCTGCAACTGTCAAAGATTACTTACAGTTGCACTCGGAGTGAAATAGTATTGCCTGTGTCAGTAGAAATATCAACAAATGAAACCTGTTTTTCCATAAAATTTGCTCTTTAAGAACTTAACATATATACCAAATCTCCATAAGGGTTAGGTAGTGTCCACTCCTTGACTGGGGGGTTCTACATGAACCCTGTCAAACATTCAAGACCAATTCTTCAACATTTCAAAATTTAAGAACATCTCTACAGAAACAACTAAAAGACAGATTAAAATCATTTCAATCTTGGATTAAATATAATTGGATTATTTTGAATTGCTGAATAGCTTCCCACAAATCTGACGCCTTATAACATGCCATCGTATTATAAATTCTACACATGCGAATATTATTGAGCTACGCCTGCTCGCGTAACAGGTAGAAAGGCTGATGTTGGTCTGATGACGTTGAACCATAATGTATGCAGGCATCTACTGATCAGAGTGTGCTAGACATGGAAATGCCAGGGAGACTGGGTTGGTGTGCTTTCTCCACAATACACATTCTAGGAACAGTTGCAGTGATGTCGCAGGTAGCATGGGAAGTATTTGTGATCTTCATCCCAGTGACTGCAGTATGTATATGGTACCAGGTAACTGCATCAATTCTTCTTAGGACAAATTGTCGGAAGCATGTGAAATATACCGGCAATAAGATAGTCCACATATTTTTAGTATTTCAAATGCCAGATATTGTCATTTTCTGCAGAAAATGGTGTGGGTCATGGCCATACTTTAAAATGAAAAATTCTGCTTTCTTCCTTTCAGCAATACTACATTCCAACAGCCAGAGAATTAGCCCGCTTATCAGGGATTCAACGAGCTCCAATTCTACACCACTTTGCAGAATCACTAGCAGGAGCAGCAACAATTCGTGCTTTTGACCAGGAAGATCGGTTCAGTGATGGAAATCTGGGGCTTGTAGACAACCACTCAAGGCCATGGTTTCATAATGGGTCGGCCATGGAATGGCTTTCGTTTCGCCTAAATCTTTTGTCTAACTTTTTCTTTGCCTTTTCATTGGTTTTGCTGGTATCCCTTCCAGAAGGAATTATCAATCCAAGTAAGCCATGCAAATTTTCTCAGAATATCTCACTACAGCAAGATTATAAATAGTATGTATTATGCATATCACACACGTTTCGTTTGTATTCAAACAATATCAGACATCTGCTAGAATCAACAATACATAACAAGTAAATCTTAGACTGAATAATGGTCTGACAGCTAGCATAAAATCCTCTGTACCGAATTCGAGCACAGTCTAGTATGAAGGACATATACAGGAAACACTTGAAAGACAATAAATTTTGTTTTGCAGGCATAGCAGGGTTGGCTGTAACATATGGAATGAACTTGAATGTACTTCAAGCTTCTCTTATTTGGAATATATGCAATGCTGAAAACAAAATGATCTCATTCGAGAGAATAGTTCAGTACTCAAACTTAGCAAGTGAAGCAGCTCTTTTAATAGAAGACAGCAGACTTCCGAGCAACTGGCCGGAAACGGGAAAGATCTGCTTCAGAAACTTGCAGGTACGCTAAACATCAAATTTCAGGTTCCCATTTCCGAACATTATCCTGGAATATGTAGCATTACCTATGGATAAGTTCTCTATAATTGCTATCGATCTCGCTCCCATCCTCTGGAATGCCCATGAGATGTCTTGGACTCACTCACACGTTTATTCTTGCAGATCCGATATGCTGAACATCTCCCATCTGTCCTAAAAAACATCACCTGTACGTTTCCTTGCAGGAGAAAAATTGGTGTAGTAGGAAGGACAGGGAGTGGAAAATCAACCCTAATACAGGCCATCTTTAGGGTAGTTGAGCCCAGAGAAGGAAGCATTATCATTGACGATGTTGACATATCGAAAATAGGCCTTCATGACCTTAGATCAAGACTCAGCATCATTCCGCAGGACCCCACAATGTTCGAAGGAACAGTAAGAGGGAACCTCGACCCATTGGAGCAATACTCTGATAGAGAAGTATGGGAGGTAAAGTTTCTTTCCCCTAAAGCTTTGCCTCACAGGCGACTTTAAGTAAAAGAAGAATTCAGTAATTAAGATTATTTAGCATGAGAAGATATCATCATCCAAGTCCAAATTTATGGAAAAAGCACACATGTACATTCACACAATCACATTCTACGAGATTAATTTCATCGACACATTTTGAAAAGCAAATAGATTTTGCCACAACCAAGTGAAGTGGATTACAAGCATCTTCATCAACTTGCACTAACCTACAAATTTTCTTTCTGAGAAGCTCTATAAACACAGATTCATGCATTTCCTCTGGGTTGGATCTACTTCGGATTTCATTATAACATTCTGATTTCACAGGCTTTAGAGAAATGTCAACTTGGTGATATTGTCAGAGGAATGGAGGAAAAGTTAGATTCCGCAGGTCTGATCCAATAATCCCATCCTTCATACAAAGTTGCAACTTTTGTCAAAGTACATCTACTAATCACATTATTCCTCACAGTCGTGGAGAATGGAGAAAACTGGAGTGTGGGCCAAAGGCAGTTATTCTGTCTTGGAAGAGTCTTGCTGAAGAAAAGCAGTATACTTGTACTTGATGAAGCAACGGCGTCAGTTGATTCTGCTACCGACGGCGTGATCCAAAAGGTCATTAGCAAAGAATTCAAGAACCGCACCGTGGTGACGATAGCTCACAGAATCCATACCGTCATAGACAGCGACCATGTTTTGGTTCTTAGTGATGGTAGGGGATCTGTAAACACCCATTCTCTCTGGCCTAAACATTTCAATTCTAGGATTGATGCTGAACAGCTCCTTTCATTCTTTCATCGAACAGGAAGAATAGCAGAGTTCGACACGCCCACGAAGTTACTGGAAAGAGAAAATTCATTCTTCTCCAAGCTCATAAGGGAGTACTCCATGAGGTCACAGAGTTTAAGCAGCATAGCACACCTAAATAGCTAAACCTGGCAGTTGCAACCCGAAGGGAAACAGTATCAAGGCGGACGAACAGAAACTGCAGGTGTCCTACGATTGCATCAACACTATCAGTTTCAAGTATGCCTGAAAAGCTCGGGGTCAACACCGGTGCATCCAACACAAGTTGATCTGTGAAGTGAACAGAGCTTCTGAGTTCCGCTCTAGGATTTCGCAAGCAATTATTTTTATGCTACACTGAGTGCAGATACACAACTTATGTAGTCTTAATGCAACGCTATTGAGAGTTTGAACTTTAGGGCATATGTTATGTTTTAATTTATCTTTGGCGCATTAATCGAGATGTATTTGGGTGTCGGACCTTTTGCTGACCGGGTCATCGATGATGGGATTTATCGCACACCGAATCAGAACGATCACACAGAAATCAATAAAAATTGAATGACGCACGAGATTACCCAGATTCACCCTAGAATAGGGCTACGTCCTACAAGAGATTTCACTATGATATTCGGTTTACAGCCTCTCAACTCGTTACAATGATCAACAAAAAAGAGCAAAATATATATGCTCTGAACGGGCCAAAACCTAAACCTAGCGAAACCTCTATTAAGCCCACAACATACGGGTTCACTTAAATAAAAGCCCAAACCGGTTGAGATTTCGGGGGCGCTGCCCCTGAACCCCCGCCCGCTCACCGGCGAGCGGGGCAGCCGTCCGCTGACCGGGCAGCGGAAACCCCGCTCGCTGACCGGGCAGCGGGTGTTGGAAAATATGAAGCGCACACGTTAACGTATAGGGGAAATACGTAATACTATTTGTGATTATCAGAAAAAAATAATATAATGAAGATGAAGATAATAAAATTCAACATCGATCAAGCCAAATACAATCTTTGCATACAAAGATTACAAAATTAATAAACTGTTAGATAGTAAACTCGAAAATAGAAAAAGAGGTGAGGTACGGCTAACTGAATCTCCTTAAGGCGATTAGTTCCTGCCAACGGTGCTAAGCAGCTTCACGAACTATGCCTCCCAAGATACAACACCTCGAACCTGTTTGTATCAGCACTATACGAACAGGACTCTGTCGAACACTTCTCGAAACCGGCACACTTGAAGGATGACAATAAGAGAACTAGAGGAATTGATTTCGAGTTGTGAATTGTGAGTTATATTTCTGAACTACGGAAATCCGTCTATTTATAGACCGATAAGACGTCCGTTACGCAACATTAAATCTCGTCGGTTACGTCCGTTACGCAATATTAATACTGCATCGGTTACGTCCGTTACGCAGTATTAAACCTCGTCCATTACGTAACATTAAACTGCGTCTGTTACGTCCGTTACACAAACATAAATGCACGTCGGTTACACTGACAATAATTGAGCCATTAAACTACTAATTACAACAATCCCCCACATAATGGCTCAATAGAACTAAGACTCGAGGAATTCCAAGTGTACCTGTGGAAATACACTGCATCAAGATGGTAGCTTTCGCTTTGAACCTTCTTTAGTGAAAGCCTATCGGACATACTTAACTAGTCGGTGAACTTGGTCTTGAACCGCCAGTTGTTAATATAAGCCCAAACAATAGACCTCACACAGAGTATCTTCGAATCAAGATTGGTTCTCGGTTGCGTTCATTCTTTCGGCCCTGAACCTCTCAGGATTCATGCGTGCTTTAGAAAATCCATCCTTTAAAGATTTTCATAGAGTCGGCCAGCTCCACGCATATAGGTTCATTCCCATTAAAGATATCCTACTATACCTTGCTAAGATGTAAAAATCCAAGCAATAGGAACCATTAAACGCATAACGTACCCTTAAAACGCTGTAGGAAGCACTGTTGCATCATAGGAATGGGAGACAGTGCTCACTCTAGAGATTTCGAAATTTACGTTGTCCTATTGAACCTATTCCATGGGATCTCCAATCGTATAGGTTAGGTTTCCACCTCGAAAGCTCTTTATTGGGTTAAGGCTTTTAACCCCATTCCCATCGATGCGCAGTTTACTTGCTCTCTTGACAAGCCTTTTGTCAGCGGATCCGCAATATTCTCTTTTGACTTTACAAAGTCTAAAGAAATTATTCCATTTGAGAGCAACTGTCTTACGGTATTATGTCTACGACGAATGTGTCTAGACTTACCATTATATATCACATTTTGTGCCCTTGCAATTGCTGGTTGATTATCACAATGAATGCATATCGCGGGCACAGGTTTTAGCCACAGAGGAATATCCTCTAAAAATTGTCGAAGCCACTCTGCTTCTTCAGGCGCTTTATCCAAAGCAATAAACTCTGATTCCATCGTGGAGCGCGCTATTAGAGTTTGCTTTGAGGATTTCCATGAAACTACGGCACCTCCTAGCGTAAACACATATCCGCTAGTTGATTTCGATTCATCAGAATCAGAAATCCAATTGACATCGCTATAGCCTTCTAACACAGCTGGATATTGACCATATTGTAGAATATAGTCTTTGGTATTTTTCAAATATCCTAATACTCTCAACAAAGCATTCCAATGCTCGTGACCAGGATTGCTTGTATATCTGCTCAGTCTTCCTACTGAATATGCAATATCTGGTCTAGTGCAATTCATAATGTACATGAGACTGCCGATCACTTGAGAGTATTCCAACTGTCTGATACTGTTTCCAGTGTTCTTTCTTAAAGTTAGGTGTGGTAGAAAAGGATTATTCGCATCTTTAATGCCAAATCCGTTAAATCTGTCAATTACCTTTTCAATGTAATGAGATTGTGTTAAACCTAGGCCATCTGAATTCCTTAGAATTTTGATGCCGAGTATAACATCCGCAACACCTAAATCTTTCATCTCAAAATTCTTCTTGAGAACACTCTTGGTGATTTTGATAACCTCAGCGTTATCTCCAAGAATAAGCAAGTCATCAACATATAGACAAATAAGTACACATCCAATGGGCGTAGATTTAATGTACACGCATTTATCACATTCATTGATTCTATACCCATTTTGGATCATCACATGGTCAAACTTTTCATGTCATTGTTTAGGAGCTTGTTTAAGTCCATACAATGATTTGACAAGTCTACATACTTTGTGTTCTTGTCCTTTGACCTTGAATCCTTCAGGTTGCTCCATATAGATCTCCTCATCGAGATCACCATTCAAGAATGCAGTTTTCACATCCATCTGATGTACCTGCAAATTGTATAGCGAAGCTATAGCAATCAGCATCCTAACTGATGTTATTCTTGTTACAGGTGAATAAGTATCAAAGTAGTCTAGACCCTCTTTTTGTCTAAACCCTTTGGCAACAAGACGTGCTTTATACTTATCAATGGAACCATCAGCTTTACGCTTCTTCTTAAATATCCATTTGCAACCAATTGGTTTATTTCCAGATGGAAGATCAACCAATTCCCAAGTATGGTTGCTTAGGATAGAATCAATTTCATTATCAACAGCTTCTTTCCAGAAAGGAGCATCTGGTGTTGACATTGCCTCTTTGAAAGTTTGAGGCTCGCCTTCTAGCATGTATGTTAGAAAATCAGGTCCGAAAGATTTTGCAATCCGTGATCTCTTGCTCCTTCGAAGCTCGGCATCCTCAGCCTCAACTTCATCATTCTCAGATTCTGAATTTCTGAGTCTCTTCTGAGAAGGTTCACCCTGATTTCTTTTTGCAGGATATATATCCTCAAAGAATTCAGCATCCCTTGTTTCAAGGATAGTATTGGCATGGATTTCCGCATTTTCAGATTTGTGAACCAAATATCTGTATGCACTGCTATTTTGAGCATAACCGATGAATATGCAGTCCACTGTTTTAGGTCACAATCGAGTTTGTTTAGGAGGAGGAATCGCCACCTTGGCTAAGCACCCCCACACTTTCAAATAATTGTAGGATGGTAGCCTTCCATTCCATAATTCATATGGAGTCTTACCTGTTTTCTTGTGGGGTATTTTATTAAGAATATAATTCGCAATCAGTACTGCCTCCCCCCACAAGTTTTGAGGTAAACCAGAACTCATGAGCATGGCATTGGCCATTTCTTTCAGAGTTCTATTCTTCCGTTCAGCAATCCCATTTTGTTGAGGAGTATAAGGTGCAGTTGTTTGAAGAATTACTCCCAAACTGGCACATAACTCCTTTAAATTGGAAGAACTATATTCCCCTCCTCTGTCAGACCTAAGTACTTTGATTCGTCTATCAAGCTGGTTCTCGACCTCATTTTTGTAATTGATAAACATGTTCATAGCCTCATCTTTGCTAGTTAATAAATAAACATAGCAAAATCGAGTACAATCATCAATAAAAGTGATGAAGTACTTCTTTCCACCTCTACTTTCTACGAACTTTAAATCACATAGATCACTATGAATTAGTTGTAGAGGTTCACTCTTTCTTTCAATAGATTTGAAAGATTTCTTAGCAAACTTAGCCTCAACACAAGTTTCACACTTATAGCGGGTATCCAACTCAAATCTTGGAATTAGCCCCAAGCTTGCTATCTTCTTCATTGTACCATAGTTTACATGTCCTAATCTACCATGCCATAGATAAGGAGACGCAACCATGTAAACTGAAAACTTATATTTATTAATAGTCTTTGGGTACAAAAATTTTGAGTTTACATCAATGACAGCCACATTGGCTTTGAACAGGTCATTACTCAAGTACCCTTTCCCCACATACATTGCCCCTTTAGAAAGTACAAACTTGTCAGATTCAAATACAATTTTGAAGCCCTTCTTGACAAGTATGGGGCCAGAAATGAGATTTTTTCGGATCTCTGGTACATGCAACACGTTTAGCAAGGCAATCTCCTTGCTAGAGGTGAACTTCAGGATCACTGTTCCTCTCCCTGCAATTTTTGCTGAAACAGAGTTGGCCATGTAAATTTTCTCATCTTCTTCAGCCTTCTCATAAGATGAGAATAGGTGTTTTTCCACACAAATATGATTTGTGGCACCTGTATCCAACCACCAATCGGTATTATTCGACACTAAGGACACATCTGATACCACCACAGCAATCAGTCTCTCATCATCTTCATGTGCTGTCAAATTCAACTGTTTGGTTACACCACTGTCTTTGCCTTTGTTTGGACGCTTCTTGCAATACTTAGCACGGTGGCCAGGCTTATTGCAAATAAAACACGTCCCTTGAAATTTCTGGGACTGTTCCTTCTGCTTGCCTTTTCCTTGAAAAGACATTTTTCTTTTCCTATCTTGTTTGGAGTTGGAAAATTCAACAATGTTGGCCTTTGGTTTCGTAGAAGGGTTTTCACTCCTTCTGTTGTCCTCTTCGATTCTGAGGCGCAAAATGAGATCTTCAAGGCTCATTTCTTTCCGTTTGTGCTTCAAATAATTTTTGAAGTCTGACCAGCCCGGAGGTAGCTTTTCAACCAAAGCTGCAACTTGGAATGATTCACTAAGTGTCATTCCCTCAGCAAAGATATCATTCAGAATTATCTGCAATTCCTAAACTTGATTCATGACAGATTTAGAATCTACCATCTTAAAGTCTAGGAATTTGGCAACCACAAATTTCTTGGTGCCCGCGTCCTCAGTCTTATATTTCTTTTCTAAGGACTCCCATAACTGTTTTGCATTTTCAATGTTACAATAAACATTATACAGGGAATTTACCAAACAATTAAGGATGTAATTCCGGCATAGGAAATCTCCGTGCTTCCAAGCCTCCAACGCCCCAAGGGTCGTGATATCCTGCTCATCTGGACTAATTATCGGGCACACCTCCGATAAATATTTGACCAGATTCAATGTGGTCAGATAAAAGAACATCTTTTTCTGCCACTGTTTGAAGCCTACACCGGTAAATTTTTCCGGCTTCTCATTTGGTGCATGAGATGGTATCATCAAGGAAGGCATAGCCTGTTGATGCATACCCGTACCACCATAGGTGATTGCAGCCCAAAGGCTCGCAGCATTCGCTGCCATAACACCAGGCCTCGAGGTATTAACCTCTCCTCCAACCATTGTCGGATCGACCAAAGGAACGTCTCCAGAAGCATTTTGGACATTATTGAGCAGTTGATCATTATCAGCCATCTCGTTTTTCTGATCCACCAACAAACAGTGAGGGTAAGCATTAATCGCCTTAAGATTGTTGGAAAATATGAAGCGCACACGTTAACGTATAGGGGAAATACGTAATACTATTTGTGATTATCAGAAAAAATAATATAATGAAGATGAAGATAATAAAATTCAACATCGATCAAGCCAAATACAATCTTTGCATACAAAGATTACAAAATTAATAAACTGTTAGATAGTAAACTCGAAAATAGGAAAAGAGGTGAGGTACGGCTAACCGAATCTCCTTAAGGCGATTAGTTTCTGCCAACGGTGCTAAGCAGCTTCACGAACTATGCCTCCCAAGATACAACACCTCGAACCTATTTGTATCAGCACTATACGAACAGGACTCTGTCGAACACTTCTCGAAACCGGCACACTTGAAGGATGACAATAAGAGAACTAGAGGAATTGACTTCGAGTTGTGAATTGTGAGTTATATTTCTGAACTACGGAAATCCGTCTATTTATAGACTGATAAGACGTCCGTTACGCAACATTAAATCTCGTCGGTTACGTCCGTTACGCGACATTAATACTGCGTCAGTTACGTCCGTTACGCAGCATTAAACCTCGTCCGTTACGCAATATTAAACTGCCTCGGTTACGTCCGTTACACAAACATAAATGCACGTCGGTTACACTGACAATAATTGAGCCATTAAACTACTAATTACAACAGCGGGACACCCGTGTTGGGGGCGCTGCCCCCGAACCCCCGCATCCCGCGCGCATGGGTCACAAATCGTCGGATAACACTTTAGTTCCCCTAAGCTCACGTGGGGGTACCCAGTGTGAAAAACAAAGTTCCTAAAGTATTCGTCAACTCCAACAATCGAATGGGGTCAATGAAATGCCTGTTTCCCTCTCTCAACTCGTGGATGTTTAAAATTTTTCTTATTTGATGTTATTACGTTCAAATCATCTAACTTTTCTACTTGATGCAACACATTAGATGTGTAAATATCACATAAAACTTTTATAATGTGGACATAATTAACTTTAGGGTCTCAAGGTTGCAATTTCAAGGCAAGAGTATATTAGAAGTCCTGAACATTTAAATATTTTATACCGCGGCATGATCGTTCCTCAACGTTTCGGAAAAAACAATGCATGTAAAATTAAGCAACAAATCGATTTAAAATTGAAAAAACCTCGCATTGGCTCTTCATCTCAAATTCAATCACAAAAAGTTGATCCAATGTTTAGTTAATCGTGACCAGATTATAGGAGTAATAAGGGATTGAAATCGACAGAATTTCGAAGTAATAAGTCCGGATCGCCAAAACCCGAATTGTACAAAATCCGAGTTGTAATCCAATTAAATAATCGTAATAGAAATTCGAATGACAACATATAATCGATTCATGGCCGATGGTCTGGCTTTACCCAAAGGACTGGCCCAGGCAGATGAATTCTTCGGAGGAACCTTAGCGTCTTCTATTAGCGTCTCCTCCTCTTTTTTTTTTCCCCGGGTTAAAGTAACATTTCATTCCTATCCGCAATAAAATAGAGAAATATTGCAGTCCAACTGTAAGCAAAACAAGATCCAAATAACAAAATAAATTATGAGAACAATGATAGAAGTTACATGCTCAAAAAGCAAATATATGAGTTCTTTAAACCTAAATCGGCGATCGATCACCGAATCCATCTTCAGTAATGAGCACACACCAATATCTTCATCTGTTGATACAGCTTTACCTTTCGACAGTGCGCGCCAAGGTTCAATGTCTCCAACACCATCAACCATCACCACGCAAAATAGAAAGGTTCAACGAGCACAAATCTTATAGTGAGATGAAACCAGTATGAAACTCCTCCGATCTCCATTGAAACTGGACTTGTATGCTAACAAAATCCGAGGAAAACGAAACCCGAAGACATACACTAAAAAACTCGGGTTTTTTTCCAAACCAAGTGGAAGAAAAAAAGTAATTACCAAATCGGGTGCAAAAAAATTTTATTTACCAAACTAGGGACCGCTCGGCAGTTTTGTTGCTGAGCGGGTCGCCGCCCGGCAGTCACACTGCCGAGCGGGTCGAAAAATGAAAAAAGTTTCCCGCTCGGCAGTCACATAATTTATTATTTTTTAAAAAATTTTGTTGCTCGCTCGGCAGTCACACTGCCGAGCACGCCATGAACGATTTTTACCTGCAGTACAGCGCTTGAAGCATCGGACCCCCCAATAATAATTCACTAGATGCAACTAGAAAAATTTTTCGTTTGCTGCTGAGCTTCATGCGCTCATGAGCTTCATCATGAATAATGGCATCCATTGCTGGAGGACGGTTCCCAAACTCGCAGGTTAATTTTAGTCTATCCCAAAAATTTTTGTGGGACTCAAATGATCAAAATAGACATTGATTGAACGATGTGATGAGTTATTATTGACGACAAGAGAACGAACGACCGAGCGAGCCTCGATCCCACGGAACAAGGGAACAAGCCTCGCTCGCTCGCTCCGTGGGGTCGAGGTTTTGCTCGCTCGATCGTTCGTTCAATTTGTCTAGTCAAGTCTTCAACAATTGTTTGTTCGCTCGCTCGTTTGTTCGCTCCGTGGTCTCGGTCATTCGCTCGATCATTCATTCGTTTGCTCGTTCGCTTCGCAGTCTCGATCGTTCGTTCGCTTGCTCGTTCGTTCCGCGACCTCGGGGTCGAGGTTTGCTCGCTCGCTCGTCCCATGGGGTCGAGGTTCACTCGCTCGCTCCATGGGGTCGAGTGTTTTTTTGGCGGCCTAGATTTGGCTCGCTCACTCGCTTGTTCGAACTAGCAAGCGAGCAAACAATCGAGGTCGCGGAGCGAACTAACGAATGAGCGAGCGAACGATCGACGCCGCGGAGCGAACGAGGTGAACGAGCAAACGAATGAATGAACAAGAAAATGATTGAGGCCGCGGAATGAACCAATGAGAGAGCGAATGAATGATCGAGGCCGCGAAGTGAACGTGCGAACGAATGAATGAACGAGCAAGCAAGCGAGCGAATGATCGAGGCCGCGGAGCGAATGAACAAGCGAGCGAACAAACAATTGTTGAAGACTTGACTAGACAAATTGAATGAACGAACGATTGTCGCGACCCTCTCGAGGTTCGCCGTGGGCTCTCGAGGGCTAATGGGCCGTCCAGTCTGGTCGGACGCAGGCCTCTCCCAAGGCCCGTTACCCAAATCGCAATGGAGGTATGCGTAGTCGACCTTCAGTGTGGTCTAGTGACATGTGCTAAGTGTGCATGCCATGGAGTCGCCACCAATCATTTTTTTGGAGGGTATGATTGGACCACCCTATTGAATAGTCGGGAGTTTCTATTCAATTCTACGATAACCAGAGAAATGGGTTCGGGGACTTAGTTACGTCAACTGTTAGAGTTGACGCCCTTTCGGTACCTAAGTTGATTGAATTTTCTGCAATTTTTCTCAAATTGTTTTTTGAATTTTTCCTTAGTATTCACTTTTTTTGAATTTTTTTATTTGATTTTTTTTTATTATAAATTTCCTGAAAATAAGTCCCAACTAAACGGTCCCTAACTCGCCACGTGGCGTCTCGGTGACAATCGAATCATTTTAATTGTTTTAAAATTCGAAATTTATTTCTTTTAATGTTAAAAATATTTTTTTTTATTCTGAAAATCATCGGATCACGACACGTGGCTCATCTGCAACCATCCAATCTAGCATTTTTTTTTGTTTTTATAGGACGCAACACAATGCAAAAAAAAAATAATAATAAAGAAGATATTAAGTCATTATACAACATAAACATAAGCAAAGGAGATGGGATCCGGTGAATTTTACGACGTCGGAGTCCGTCGGTGCTCGTGCAACAATGTGTGGGGGGTATAAACCACCAGCAGGAGGCTCGGCCTTCCGATTCTGGGGTAGCACAATATAATTTACAGAAAATAAATAAATAAAACACCTTGGACACCAATAGGAGGCTTAGCCTTCCGATTCTGAGTCTTTTATGCGAAATATAGAAATGTTATGACATAAAGTAAATACACAGCAAATATTTAGACACCAACATGAGGCTCGGCCTTCCGATTCTGGGTCTTTTATGCGAAATATAGAAATGCTATGACATAAAGTAAATACGCAGCAAATATTTAGACACCAACAGGAGGCTCGGCCTTCCGATTCTGGGTCTTTTATGCGAAATATAGAAATGCTATGACATAAAGTAAATACACAGCAAATATTCAGCAACCTTAAAATTCCAGAACATAGCCTATCATCTTAGGAAGCCATCACCGAAAATTTCACCTTAAAAGGAGTCCAAATGAGTGAGATATGACCACAATACCTCAATTCGCTCGATTTTCGTCGACTGTTTTTCAAAAAATCACCATAATTTAACCAGACCTCGAAAATTCACGAAACCAACGGGAAATTGTTAAGGACATCTTAACTTAACCTGTGATGGTCAGAGGGAGGCGCAAAGGTCGCCGGAAGGGCTGATCGTGGAGGACGACGGCGGCGGCAGAAACTGGTCGTTACAGGGTCAGCAGCGACCTTTGCTCATTCAAACGGCTCCATCGGACGAATGGCTGGGCCAAATGAGCCTTATAATATATCCCTGGAAAGATAAGACGATAAGCTTTCTATTGGAGGTGGTTTCACCTCTATCTGATATTGGACGACGGAGTTATGACCGGAACAGTGAGATGGTTCGGGAAAGGGAGAGGAGAGAGGAAGAAGAAGAAGAAGAAGAAGAAGAAGAAGAAGAAGAGGAAGAGGAAGAGGAAGAGGAGGAGGGGGGAGATAAATAGGCAGCGGGAAGGAGAGAGGGAGTGGGGAGAGAGAGAGAGAGAAAGAAAAAAAATATATTATAATAATAAAATAATAAAATAAAAAAAGTAAAAATAAAATAAAATAACAAAAAGAGAAGACAAAATCATTAGTCCCCTTTTCCTTTTAAATGATGATGTTTCCCTCCTTTTCCTTTTAATCATTACTAATATTTTTGTCAAATTCAATTTTATGGTGATCAGAGAACACCTAAAATCAAACCTGAATTTTACTATTTATGAGGTTAGAAAATAGATAAAATAAAAATAAAAATACCGACTATTTTTATATATCTTTGTGACCTCAAATATTATTTTTCTTGATTTTCTTGATTTTCTTTTTCTTTTTTTTTTCTTTTTTTTTTGTATTTTTCGAAAATATATATAAAAAAATGAAAATTATGAAAATTATTTTTTTGGTCAAAATGGTTCATTTAGCTTGGCTAAGGTCACCAAAATTGATTTTTCAATTTTTTCAACTTTTTATGGATTTTCTATGAAATAAAAATAAAAATAAAAATAAATAAAAAAAGTTGATCAAAATTTAGGTGTCAACAGCTGCCCCTCTTTGAGAGGAATCTCGTTAGAGGTTTCTCTCAAAGATAAGGTGACACCTGAGTCCTGATCGACTCGACTCGGGAAACTAAAGGAAAAGGAGTCATGACATCCAATTTTCATGCTTGTCCATGTATGCTCTTTCTTGAAGGGGGAAACATTCATTTGACATGAGAGAGTGAGATAATAGAGAGACATACCTGCCACTTACCTGTTCGATGTTTGTACGATTTTCGCGGTGTTTGATGGATTCAAGAGAATTTCTAGGAACTCGTTACTAGAGTATCCTAGAGAGGTTAAGCTCTGACCCGTATGGTAGGTCAAACCATAATGGGATTCCTAACTGATAGGAATCTAAGGAAGACGCGTCCCATTTGAGATTTGCCAATGATTTTGATCCGTATGGTGGATTGGACCATTGAGTTGACCATTTAAGTGATTTTCACTATTGGATTGACCCTTCAGGCGGTTTCTACCTTTGATTGACCCTTCAGGCGGTTTCTACCATTATTTTGACCCTTCAGGCGGTTTCTACCTTGTGTTGACCCTTCAGGTGGTATCTACCCTCATTTTGACCCTTCAGGCGGTATCTACCTTGTGTTGACCCTTCAGGCGGTTTCTACCATGAGTTGACCCTTCAGGCGGTATCTACCATAGTTTTGCTTTGAAAAGGGGTCCTAGGACGAGGGTTCTCCACGTCAAGTTAGGACTGCTTGATTTTTGAAAAGAGGTCCTAGGACGAGGGTTCTCCACGTCTGCTGGGACTGCTTGATTTTTTTTTTTTGAGAAGGGGTCTCATGACGAGGGTTCTCCACGTCCGATGAGACTGCCTGATTTTTGAAAAGGGGTCTCATGACGAGGGTTCTCCACGTCCGATGAGACTGTTTCTTTTAAAAGGGTTTTTCTTCCCCCCTTTTTTAGAGATCCCGAAGTTTGTCGGGAATTCAGTTTTGAAGCAGTGAAAGATTTTATTTTGGCAAAAATTTCACTGGTACGCTGATGATGCGGGAAGTGACTTTTCTGGGAGCTGGGTTCTCCAGGTATCCTGCAGAAAAATAGATTTGTACGTTCTTCTCTTCAGAGCGAGGCCTTCTTCTGGGAGATTGGCGTCTCTAATGGATCCTGCAGAAGTTCGAGCCTGAAAAATTTTTCTTCACCAAGAAAACGTTAGCAATCTTTGGGAAGACGACGGTTGTCCATCTGACAAAACCGTATGATTTAAGTTTTAATCATGAAATGTGCATTTTGATGCCGGAGGCTGTCCAAAGCATTCTTGCAACATGCAGATGTGATCACAAATTCCTTGCATGGAAAATCTGGATCAACAGTTTGAAAAATTCCAAAAAGAGATTGTTCAAAACATCAATTGGAATATTTCTCGACAAGGAGGCTATCTCACCTGTTTTGAGGTAATGATTTTTATAGGGGATGCACTCAATTCCCTATTAACCTGTGCCTAGGTTTTAGGCTCATTCGCAGCGCATACATTTTGATCGGTCGGGAGGTCTTCCACGGGACCGTAATGTTGGGCTTGGTATTGGTTTTCAAGGGGGACTCATTTTTGAGTCAAAGCCATTGAACGAAAGTTTTCACCATCTGCTTCGGGTTTACAAGTCAAGAACCCTGCAAAATGAGAAAGAAATAGTCTTGCTCGTACCTCTTCGAGCTAAGCTATATGTTAACCCAAGTGTCTTAGTCAGAGAAGGCTGTTTCAGGGTTATGATGTTGGTAGGATTGGGGACCGAAAAAAAAGCTTGTTTTTGGCCCAGAATTTATGAGGGAATTGACCTTGGTGATCATTGCAAACTTGTCACCTGTCTTTTCCATTCTGTATCTTCAATTTTTGAGACGTGCAACCGTTTTTGAGGTGTGTACAAACTCTTTAGAGAGCGTCTCTTGTGGTATTAAGAGGTTGACAACTCTTTCTGTGTTTTTGCTCCACGGCTGACATCATTTGGGGAGCAGTCTTCTTGATCTGACTCCATTATGGGTTTTTCCCTCTTCTTTTCCCTACCAGGTTTCTTTAGGGATCGATCAAATTGTTCACCCGAGCATCGGCCTCGCTTTTACCAAGCACTTTGCTTTTTCTTGATGCTGGGGATTTCTTTAATCCCTTGTCGCAAGTGGGATGCTTGGCAATTGTGCTAGATATATGACTTGGCTCTTAGCACGCTTGAGTATCAACTTAGTAGTTTCTTCGTAAACCCTAAGTCTTGAACTTCTCCGTTCCTGAAGTGATTTGCCTTTGTTTTGGAACTTGCAATGATCACCGATGGGTTTATGAAATGAATTCGCAGGCTCAACTTGGCTATGCAAAGGATATGGTGTGTGGGATAGAGAAATGAATGCTTCTCATCATCCTATGGCACTTGGATTACCATATAAACAACACACAAAGATTAATGTTAGTCCGAGCAAAAAAAATTTCTAACCATTTTCTCCTGATGCTACTGGACTCACCTCCATTTTGCCCCGATGTGGGGTGGTTCTTGATAGGGTTAAGAATGAAAAACGCCGTTCAAAGGGGTTTATCAATGGTCACCTGTAGTTTTTGGGGATATGAAACGAATGCCTCTGTCGTCCCAACCCATGTAATCGCTGCAAATGATCCCTACCATCGTAGACCCAGATTTTGCTATCTGCCCACTCCACTCATCTCTCAAGTGTGTGTTGGACATGTTTGGATTAGGCTCGCCTCTCTTTTGAGTAAACTTCCTTTTGAATGATTTGACAAATAATGATATTTGGAAAAATTCACTCCCTTCTTTCCCAAAATTTATCCATTGAGGGGATCTTGTGATGTATCGTGCATGTTTTATTCATGCTTTGGGCAACCTCCCGATTTAAATCATGAACATCGATGCATTGGATAATTTTCATGACGACTGAAAGGATTTTAACATTCTTTATCTCCAGCTAACTGGGAAAGGGATACTTACCTACCTGTCGCGGCTGCAGACCCCTGAAAATGTAAGAGAAGCATATCATTGTATATTCACGAATTTTTTTGAAAATCGAAACGATACATCCTACCCTCGGTCATGTACCCTAACAAGTAGTACGTGGGATGTAAAAACTTGTTCGTCTCCAAGGCGACTCCCCTGTCAAAAACAAACAATAAGTGTCAGTTTGCGTTCCAAAATTCAAGACAAATTGGAACGATACCGCCTTGTTCTTGCTTGGTGTTTTCATTTGAACACAAACGCGCGGCTTACAGAAATTGGCCATCTATATTGTGGCCACGATTCCTCCGTTTGGTTGGCGATGAATCATTCTCGAGGATTTGCCCTAGAGGAAATCCATTTGTGTTTTTGGGCGCATTCCAGCGTCACTCTTCATAGTTCCTCCACTTGATCAAAGACCCTTCCTTGGAGTGCTGACTCCCAAGGTTAATAATTTTATTCGCCTCCTTATTGGCGAGTTCTTTTCTTTTGTGGCTTTTGGCGCCAACGACTTCCTGTTAAGCATGGGATTTATGGAGATCAAATTGGAACGATACAAAGTTACCGCCTCTAGGTTTGTATCCTGGGGTTTATTTCTAATGCAGATAACTCTGTCATTGCGTCTACGGATTTTGCCAGAGAAGAAACGTCTTTCTTTGCCCAGGGCAAAATTGATTCGCATGCCTCAGTCATGTCTTAACGCTTTCCGCTTTTGTTGGAGATTTCTAATCCCATCTGAAGGAGTCCACGCACCTGCATGTGAAGAAATAGACGTGGGTTTTTATTTGACTTCATTTGGAATTTCTGAAAAGAGGTACTCCCTCCGAAGTTTCGTCTTTTCGTGCTTTTCGAGCAATTTGCCCCGGTGAGGCCGGTTTCGCTGTTTGTCCTCTCTGGATTTGATGACCCTGGTCTGTTGCACTTTTAGGGGGGATCATGAGAGTTTGCCCCTGGCTGGGCTTCTCGGAGAAAAGGGAGAGACTTGCTCCCACGAGTTTTGCCAATCCTGGTCATCTATGAATTCGTGCTTTTCATTCTATTCAAAGAAGGTATTGATAAAACTTAAGATTTTTTTTCAAGCATTCTTTTCACAGAGATTTTCAGGTGATGAGAAACTTTTTCAGGTTTTCTCAAAGATTTTGTTCACAAATTGAGCCATTAGAACGCTCTTGAAAACATTGAGTCAGACTTATGTTATGAAAAGGGGTACTCCTTGTTTCGTCATTTGAAAGCACTGCCATCTGATTCCCCTGCTTTTGATCGTTGCTGGAATTGATGGCTCCGCATCGTTTTATTCCTCATTTATGAGGGAAGCTCCACCTCGGGAACCTGAGTTATTTAACAACTGCTATGTATGCTTGGAATAGCATGCTTGAAGTGTCACAAAGACGGTTATAAAATAGAGAAAGTTCATGTAATGATAAACTTCTTTGGGAGACGTCTTAAGAAAAATTGAAAGGGTAGGATGGGAGCTAGCCCTCATATCATTGGGCATCCTCGCATCCCAAAACTTTGCAAACCAGGAGACATGTGGGAAATCAGGTCTCAGTTTTTTTTTTTTCGTCATTGACCGATTTGTGGCTCCCACACGTCCCCCTTTTTTTTATTTTTGATTTTTGATGATTTTTTTGGTTTTTTTTTGGTTTTTTTGGTTTTTTTTAGTATACTTATATTACAATACAACACGTAAGAAAAAGCCCGAGGCACCTAATGTGGATTTAGATGCGTCGAAGAGAGACAGATATCTCTTTACTCCATGGTAGGAGCGTCGCCGTCGAGTGATTTGACAAAATCTCCCAAAGACAAGCTGGTCAAATCAAGTTCCTCCGATGTCGTTTCTATCCCCTCGTCCTTCGACCATTTGGAATCCTCGGAGAAGAACCGGTCGAACTTGTTGTCGAAGATCACCCCCACGGTTTGGTGATCAGGAAGTGGATTATTTTGCACGTTCGGCTCTGTTTTGTCGAATTCAAGGATGCAATTATCGATAAGGGCTTGCACCTTGTGCTTCAAAACAATGCAATTGTCTACGTTATGGCCCTTCTCTCCCATGTGATAGACACATGACTGGCTTTCATCGTACCCGTTAAATTTCACCGGATTCGGCCTTGGAGGCTCCTTAGCCACTAAGTGCTCCTCTAGCAACATAGGAAGTAATTTCGATAACGGCCTTGGCAGGGGGGTGAACTGCTTGGGAGGCAACTTCCTCCTTAGTTCATATGGTTTCTGTACCGACATCGACGAGTTTCCTTGCACCGTACTTGAATTGGAGAACTGCTTAGGGTTGGGTGGGTTTGGTACGAAGGCCACATCAACTTCAGCCTCCTTCTCCCTTCGGGCCGGATATTGGCGTCTTGTTGCGATTTCTGGTGCTTTCCTTTCCCTCATCGCCCATTCCAGCCTTTCTGCGATTTTTATGAGGTGTACAAATGTTTGACAACCAGATGTGTTCAGCCTATCGAAATACTCGTAAGGCAACGCTCTCAAGAAAAGGTCGACCAGCTCGTCCTCTGGAATGGACGGTTTGACTTGTGTTGCTAAGGCCCGCCATCTTTGAGCGTAGGCACGGATTGCCTCATTCCTCCCTTTAGTGGTCCTCAGCAATTCTTCTCTGGAAGGGGCTGTAGCAGTATTGAACTTATATTGATGTAAAAAGTCCTCCGCTAGGTCTTCCCATCCATCATAGTCCTCCAAATCTAATTCGATGAACCAAGCCAGAGCAGCACCCGCCAGACTCTCTTGAAACGTGTTCATCAGCAAGGGAACGTAGTCAGAAAAAAGTGCCATTTTGCGTAGGTAATATTTTAAGTGGGCTCGGGGGCAGCTCGTCCCGTTGTATTTTCTGACGAAATCGGGTTCTTTATAGTCTAACGGCGCTTCAATTTTTGCAAATGGTGATATCTTGTCAAATCGAGCCAGCTCATACCCTTGGCTGCTTAGGCATTCCTCTATCTTCGCTAGCCTCTTTGCGCCTTCTTCGATTTTGCCCGGGGGTTTCTCCTTTTTGTCTTTTTCTAGGTCGATGACTGCAGACACGGCCTTCGGTAGTGCATCAGCTGCTAACACTCGATTAACATTCTCGGCCACATTCTCTTCCCGAGTTCGCGCCACATTCGAAGCATTGGGGGGTGCGGGCGGAGCATCCTGGCTGAGGTCATGATTTCTTTCTTGTGCAGCCACCATCATGGCTTTCATTTCTGCTAGCATGGTGGCCATTGACGCCATCTGACCTTCCAAACTATTCACGCGAGATCCCAACTCCTCTTGCTCCATTCTGGCTCGGAGACGAGTTATAATACGAGTTATTCTTGGTTCCGTGATTAAAGCTACCTGCCCTGTGGTAGGTAGAAAGACGTGTTAGCATATGGAAAAAAGTTATACTGAGTTCAAGGGGTGAAAGGAATGATACTTACAAACCTTTTGAAGGGGGTAAGACATGTCAAACACATCGATCATGCGCATGTAAACTTGTGAAGTTTTGACACCTAAATGGTGGGGTTCCTGAGGCTTAAAGGCTCCCACCTCGAGTTCTAGAAAGGGTAGGTTCCATTGCACAACTATCGTTGCATTGAGACCCAATCCATAGTTCGAAGTGAGCGAAATTAAAAATGGATTACCCAGTGTTTTTCCTCACGGAGGTTCCATTTTCAATTCCTTCTATTGTTTGCTTATAGGGGCGCCCGGGGTTTTAGGCGCGGTTGTGTGTGTTCAGGTGTCGTGATCATTACAATGCAAGTCATGCATAACAGTTTATCAAACAGCGCTTCAAAACACCCACACAACATACATTCCTACGCCAACCTGCATAAAATAATGTAAATCGCGGACTACACCCCTTATTTCTCCAATCTGCAAAAACGTTTAACACCTCAAGGATTAAAGTACATACTTCAATTTGAAGAGCGTCTGCATAAAACAATCAACTTGTTAATCGGCTCAAGTCCACTAAATGGTTAAGAACCAGTCCCCAGCGGAGTCGCCAGTCTGTCGCGACCCTCTCGAGGTTCGCCGTGGGCTCTCGAGGGCTAATGGGCCGTCCAGTCTGGTCGGACGCAGGCCTCTCCCAAGGCCCGTTACCCAAATCGCAACGGAGGTATGCGTAGTCGACCTTCAGTGTGGTCTAGTGACATGTGCTAAGTGTGCATGCCATGGAGTCGCCACCAATCATTTTTTTGGAGGGTATGATTGGACCACCCTATTGAATAGTCGGGAGTTTCTATTCAATTCTACGATAACCAGAGAAATGGGTTCGGGGACTTAGTTACGTCAACTGTTAGAGTTGACGCCCTTTCGGTACCTAAGTTGATTGAATTTTCTGCAATTTTTCTCAAATTGTTTTTTGAATTTTTCCTTAGTATTCACTTTTTTTGAATTTTTTTTATTTGATTTTTTTTATTATAAATTTCCTGAAAATAAGTCCCAACTAAACGGTCCCTAACTCGCCACGTGGCGTCTCGGTGACAATCGAATCATTTTAATTGTTGTAAAATTCGAAATTTATTTCTTTTAATGTTAAAAATATTTTTTTTATTCTGAAAATCATCGGATCACGACACGTGGCTCATCTGCAACCATCCAATCTAGCATTTTTTTTTTGTTTTTATAGGACGCAACACAATGCAAAAAAAAATAATAATAAAGAAGATATTAAGTCATTATACAACATAAACATAAGCAAAGGAGATGGGATCCGGTGAATTTTACGACGTCGGAGTCCGTCGGTGCTCGTGCAACAATGTGTGGGGGGTATAAACCACCAGCAGGAGGCTCGGCCTTCCGATTCTGGGGTAGCACAATATAATTTACAGAAAATAAATAAATAAAACACCTTGGACACCAATAGGAGGCTTAGCCTTCCGATTCTGGGTCTTTTATGCGAAATATAGAAATGTTATGACATAAAGTAAATACACAGAAAATATTTAGACACCAACAGGAGGCTCGGCCTTCCGATTCTGGGTCTTTTATGCGAAATATAGAAATGCTATGACATAAAGTAAATACGCAGCAAATATTTAGACACCAACAGGAGGCTCGGCCTTCCGATTCTGGGTCTTTTATGCGAAATATAGAAATGCTATGACATAAAGTAAATACACAGCAAATATTCAGCAACCTTAAAATTCCAGAACATAGCCTATCATCTTAGGAAGCCATCACCGAAAATTTCACCTTAAAAGGAGTCCAAATGAGTGAGATATGACCACAATACCTCAATTCGCTCGATTTTCGTCGACTGTTTTTCAAAAAATCACCATAATTTAACCAGACCTAGAAAATTCACGAAACCAACGGGAAATTGTTAAGGACATCTTAACTTAACCTGTGATGGTCAGAGGGAGGCGCAAAGGTCTCCGGAAGGGCTGATCGTAGAGGACGACGGCGGCGGCAGAAACTGGTCGTTACAGGGTCAGCAGCGACCTTTGCTCATTCAAACGGCTCCATCGGACGAATGGCTGGGCCAAATGAGCCTTATAATATATCCCTGGAAAGATAAGACGATAAGATTTCTATTGGGGGTGGTTTCACCTCGATCTGATATTGGAAGACGGAGTTATGACCGGAAAAGTGAGATGGTTCGGGAAAGGGAGAGGAGAGAGGAAGAAGAAGAAGAAGAAGAAGAAGAAGAAGAAGAAGAGGAAGAGGAAGAGGAAGAGGAGGAGGGGGGAGATAAATAGGCAGCGGGAAGGAGAGAGGGAGTGGGGAGAGAGAGAGAGAGAAAGAAAAAAATATATTATAATAATAAAATAATAAAATAAAAAAATAAAAAAAGTAAAAATAAAATAAAATAACAAAAAGAGAAGACAAAATCATTAGTCCCCTTTTCCTTTTAAATGATGATGTTTCCCTCCTTTTCCTTTTAATCATTACTAATATTTTTGTCAAATTCAATTTTATGGTGATCAGAGAACACCTAAAATCAAACCTGAATTTTACTATATATGAGGTTAGAAAATAGATAAAATAAAAATAAAAATACCGACTATTTTTATATATCTTTGTGACCTCAAATATTATTTTTCTTGATTTTCTTGATTTTCTTTTTCTTTTTTTTTCTTTTTTTTTGTATTTTTCGAAAATATATATAAAAAAATGAAAATTATGAAAATTATTTTTTTGGTCAAAATGGTTCATTTAGCTTGGCTAAGGTCACCAGAATTGATTTTTCAATTTTTTCAACTTTTTATGGATTTTCTATGAAATAAAAATAAAAATAAAAATAAATAAAAAAAGTTGATCAAAATTTAGGTGTCAACAACGATCGAGCGAGCAAACCTCGACCCCACGGAGCGAGCGAGGCTCGTTCGCTTGCTGTGGGATTGAGGCTCGCTCGCTTGCTCTGTGGGATTGAGGCTCGCTCGGTCGTTCGTTCTCTTGTCGTCGATAATAACTCATCGCATCAGCCAATCAATGTCTATTTTGATCATTCGAGTCCCACAAAAATTTTTGGGGAGAGACTAAAATTAACCTACAAGTTTGGGAACCGTCCTCCAGCAATGGATGCCATTATTCATGATGAAGCTCATGAGCTCAGCAGCAAACGAAATTTTTTTCCAGTTGCATCTAGTGAATTATTATTGGGGGGTCCGATGCTTCAAGCGCTGTACTGCAGGTAAAAATGGTTCCTGGCCCGCCCGGCAGTCACACTGCCAAGCGAGCAACAATTTTTTTTTAAAAAATAATAAATTATTTTTTTCATTTTTCCACCCGCTTGTTGACACCTAAATTTTGATCAACCTTTTTGTTTCCTTTATTTTTCAAAAATTCATAGAAAATCCATAAAAAGCTGAAAAATTACAAAATCAACTTTGGTAACATTGGCCAAGCTAAAGGAACCATTTTGGATAAAAAAAAAATATTTTTTTCATATTTTTCGTATTTTTTTTATTATTATTTTCGAAAAATATAAAAATAAAATGAAAATCAAGAAAAGTAGTATTTGAGGTCACAAAAATATAGAAAAATAGTCAGTATTTTTATTTTTAATTTTCTTTACTTTTGAACCTCATAAAATAGTAAAATTCAGGTTCGATTTTGGGTGTTTTCTGATCACCATAAAATTGAAATTGGCAAAAATATTAGTAATGATTAAAAGGAAAAGGAGTGAAAACATAATCATTCAAAAGGAAAAGGGAACTAATCATTTTGTCTTTGCTTTTGATTATTTTATTATTATTCTTACTTTTTAGTATTTTATTTTATTATTATTTTATTTTTTATTATTATTTACTCACCTTTCCCCTCATCCGTCGCTGGCTTCTTCTCCTCCCGCGACTTCATCTTCTTCCTCTCCTTCCTCTTCTTCAGGAGCTCTTCTTCTTCTTCTTAAAAAAAAAAAAAAAAGAATCCTCACCTTCGTGCATTATTTGCCTTCGCCTTCGATCCTTCCGCCGTCGTCGCTAGCCGTCGTACCTCAAAGCCGCCGTGAACAACTCAAGACCCGCGACCTCCACCCGTTTCGGAGTTTGGTTCGGGTTTGTTTCGGATCGGGCCAAATCCGTCACCGCCATCGCCTCCGGTGACTGCCCCGGAGTCCTACCTCCTCCCTCGGAGCTTGTGGAGCCTACGCGCCGCTGGTGGAGCTCAGAAACGGCCTCGGGTCACCACCCCGTCGTCGGAGCGTGTCGGCGTGTCGGAGCGTGTCGGCGTGTCGGCGTGTCGGAACGTGTCGGCGTGTCGGAACGTGTCGGAGCGTGTCGAGCCGTGTCGGAGAGTGTCGAGCCGTGTCGGAGAGTGTCGAACGTGTCGGAGCGTGTCGAACGTGTCGGAGCGTGTTGGAGAGTGTCGAACGTGTCGGAGAGTGTCCGGGCGTGTCGAACGTGTCGGAGCGTGTCGGAGAGTGTCGAACGTGTCGGAGAGTGTCGAGCCGTGTCGGAGCGTGTCGGAGAGTGTCGAACGTGTCGGAGCGTGTCGGAGAGTGTCGAACGTGTCGGAGAGTGTCCGGGCGTGTCGGAGAGTGTCGAGCCGTGTCATAGCGTGTCCGGACGTGTCGGAGAGTGTCGAACGTGTCGGAGCGTGTCGAACGTGTCGGAGCGTGTCGAACGTGTCGGACGTGTGCATGAACAGTGTCCAATCCGAACAGTGCATGAACAGTGTCGGAACAGTGCATGAACAATGTCCAATTTTTTAATTTTTAATTTTTTTTTTATTTTTTAGTCTTAATTTGTGAAATTGACTATCGGCATTCTAATGGCGATCGACAGGTAACGGGCATGGGGATGGTCGCAGGCTGGGGCTGGGCGATTGAAGGCCGGTGTCCAATCCGGTATGTTTTACGTACCCGATCCGTATATCAGGATTATTTTTCTAAAATATTGCATTTATAGACTTGATTTGTATGTATTTGTTTCAGTCTAGTGGTTAGCTTATTTATCTGGTTGAGTGTTATCTATTGTCAAAGACATGCTTTTTGTTAAAATATTTTCTGAAAATATAAAAAAATATTAATAAATCAAAAATGCCAAAAAAATGGAAAAATTAAAGAAAAACAAAAAAAATTGAGAAAAATTGCAGAAAAATTCTAAAAATTGTCCAAGGCTGAAAATGACAAAAAATTGATTTGTTTTCATTTTTGGGATTTTCTCCCATTTAATCCAAAATGGCGATTTCACCCCTCAAAGGGTGAATCGTCTTTGATATTCTGATGAATTGTGGAAATTGCTTAGAATTTGGTGATGGGCCAGATGGGTGGTTAAACCTTATGTCTAAGATTTCCACATTTCATTTCCATTTTTAGAAAATGACGATTTTACCCTTCGAATGGTAAATCGGTTTCTAAAATTCCCGAAAATCACGAAAATTGCCAAAAAATAGGAAATGGGTCAATTGAGTGACCAAACCTGTTTTGACTCCGGATTCATTCCGAAATGATGATTTTGTCCTTTTTGGGCAAATTGTCCCATTTGTCTCAAAATTACGATTTTGCCCCTGATGGGCAAAATCATGTCTAAATCATTCCTAAGCCTGATTGATGCTTCTCTAGGCCAATATGGCCTTATTAGGAATGCCATGTGATTTATTTGTACACTTGAATTCATCGATTTGTGCACTTTATTATTGATTGTGATTGCTATGATAGTCATTCCTATCTGCATGAACTCCTAGATTTAGAACTCGTACCCCACTCATCTGCATGAAATCTTTGGTCAGAAAATTCAGTCAACTTAGGTACCGAAAGGGCGTCAACTCTGACAGTTGACGTAACTAAGTCCCCGAACCCAGTTCTCTGGTTATCGCAGAATTGAATAGAAACTCCCGACTATTCAATAGGGTGGTCCAATCATACCCTCCAAAAAATGATTGGTGGCGACTCCTCGGCATGCACACTTAGCACATGTCACTAGACCACACTGAAGGTCGACTACGCATACCTCCGTTGCGATTTGGGTAATGGGCCTTGGGAGAGGCCCGCGTCCGACCAGACTGGACGGCCCATTAGCCCTCGAGAGCCCGACAACCTCGAGAGGGTCGCGACAAACTGGCGACTCCGCTGGGGACTTAGAGAACTTGAGCCGATTAAAAAGTTGATTGATTTTTCTAACATGTTTTATGCAGATACTCTTCAAGGTGAGGTACGTACTTTAACCCTTGAGGTGTTAAATGTTTTTGCAGATTGGAGAAATAAGGGGTGAAGTGTTTGTTAACTCTGTCTTATGCAGGTAGGAGTTTAGGATGTATGATTGTGTGGATGTTTATATTGAAGCGGTGTTTGCTAAATGAGATGCATGTTTATCGCTTTAGCACGACACCGAAAATACACACAACCGCGCCTAAAACCCCGGGCGCCGCCTATAGGAAAACAATAGAAGGGATTGAAAATGGAATCTCCGTGAGGAAAAACACGGGGTAATCCACTTTTCAATTCCGCTCATTTCGAAATATGGATCGAGCCCCAATGCAACGATAGTTGTGCAATGGAATCTGCTCTTTCCAGAACTCGAGGTGGGAACCTTAACCTTAGGTGCCAAATCCTCTGATTTTTAGAAGTTTACCATCACTTGTTTCATGCGCATGTCTTTGGGCGGTTGGTACACCTAAAACCGCACATAAGTCGACGAGTTTGGTTGGTAAGACTCTCTATCCCTCAAATCTATTACAGTTCATATAAATATAGGCATTTCATTCATTGCATTCTGGTGATTAGATTAAATGTCATTTCAAGGATAGATGTGTGTGTTTTTCCCAAACGTCCTTGATAGAAGACGAGGAGGATGATATCCCATGGCGAACACCGAGTGAGCAACAAAAGAGCCTACTGTGGACCTTATTGAGATATCGTCCAATGAAGATGACGAGTTGGGGCAAGTGATCCGGAAGCCACAGATCGAACTTGGGGCATCCTTAAACGTTAGGATCACATTCCTTTGTTTCATTTTCCATTACTAGTCCTCTTGTATAGGGTTTATTTTTATCGAGGCTTTTTCTATCCCACCCCTTAGAGTGATTGTATTAGGGATCTATTGGTGTATACATTCAGATGGAACTTGGTTGTATTTCTTTTGACGGGTCATGGGAATGTGATAGTGGCATTTTCTCTAATCATCCGAATACTCCCAAGTCAAGTTTATAATTCCTTTAGAGGAAATTAAAATTGGAAGTCTTACACGACCTTTTGGTCGTATAGAGTAGTCCAATCTCAATTTCTCTAGAAGGAATTATACACTTGAATTGTTTCGTGCATGTTTTACGTTGCTGGTAATCCACGATAATTGATCGAGAATATCGACGTTGTTTTGAATTAAAAGACGAGATAGATGTCCAAATTACTCTCGTTCTTAACAAAACGGCCTTGATTTGGATGCCGTATCTTCAATTAAATTCAAAACACGTTATTATGCCTCGCACTTTTGAGTAATTCGTTCCTCTCGAAATTGATCAAAAGCGATTATTGTGAATTACATTCCTTTCAATAGTATGCTTTCTTTCGAGGAATATTGATAAAAACTTTTCGCGCAAGATTAAAACCCTTGTAAAAGTTCTTGTCCTTATTAATCACGAGCAAGCATAAGATTGAAAGGGGTCTATGCTTTCTTTTTCAGATTATTCCTTCTGACTCGGTCTTTTCATTTGCAGGTGAAAAACAAGTAGTATAGAGAAATCTTCTCTTGGACAAATCTGCAACTATTCTTCCATCTGATCATGAGCGAGTTATAAAATCAGGACGTATTTGCTCGGCTTATTGATATTATAGTTCGGCTCACCTAAGTTGAAGATGTTTGGATGCTCGAAGAAATGAACCATACAGAAGTTAAAACACACACACGAGAACTTTCATTTATTTTGCTCGGCGGAGGGTTTTCAGAAGCAGGTCATACAAGTCGGGGTGGAAAAGTAAAGCCAAAGTGAGCCCTAATTAACGACACAAAGGATCCCAACTGACCCTCCATGTTATTAATGCTCTGCTCATACTCTCAGCTCCGCATGTTGTGGTCGGCAAGCCTGAGGAGAAGACTTCTGCATTCTCCCTTAACTTCGGCGACCTTGGCCTCGTGTTCTTCGGTGACTACTTCCAGGTCCCGAACCAGTCCATTCCCGCGAGCTATGTCCTCGGTTATCTTGTCGAGCCGTTCTTCCTGCCAGTCGCTCTGAAGCCTCAACAGGACGTTGCGGCGGTCATGCTCGCCGGTAGTCAGGGATATGGCCAATTGATCCACCAGATTTCTCCTCTCGCGAAGCAACGTCGCGACCCGCTCATTAGCAAACTCGACGGCCTTTTTGTAACTATCAACCAGATAGTTGGTCAGCACCAAATGATCAGATCGATCCTCATAACGAGCCCGCAAGACGCGAGCCACCAGAATCTCCCGATTAGCAACACGATAGGCCTCTAGGAGTGTGCAAAGAGAGTCGGGAAAGTTCTATATTCCCTCCCCAGTGTAGTACCTTCGAGAGAAGTGGTATCAAGGTCCTCGAGCAGGACACAGATTGCATCCTCGGTTGCAGAATGATCGGTTATGTGCGCGTAACCGCGACCCAGTAGGTTATAAAGCTTTTCCCACTGGGCCAAGACATCAGTTGAAAAAGTGCGTACGGGAGAGGAGGCCATTTGCGTTGGGTTGGCTTGAGAATAAGACGAGTTTAATAGAGAGATTAGAAGGAAGAGGCTGATTATGCGAGAACGTTAACCTTCCATACATTAATTCCTCATTTTATAGCAACTCGAGGATGATGAAGGGTCTCAGTAATAATGCTGGTGGAGCCCAGTTAGGGGGTAAAGCAGGAGGTCCCCTCACGAGAACCAATGGATTCGTTTCGATCCGCGATTTCCGGCTCATCAATTAAAAGATGTAAAAGATTTGTCGGGATCACCATTATTAGAGTTAGGTGGGAGGTAAGCGCAACTATCGAAGAGAGCCCTAACAGGATTTGGCAGTCCCATCACGTTGAAAAGCTAAGCGAGAAATTCAAGGTCTTGAGGGGGAACGTTTGCCTAATGATGCTTGAAGAGCGTCTCCTGAACATGCAAAGTCACTCGAAGAAAACTTTATAGGGAGTGAGCATACATGAGAGAGTGGAGAACTCTGAGTGGGCAAGAACCAATCAAACATTTCTCAATCCAACATATTTAAGAGGTTACTGTCAGCTGCTAGAGGCGACTGACTCAAAAATCTCAGAAATTGAACCACAGAGGGATCTCGAAGATTCCAAGATCAAGTCTAACGCCAAAACCATGGAGCCCAACACTTCTGGCAACGGAAATCAAGATCACGACGACGACGACAACGACATCCACAATGCTCAACTCGGGAAAAGAAGACGTCCTCACCAATACTCTCAGGAGGAAACCCAAATGCTGGAAACCCTTTTCAGTAAAAGCCATTACATGAAAAAGAAGTGGAGAATTGAATTGAGCCGGGAGTTGGGGATTAATCAGTCGAGGATCCAGTTTTGGTTTCAAAATAGGAGATCCAAATCGAGGGCTCAACGCAAACGTCAGGTGGTCGAGATTTTAAAGGAAGAAAACCAAAAGCTGCGAACAGAAAACATGAGGTATGAAAAAGCTCTCAATATCACCGTTTGCCCTCATTGCGATAACCTCGTCGCCCTCGGTAAGATATTCCCCGATAAGCCTCACGCGATGATTGAAGACGTTCATTTACCACCCTACTCCCTCGGGGCATCTCCTGCTCAACCAGATTTTGCCGGAGTCACGCATGAGCAGGATGATCCTACGAAGATGATACAAATGCCTCCTGGGGGATGGGATTTGCATCGCTTTGATTGGAGTTACAGTTTCAAGGAGCTGGATGTTACCGCCGACCAGCTCAAAGCATATCAGCCTCATGCACAACAATTTTCGATAGGGTCGGGTCCTGCTGGAGATGAGTTAATCAGTCGTCAAGCCATCGATGCAATTTTGGGCCACGATAAGAGGAGGTTCGCTTGGCCCCCTGAACTGCATTCCAAATTCCTAGATGTGGTTCACCAAATGGGGATCGACTCAGCAACTCCGACGCGCATATTTAAGGCCATGAATGTACCGGGGCTTAGTAAGGAGCTGGTCAGGAATCACCTTGCTGCCTACAGAAAGCTATTAAGACAACGTCGAGCGGAGCTAAATCGGGAGGAATCCGTCTCGAGCTCAAAAGCTAGGGGCGACCGCCATTGTAATGCTCAGGCATCAAGAGATACCCGGCCAAATCTAAGCATCAATCAAGCTAGCAACCCGACCACCGGCAAACTGAAAGCTGATCAGAATGTCCTCCCAGGCCATTTCAACACTTCTCAAGAGCGCGTGTCACAAGTACAGCGAGTGCGCACTCCTCCATTCGAGCAGCAGTCGGCTGGTGCTCTGCCTGCCGCTGGTCAACCCACGACAGACGATTTCTTCGATGAGGGGCTCGATGCCTTGTTCAATCAGTGGGAAGCTGGCATGCTTGGACAGCCATGATCTAGCACCTGACTCGGGGCACGATGGGTCGGTCACTACGAACACCCATAGAAAGAAGAACATGTTCACGAGTAGATCACTCATTTTATCCGTTGTAAAGTTCCTACGGGAACATTTTTCTTTAATGACTATAGTTAATTCTATATTAAAACCAACGCTATCGACGAACATCGTCATGCTCAGTTGTGATGATCCCTTGTTAGATTAAGTCTGAAACCAGAGACGGTCTTTAAAATTTTGAGTGGCCACGAACTCATTCCTCACCAAGCGCCCGGGATGCTGAAATGAAGAGTAACAGCATGCACAAGGAAAATGCCACTTTCGTTTGAACGATGAAAAGGGGTTGAGAGAAGATCATAGCGTTAATTCCCATGGAGCTAAATGAATTAAACGGAGTCATTAATTGCGGGTCCACCGCTGCTCCCCACGTTCTCGGGCCTAGCAAATCATAAAAGGCGCCGAAAGATTGTAGACCCACCACTTTGAAGACTGAACTAGGGGACGAGCGCAATACTCGATGAAACCGAATCAATGCAAGAGAGTTTGTGATCCTATCACGAGGAAAAAGAAAGGGGAATACAGACGATGAGTAATTGCAGGATCTCGGGAGGAGCGCTTGCTTGCTGGTCTTCATATGCAGCCTGAAGGATGGTTCCAGGACACGCACAATCACTTGAGAAAATTTCTAGAGTGAGCAAACACGTAAGAGCGAATTGAGAAAGCTGAGTGAACTAGATCAGCCCGAGATACCCCGATCCATCATGTTTAAAAGTTATTCCCATCTGCTAGAAACGCCCGACCTGGACATTTCTGAGCACGAACTGCTGGGAAACTTTGAAGATCCTGGAGCTGAATCCTGCTCGAAGGCCATAGAGACTGACTCCTCCAGCGATGAAATTCTAGGTTTCAGCTACGAAGAAGGAGTATACAATGATGACCGGAGTCGGAAAAGGAAGCAACTACAACGCTACACTCCAGGCCAAATCCGAGAGCTCGAAGCTTTTTTCAATGAATGCCCCACTCCAAGCAAACGACAGAAAATGGAGTTGAGCCGAAAAATAGGATTGGAGCTTTCGAAGGTCAAGTTTTGGTTCGCCAACAAACGAACCCGGGTGAAACAGCAATACGCAGACCATGAGTTACTGGTCCTGAAGGAGGAGAATGAGAAGCTTCAAGCTGAAAGCGCGAGATATAAGGAAGCTCTGACCAAGGCCACCTGCCTTAATTGTGTTAATCCTGTTGTCCTCGGCGAGGTGTTCCTCGATGAACCATCCCTGTTGACGAATAACGCTCAGCTGTTACCGTATTCTCCACAGCATTTTCCGACACAGCCAGATACCGCCGGAGATCTGCATGAGCAAGTCAACACCATAGAATCAACACCAACATCCTCTGAGAAATGGGATATGAATCATCGCAGGGGGAATTCTCTCAATGACGAACTCGCTGTCGCAGCCAGCCAATCCAAAGTCGGTGAGTCCCTCCCTGGACAACTTTTGAAACGACTAGATCCCGTAGAGAATAGCTACCGAAGTATTGACGATATTTTGGGTGATAAGAGAACAAGGTTTTACTGGACCTATGAGCTTCACACCAAATTTGTTGATGCAATTCGAGAACTGGGAGTTGATTCGGCTAGCCCACTGCGCATACTCGAGATTATGAATGTGCCGGGGCTCTCTAGAATTAACGTTGAGTCTCACCTCAAGTACTATAGGAGATTGCTAAGGGATGGAAGGATAGCGTTAAACCATCATAAAGCCAGTTGGAGCTCAAGTGCTGGACAGAGTTACAACCATGATGATTGGAGAGCCAAGAGCACCCAACCGTGTTTCAGCAATGACGGGACTAGCAGTCGTGTCAGCGACTCCTCTAACCCAAATCAGAATGCTCCGCCGAGCTATCTCAATACTCCTCAGGAGTATATGCCACAGTTCCAGCACATAGAAATTCCTCAGTTTGAGCGCGAATCAGTCATTAATGCTGTCCCTGAAGCGGATCTGGCATTGGTAGAGAGTGCACATATGAACCTGCCGGTCATCGGAGGAAGTTCCAATTCGAGGGGTCAAATTGCTCACGGCGAGAGCAAAGAGAGGAATCCCTCGCCTGCAGTCGACGACACCCAATCTGGGCACCAAGGGCTAGAAAGAACAGGTGATTTCCTTGATGAGGAGCTGGACACTTGGATCAATACTCTTCGGGAATGTATGTCTCAACCCCAACAGGGCAATGATGAAGGTTCCAGCTCAAAGACTCCAATCCCTCACAACGAAGGCAATGAAAGAAATCTGCCCCCAACAATCGTTGATACCCAACTTGAACATCAATGGCTCGAAGACCCGAGCAATTTCCTTGGCGATGAGTTCAATCTTTGGCTCGATCAATTTGGAGCCGGAGGACCATCGCAGTGGTGACGCGAGGCCGGTGATCAAACGTCTGATGCAAAGCATGGCTACTCGATGAAAAATGCTTCGAGAAAAGGGGTTGAATACTCCTATTGCATATGTTGTTGATCGCACTGTAAGGTTCCCACGGGAACATCTTTCATTAATATCTAGAACTAATTGCGCGTGAGTGTCAACATCACCCTTTGAGCATCTTCAAGCCGAAGGCCGTGGATTAATCACTTAATCCGTAGAGCAAGTTCCATGAACCATAATTATCACCCGCAGAGCATAATGGAATCCATTCCTTCAATACAAGATACATTCGGCCGCGGAGCCACCCGTTTGGTAAAAGGACGTATCGTTCCTAGTTGATCTTCAATCAGATCAGGGGATAATGTTTCCTCTCTTCTTCCTCTCAGGTGATAAAAAGAGACAAGGCCCTAAAAGGCCATGCATTCAAATGGCTAAACAAACGTTGCCCAGCTGGGGGGCAGATGAACCATTGCTGTTACAAACACTCCAAGCATGGATAGGCGGATTTGATAGAGGTTGTTCATATCAATACGCAACATCAGAATGGGATGAAAATCAAGAGTAAAGTTGTATCGTCCCAATTTGTCTTGAATTTGGGAATATGAATTAACACTTATTTTTTATCCTTGACAGGGGAATCGCCTTGGAGACGAATAAGTTTTTACATCCCACATACTACCTGTTAGGGTACATGAGGGTAGGATGTATCGTTTCGATTTTCGAAAAATTCGTGAACATATAATGATATGCTTTTTTTACATTTTCAGGGATCTCCAGCCACGGTGGACAGGTAGGTATCCCTTTCCCCCAATCCATTGAAGATGTTAAACAAAAAAAACACAGAGAGAAAAAGAAAAAGCTTTCAAAATCTGATGTCTAGAAAAGACATGGAATTCTAACTTCATTGGCATTCATGTTTTGAAACATGAGGTTGTCTGAACACGCATTGTGCACCATAAAATCCCCTTGACGGGTAAAATTTTTGGGAAAACGAAAGAGATTTTTCCAATCAAAAGTTGTTCAAAACTCTCAAAAGGATGTTTCCTCAAAAGAGAGGCAAGCTCAAATCCAAACACATCCTACATACACTTGAGAGATGAGTGGAGCGAATCAAATAGTAAAATCTGGACCTACGGAGGTAGGGACCATTCGCAGCGATTACATGGATTGGGACGACGGAGGCGTTCGTTTCATATCATAAACACTACAGGTGACCGTTGACAACCCACTTGAACGGCGGTTTTCATTCTTAACCCTGTCAAGAACCACCCCACACCGGGGCAAAAAGGAAGTAAGTCCAGCAGCATCAGGAGAAAATGGTTAGAAATTTTCTTGCTCGGACTAACATTAATCTTTGTGTGTTGTTTATATGGTAATCCAAGTGCCATAGGATGACGAGAAGCATTCATTCTCTATCCCACACACCATATCCTTTGCACAGCCAAGTTGAGCCTGCGAATTCATTTCATAAACCCCTGTTGGTGATCATGGGATGTTTCAAGATAGAAACTGTATCACTCCAAGAACGGAAGAAATCAAGAGATGGGATTTATAGAAAAATCTCATATCGGCGTTTAAGTGTGCTATGATTCAAGTTGTATATCTAGCACAATTTTCTGAACATCGTAGTTCCAAAGGAAAAGAAAATGCGGGATTTCAACAAAAAATCCCCAGCATCAAGAAAAAGCAAAGTGCCTGGTAAAAGCAAGGCCGATGCTCGTGAAAACTGTTTGATTGATCCCCAATAAAGCCTAGTTGGGAAGAGAGAAAAACCCATAAAGGAGTCAGATCAAGAAGACTGCTCCCCAAACGATGTCAGCCGTGGTGCAAAAACACGGACAGAATTGTCAATCTCTTAATACCACAAGAGACGTTCTCTAAAGGATTTGTGCACACCTCAAAAGCGGTTGCACACCTCAAAAATGGAAGATGCAGAATGGAAAAGACATGTGACAAATTTGCAATGATCACCAATGTCGAATCCTTTGTGATTTCTGGGCCAAAAACAAGCCTTTTTCGGTCCCCAATCCTACCAATGTTACAACCCTAAAACAGTCTTCTCTGACTAAGACACTTGGGTTAACATATAGCTTAACTCGAAGAAGTACGAGCAAGACTCTTTCTTTCTCATTTTGCAGGGTTCTTGACTTGTAAACCCGGAGCAGATGGTGAAGATTTTCATTCGATGGCCCCGACTCCAAAGCGGGTCCCCCTTGAAAACCAATATCCAAGCCCAACATTACGGTCTCGTGGAAGACCTCCCGACCGATCAAAATGTATGCACTGCGAATGAGCCTAAAACCTAGGCACAGGTCAGTAGGGAATTGAGTGCATCCCCTAAAAATCATCACCTCAAAACAGGTGAGATGGCCTCATTGTCGAGAAATATTCCAATTGACGTTTTGAGCAAACTCTTTTTGGGAATTTTCAAACTGTGGATCCAGATTTTCCATGCAAGGGATTCGTGATCACATTTGCACGTTGCAAAAATGTTTTGGATAACCTCCAGCATCAAAATGCACATCTCATGACTAAAGCTTAAGTCATAAAATTTTGTCAATTGGACAATTGCTGTCTTCTCAAAGATTACCAATATTTTCTTGGGGAAGAGAAACCCTTAAAAAAAAATCCTTTTCAAAATATCAAACAGTCTCATCGGACGTGGAGAACCCTTGTCATGAGACCCCCTTTTCAAAAATATCAAACAGTCTCATCGGACGTGGAGAACCCTCGTCATGAGACCCCTTTTCAAAATTTAGGCAGTCTCATCGGACGTGGAGAACCCTCATCATGAGACCCCTTTTCAAAGCAAACAAAGGTAGATACCGCCTGAAGGATCAACACAAGGTAGATACCGCCTGAAGGGTCAAACCAAGGTAGAAACCGCCTGAAGGGTCAACACAAAGGTAGATACCGCCTGAAGGGTCAACTCAAGGTAGATACCGCCTGAAGGGTCAAATCAAGGTAGAAACCGCCTAAAGGGTCAATCAAAGGTAGATACCGCCTGAAGGGTCAAACAAAGGTAGAAACCGCCTGAAGGGTCAAAACAAAGGTAGATACCGCCTGAAGGGTCAAACAAAGGTAGAAACCGCCTGAAGGGTCAAAACAAAGGTAGATACCGCCTGAAGGGTCAAACAATGGTAGAAACCGCCATAAGGGTCAACTCATTGGTAAGTACCGCCATAAGCATCGACACAAATGTCCGATCCACCATACGGATCAAAATCCTTGGCAAATCTCAGGGCGTGGGATGCGCCTTCCTTAGATTCCTAGCCGTTAGGAATCTCATAATGGTATGACCTACCATACAGGTCAAAGCTTAACCTCCCTAGGATATTCTGAATGACGAGTCCTAGGCATCCTCTTGAAAGTCGTCGCAACCGGCAGCATCGAACAGGTAAGTGGCAGGTATGTCTCTCTACTATCTCACTCTCTCATGTCAAATGAACGTTTCCCCCTTCAAGAAAGAGCATACATGGACAAGCATGAAGATTGGATGTCATGACTCCTTTTCCTTTAGTTTCCCAAGTCGAGTCGATCAGGACTCAGGTGTCACCTTATCTTTGAGAGATTCCTCTAACGAGATTCCTCTCAAAGAGGGGCAGCTGTTGACACCTAAATTTTGATCAACCTTTTTGTTTCCTTTATTTTTCAAAAATTCATAGAAAATCCATAAAAAGCTTAAAAATTACAAAATCAACTTTGGTAACATTGGCCAAGCTAAAGGAACCATTTTGGATAAAAAAATATTTTTTCATATTTTTCGTATTTTTTATTATTATTATTTTCGAAAAATATAAAAATAAAATGAAAATCAAGAAAAGTAGTATTTGAGGTCACAAAAATATAGAAAAATAGTCAGTATTTTTATTTTTAATTTTCTTTACTTTTGAACCTCATAAAATAGTAAAATTCAGGTTCGATTTTGGGTGTTTTCTGATCACCATAAAATTGAAATTGGCAAAAATATTAGTAATGATTAAAAGGAAAAGGAGTGAAAACATAATCATTCAAAAGGAAAAGGGAACTAATCATTTTGTCTTTGCTTTTGATTATTTTATTATTATTCTTACTTTTTAGTATTTTATTTTATTATTATTTTATTATTATTTTATTTTTTATTATTATTTACTCACCTTTCCCCTCATCCGTCGCTGGCTTCTTCTCCTCCCGCGACTTCATCTTCTTCCTCTCCTTCCTCTTCTTCAGGAGCTCTTCTTCTTCTTCTTGTATTCTTCTTCTTCTTAAAAAAAAAAAAAAAGAATCCTCACCTTCGTGCATTATTTGCCTTCGCCTTCGATCCTTCCGCCGTCGTCGCTAGCCGTCGTACCTCAAAGCCGCCGTGAACAACTCAAGACCCGCGACCTCCACCCGTTTCGGAGTTTGGTTCGGGTTTGTTTCGGATCGGGCCAAATCCGTCACCGACATCGCCTCCGGTGACTGCCCCGGAGTCCTACCTCCTCCCTCGGAGCTTGTGGAGCCTACGCGCCGCTGGTGGAGCTCAGAAACGGCCTCGGGTCTGTCGCGACCCGTCCGAAGCGGACGCGGCTAATGGATTACCGATCGCGGGCCTTCCCCCGCACAAGGGTGCAGATCGCGGGCTTTGGATCGGCGCGGGCCCTCCCAGGCCCATACCAAATCGCGGCGGGAGTATTTTTCAAAGGGATTCGACGATAACAGTCGATCGCTTTCGACCTTAGTGTGGTCGTGGTGGCATGTGCAACTTGTTCATGCATTTGGAGTCGCCACCGGTCTTTCTTGGAGGGTAGACCGGAAACCTTATTGACCGATTGGGAGAGATCGATCAATTCTGCGGAACCAGAGATTTTGAGTTCGGGGACTTGGTTACGTTGATGTCATTACCAACGCCCTTTCGGTACCTAACGCGAGTGATTTTCCCTAACTAGGATTTCATGCAGGCGCAATTTTGGGTGAGGTAAGTCTGACTTTGCACATTAACCAGTTTAACATGCTCACGTAATCATAATAAATAAATAGATGCCAATCACATAAACATCTATCCTACGTGGTGACCATGGAATTATGATTTAATGGGTCTCGAGCCAATGAGACCACATTTAATCATTTTAATATTTTAATAACGGAGAGCCGCTCTTCGCTTCTTCTTGGTTTCTTGAACTCTTCAAGAATCGGGCCCCAAAGAGCTCGCCGACTTAAAAGGCTCCTCCACGTAATCCTCGTAGCATTTACATCAACAATTGACTATGCTAAAAATAAAGATTACATGGAAAATAAAAGGAGTACGCAGCCTCCATTTAATAATTACAACCCCAAATATATAAATAATCACCATACATTCATACATACATCAATCACATTGATTAGGGATTTTTCCATGATCACCACCCTTCCACGTAAGTAATAAATTCACAATTTAAAACTTAGGAAGGCACAATAAAAATTCTACGTTGAATCATATTCAGAATTTTTACGTAAAATAAGATAGCCATAAATTTTCGATTCAAAATTGATTTAGTCTCAATTTTTGCTACGTTGATTAATTTATCATATAAAATAATCAACCTCCATTAACCATGTAAGACGAACAATTCGTTAATACATATTGGCCATAGTATTGCAAAAATTGCAAAAAATCAATTAAATGCACGAAAACACCTAAGGATCGGCTCTGATACCACTGTTGGGATCCACGTAACACGTAGCGGAAATAAATAACAACCCATACATATATCTCCAGAGGCGTACTTCGTGCATTTCAATCGAAAAAAAAATCACAAAACCTCAAAGGGAGTAAATAGATTACCTCTCGTAGCGTGCTTGAACGGAGGTGTCGGTTCGATGTTCTTCGATCTCAGCCTCCACAAGTGTTAGGCATCTAGTTCGGATGCACCACCAATTGACGAACGGGGAGACGACTAATAACTCCACAACAATTGTGCTAGCAATATGCGGAATCAATATTCCGAACTTAGTATATTTTGCTCACTCAAGATTATGAGAATATAGAGAGTGTTTGTGTTCTTCTCTCTAAGCTCTCAAAAATTTGCACACTCTACAAAATGTCTCTCCCCAACCTCAAAACTCTTGCCATCCTTTTATAGCCAAAAATTCCTTCCAATAAATTGTATTATAAAATAGCACTCACAAATAATAAATACTTTCTAAAAATAGCACTCACAAATAAATGACATTTAAAAATAGCACTAACAATAGCACTCACAATTTATAATACAAAAATGCTATTTAAAAATAGCACTAACAATAGCACTCACAATTTATAATACAAAAATGCTATTTAAAAATAGCACTAACAATTATAAATTATATCTAATAATAGCACTCACAATTTATGATAAATAAATGCCATTTAAAAATAGCACTAACAATAGCACTCACAATTTATAATACAAAAATGCTATTTAAAAATAGCACTAACAATGGCACTCACAATACAAAAATGCTATTTAAAAAAGCACTAACAAAGGTGTTAAAAATAATAACCATTATTATTATTACAAGAGTTAAAGAGGTTACCAAATAATACAAATACGCATAACGTATAAATACATATGACGTATAAATACGTAGAGCATACATATACATCCGTGAAACCGGGGACTAATTGAAAGAAAAATGTGCAATTAAGCCCTTTTGGTAAAAATTGATTAAATTGGAGGGCAAATTGACCTAATTGCACTTTAAGACTTTAGAATCCAATGTCATAGCTTATAAAAAGTGAGAATTGAAAACTAAAAGACTCGAAAATGATTTTTTTTTTTTAGGCTCGGTTCGGGTTTATGTTTGTGAAGGAACATAGTGACCCGAGCCGAATTTTTGAGATTTAAAGTGACACACTTGAAGAGGAAATTAAAACAAAATTATCGAATATTTTGATGTTTTAATCATGAAATGTGCATTTTGATGCTGGAGGTTATCCAAAGCATTCTTGCAACATGCAAATGTGATCACAAATCCCTTGCACGGAAAATCTGGATCAACAGTTTGAAAATTCCAAAAAGAGTTTGTTCAAAACATCAATTGGAATATTTCTCGACAAGGAGGTCTTCTCACCTGTTTTGCGATAGTGGTTTTTTATAGGGGATGCACTCAATTCCCTACTAACCTGTGCCTAGGTTTTAGGTTCATTCGCAGCGCATACATTTTGATCGGTCGGGAGGTCTTCCACGGGACCGTAATGTTGGGCTTGAATATTGGTTTTCAAGGGGGACCCGCTTTGGAGTCGAGGCCATTGTATGAAAGTCTTCAACATCTGCTCCGGGTTTACAAGTCGAGAACCCTGCAAAATGAGAAAGAAATAGTCTTGCTAGTACCTCTTCGAGCTAAGCTATATGTTAACCCAAGTGTCTTAGTCAGAGAAGACTGTTTCAGGGTTATGATGTTGGTAAGATTGGGGACCGAAAAAGGCTTGTTTTTGGCCCAGAATTTATGAGGGGATTGACATTGGTGATCATTGCAAATTTGTCACCTGTCTTTTTCATTCTGCATCTTCAGTTTTTGAGGTGTGCAACCGCTTTTGAGGTGTGCACAAGTCCTTTAGAGAGCGTCTCTTGTTGCATTAAGAAGGTTGACAACTCTGTCTGCGCCTTTCCTCCGCGCTTGACATCATTTGGAGAGCAGTCTTTTTATCTGACTCCTTTAGGAATTTTCTCTTTTCCCATCCAAGTTTCACTGGGAATCAAGCAAACAGCTTGCACGAGCATCGGCCTCGCTTTTACCAGGCACTTTGCTTTTTCTTGATGCGGTGGATTTTTCTCATTCATTTTTGGAATCCCGCTTTTTTCTCATCTTCATGGGATCATGTTAGACATATAGTCTAAACATGCTTTAAATATCAGTCCGGGAATTCTCTTCGTAATCCCTGAGTCTTGAACTCTTCCATTTTTGAAGTGGTGTGGCATCCGTCTTGGAATGATCACCAATGGGTTCATGAAATGAATTTGCAGGCTCAAGTTGGCTGTGCAAAGGATTTGGCGTGTGGGATAGAGAAATAAATGCTTCTCGTCATCCTATGGCACTTGGATTACCATATAAACAATACACAAAGATTAATGTTAGTCCGAGCAAGAAAATTTCTAACTATTTTCTCCTGATGCTGCTGGACTCATCTCCATTCTGCCCCGATGTGGGGTGGTTCTTGACAGGGTTAAGAATGAAAATCGCCGTTCAAATGGGTTGTCAATGGTCACCTGTAGCGTTTGGGGATATGAAACGAATGCCTCCGTCGTCCCAATCCATGTAATCGCTGCGAATGGTCCCTACTTCCGTAGGTCCAGATTTTGCTGTCTAATCCGCTCCACTCCTCTCTCAAGTGTGTATAGGACGTGTTTGGATTTAGGCTTTGCCTCTCGTCTTTTGAGGAAGTGCCCTTTTGATTGTTTTGAACATTTTTTTATTGGAAAAAATCTTTTTCATTTTCTCCAAAGATTTTACCCGTCAAAGGGGATTTTATGATGCCCCATGCATGTTTTTATTCATGTTCGGACAACCTCCTGTTTCAAAACATGAATGCCAATGAAATTTAAATTCTATGTCTTTTTCTAGACATTAGATTCTGAAAGCTTTTCTTTTCTTGTCTATTTTTTATTCAACATCTTCAAGGGATTTTGGGAGAGGGATACTTACCTGTTCCTCGTGGCTGGAGATCCCTGAAAATGCAGAATAAACATGTTATTGTTCGTTCATGAATTTTTCAAAGAAAATTAGAACGATACATTTTACCCTTGGTCATGTATTCCAACGGGTAATACATGGGATGTGAAAACCCGCTTTGCCTTGATGGTGAGCCCCTGTCAAAAACAAACAATAAGTGTCAGTTTGCGTTCCAAAATTCAAGACAAATTGGAACGATACCGCCTTGTTCTTGCTTGGTGTTTTCATTTGAACACAAACGCGCGGCTTGCAGAAATTGGCCATCTATATTGCGGCCACGATTCCTCCGTTTGGTTGGCGATGAATCATTCTCGAGGATTTGCCCCAAAGGAGATCCATTTGTGTTTTTGGGCGCATTCCAGCGCCATTCTTCATAGTTCCTTTTATTCAAGAAAAATGAAATTTTTATCAGAATGTATGCCAAAGCATGAAGTGTGGAAGCGATACTTTTTACCATCCACTAGGTCTTATGATCAAAGACCATCTCCTGGAATTCTGACTTCTAGGGCCACTGATTCAATTCGCCTCCCTGTTAGCGCGCTCTTTTCATTTGGGGCTTTCAGCGGCAACGACTTCCTGCAAAATGAGTAAAAACTCATGTTAGGTATGTGGTCTTCGAAGACTAAATTGGAACGATACAAGGTTACCGTTCACCCAAATTCGTATCTTGGGGTTTAATTCTGATGCGGACGACTCTGTTATTGCGTCCATTGACTTTGCCAGAGGAGAAACGTCATTCTTTGTCCGGCGCACAAATGATTCACTTGCCCCAGTTGGGTGTGATTTGTCGTAGCTAGGTGACGCTTGCCCCAGCTAACTTCATTCCTGCATTTTGTTGCAATCCCCATCCTATTTGGGGGTGTCTTTTCTCTTGGGATTCATGATGACGTCTTACTGATGTATTCCCTTCTTTCGCCGATTATTGACGCTTCTCATTTGATGGAGGTCGTTTCAATATCGTATATTGATGTGGATGATGAGTATTGCTTCATCTCGTCTGCATTTGTGGGTGTTGTTCGTGAGATGATTCCTGATTACTTCCAAAACTGCTTTCCCCAGTTGGGCGATGTTCGTCTTGGCAACATGCCTTAGCACTTTGCGTGTTTGTTGGCAATTTTCAGTTCAATTTTGACAACGTCCATGCACTCCCATGGGTTTCGCCGATTCTGATCTTCTATCTCAATTGTCAGAATCTTCAATTATTTTTATCCGTCTCTAGGTAGCTTGACGGCCTTGGGATTTGTCGTGTGGCGGTTTTGTGATTCTCTCGATCATCGTCGCCATTTGAAGTATTTGATGTTTGCCTGTTGAAGAGAAGAGACCTCATGAGTAAATGGCATGTATAATTGACTATTGGAGTCGATACAATTTACCCTTGAAAATTATCCTGCGGGAACCGGCATTTCTCCCTTTGGGTTATCTGTATGCAGGATATGTACATGATATACATGATGCATGTTAGGTATGCTTGCAACGAAAAATGAGTTCGTGCTTTTCACTCTATTCAGAGAAAGCATTTTTATCAGATGTGTCAATCTGCAAAACTTGAATTTTTCTTTTCAAGTGTTCTTTTCACGGAGATTTCTAAATGATGAGAAACTTCTTCAGGTTTTCTCAAAGGTTTTGTTCACAAATTGAGCCATTAGAATGCTCTTGAAAATATTTAGCCACAATGCATGTCTGAGATGCCATGAAAAGGGGTACTCCCTGTTTGTCATTGGAAAGCACTGCATCCTGAGTCCTCTGCTTTTGATCATCATCTGAGAGGAAAAGGAAGGAAGCATTATTCCCATATAGAAAAAACAATCATTTTGGAACGATACGTCCTTTTACCAAATGGATGGCTCCGCTTTAATTGAAACGACTACGGATTTACTATCCCTGCTCTGGTCACTTCTGGCATCCAAGATGCTGGAAATTTTTCAGTGGTCCCATTCATTTTTGTCATCACCTGCAAGAATGGAAAACCATATCAACTCGTGAACCGGTCAATCCGATTTGGAACGGATACAACTTTTTCGACTTGGGGAGAGTCGATCCAAATTAGGTTGCCCCAGCTTCACGTTGTCTACTTAAGGCTCATCACAATAAATCCATCTTGTTTTTGCAAACCCAATGGGTGATGCCCGATGAAGGTGCACTCCTTTCCATCTTGTAGGGAAGGCAAGCTCCCTTTTGTTGGCCTTTAACCATCTTATCCTGAGAGGAAGAGATATGAAATATTATGCCATTATCTGATTGAAAATCAATTAGGAATGACACGTCCTTATCCTTGATTCGGTTGCCCGGTCAAGATGCATTTGCCCTCGTCAGTTGACTCTCCAAGGTGGTCCAGCGCTTTTCCATGCCATCCTGGTTCGTTTCAACTCGCGACTGATTCTTCACACAAGTTTTTGGATTTTGACTCATAAGCGGCGCTGAATGACCTTTTGGTTTCGAGGTGTACCAATCATTCACATACATACGCATGAGACCAGTGAGGTTTGACTCTAAGAATCAAGATAGGGTTTGGAACCTAAGGCCAAGGCTCCCACCTCGAGTTCTAGAAAGGGTAGATTCCATTGCACAACTATCGTTGCATTGGGACCCAATCCATAGTTCGAAATGAGCGGAATTGAAAAGTGGATTACCCCGTGTTTTTCCTCACGGAGATTCCATTTTCAATCCCTTCTATTGTTTTCCTATAGGCGGCTGTTGACACCTGATTTTTGACGATTTATTATTGTGATTTTTATTCTTTAAAATTAAATTAAAAATATCAAAAAAGGTCATAAAATCACAAAATCAACTTTGGAAGCCTTGGCTTAGCCTTAGGAACCAATTTTGAACAAAAAATATTTTTCATAATTTTTAATAATTTTTTGAATTTATTTAATTATTAATTATTAAAAATACCAAAAAAATCAGAAAAATACATTCGTGGTCAGAAAAATACACAAAAATATTCAATAATTTTGTTTTAATTTCCTATTCAAGTATGTCACTTTAAATCTTGAAAATTCGGCTAGGGTCACTATGTTCCTTCACAAACATAAACCCGAATCGAGAAAAAAAATCATATTATGCCTTTTAATTTGCAATTTTTGTAATTTTGAAGTCTTGACATCCGATTTGGATTGCCCTACGTTGAAATTTGATTAAATTGTTCACGCAATGGAGGGGAATGTACGTGTTGTTCTTATTTTTATTTTTATTTTTATTTTATTTTTTATTTTTTATTTTATTTTATTTTAGTTTTAGCAGTGGACGTTGGAGAAGTGTTATTTTAGCCACGGATGATGGATAGTGAGGTTGAGTGGAAGAATAAAGAAAGTTGAGTGGGAGAGTAAAGAAATGAAAAGAAAAGAGTGGGGATGGGTGGAAGAGAAAAAGAAATTAAAAGAAAAGAGAGGGGGTTTTCGAGAGAGATGAATAAAAGAGGCCGAGAGGGGGGAGATGGATTCAGGTGGGGTTACTGCTCGAGCAAGCTTTCTCAAGCTTCTTGACAGCAACTATAGCATCCCCGGAGTACTAGTCGCCGTCGGAATCGCTAGAAAGTCGCTTTGCGTCGGTTCGCACCTGAGATGGTGGTTCGATCCCCACAGAGCTTAGTCCGAGCCAAAAGTTTGCGGTCGCCGACTAGACTCCGTCAATTCCCTACGGAGCTTAGGTAAGATCCATATAACTTCATTGACGACGCTTGGATAAGAAAAACCTGGTTTTGACGTAAACTTTTATCTTCCGTATAAATTTCTTTGCCGGGATGGTGTCGTTCGGGTCTGCCCAGTACTTCCACTAGCGACTGTTTCGGTCTAGCTCCGATTTAGAATGTTAGTCTAGGTGACTTAGTTCAGTTTAGGCAAAAAAAAAAAAAAAAAAAAAAAAGGGGCGGTGGGAGGCTTTAGTCACGTAAGATCTGTGTTTTGCTCCCAGCAGGAACAAAAAAATTTCCACGAAGAAGATGATCAGGAAAAGACAAAGTGAGAGAAAAGTAGTATAAAAATAATAAAATAACAAACCCCAAAAAAAAAACGTGGAGCATGGAGAGGCAGAATAAGTGTGAGGTTTTGTTTTGTGGTTTGGGTCTATGGGTAATTTGGGCCTTTGCTAATATGTTTCGGTGGCTGGGCTTGGTGTGGTCCGGAAATGGAGAGAAAAAGAAAGGAAAGGAAATGGGCTGAATAGTAGGTTTTAGAAGGAAAGTTGTGGCCTTATCCTTTAGATTATTATTTGGGCCTTATGGTTTTTCTTAGCCTGCGACTTTAGAAGGGTTGGGCCTTGCAGCCCAATCCAGGCCACTATTTTCGAGATGTTAATAAGAAAATAGAAAAAATAAATAAATAAATAAATAAAAAATCCAAAAATTCAATAAAAAAAATAAAAAATCATAAAAAAATTCGAAAAATTCGAAAAATTCGGAAAAATTCTAAAAAAATTCCTAAAAATAGGAAATTGCCACATTCAATAGGTCATGACTTGTTTCGGGTCTTTTGACCCCCGGACCTTCCAGAAATGACGGTTTTGCCCTTTCGGCAAGCTGTCTTCCAAAAAAATTCTAAAAAATCCAGGAAAATCCCAAAAAAATAGGAAATGGCCACAAACAACTGGCGAAGACTCATTCCGGGTGTTTTGAACCCCGACCTTTCTTAAAATGACGATTTCACCCTTTGGGCGAATTGTCTTCCAAAAATTGAAGAAAAATCAAAATATTCCAAAAAATTCTCAAAAATGGGAAATGGCCACAATCAACTGGCCATGGAATATTTTGGGTAATTTCGTATCCAAGTCTTCCAAAAATTGACGATTTTGACATTCGGGCTAATCGCCTCCGAATCTTCCCATTTTACCCCCGGTCCGAAATCATACCTTCCCTAAGCCCTTATGGCTATACTAGGAAGCCATTAATTTGAATTGGTGTGTATTGATGTGATTTATTTACGTATTTGATTGCGCTTTCATTTAAATTGATTGTGATTGATAGGAATAGTCTTCCAATCTACATGAAACCCTGAATCAAACCTACCCCACCCAAAATTGCGCCTGCATGAATTCTTAGCTAGGAAAATCACTCGCGTTAGGTACCGAAAGGGCGCTGGTAATGACACCAGCGTAGCCAAGTCCCCGAACCCAAAATCTCTGGTTCCGCAGAACTGATCGATCTCTCCCAATCGGTCAGTAAGGTTTCCGGTCTACCCTCCAAAAAGACCGGTGGCGACTCCAAATGCATGCACAATTTGCACATGCCACCACGACCATATCGAAGGTCGAAAGCGATCGACTCTTATCGTCGAATCCTTTAAAAAATATTCCCGCCGCGATTTGGTATGGGCCTGGGAGGGCTCGCGCCGATCCAAGATCCGCGATCGGTAATCCATTAGCCGCGTCCTCTTTCGGATGGGTCGCGACAGCTGGCGACTCCGCTGGGGAACTTGCTCTAGAACATATGATTCTAGACCTCAAGTGGACTTAGGCCGTAATTAAAACGCTGAGTGATTTTTCTAACCATGCAGGCGCTTGTGAAGGTGAGGTAAGTCCGCCCATGATAGGTGTTATATGTTTTTGCAGATTGGAGTGATAAGGGGGGTAGTCTGTGATTAACATTGTCTTATGCAGGTTGGCGTAGGAATGAATGATTGTGTGTATGTTTTATATTGAAGCGGTGATTGTTAAATAAGATGCATGTTTATCGCTTTAGCACGACACCGAAAATACACACAACCGCGCCTAAAACCCGGGGCGCCGCCTATAAGAAAACAATAGAAGGGATTGAAAATGGAATCTCCGTGAGAAAAGACACGGGGTAATCCACTTTTCAATTCCGCTCATTTCGAACTATGGATCGAGCCCCAATGCAACGATAGTTGTGCAATGGAATCGGCTCTTTCTAGAACTCGAGGTGGGAACCTTAACCTTAGGTGCCAAACCCTCTGATTTTTAGAAGTTTACCATCACTTGTCTCATGCGCATGTCTTTGGGCGGTTGGTACACCTAAAACCGCACATAAGTCGACGAGTTTGGTTGGTAAGGCTCTCTATCCCTCAAATCTATTACAGTTCATATAAATATAGGCATTTCATTCATCGCATTCTGGTGATTAGATTAAATGCCATTTCAAGGATAGATATGTGTGTTTTTCCCAAACGTCCTTGATAGAAGACGAGGAGGATGATATCCCATGGCGAACACCGAGTGAGCAACAAAGGAGCCTACTATGGACATTATTGAGATATCGTCCAATGAAGATGACGAGTTGGGGCAAGTGATCCTGAAGACACAGATCGAGCTTGGGGCATCCTTGAACGTTAGGATCACATTCCTTTGTTTTATTTTCCATTACTAATCCTCTTGTATAGGGTTTATTTTTATCGAAGTTTTCTCTATCTCACCCCTTAGAGTGATTGTATTAGGGATCTATTGGTGTATACATTCAGATGGAGCTTGGTTGTATTTCTTTTGACGGGTCATGGGAATGTGATAGTGGCATTTTCTCTAATCATCCGAATACTCCCAAGTCAAGTTTATAATTCCTTTAGAGGAAATTAAAATTGGAAGTCTTGCACGACCTTTTGGTCGTATAGGGTAATCCAACCCCAATTTCGCTAGAAGGAATTATACACCTGAATCGGTTCATGCATGTGTTACGCCACTGGTAATCCACGATAATTGATCAAGAGTACCGGCATTGTTTCGAATTTAATGACGAGATAGATGTCCAAATTGCCCTCGTTCTTAACAAAACGGCTTTGATTTGGATGCCGTATCTTCAATTAAATTTAAAACGCGTCGTTGGTCAAAAGCGATTATCGTGAATTACATTCCTTTCAATAATATGCTTTCCTTCGAGGAATATTGATAAAAACTTTTCGCACAAGATCAATCCTTGTAAAAGTTTTTGTCTTTATTAATCACGAGCAAGCATAAGATTGAAAGGGGTTTATGCTTTTTTTTTTCAAATTATTTCTTCTGATTCAGTCGTTTCATTTGCAGGTGGAAAATAGGTAATAGAGAGAAATCTTCTCCTGGATGAATCTGAGGCTATTCTTTCATCTGATCATGAGCAAGTTAGAAAATCAGGACATATTTGCTCAACTTATTGATATTATAGTTCAGCTCACCCAAGTTGAAGATGTTCGGATGCTCGAAGAAATGGACCATATAAAAAGCTAAAACACACACACATGAGCTTTCATTCACTTTCGCTCAATCGAAAGACTTTCAAAGCAGATTAATACAGATTAGCGAGGCGGAAAAGTAAAGCCGAACTGAGCCCTAATCAGCAGCACGAAGGAGCTCAATTGGCCCTCCATATGGTTGATTCCCTGCCTACACTCACCGCTCCGTATATCATGATCCGCGAGCTGGAGAAGAAGGCGCTTGCACTCATTCTTAAGGTCAGCAACATTGGCCCTGTGATCTTCAGCAGCAAGTTCCAAGTCCCGGACCAATTCCCTCCCACGGGATACATCCGCCGTAACAGTATCGAGTCGCTCTTCCAGCCAATCGCTCTGGAACTTCAACATGATGTTACGACGATCGTGCTCATAAGTGATCAGGCACAAGGCCAAACGCTCCACCAAATGTCCACGTTCACGAAGCATCGTCGAGACCCGCTCGTTGGCAGTTTCCATAACCTTGTTGTGGCTGTCAGCCACGAAGTTAGTCAACGTCAGGCAGTCACAGCGGTCTTCGTAGCGGGCTCGTAAGACACGAGCCACGAGAACTTCACGGTGAGTAACCCGGTAAGCCTCTAGAAAGTTTGCAAAGAGGGCTGGGAATGTTTTATACTCCTTCTCCAACTCAGTACCCTCGATGGAAGTAGTGTCTGTGGCCGCAAATAGAACGCGGATCTCAGCCTCGATCTCCGGATGATCGGCTATGTAAGCATAGCCCCGACCCAAGAGATTATAGAGTTTTTCCCATCGGGCCGGGACTGCGATTGAAAAGACGCAAGCATGGGAAGAGTCAGAGGAAGAAGCAGAAGACGAAGCCATTTCTTGTTGGGAGGATGGAGAGGAAGACGAGTGCGATGGAATGAATGAAAGTGAAAGCTGGGCAAATGAGAGCACTAACCTTCTCCTCGTTTCATAGTAGCTCAAAAATGGAGAAAAGTTACAGCAATAATGCTTGTGGAGCCGGGGTAGTTAATGTAAAGCAGGGGCTGCTCCTCCCGTGAAGCATCAGACATGTCTCGATCCGCGATTTCAGGCCTGACGAGTTTGAAAAGTTGTAAAAGAGTTGTCTATTTCACCATTATTGAGATGGAGCGGGAGTCGAGCGCAGATATCGAAGGAGCCGCGATAGGGTTGATAGCTTTGTCATGATGAAAAGCTGAGCGGGTGGTGGACGTAATTTAGTCTTTTGAGAGATAGTGGGGGACAGGTTCGGCTATCGAGGAAAGAAAAGCGATCCGTGATCTCTCCACCATGAAAAGGAAGGAAGACGACGAGACGAGAAACTCAAAATCTCTAGAAGAGCGCTCGCCTGGTGATCGTCTTCCATGCTCGAAGAGCGACTCCTGAATACGCAAAGTCACTCAAAAGAAAGTTTAGAGAGAGTAAACATAGGAAGAGGATTACAAGACCTCGGGTGAATAAAAGAGGACGAACAAACCTTTTCTTGATCCAGTATGTTTAACAGTCATAGTCATTTGTTGGAGATGACTGACCCAAATGTCCTAGGTAATGTGCAGTTGGGAGAACTCGAAGTCTTTGGGATCGAGCCAGATGTCGAAACCATACTACCCAACCCTGCTGGCAACGAGGTTCAGGATCAGGGCAGCGACGATGACAGTGGTGGCGACGACGACAGTAGCAGCAACAACGACGGCAGCGGCGATGTCCCATCTCGTGGAAGAAGACGTCGCCGGCTCTACACTGAGAAGGAAATCCAGATACTCGAAGCCGCCTTCAATAAGTGCCGTTACCCGGATATGAGACGAAGAAGAAAATTAGCCCGGGAATTAGAGATGGAACCCTTAAGGGTCAAGCACTGGTTTCAAAACAGACGGGCCAGATCAGTGGTTCGGGGAAAGTGTCAAGAGCTCGAAACTCTAAAAGAAGAATACGCCAAGCTTCGAACAGAAAACATGTGGTGTAAGGAAGTCCTCATCAACGCCGCTTGCCTTAACTGCGGTGGTTCTATCGACACTCGCGAAATGTTCCGTGATAAGTTTTCTATGAGAATCGCAGGTGATCGTCCGCCACCCCACTCCCTCAAACCATCTTTGGAAAGAGGGGAGGCGCGTTACTACAATTTCCCTGACAATGGGCTTACTATCACCACAGACCAGTTCGAAGTCAACCAGCTTCCCCTGCAACAACCTCTGGCACAACCAGACCCCGCCGAGAGTGAATCGAGGAATGATCGCCGAGTCACGGATGCTATCCTGAGTCGCCAAAAGAAGTTCATATGGTCTCCAGAGCTTCACAGAAAATTCCTTGATGCGGTTCACCAAATAGGGAATGATTCATTATGTCCAACACGCGTACATGAGGTCATGAATGAACCAGGGCTCGCTAGAAGGTTAGTCGCAAACCACCTTAATGGTTACCGCAGGAAACTACGACGGCGTCATGCCGCACGGCGCCTAGAAGAGCCCGACTCGAACTTGAACATTAGGTACGGCTACGAATGCAACAGCCATGCCTCAAGAAGAGCCCTGCCGAGTCTCGATACCAACCAAGCCGGTAGCTCTACCACCAACTGTTGGAGAATTGGTCAATATAGCCCTATCAGTCATCTTAATGTTCCTCAAGAATACGTGCCACCGGTGCAACAAATATACACTTCCCCGCTCGAGCAGCGGCCGTCCACCGGCGCTCTTCCTGCTGCTGATCCACCCACGACGTCTAATGTTCAGGAGTTCGCCCAACTAGGGCATATGATCTCAGATGATCTAGTGGGGGAACACTTCGAACAATTTTGCTTCCCTGATCTCTGAGTGAGACACGCTTTTGATAGGAAAGAGGTCGACCCTCCTCTTTTCTTCTCAAACAAAGATGGTGGTCACAGTTCGAAGAATCCATCAAGAGGAGGCTAGCAAACCTTCACGGCCATGATCTGGAGTCGATGACCGCGCACCTGAACCCAGACATGATGGGATGGTGATCGAACATACCCAGAGAAAAAGGGGGGCTTGTACACAAGTAGAACTTATTTCTTATTTGCGCATTGTAAAGTTTCAATCGGAGCAGTTCCTTTCTTCCTTAAGGCCTAGGGTTGATTTCACACAATGATGCTTGCTAACATCATCATGTTTAGCTACAACAATCTTTTGTCACGATGGGTTCGAGGTAAATCGACCAAGCACACGAAGGCAAACGTGACAGCATAGGTTACAAACATAACGTGAGCGGGCTCGAAAGCGGAAAGATCGTCAGTTGCCTCAAACACTATGATTGCGAAACCAAGGGCAATATTGAATCTTGCGAAGGATAAGAGGAAATGTACATACACTCTCATTTATAGCACTTAACAGGAGATTTTACAAACAGACTACTGAGGAGGAACCGTAAATCCAAAGTGAGTTCTAATGAGCATCACAAATGAGCTCAATTGATTCTCCATGCTATCCATGCCTTGCTTACAACCCACACTCTGGGAATCGAGGTCTACAAGCTTGAAGAAAAGGAGGCGACATTTCTCCTTAAGGTCGTTCACCTTGGTCTCATAGTACTCGAACTCAAGCTCTAAGTCCTGAGCCAGCACCCTCCCGCGAGCTATATCCATGCTCAAGTCTTCAAGCCTTTCCTCCAACCAGGCACACTGGAACCTCAGCACGAGGTTGTGCTGATCTTGCTCAAAGGCGGTGTCAAAAAGAGCCAGACGCTCCACCAAGTTGTCCCTCTCACGGACCGACATCGAAACCTGGGAGTGGGCGTATTCAACAGCCCTTTTATGGTTATCGGCCGTCAGCATGGCCAACATCAGGGACTCAGTTCGGTCCTGATAGCGGGCTCGCACGATACCAGCCAAAGTGACCTCCCGGCTAGCAACTTCATAAGCCTGCAGGAAATTGTTGAAGAGAGTTGGGAAGATCACAAACTCCCTTTGAAGTTTCGTACCTTCAATACACACAGTATCCAGGGCCGGAATCAGAGTACGAACTTCAACCTCAGCTTCAGGATGACTGTTTATGTAGCCATAACCTCTACCCAAGAGGTGATAAAACCTCTCCCATTGGGTTGAAGCTTCGGCTGAGGCAGCGGGTACAGGAGAGGAAGCCATCTGCGATTCAACGACAGAGAAAAGAAGGAATGATGGAGGAGTGTTTGAGAGGTTAGATCAAAATGTTAATCTCCTCGATGTCAACCTCTCGCCCTTTAACGCTCGAACGAGAAAGGGAAAGCTGCAATAATTTTTCTATACGCAGCAGGGCTAATCAAGCCTCATTAACACATCCCTGGTGAGTCACAGATCCACCTCTGTCCCGTGATTTCGGGCTTAGAAAAGGTAACAACATCTAAAGGCCGGCGGACCTATTACTTTGGAGACCGAGCTAGGGGGACAGGCGTAATGCTCGATAAAGCAAAAGTCGACACGGGAAATCTGCACGCTCCACTCAGGCAAGAGAGAGTAAGAACGGACGAGGGAATCACGAAGTCTCGAAAGGAACGCCCGTCAGACGCTCGTTACTCGATTTCAAAGCGACGCTTCTTGGAACACGCCTAATCTCTGATAATTACAGAGAGGGCGAACATCTGAGAAAGGGTGGAGAAGATCAAGCGAACGAAGATCAGGAAAAGACATTTCAACCCAAAATGTTCAAGGGGTACCATCATCTGTTGGAAACGCCTGACCTGAATGTTTCCGAACTTGAACGGCTAGAGGAATTTGAAGACCTCGGAAATGAATTCGTCACGAAGGATATGGAAATCGACTCGACCATCCAGGAGACTCAAGCCCTCGGCGACCAAGACGCCAGCGACGATGATCCGCGCCAGAAAAGAAAGCGTCGCCAGCTCTACACTCCGGATGAGGTCCAGATACTTGAAGCTATCTTCAAGGGATGCCCTTTCCCGGACACAGAACAGAGGAAGAAGTTGGGTCAAAAACTAGGGACGAGCCCTTTGAGGATCTTGAATTGGTTTCAAAATAAACGAACCAAGCTGAGTAAGCAGTACAAACGACGGGAGACCGCATTTCTAAAGGAACAGAACGAGAAGCTTCGAACAAAGAACGTGAGGTATGAAGAAGTTCTTAGCACTATTGTCTGCCCTAACTGCGGTGGCCCTACCACTCTCAGTAGATTGTTTCCCGTTAAGCCTTCTGCTATGATCGAAAATACTGGTGATGTGCATGAACAAATCAATCCCACAAAGATAGTGCCAGTGCCTTCTGAAGGAGGGAATATATGCCACTATGATGAGAGTCACCACGTCAGAGCCCAAGAGTCTTCTCCACAACGGCTTCGGGCAGGATCAGATCCTGCTCGAGAAGGGTTAAAGATCAGCCGTCAAGCTGTCAACGCTATTCTGAACCAAGAGAAGAGGATTTTCGCGTGGCCCCTTGAGCTTCACCGCAAGTTCTTAGACGTGGTTCGGCGAATAGGGCTCGACTATGCACGCCCGAAGAAAGTAATGGAGGCCCTGAATGCACCAGAACTTACCAAGGCTATGGTCTCAAATCACCTCGGTTGTTACAGAAGAGCGCTAAGACAGCGTCATGCTAACCTCGGTTACAAATTCAACACTTATTGGGAAATTGATCAGAATATTCATCTGAGTCATCCCAATTTTCTTCAAGAGTGTGTGCCACAGATGCAGCAGGTGCAGCACCCATCCGTCGCTGTTTTTCCGCTTACTAATGAGCTTTCTGCGCTTAGTGCCCAAGGACTTGCCGAACCAGGGCATGTGGTTTCAAAGGATCTAACAAGGGAATGCGTTGAGCATTTTTGTTTCCCTAATTCCCAAGTAGGAGATGCTTATGGGGGTCAATCGATCAACTCCCCTCTCATGTTCTCGAGAAGAAATGGAGGTTCCAGCTCGAAGAACCAGTCGGGCGATACTACCCAACCCATGCATCAATATTTCGAAGGATCAGATGACTTCTGCGACGATCAGTCAGTGATACTTCGATCCAAAATGTTCCAAGGATACCGTCATTTGTTGGAAACGCCCGACTTGGAAGTCTCCGAGCTTAAACTGCTGGAAGAATTTGAAGATCACGGGACCGAATCCGGCACGATGGTCATGGAGATTGACACTTCCAACGATGAAACTCAAGGTTGTGGTAATGAAAACAATACCCATAGCAGTGATCAGCGTCAGAAAGGAAAACATCCCCTTCACCATACTTCAAGTCAAGACCGGGAGCTTGATTTTTTCTTCGAGGAATGCCCCCATCCAGATGAGAAGCAGAGGGCTGAGCTAGGTCGAGAGTTAGGGTGGGAGCCTGGGAAGGTCAATAAGTGGTTTCGTAACAAACGAGCCCGGCTGGGGAATCTACATAGACAGCAAGAGCTAGCGATTCTGAAAGAAGAAAATGAAAAGCTTCGAACAGAAAGCGCTAGATATGAGGAAGCACTGAGCAGCGCCACTTGCCTTGATTGCAATAACCATATTCTCATCAGTGAAATATTCTCCGAAGAGCCACTTCTAGAGATTGGTAGTGCTCATATGTTACAATGCCTTTCGCAATGTCTTCCGGTGCAGTCAGATACCGTCGAAGGCTTACAAGAGCAGTTTCCAACACGATCAGATCTCATAGAGATTAGTCGGCGAGCTGTTCTTGTTGACAAGAAAGCGCGATTTTCTTGGACTGCTGAACTCCATCAGAAATTTGTTGATACAGTTCGACAGTTGGGGATCGACACGGCACGATCAACGCGCATACACGAAATCCTGAACGTGCCGGGACTCTCTAAAGTTAACGTCGCGAGCCACCTTGGATATTTCAAGAGGTTGCTAAAAGAGGGACGGGTGACACTAAGCTCGGATGGAGCTGGTTCGAACTTAAATGTTGGTCATAACTGCAACCACGATGATTGTAGAGCCGGGAACACCCAACCATGTTTCGGTGTTGACGAGACCAGCAACCATGTCACCGACTCCTCTAACCCAAATCAGAACGCTCCACCAAGCAGTCTCAATACCCCTCAAGTGTATATACCGCAGTTCCCGCAAATAGGAACTCCCCAATTTGAGTACCAACCTGTTGCTAGTGCTCTTCCCATGGCAAATCCAACATTTACATGGGACATGTCTACATATTTGCCGGTCAACAAGGGATGTTCCAGCTCGAGGAATCAAATCATCCAAGGCGAGAGTGATCTATCGCCAGCGGTCGGTGACACTCGACTTGAGCATCAATGGCTCGGAGATTCGAGCGATTTCCTTGGAGAGGAACTCAATTTCTGGCTCGATCAGCCTGAAGCTGGCGGACTCTTGCAATAGTGATACAGAGCCGACGATCAGGTGTTTGATTCAAGGCGCGATTTGTAAAAAATGTTCGGAGAAAAGAGGATGAATAGCCTGAATGAATGTATTGGCAATCCCATTGTAAGGCTCCTATGGGGGCATTTCTCATTTACGCTTAAAACTAGCCGTACGAAGATCCGCCTTACCTTTTGAGCATCTTTAAGCTCAGGGGCGAGCTCCCCAAGCAATGATCATCGTTCGCAGAGCATAATGGAATCCACCCCTTCAATGCAAAATGCATCTGGCCGCGAAGCCATCCATTTGGTAAAACGATGTATCGTTCCTAAACGATCTCCAATCGGATACCGAAATAATGTCTTCTTTCTTTTCCTTCTCAGATGATAAACATGGATAAATCACTTAAGGAGTCATGCGTTCAAATAGCAGAACAGACGCTGCCCAGCTGGGGGCAGATGAACCAGTGATGTTACAAACACTCCAAGCATGGATAGGCGGATTTGATAGATGTTGTTCATATCAACACGCCACATCAGAATGGGATGAAAATCAAGAGTAAAGTTGTATCGTCCCAATTTGTCTTGAATTCGAGGATATGAATTGATACTTGTTGTCTACCCTTGGCAGGGGAGTCGCCTTGCAGAGGAACAAGTTCTTACATCCCATGTACTACTCGTCAAAGTACATGACCAAGGGTAGGATGTATCGTTTCGATTTTTGAAAAATTTGTGAACCTACAATGATATACTTCTTTTACAATTTGCAGGGATCCGCAGCCGCGGGGGACAGGTAAATATCCCTTTCCCCAATCCATTGAAGATGTTAAATAAAAAAGAAAAGCTTTCAGAATCTAATGTCTAGAAAAGACATGGAATTCAAACTTCATTGGCATTCATGTTTTAAAACAGGAGGTTGTCTGAACATGAATAAGAACATGCATGGTGCATCATAAAATCCCATTGACGGGTAAAATTTTTGGAGAAAATGAAAGAGATTTTTTCCAATCAAAAGTTCAAAACTTTCAAAAGGACGTTTTCTCAAAAGACGAGAGGCAAAGCCTAGTCCAAACATGTCCTATACACACTTAAGAGAGAAGTAGAGCGAATCAGACAGCAAAATCTGGACCTACGGAGATAGGGACCATTCGCAGCGATTACATGGGTTGGGACGACGGAGGCATTCGTTTCATATCCCCCAAACACTACAGGTGACCGTTGGTAACCCCTTTGAACGGCGGTTTTCACTCTTAACCCTGTCAAGAACCACCCCACACTGGGGCAAAATGGAGGTGAGTCCAGCAGCATCAGGAGAAAATGGTTAGAAATTTTCTTGCTCGGACTAACATTAATCTTTGTGTGTTGTTTATATGGTAATCCAAGTGCCATAGGATGATGAGAAGCATTCATTTTTCTATCCCACACACCGAATCCTTTGCACAACCAACTTGAGCCTGCAAATTCATTTCATGAACCCATTGGTGATCATTCCAAGACGGATGCCGCACCACTTCAAAAATGGAAGAGTTCAAGACTCAGGGATTACGAAGAGAATTCCCGGAATGATATTTAAAGCATGTTTAGACTATATGTCTAACATGATCCCATGAGGATGAGAAAAATGGGGTTTCAAAAAAAAAAAAGATGAGAATGAGAAAAAAATCCTCGGCATCAAGAAAAAGCGAAGTGCCTGGTAAAAGCAAGGCTGATGCCCATGCAAGCTGTTTGCTTGATCCCCAATGAAGCCTAGTTGGGAAGAGAGAAAGACCCCTAAAGGAGTCAGATCAAAAAGACTACCCCACAAATGGTGTCGAGCGCAGAACAAAGACATAGAGAGAGTCAGTCTCTGAATGCAACAAGAGACGCTCTTTAAAGAGCTGGTGCACACCTCAAAATCGGTTGCGCACCTCAGAGATTAAAAATGCAGAAAGGAAATGACAGGAGGCAAATCAGCAATGATCACCAATGTCAAACCCGTCACGAATTCTGGGCCAAAAATAAGCCTTTTTCAGTCCCCAATCCTACCAATGTTACAACCCCGAAACAGTCCTCTCCGACTAAGACACTTGGGTTAACATATAGCTTAGCTCGAAGAAGTACGAGCAAGACTATTTCTTTCTCATTTTGCAGGGTTCTTGACTTGTAAACCCGGAGCAGATGGTGAAGACTTTCATTCGATGGCCTCGACTCCAAAGCGGGTCCCCCTTGAAAACCAATATCCAAACCTAACATTACGGTCCCGTGGAAGACCTCCCGATCGATCAAAATGTATGCGCTGCGAATGATCCTAAAACCTAGGCACAGGTTAGTAGGAAGTTGAGCGCATTCCTTACAAAAGACCATTATCACAGAGCGGTGAGGAGCCCTCTTGGATGAGAAATTCTCCAATAGATGTTTTGAACAAACTCTCTTTGGAAATTTCAAATTGTTTGATCCAGATTTTCCGTGCAAGGGATTTGTGATCACATTTGCATGTTGCAAGAATGCTTTGGATAACCTCCAGCATCAAAATGCACATTTCATGACTAAAACTTAAGTCATAAAATTTTGTCAATTGGACAATTATTGTCTTCCCAAAGATTATTAACACTTTCTTGGTGAAGAAAAATCTTTCAAGCTCAAACTTCTGCAGGATTCTTGGAAACCCCGAATCCCAGAAAAATATTTGCTCCATGGAGTGGAGCACACAGGTTTGAATTTTCTGCAGGATACGTGGAGAACCCTCGTCCTAGGATCCCTTTTCAAAAATATCAAACAGTCTCATCGGACGTGGAGAACCCTCGTCATGAGACCCCTTTTCAAAATTTAGGCAGTCTCATCGGACGTGGAGAACCCTCGTCATGAGACCCCTTTTCAAAAATCAAGCAGTCCTAGCTTGACGTGGAGAGCCCTCGTCCTATGATCCCTTTTCAAAAATATCAAACAGTCTCATCGGACGTGGAGAACCCTCGTCATGAGACCCATTTTCAAAGCAAATCAAGGTAGATACCGCCTAAAGGGTCAAATCAAGGTAGAAACTGCCTGAAGAGTCAAACTCAAGGTAGAAACCGCCTGAAGGGTCAACACAATGGTAGAAACCGCCTGAAGGGTCAAACCAATGGTAGAAACCGCCTGAAGGGTCAACTCAAGGTAGATACCGCCTGAAGGGTCAATCCAAGGTAGAAACCGCCTGAAGGGTCAAAACTATGGTAGAAACCGCCTGAAGGGTCAACTCAAGGTAGATACCGCCTGAAGGGTCAATCCAAGGTAGAAACCGCCTGAAGGGTCAAAAATGATGGTAGATACCGCCTGAAGGGTCAACACAAGGTAGATACCGCCTGAAGGGTCAAACCAAGGTAGAAACCGTCTGAAGGGTCAAAACTATGGTAGAAACCGCTTGAAGGGTCAACTCAAGGTAGAAACCGCCTGAAGGGTCAAAACTATGGTAGAAACCGCCTGAAGGGTCAACTCAAGGTAGAAACCGCCTGAAGGGTCAAAAATGATGGTAGATACCGCCTGAAGGGTCAACACATGGTAGATACCGCCTGAAGGGTCAAACCAAGGTAGAAACCTCCTAAAGGGTCAATTCATGGTAGAAACCGCCTAAAGGGTCAACTCAAGGTAGATACCGCCTCAAGGGTCAATCCAAGGTAGAAACCGCCTGAAGGGTCAACTCAAGGTAGATACCGCCTGAAGGGTCAATCCAAGGTAGAAACCGCCTGAAGGGTCAAAAATGATGGTAGATACCGCCTGAAGGGTCAACACAAGGTAGATACCGCCTGAAGGGTCAAACCAAGGTAGAAACCGCCTAAATGGTCAATTCATGGTAGAAACCGCCTGAAGGGTCAACTCAAGGTAGATACCGCCTGAAGGGTCAATCCAAGGTAGAAACCGCCTGAAGGGTCAAAACTATGGTAGAAACCGCCTGAAGGGTCAACTCAAGGTAGAAACCGCCTGAAGGGTCAACCAAAGGTAGAAACCGCTTGAAGGGTCAACTCAAGGTAGAAACTGCCTGAAGGGTCAAACCAAGGTAGAAACCGCCTGAAGGGTCAACTCATGGTAGAAACCGCCTGAAGGGTCAAACCACGGTAGATACCGCCTGAAGGGTCAAATATGGTAGAAACCGCCTGAAGGATCAGCCTAATGGTCCGATCCACCATACGGATCAAAACCTTGACAAATTCCAGACACGGAAAGAGTCGTTTCCCTAGGTAAACCTTACAGTAGGTGAACCATTTCTGGTTCGATCCACCATACGGATCAAAATCCTTGGCAAATCCCAAAGTGTGGGACGCGCCTTCCTTAGGTTCCTACCAGTTAGGAATCCCATAATGGTATGACCTACCATACAGGTCAGAGCTTAATCTCCCTAGGATATTCTGAATGACGAGTCCTAGGTATCTGCTTGAAAGTTGTCGCAACCGGCAGCATCCGACAGGTGAGCTTCAGGTAAGCCTCTCTCACTCCGGCCCATGTTCAAATTGTTAGAGCGAACCGAAAGTTAATTTGAGCTTTCATCAAAGAGCCTTAAGGATTCAATGTCATAGCATTTCTTCCCTCATTTTCCCAGTTGAGTCGGTTAGGAATCAGGTGCCACCTTATCTTTGAGAGAAACCTCTAACGAGATTCCTCTCAAAGAGGGGCAGCTGTTGACACCTGATTTTTGACGATTTATTATTGTGATTTTTATTCTTTAAAATTAAATTAAAAATATCAAAAAAGGTCATAAAATCACAAAATCAACTTTGGAAGCCTTGGCTTAGCCTTAGGAACCAATTTTGAACAAAAAATATTTTTCATAATTTTTAATAATTTTTTGAATTTATTTAATTATTAATTATTAAAAATACCAAAAAAATCAGAAAAATACATTCGTGGTCAGAAAAATACACAAAAATATTCAATAATTTTGTTTTAATTTCCTATTCAAGTATGTCACTTTAAATCTTGAAAATTCGGCTAGGGTCACTATGTTCCTTCACAAACATAAACCCGAATCGAGAAAAAAATCATATTATGCCTTTTAATTTGCAATTTTTGTAATTTTGAAGTCTTGACATCCGATTTGGATTGCCCTACGTTGAAATTTGATTAAATTGTTCACGCAATGGAGGGGAATGTACGTGTTGTTCTTATTTTTATTTTTATTTTTATTTTATTTTTTATTTTTTATTTTATTTTATTTTAGTTTTAGCAGTGGACGTTGGAGAAGTGTTATTTTAGCCACGGATGATGGATAGTGAGGTTGAGTGGAAGAATAAAGAAAGTTGAGTGGGAGAGTAAAGAAATGAAAAGAAAAGAGTGGGGATGGGTGGAAGAGAAAAAGAAATTAAAAGAAAAGAGAGGGGGTTTTCGAGAGAGATGAATAAAAGAGGCCGAGAGGGGGGAGATGGATTCAGGTGGGGTTACTGCTCGAGCAAGCTTTCTCAAGCTTCTTGACAGCAACTATAGCATCCCTGGAGTACTAGTCGCCGTCGGAATCGCTAGAAAGTCGCTTTGCGTCGGTTCGCACCTGAGATGGTGGTTCGATCCCCACAGAGCTTAGTCCGAGCCAAAAGTTTGCGGTCGCCGACTAGACTCCGTCAATTCCCTACGGAGCTTAGGTAAGATCCATATAACTTCATTGACGACGCTTGGATAAGAAAAACCTGGTTTTGACGTAAACTTTTATCTTCCGTATAAATTTCTTTGCCGGGATGGTGTCGTTCGGGTCTGCCCAGTACTTCCACTAGCGACTGTTTCGGTCTAGCTCCGATTTAGAATGTTAGTCTAGGTGACTTAGTTCAGTTTAGGCAAAAAAAAAAAAAAAAAAAAAAAAAAGGGCGGTGGGAGGCTTTAGTCACGTAAGATCTGTGTTTTGCTCCCAGCAGGAACAAAAAAATTTCCACGAAGAAGATGATCAGGAAAAGACAAAGTGAGAGAAAAGTAGTATAAAAATAATAAAATAACAAACCCCAAAAAAAAAACGTGGAGCATGGAGAGGCAGAATAAGTGTGAGGTTTTGTTTTGTGGTTTGGGTCTATGGGTAATTTGGGCCTTTGCTAATATGTTTCGGTGGCTGGGCTTGGTGTGGTCCGGAAATGGAGAGAAAAAGAAAGGAAAGGAAATGGGCTGAATAGTAGGTTTTAGAAGGAAAGTTGTGGCCTTATCCTTTAGATTATTATTTGGGCCTTATGGTTTTTCTTAGCCTGCGACTTTAGAAGGGTTGGGCCTTGCAGCCCAATCCAGGCCACTATTTTCGAGATGTTAATAAGAAAATAGAAAAAATAAATAAATAAATAAATAAATAATCCAAAAATTCAATAAAAAAATAAAAAATCATAAAAAAATTCGAAAAATTCGAAAAATTCGGAAAAATTCTAAAAAAATTCCTAAAAATAGGAAATTGCCACATTCAATAGGCCATGACTTGTTTCGGGTCTTTTGACCCCCGGACCTTCCAGAAATGACGGTTTTGCCCTTTCGGCAAGCTGTCTTCCAAAAAAATTCTAAAAAATCCAGGAAAATCCCAAAAAAATAGGAAATGGCCACAAACAACTGGCGAAGACTCATTCCGGGTGTTTTGAACCCCGACCTTTCTTAAAATGACGATTTCACCCTTTGGGCGAATTGTCTTCCAAAAATTGAAGAAAAATCAAAATATTCCAAAAAATTCTCAAAAATGGGAAATGGCCACAATCAACTGGCCATGGAATATTTTGGGTAATTTCGTATCCAAGTCTTCCAAAAATTGACGATTTTGACATTCGGGCTAATCGCCTCCGAATCTTCCCATTTTACCCCCGGTCCGAAATCATACCTTCCCTAAGCCCTTATGGCTATACTAGGAAGCCATTAATTTGAATTGGTGTGTATTGATGTGATTTATTTACGTATTTGATTGCGCTTTCATTTAAATTGATTGTGATTGATAGGAATAGTCTTCCAATCTACATGAAACCCTGAATCAAACCTACCCCACCCAAAATTGCGCCTGCATGAATTCTTAGCTAGGAAAATCACTCGCGTTAGGTACCGAAAGGGCGCTGGTAATGACACCAGCGTAGCCAAGTCCCCGAACCCAAAATCTCTGGTTCCGCAGAACTGATCGATCTCTCCCAATCGGTCAGTAAGGTTTCCGGTCTACCCTCCAAAAAGACCGGTGGCGACTCCAAATGCATGCACAATTTGCACATGCCACCACGACCATATCGAAGGTCGAAAGCGATCGACTCTTATCGTCGAATCCTTTAAAAAATATTCCCGCCGCGATTTGGTATGGGCCTGGGAGGGCTCGCGCCGATCCAAGATCCGCGATCGGTAATCCATTAGCCGCGTCCTCTTTCGGATGGGTCGCGACAGCGGCGCCCGGGGTTTTAGGCGCGATTGTGTGTGTTCATGTGTTGTGAGTATCACAATGCAAGTCATGCACAACAGTTTATCTATCGGCGCTTCAAATCATCCATACAACATACATTCCTACGCCAACCTGCATAAGACAATGTTAATCACGGACTACACCCCTTATCTCTCCAATCTGCAAAAACATATAACATCTACCATGAGCGGACTTACCTCACCTTCAAGAGCGACTGCAGGGTTAGAAAAATCACTCAGCGTTTTAATTACGGCCTAAGTCCACTTGAGGTCTAGAACCATAGGTTCTAGAACAAGGTCCCCAGCGGAGTCGCCAGCTGTCGCGACCCGTCCGAAGCGGACGCGGTTAATGGATTACCGATCGCGGGCCTTCCCCCGCACAAGGGTGCAGATCGCGGGCTTTGGATCGGCGCGGGCCCTCCCAGGCCCATACCAAATCGCGGCGGGAGTATTTTTCAAAGGGATTCGACGATAACAGTCGATCGCTTTCGACCTTAGTGTGGTCGTGGTGGCATGTGCAACTTGTTCATGCATTTGGAGTCGCCACCGGTCTTTCTTGGAGGGTAGACCGGAAACCTTATTGACCGATTGGGAGAGATCGATCAATTCTGCGGAACCAGAGATTTTGAGTTCGGGGACTTGGTTACGTTGATGTCATTACCAACGCCCTTTCGGTACCTAACGCGAGTGATTTTCCCTAACTAGGATTTCATGCAGGCGCAATTTTGGGTGAGGTAAGTCTGACTTTGCACATTAACCAGTTTAACATGCTCACGTAATCATAATAAATAAATAGATGCCAATCACATAAACATCTATCCTACGTGGTGACCATGGAATTATGATTTAATGGGTCTCGAGCCAATGAGACCACATTTAATCATTTTAATATTTTAATAACGGAGAGCCGCTCTTCGCTTCTTCTTGGTTTCTTGAACTCTTCAAGAATCGGGCCCCAAAGAGCTCACCGACTTAAAAGGCTCCTCCACGTAATCCTCGTAGCATTTACATCAACAATTGACTATGCTAAAAATAAAGATTACATGGAAAATAAAAGGAGTACGCAGCCTCCATTTAATAATTACAACCCCAAATATATAAATAATCACCATACATTCATACATACATCAATCACATTGATTAGGGATTTTTCCATGATCACCACCCTTCCACGTAAGTAATAAATTCACAATTTAAAACTTAGGAAGGCACAATAAAAATTCTACGTTGAATCATATTCAGAATTTTTACGTAAAATAAGATAGCCATAAATTTTCGATTCAAAATTGATTTAGTCTCAATTTTTGCTACGTTGATTAATTTATCATATAAAATAATCAACCTCCATTAACCATGTAAGACGAACAATTCGTTAATACATATTGGCCATAGTATTGCAAAAATTGCAAAAAATCAATTAAATGCACGAAAACACCTAAGGATCGGCTCTGATACCACTGTTGGGATCCACGTAACACGTAGCGGAAATAAATAACAACCCATACATATATCTCCAGAGGCGTACTTCGTGCATTTCAATCGAAAAAAAATCACAAAACCTCAAAGGGAGTAAATAGATTACCTCTCGTAGCGTGCTTGAACGGAGGTGTCGGTTCGATGTTCTTCGATCTCAGCCTCCACAAGTGTTAGGCATCTAGTTCGGATGCACCACCAATTGACGAACGGGGAGACGACTAATAACTCCACAACAATTGTGCTAGCAATATGCGGAATCAATATTCCGAACTTAGTATATTTTGCTCACTCAAGATTATGAGAATATAGAGAGTGTTTGTGTTCTTCTCTCTAAGCTCTCAAAAATTTGCACACTCTACAAAATGTCTCTCCCCAACCTCAAAACTCTTGCCATCCTTTTATAGCCAAAAATTCCTTCCAATAAATTGTATTATAAAATAGCACTCACAAATAATAAATACTTTCTAAAAATAGCACTCACAAATAAATGACATTTAAAAATAGCACTAACAATAGCACTCACAATTTATAATACAAAAATGCTATTTAAAAATAGCACTAACAATAGCACTCACAATTTATAATACAAAAATGCTATTTAAAAATAGCACTAACAATTATAAATTCTATCTAATAATAGCACTCACAATTTATGATAAATAAATGCCATTTAAAAATAGCACTAACAATAGCACTCACAATTTATGATAAATAAATGTCATTTAAAAATAGCACTAACAATTGCACTCACAATTTATAATACAAAAATGCTATTTAAAAATAGCACTAACAATGGCACTCACAATACAAAAATGCTATTTAAAAAAGCACTAACAAAGGTGTTAAAAATAATAACCATTATTATTATTACAAGAGTTAAAGAGGTTACCAAATAATACAAATACGCATAACGTATAAATACATATGACGTATAAATACGTAGAGCATACATATACATCCGTGAAACCGGGGACTAATTGAAAGAAAAATGTGCAATTAAGCCCTTTTGGTAAAAATTGATTAAATTGGAGGGCAAATTGACCTAATTGCACTTTAAGACTTTAGAATCCAATGTCATAGCTTATAAAAAGTGAGAATTGAAAACTAAAAGACTCGAAAATGATTTTTTTTTTTTAGGCTCGGTTCGGGTTTATGTTTGTGAAGGAACATAGTGACCCGAGCCGAATTTTTGAGATTTAAAGTGACACACTTGAAGAGGAAATTAAAACAAAATTATCGAATATTTTTGGGTATTTTTCTGACCACGAATGGTATTTTTCTGATTTTTTGGGTATTTTTATAATTAAATAAACTCGAAAAATATTAAAAATACCGAAAAATATTTTTTGTTCAAAATTGGTTCCTAAGGCTAAACCAAGGCTTCCAAAGTTGATTTTGTGATTTTATGACTTTTTTTGATATTTTTAATTAATTTTAAAGAATAAAAATCACAATAATAAATGGTAAAAAATCAGGTGTCAACAGGGTCACCACCCCGTCGTCGGAGCGTGTCGGCGTGTCGGAGCGTGTCGGCGTGTCGGCGTGTCGGAACGTGTCGGAGCGTGTCGAGCCGTGTCGGAGAGTGTCGAACGTGTCGGAGCGTGTCGAACGTGTCGGAGTGTGTCGGAAAGTGTCGAACGTGTCGGAGCGTGTCGGAGAGTGTCGAACGTGTCGGAGAGTGTCCGGGCGTGTCGAACGTGTCGGAGCGCGTCGGAGAGTGTCGAACGTGTCGGAGAGTGTCGAGCCGTGTCGGAGAGTGTCGAACGTGTCGGAGCGTGTCGGAGAGTGTCGAACGTGTCGGAGAGTGTCCGGGCGTGTCGGAGAGTGTCGAGCCGTGTCATAGCGTGTCCGGACGTGTCGGAGAGTGTCGAACGTGTCGGAGCGTGTCGAACGTGTCGGAGCGTGTCGAGCGTGTCGGACGTGTGCATGAACAGTGTCCAATCCGAACAGTGCATGAACAGTGTCGGAACAGTGCATGAACAGTGTCCAATTTTTTAATTTTTAAATTTTTTTTTATTTTTTAGTCTTAATTTGTGAAATTGACTATCGGCATTCTAATGGCGATCGACAGGTAACGGGCATGGGGATGGTCGCAGGCTGGGGCTGGGCGATTGAAGGCCGGTGTCCAATCCGGTATGTTTTACGTACCCGATCCGTATATCAGGATTATTTTTCTAAAATATTGCATTTATAGACTTGATTTGTATGTATTTGTTTCAGTCTAGTGGTTAGCTTATTTATCTGGTTGAGTGTTATCTATTGTCAAAGACATGCTTTTTGTTAAAATATTTTCTGAAAATATAAAAAAATATTAATAAATCAAAAATGCCAAAAAAATGGAAAAATTAAAGAAAAACAAAAAAAATTGAGAAAAATTGCAGAAAAATTCTAAAAATTGTCCAAGGCTGAAAATGACAAAAAATTGATTTGTTTTCATTTTTGGGATTTTCTCCCATTTAATCCAAAATGGCGATTTCACCCCTCAAAGGGTGAATCGTCTTTGATATTCTGATGAATTGTGGAAATTGCTTAGAATTTGGTGATGGGCCAGATGAGTGGTTAAACCTTATGTCTAAGATTTCCACATTTCATTTCCATTTTTAGAAAATGACGATTTTACCCTTCGAATGGTAAATCGGTTTCTAAAATTCCCGAAAATCACGAAAATTGCCAAAAAATAGGAAATGGGTCAATTGAGTGACCAAACCTGTTTTGACTCCGGATTCATTCCGAAATGATGATTTTGTCCTTTTTGGGCAAATTGTCCCCTTTGTCTCAAAATTACGATTTTGCCCCTGATGGACAAAATCATGTCTAAATCATTCCTAAGCCTGATTGATGCTTCTCTAGGCCAATATGGCCTTATTAGGAATGCCATGTGATTTATTTGTACACTTGAATTCATCGATTTGTGCACTTTATTATTGATTGTGATTGCTATGATAGTCATTCCTATCTGCATGAACTCCTAGATTTAGAACTCGTACCCCACTCATCTGCATGAAATCTTTGGTCAGAAAATTCAGTCAACTTAGGTACCGAAAGGGCGTCAACTCTGACAGTTGACGTAACTAAGTCCCCGAACCCAGTTCTCTGGTTATCGCAGAATTGAATAGAAACTCCCGACTATTCAATAGGGTGGTCCAATCATACCCTCCAAAAAATGATTGGTGGCGACTCCTCGGCATGCACACTTAGCACATGTCACTAGACCACACTGAAGGTCGACTACGCATACCTCCGTTGCGATTTGGGTAATGGGCCTTGGGAGAGGCCCGCGTCCGACCAGACTGGACGGCCCATTAGCCCTCGAGAGCCCGACAACCTCGAGAGGGTCGCGACACCGCTCGGCAGTGTGACTGTCGAGCGGTGGCCTGCTCGGCAATAAGACTGCCGAGTGGCCCCTATTTGGTAAATAAAATTTTTTTGCACCCGATTTGGTAATTACTTTTTTTCTTCCACTTGGTTTGGAAAAAAGCCCAAAAAACTCCCTGAAATGGGAGAGAAGCGGAAGAAAAAGGCTCCAAAAACGAGAGGAATGCAAAAAAAAAAATAGAAAACTAAATCAGTTAATGAAGAGGGGAGGGGACGGAGAGATTTAGCTTGAACCCTCCCCTCCATAGAAAGAAGAAAGAACTTGTGTGGAGATGAGAGGAGCGGACAGCAAGGGTTGGAGAGCGGCACTAGAATGTGGTAGCTAGTTTCTCCTATTTAGTATTTATTACATAAGGACGGGAAAATTATCAAAAAAGTCCTAAACCTATTGCAATTGTGCCGATTCAATCCCAAACATTTTTTTTTTTTGCCGATTCAGTCCTAAATTATTTACAATTGTGTCATTTCAGTCCATCTGGCGAATTTTGGCTGGCCGGCGCTAACGTGGACGCCGGCCGGCCGGCGGACGAATAATTTATTATTCTTTTTGAATTTTTTTCCTTTTTTTCTTTTTTTTCTACCCCTCCCTCCTCCTCCTCTCACGGAAACCACCTCTGGCCGGTCGCCACAGTTCGGCGATCAGCCAGAGGCATGGCCAAAGAGGCCTCGCCCGCCCAAGGCGGGGGCCGACCTTGTCGTCACCAGGCGAGGCAGCGACGGTGAGGTCAAAATTTGGTCGCCGGCCGGCCGATGTCCACGTCAGCGCCGGCTGGCCAAAATTTGCCGGATAGACTGAAACGACACAATTGCAAAATATTTATGACTGAATCGGCAAAAAAAAAAAATAGGACTGAATCGGCACAATTGCAATAGGTTTATGACTTTTTTGGTAATTTCCCCCATGGGGACTTTGGATATGCATGCATGTATAGAAGCACAAAGAAGACATCATATGAACTTAACATGGTAGTTCCATTGGACCAATTGACTTCTAGAAGTAACTGAACAAGATCATAAACAGGTTTCTTGTTCTCAGGATGTGCAACGAATTTAATCGCGGATAGCCGCGGTGCGAACAGGGGCATGGCATTGACAAAATGACGGAGATTTCTGTAATTACATTCACTTAGCTTTCGGTAACTTCACGGCACATTGAAAATTCCATAGGTCAGTTCAAACTTTCCTCAATGCATTGGGCATTCCATCGACAAATAAGAACTGTAGTGCTAGGTTTTACCCATATCATTTACCCCACGAGATCAACACTTCAGCAAGGCAAGCTGATATGATTTCATGATTAATTAAGCACATCGGCGATCTCAGGCTCCCTTTTATAAAATGGTCGTTCGTATCGCCGACATAACTAGTCAATGAAAATTATTTTTATTATAAATAATAATTTATGTCTAAGTACTTTCTTTGTACACGACGAAAATATTTTCTAATTTATTATTTTTTTCGAAATAAAGGAATCCCAAATATGGTCAAGAAGTGACATGATATATATGTATGTGTCGGATGTTTTCATACTTTAATCTGGTTCTTTATTTTATCGAAAATAATTCGCTCACATGATTCAATATTGCAATCTTTTATCGACACAATGACTCTTCTCGGGAAACGATGAGCTGACAGTGCCGTCAGCTTGTCGTCCAGAACCGTGGCTTCTCCCCCTTTAGCCCTTCCCCCCACATGATATGAGTAAATTTTGTCTCTTAAAATAAGATCAACTCTTTCCCAACATGTGATATACAATATTGAATCGTTACCATCCACACGTAGCTAAAAAATTGTGGAAAAATTGGGTGAGGTGATCGATTTCTTGCAAGATTAAGAGAATGTCCATAAAAACATAAGATATTGTTGTGCATCAAATTTCCTCGGCTGGGCCCGATTGCCTTCTCAGGATTCGGCCCAAAAGGAAAAAAACCCAAGAGGGTTGATAACGCGGGAAATCTTTTATCGAACGTTAGCAGTTCGTTAAGTAAGAAGGGTTCTGAGCAAGTTTTGGATAGAGAATGTCAAATGCAGGATATGTACTGATAGAGATGCGGCTTTTGACAAATTTGTACAAACTTTCAATAGATCTCCTGATGACGCTTCGATGAAACTTGTCGAACTGCTTTGACACAAATATGACCAAGATACAACACCAGAATTGAATCGACGATGCTGGATCTTACTGTAGGACATGATGTCGGAATTTAATCTATGAAACGGGACGGATGGAAATGTAGGACACAACATCGAAATTTAATTGACGGTACTAGACGGGCAAGTGAACCAATATGACACCGGAATTTAATCAACGGCACTAGACTGGGCGAGCAGACGCCGGAATCTAATCGACGACACCTAACTCTGGCTATGAAACACGTCGAAATTGAATCGATGACGGAAATATGAAAACTACAGCTAGGCTAAGGGCTAGTTTGAAAGATAAAGATTGGTTTTGTTGTGTTGTGTTGTGTTGTGTTGCTGGATGACCCTGGGTATTTATAAGCTTACTCCTGGTAACCGTCGAGCGGTTATTGCCGTGGACTTCAAGCACGTTCTCTCTATGGATAACTCTTTTGGCGGTTTCCTTGGACCTTCGCACCTTTTCCCTCTCAGCTTTTGGGGATTGCTGCCAATCTTTGCAACTGCCTCGATCGTGGCTTCTTCTGCGTACCCTTTTCTCTTATTTTCGGGGAGAATACCGCCAAAACTCACCTTGTCACGTGGTATCCTCAAAGCCAACCTTCGTCTGGTTTCAGTATAATTGCCCATGGGTGATCACAACCCTCGCTCGTGTTCACCATGTGGTTCTCTAGGGTAACTTTTGGGTGTCAACAAATGCCCCATTTAAAAGAAATAAATAAGAGATTTATATCTTTTAAAAGATTTCCCTTGATTTGGCAGCTGCGAGCCGTATGTAATGATTACGCTTTTCTCCGATTTTCTTTTCCAAAGCGTAATCGTTTCGAATTTCTCACGATGCGCTTGATCTCCCAAATCATCCTTTTCGCTTTTAGGCGAAAGCCTCGAATCGTCGTGTTCTCCATACTTAAGCCTTCTTCTAAACCCTAAACCCCTTGAGTTCTTTCGGGTTTTCTCATGACGAACGAAACTTCCGAGTTCAACCCAAGCCAGCTCATCGATCGTTTCGACCAGTTAGTCAACAGTAGAGATGCTGATCACTGCCTTTTCAGGTTACTGAATACTCAACAAGAGTATGATGGGTTCATCCTTGGTCCTAACCTCCAAAGTCATCACCATGTCCCTGCGTCCCTTCAACCTTGTTTTCCAACGCAAACAGATGAAAAGCTTCTTATTTAGGCCACCCCTTTGAAGGATATTTGGTCACTGCCATCCCAACGTTTCAGGAGCCTCCCAATATATGATGATAAGTTCTACGCCTGGTTTAATCGGCTTAAGGGCAATGTATCAACTGCCTCTTCTTGGGCGACCACGAATATAAGGACCGCACTCGAGGTCAGTCTGTTGTCCCATGACTTGAATAGGGGTTTGCTCGGTTCTGTGGTAAGCTTCTAGTCCTCCTCGATCAACTGCTTTTTCTTTCCGTGGGGTCCTATGTCTGTGACTCTTTTGGATACATTTACTATCGCTGGCCACCCTCCTTGTGGGACTCCCGTTGCCAACCTAGAAAAGGTAACCGATATCTCTATTCCTGATAATACTCTTGCTTATGGGAAGTTCTTGGAAGCCCACTATAAAATTTTTGGCTCTGTCACACTATTCGAACGAACAGCTTTTCTTCTCTTTTGGCTGTCGAAATACCTGTTCTTTAGTCCGACTGTGAAGGTGTCTAAAGATTGCCTTGCGCTTGCTTCTAATTTAGCCCGGAGGAAGAGTGTTGCTCTTGGCCCTCTTGTTTTGGCTTCTTTATACAGAGGCATGACCCATGCTGCCTTACTGATGGGAACGTCTGAGGAGGATGGCGTGTTAGTAGGTCCCCTCTGGATTCTTCAGGCTTGGATAGCCCTCTATCTTCCTTTTCTTTTTTAGAGCATCCCTGGTTATGACGGGCAATTTTCCTAATTAATGTTTTTAAAAAAAAAATTACCAGAATAATAGTAAAATAAAAGTAAATACCAAATTGGGTGCCAATCGGCGGTTGGGCCGCCGATTGGCACCCAATTTCGAAGTTGGGCCGCAATCGAATGTTCCAATAGCTCCAGGACACCTGAAAGCCGTCTTGTGGACATCTTCTGCAGCTATGAAGATCTGATTATATCCCGAATGTCCATCCATAAGAGACATAACTTCGTTGCTGGCAGCTAAGTCAATCATCATATCAGTCATGGGCATCTGATACTCGTCTTTCGGTGTGGCAGTGTTCAGGTGGCAAAAGTCAATGCAAACCCTTAGTTTACCATTCTTTTTCTTGACTGAGATGATGTTCGACAACCATTCGACATACCTAGCCGTCCTGATAAATCCCGCAGAGAGGAGTCGTTCAATCTCCTCCTTGACCTTGAGAGTTACCTCAGGCGCGAACCTCCTTGGTGACTGTTGATGCGGTCGAAACCCTTTCTTAATCGGTAGTCGATGTTCGAATATGTTTCTTGCTAGACCAGACATCTCATGACAATTCCAAGCAAAGCAGTCTTTATATTTCTTCAGTAAGTTTATCAATTGTGCCTTGTACGATTGATCAAGCAACTTACTCACGTAGGTTGGTTGTGGGCAAGCCTCATCTCCAAGGTTCACTTCTTCTAATGGATCTTGAGCTTGAATCACCTTATCATCTTCCTTAATTGGAGATTCCTTGAAGTCTAGAATCCCATCAACCATTTCTCCTGCTTGCTCTGCTTGCTCGGCCTTATAGGTCTCATATCTCTCAATGAGATCTTGTGACAATTGCTGATCTCCCATCAGTAAATTCCTCAAGATGTACCGCTAGTTCCTTCCTAGGGACCCATTCGGTGTTTGCCTTGTCGAAACAGCAGAAAATAATATCCCTTGAGTTGACCTCAAGGGGTTTCGAGATGCGTGGGCAATCATCTGACATGACCTAGTCTCATCCTGATATTCGAGTCCACATGACACAAGTATGAGGACTAGCTTTTACGTATTCCACCTTATCCACATTCCAGAATGCTAGCATCTGATACTGTGTCGAAGGGACACACTGGTTTCCGTGTATCCGATCCCTTCATAGTAGTAGATTGTATGAGCCATCAGCATCTACCACACAGAAAGATGTTTTTGATGTCTTGGATCCCACGGTCAAATTTGCGACATATATTCCTTTTATCCTGGTGATTTTACTTGTGAAATATGACAGTTAAATATTCGATGGGATGATCTCATCGTCAGTCCTTCCTATTTTCTTAAAAAAAAAGCTGTATGGGATGAGATTTAATGTCGAACCACTATTTACCAATACTTTCATCACTGGTCGCCCATTTATCTTGACATTTATGTTGAGTGACCTCAAGTGATTGGAGATTTCTTCGAGAGGTTTTTTGAATTTCATAGTCTCTTCATTGTCGAAGTAGAACCGAGCACCCTCTTTTTCTTATAATGAAACTTCGTCATCATGGTTGACCGAAGTCGACTGAAGTCAGAACTCGTTAGGCAGTTTGACTTGGACCATGCAAGAGCTCAATGGTAAGATTGACCTTCTTATACGAGTCCTAAATCGAGACTCCGGCTTCGATAATTTCAAGGGTTCAGACCGCCCATGATCCTGTTCCTGAGCTGGTTGTGGCTCCTTCGGTCTGCATCTCCAAACTAAGTTTCTGGCCCTTCGAAATCTAGGGTGCCCGGGGAGCAAAGCTACTGACTCGGGACTAAGTGAGGTAACTTAGCGTTGCAGCATACGGACTCTTCTTTTCCTTTGTGTCCTTCTTTTCCTAGTACGGGTCATACCTTCTTCTTTCTTTTGGGCCTCTATAATCTCATACCATGATTCTTTTACCAGATTTCTCGGGATTTTCAAAGTTTGTTGGCGTAGTCTGGCTGAAGCATAGCGGTTCCGACCATACCACCATCGAATTCCTCCCTTTTTGTATAAGAAACTCTTTCCTGAGTGTGGGTTGGCGGAGGACCATAACTCACATAGTAATCGAACTTCCCGCTAGGCTCTCCTAACTTGCCGATAGTGAGATCCTTTTTCTCATACCTCTACTTGAACAATTTGTAAGCTTTTCGTTAGACAGCAGTTTTCTTGGGGACCACCTCTTTGATCTGTGGTAACTCCCGGCTCTTCTGGCTAGAGCGGTTATTCCACTGATGCTTCTTTTGATTTTGGTCCAAATCCTCCAGTTTCTGCTTGCAACGTGTGCACAGATTCGATAATTTGTACCCCTTGCCTGACTGCTTCAGGGACACCATTCCAATCATCATGGGAAATGGGTCAGTGTCGACATCCATGGTGGACTTGCCCTTGTCGTTGACAAACTTGATCTATCCATGTCGAATTGCTTATTGGATGTTCTTTTTGAGAACTAAACAATCTGAAGTATTATGGCTCCATGAGTGGTGCCACTTGCAGTATTTCTTACTGGCTAACTCTTCCTTAGATGGTATTTGTTGTCCTTCTGTTAGCCTGATTTGTCCATCGGCCAACAGCCTATCGAAAATTTCTTCCTTTCGATTCGTATCGAACGAGTAGTACACCGCTTCTTTGGCCTTGGCCATAATGGTCGATTTCTTCTTCATTTTTGCTGGTTCCAGCACTTGGTAGGTATATGGTTTGTCGATAATCAGCTGAGCCACATTGATTTCGACATAATCCATCTACTCTTCCTTGAAGTCATGAGGTTAGGCAAAATTCATCTCTCCTTTTCGGGTGTGTCTTTTGTCTTTTTCCTTAAGTAGGCTTTCATGCTTGACCGCCATGGTAGATAACTCGAATAAATCGGCACGTAGATGACCTACCATTCTGTCTCGTATTTCAAACTTCAATCCGTTGAAGGCAAACTCGACAAATGTCTTCTCAAGCAAGGGAACCAAACATTTGTTTCTGGCTCACTTAAATCTTGTAATGAACCGATCGACCGTCTCGTTGTACATTTGCTTCATTGTCGACAGGTCAGCTACTGACAAATTTGGCACAGCTCGCTAGAATTGCCCATGGAAAAAGCGTTCCATTTGCTCCCATGTTAGCACCGAATTCAATGGTAGAGCATTATACCAGGTGAATGCTGTTTTGGATAAAGAAATTGGGAACAACCTGAGCTTTCAAATGTCAGTATGGGTGGTATCTCCACATAACGCTAGGAAGCGGTTGACATGCTCGTAAGTGGATTGGTCATCTTTACCAGTGAACAGCGTGAATTCTTGTATCTTGAACCCTCTTGGATATGGTATCGTATCCATCCAATCAGGGTATGATTTTCAATAAACGTTGACCATGTGTCTCAATGTGGGATCATTATATCTGGCTATTTGCTCGACAAATGGTTGATTTTGGTATACCGGTTAGTATGACATCTGGTACCCGGGATGCGGCAAAACTTGATACGCCGGCTACTGGCCCTGATATATTGGCTGTACGGCGGGCTGAAAAACCTGCAGGATGGGCTGATTTCCCTATGGCTGCAACGTTTGATTCGCCTGCTGTTGTCCTGGTTGTACAAATTGTTGATGGACTACGTTTTGGAAAGGATGATCCTGCCCTCTAATTTGAGGAAACTGGTCTTGCCCCCTGATTTGGGTGAACTGATCCTGTCCCCTGGTCGGCCATTGCCCCCTAGGGGGAACTAGCACTGTCTCGAAGTTCTCGACGATCATAAGCACATGTTGCTCATTTACAAGTATGGGATTTGCCTGGGTAACAGTCCCATATTGGGTAGCAGGTACATCTTGTCGAACAGAATGGCATGGGAACATACTTGGATCATTTGTTTGAGGATTGGGCTCATTGATTGGTAGCACCTCTCCTCATTGTAAAATCCTGAAAGGTGTGGCTAGCAGCACATTCTGGCCAACCGATCCTGTATTTACTGACGGAGGCCCTAATAATGGGGCATTCGTTGCTGGGATGTGAACATTCCCGATTTGAGGTTGTGGCAAGTTCGACGATCATCCATGTTGACGACACATACGTTCATGATAAGTGTTGATGATCAGCGGCCTAACCACACCAGTCATGTGTTGTACCATGTGATCAGAAAACTCGTGCTGTGCCTCTTCAATGGTACGTCTTATCGAAGATAACATTACTGGGGACATCTCAGGATTCCTCCTTTTCTCTCCGACAGGTTGCCGAGGGATCTCACCATCTTCGACCTGAACCTGGTCTTGGGCTCCTCGAAAGGTCAAGGACTCCACTCTCGGTATTTCTTCCATGATTTCGTCACCTTCTAGGTTGTTGCGACTTCTTGTTCGTGTCATAGCACTCTCTTGAACTTGACACCTCGGTCCCACCAGGCGTGCCAAAAAAGATTGTTGTGCATCAAATTCCCTCGACTGGGCCCAATTGGATTCTTAGGATTCGGGCAAAAGGGAAAAAACCCAAGAGGGTTGACAACGCGCGAAATCTTTTATCGAACATTAGCAGTTCGTTAAATAAGAAGGGTTCCGAGCAAGTTTTGAATAGAGAGTGTCAAATGCAGGATATGTATTGATAGATATGCGTCTTTCGATTACTTTGAACAAACTTTCGACAAACCTCCCGGTGACGCTTCAATAAAACTTGTCGAACTGCTTCGACACAAATGTAACCAAGATACAACACCAGAATTGAATCGACGATGCTGGATCTTACTGTAGGATACGATGCCAGAATTTAATCTACGACACCGGGTGGATGGAAATGTAGGACACAGCACCGGAATTTAATCGACGGTCCTGGACGGGCGAATGAACCAATACATACTTCGGAATTTAATCAACGGCACTAGACTGGGCGAGCAGACGCCGGAATCTAATCGACGACACCTAATCCTAGATATGAAACACGTCAGAATTGAATCGACGACGGGAATCTGAAAACTCCAACTAGGCTAAGGGCTAGTTTGAGAGATAAAGACTGGTTTTGTTGTGTTGTGTTGTGTTGTCTTGCTGGATGACCCTGGGTATTTATAAGCTTACTCCTGGTGGGCTTCAAGCACGTTCTCTTTATGGGTAACTCTTTCGGCGGTTTCCTTGGCTCTTCGCGCCTTTTCCTTCTCAGCTTTTGGGGATTGCTACCAATCTTTGCAACTGCCTTGATCGTGGCTTCTTCTGCGCGCCTTTTCTCTTATTTTCGGGGAGAATACCGCCAAAACTCACCTTGTCATGTGGCATCCTCAAAGCCAACCTTCGTTTGATTTCAGTATAGCTGCTCGTAGGTGATCACAACCCTCGCTCGTGTTCGCCACGTGGTTCTCTAGGGTAACTTTTGGGTGTCAACAGATATAATGGTATCAGGATGTGAATAGGAAAATGATGACGTCGCCTTCTTGGGGAGTTTTGTTGATTTTTTTTTTTTGTTTCAATTTGACTTCCAAGCTTAGGTAAATGTGAGAAAAAAAAAACCTACGTAAATAAATAGAGTTTTCGATAGTGTTTGGGTAAAAGAATATCTATAGAATTTTCAACCAAGTCTCCTCTCTTTTCCGTTTTCAATTATCCAATTTTCAAGTGATTTTAAACCTGTTGCAATTGTGTCAATTCAGTCCTAATCTTTTTTATTTTTCCAGTTGGATTCTAAATCTTTTGTGATTATGCCAATTTAGTCCATTTAGCTGGCCGGCGCTAACGTGATAAATTTTTAATAATATTTTTAATTGATTTTTTCTATCATTGTCCTTTCTTTTCTTTACTTTTCCTTTTTTTATGATTTGCGTTGGAAACCTTGATGGCCACCGGGCGAGGGCTCGTCGGAATTTCATTTCCGATGCCGATGGGCGGTGAGATCAACTCTGATCGGGCCGATGTTGGCACCTACGGAATCGTCTCGGTCTAAGCTACAACATACTCAATTTTCAGCCCGACCAACGGTAGGAACTACCCTAAACGAAGCCAAACGGATCCGGCCAGAATGCAGTTTCCGGCGCGGCTTTTCCTTCATTTTCGGCCGTTCACCTCCAACTCCAAACACACGAAGAGCATCAATAGGTGTTCTGAGAACTTTCCTATACATCCTAAGCGTTTGAGGCGCTTAGGATCGTCCGTTTGTGAGTTCAAGTTTGCGACTCCGGCAAATTTCAGGAGAGGTTCGGCCAAAGGGTTTTGACGTAAATCCATGCACAAAAGTGATAGGAATATGGGTAGGCAATGTTCTAGGTTCAAATGAAAGCACGAATAGCACAGATAGATCGACCAGAACCCCTGATCGAAATCAAAATATCAAAAACCAACTCCGAAGGCAATTTATCGAACATGTAGTGAAAACTCGCTAAAATTATTTTGTCGAAGGTCCACGAGGGATATCAAGAGAAATCGAACATTGAATTACAGTTTATGCGTCATCAGGATAATCGAGAACTATTAGTTTTGGTTCGATTCGATCTACAAAAACGCTCAGTGAACTAAGGATAAAAACAGAGCAGTTTCGACTGACCGTTTTCGTCCGCGACGATGGAGGTGCGACGGCGCGGCCGCGACGGGATTGGTATCTTCTCTCTCCCTCCCCCACTCCTCTGAAGATTTTCTGGTAATGGCGAGTCCGAGAGCTATCAGATGCTCTCTCTCTCCTCTCGGTCAAGCTATCCAACTCCTCTGTAAATAGCAAATAAGACATCAACTCTTTAATTTTTTTTTTAGATTTTTTTTTTTAGTTTTTAGCTTATCTTTTAGTTTTTCAATTTTTTTTAACTTTTAGTTTTTTTATTACAGATTGAAATCGTCCGGCAAGCCACGTAGATGCCACATAAGATTTTCGGCAAAACTCATCGAAGTTGGCACTCAAATAATTATTTTTCAAAAAAATTGGCACTGAAGTGATTAAATATTTTTTTGGTATAAAATGAGCACCGGTTGACAAGAAAATTATGGCGATTGTAATTGCATTATAAGACAGCCCATTTAATTGGCAAATCCATAATTTTTGTTAATTCTAAATGCATTAGAAGTTCCATAGAATCAATCAAGGTAATAAATTGATCGTCACAGCACAAATGTACTGCAATAGTTACAAGTTGCATGTGCAACTTAACAAAAGTAGCGTCCATTAAACTGTTTGGCTCCCCTAAAAAACGCCACTCTCTTGAAAAACATATGCTTTACCCGATTCTCAATTACATCACTAAGAGAGTCGTTTTTCACTTAAAAACAAATAAATGTTAATGTCATAGATGGGGAAACTCCAATTCTGAAATAGGTTTTTCAAGTTTTTGAATTGTTCGATACTTGAATCCTCTGTGTCTATTATATTTTCATTTTCATTTTCATCATCAATGGATACATTTAAGCAATTTGGGCCCTCTTCAATATTAGCTTTCATAGTAACTGCACCACATAACATAATAAAATAAAAAGGTGAGTAAAATTCTAAATATAAATGAAAATTTTCAGACATTAATAATCGAAAATGTTGAATGGATTGGTCTTATCATGCCGTGTTTAGACTTTTCCTAGTTATACATGTAGTTGTCAGGATCAAAGTCTCTTGGCTAGTAACAAATGAAACATGAAATTCGTGTATACATCAACCTTGGGTTCGACCAAAAAGGGAAAAAAAAACACTGGAAGATTATCAAAACAGTCCTAAATTTAGAGTAATTATGCCAATTTAGTTCTAAACCTTCTTCTTTTTCCAATTGAGTCATAAACCATTTACATTTGTGCTAATTCAGTACATTCGGCCAACTTTGGCCGGCCGGCGTTGACGATGTAATTTTTAATAATATTTTAACAATATTTTTATTTTTGTATTTATTTTTCATTTTTCATTTTTCATTTTTCCCTTTTTCATTTTTTTTTTCCTTTTTCTTCTTCTTCTTCATCCTTCGGTTGCCGGGCCCAATTGCAATAGGATAGGACTTTTTTGGGTAATTGTCCCCATCAACCACGACATTCAATCTTTGAGTAAAATTTCCCTAGATTTGTACTGGATATGAATGTCAAAATGCGCACCAGCATAAGAAGAATACAAGGCAAATAAAATGAACAATGTGCAAAAAAAAAAAAAAATTCCTTCCTTTGCTTCGGTGCGAGATTAATGCTTCCTAAGGTTACAGAAAGTGGTTAAAACTCTCATGCTATGTGGACAACGGGTAATAAATTCGGAAGAAGAAGGATAGACATGGAGGAAACTTTGAAATATAACCGCGGCCGAAGAAGCGTCGCGATGATTAAGGAAAATGTTTTTCAAAACGAGCAAGGGTAGTTCTTCTTTTAGTAAAATAAAAAGACAATCCATTCCTTTGGAAATCACAAAAGTTTCTCGACATATCCTGCTGGTTTTTTCAAGGATTTATTAAACTGGCAGTGCTGTCTCCGACCATACTTGGAATGGAAAAAGCGTGAGCCTCCAAAGAATCTCTATATATTTGAAATGTACAATATATGGGTTAAACTTGTTAGAAAATATGATATATTTTGATGGGTGAGTGAATGAGAAATTATTTCTTGAAGATCACCCCTTAAGTTGGAAGTGAGAATTGGCAAAATACTAGTCCTACATTGGAAAGGATGAAGGCATTGAAGTGCTTTATATGTGGCTACACTCCCTTTGAGTGATAATTATCATAACACAAGTGCTGTGCCTAGCGTGCACGCGTAGAGGGGGTGCAAATCTTGGACCCCGACAGAGGCCCAACAAGTTGAAACTTGGGTGCGAGCGCACGATTTGCGTACGCGAATGCACTACAGGAAAGTGGCCCTCGCGACAAGCCCATTTTTGCCTTTTGTTTTAATTTTTCCAACTCAAGCCGTTACAATGTAACCGTTCTTAAGTTAATTATCGATATGTTAATGGTATTAACTAAGTAACGGCTATTCTAATTCTGTGATTATAGAATTAAATACATAACGGCTCTAAACGGCAGAGTAATGCCCCGCTTAACCTATAAATAGGTGGCTTCCCGTTCTGTTTCAGAACAATGAAAAGAGAGACAGAAAAAAACAAGACCACGAAAATCTCTTCTCCCTCTTTTTCCAATGGTCTGCATCTGCATTATTTTCGATAGTGTTCACTTTGAGTTCAAGTTCGCCGAAAAGCTTTGGAGCGTTGTTCTTGCCTTTATCGCTGCTTAACCGTTGTATTTTGGGAGACAGACGTTCACGAAACCTCAAAGCACGTACTGAAGGGGACGAATTTATTTTAAGGAAACTGTGTCGAACACATGCCTTGGTATTTTCTATTAATTCAATTTCTTCTAATACTGTTGTGTTTCCGTTCAGAATTTTGTTCATCTGAAGGTTTAGTTTTTGTCCTTTTGAGGGTTCAGATTCAGTGCTTCTGATGGGTTCAGATTTTGTGCTTTTGATTGCCTCAGATTTTGTGTTTCTAACGAGCTCAGACTTTGTGTTTTTGAATGGCTCAGACTTTGTGCTTCTGAAGGCTCGGACTTTGTGCTTCTGAAGGGCTCAGACATTGTGCTTCTGACCCCTCAGACTTTGTACTTCTGCAGACTCAGATTTTGTACTTCTGCCAACTTAGTGTTTGTACGTTTGAAGCAGTTTGCTCACATTTACTATTGCCATTCGAATTTTAAGTATCCTCCATTTTTATAAAACAGAATTGTTATTTTTAACACTGTTTGCCCAACAAAACTTTTTTGGTATTTCGCACTAAAAATAGCTCCAAACTTATGGAAACCACTGGATAGATATATATATATATAGTTATATTTCCCTAAGTGCATATTTTGCTGCTTTATACATGTAAAGCAAAACCTTCCGTGGAAATGTCATGATTTCCACCTTTAAATATTTCACAAACTTGTGTTTCTTCTTCCTCGTGCTGATCCTTGGGAGAGTGATCATGGCCAGACCGCGCTGCGTCAACGTTGTCTTCATCTCTTCGTTGAGCTTGATGATCCTGACGTCTGAATTCGCGGTTCAAAGCGAAGGGGCGAGTGATTATGGGGCTGCGCTCACCAGGTGGTTGCTGTACTTCGAGGCTCAGCGATCAGGCAAGCTGCCTCCTAACCAGAGAGTCCGGTGGCGCCGCGATTCTGGACTTAAAGATGGCGGCGACGCCGGAGTACAGATATTTTTTTTTTTGGTTACTTGCCTGCATTTTATTTTCCATTTATCTTCTTCATTGTCATGGGCCTAATTCCCTAAAAAAACCTCAAGCTTAGGTGTAGTCTTGATTCTATCCCGAACTTCTTTTTGTGTCTTGGAAATAATCCTAAACTTTAAGTCCCTTTTTTTTTGTCTATCAAAAAATTCTGACTTTTAATATATTGTCAAATGTATCCTGTGGTCCAGTGCCAACTTTGATGTGGCATTTCCTTGTCGATAATAAACATATCAGCAAGACATGGAAAATTATCTCCAAGATGAAACCATTCTAGGATAATGAAATTAGATCTGACTAACATCATTTTTGGACATGGGGCTCCAAGGGGCGTCCGGATCCCCTGCATGTAAGGCAAGGGATCGTAACCCAGTGGGCCATCCGAATTAATCTGATTTTGCTGAATGCTAATACTTGCTATCCCTCTTAGATTCACTTCCCCAATACATTTCAATTTCTCTTTTTCGACGAACAGATCGACCTGACCGGAGGATACTACGACGCCGGCGACAACGTCAAGTTCGGGTTCCCCGATGGCCTTTACGATTTCGATGCTCTCGTGGAGCGTCGTGGAGTTCGGAGCCAAGCTGCAAGCGAAGCAGGAACTCTCGAACGCGCTCGGCGCCATAAGGTGGGGCACGGACTACCTGATCAAAGCCCACCCTCAGCCGGACCTCCTCTACGGCGAGGTGGGCGACGGCGACTCTGACCACTCGTGCTGGGAGAGGCCCGAGGACATGACCACCCCCCGCACCACCTATTGGATCGACGACCAGCACCCGGGGGCCGACCACGCCGGGGAGACTGCAGCGGCTTCCGTTGCCTTTGCACGGAGGGATTCTAGATACGCAGCTCAGCTTCTAACTCATGCAAAACAGGTCTTCTTCTTAGTTTCCATATTATAGTCTATGACATATCAATTTGTGGATTCGAACATTAAATTTGTCGAATGTTTTGACCTTTTTCAATTAGCAACATTGGCCACAATCATCTATCAAGGCTGTATTTGTTTCACGGAAAATGAAATGATCGGTCGTATCACTCGAAATAATTAGCCGATGAAAAAATTTCATTGTCAAACAAAAAATTATACCTAAATGTTTTCGTTAAAGATTGAAAAGTTTTTCGTTCATCCATTTTTCTAAGCGATATATATAATTCATGTATTTATTTGGTTGTAAGTTTGTTACCGAGCAAGAAGTTCTTCATTAGTTAGTTCACGCATTTATTTCGACTAAACTTTGTGTTAAATTATTGCATGCACAACTCTTTGATTTCGCTCGGAATCATCCCGGCCTGTACCAGAGGAGCATACCTGTAGCAGTAAAGTTCTATTCTAGCTCTGGATATCAGGCACTTGCATGTCTATATGTAGAAATATATATGTCCTCTATATGTGTATATAGATAAATACAATTCAATGCACATATTTCAAAATATATAATATATGTACATGTATTTCAAATCGGTACTGTTTAAAAGTCATGTAGAATTTAGGTAAAAAGATGTGTATTCAAATCGAATTACCCGGTATCTAATTTCTAAACTTCTGTAATCACATGATGACACAGGATGAGCTGATGTGGGCTGCGGCATGGCTTCACCGTGCGACCGGGGACAAAGCGTACCTCGATTACCTCGGCAGAACGGGCGATATGGGCGGCAGTCGGATCGAGTTCTTGTGGAACGACAAGTACGTTGGCGCCCAAGTGCCCGTGGCCGAGGTATATATCACATATTGTTATGTCAGATTGGTTTCATTAACAAAGTACTCCATGCGTAGGTCTTGAACTTGTATACTTATTGCCAAACTTTTGACTAATTAAATATTAGATGTGCTCTGAAGAAATTTTTAAAATAATAATAATTATAATAATAAAAATACGAGAGAAAGAGGTATGTCTTGATTTTGTGCATGAAATGAAATGCGCAGCTAGTGTTGGAAGGCCAAGTTGGGAACTCCGGGCGATGGGCTCACTACAAGAGCCAAGCGGAGCAGTTCATTTGCAATTGCCTCCAGAAAGGCAGCGGCAATTTCCACAAGGCCCCCGGTGGACTGCTGTCGTTTCAGCGCTGGTACAACCTCCAGTACACCTCCACCGCCGCGTTCGTCGCCGCGGCCTTCGCCGACTACCTCGCCCCCAAGCGTGCCTCGGTCCAGTGCCCCGGCGGGACCACAGGATCCTCCGACCTGATCGCGCTCGCCCAGTCACAGGTACATATGATCGCGTATTTGCTAAGTTCGAGTCGCCTTCCGGCTGAGGTGAATCCAATAGGCGAATCTGGTAATTTAAGTATCATAACGAGCGAGAGCTCGTAGCGTATCAAACACTTGATGACACCATTTTAATTATCATTCCCTTTCGTTGGCGATCCGATCCAAGGCAAACTACATCCTCGGAGCGAACCCGAATAAGATGAGCTACATGGTCAGCTACGGGTCGAGATATCCAACCCAAGTGCACCACAGGGGAGCCTCCATCGTCTCGATCAAGAAGGACCCGACACTGGTCTCGTGCAGCCAAGGCTTCAAGTCGTGGTTCGTTAAGAACGCCCCAAACCGGAACGGGTTGGACGGAGCGCTTGTCGGGGGCCCGGACGGGCAAGACCGGTACACAGACGCGAGGTCGAACTATCAGATGGCCGAGCCCGCGACCGTCGACGAAGGTTTTAGCTAGGCTTGCTTGAGCATAGTCACCAATTTACCATGTTCATTCTGAGCTTTCTTGCCTTGTATCGGCTAGTTATAATTACATATTAAGAGATGCTAATCAATGCTTGACGGGCCAATTCCAATGGAATTAGTCATGGAGAGTTGGTATTTTGTCGCTGAATTGATTTTGGTGTTGCTATTTACGCTCGACTAAAACGTCACTTTGAAGGAGGGGTTGGCACTTGGTGTGCCCAATGGTCCAAAACTTTAAAGCTTGGGCCAATAAATTGCGCAAGCCCATACTTAATACACTTACTAGGAGTGAGCATCGGGTCCGGTTCAACTTGAATTCCGGACCCATTCGTCATGAGCCAACCGGTTCAAGGCCGGTTCAAAAGAGAACCCGGTTCCGTAAACCTAGAACCGTCGTGGAACCGGTTCGGCTTCAGGTTCCAAGGCCGATTCTGTTAGCATGAGCTGTAAATTAGATTGAAAATAGGAAGAGATATACTTGTTTTATACTTTTCTTATGCATATCCCCTGACTTGTACGTCAATTATGGTTGGTTCTCTACTCTGTATATAAGTGTGTTTATAGCCTTGTAATCGATTGAAGGAAAATAGAAATCACAGTTGATTCCTTCCAGATTTCTTCTTTTCTACATGTTATCAGAGCCCAGGATGTGCTCCTTGTGAGTACTGTACATTAATCCTCGATCAAACTACAACCCTATAGCAAACACAAACTCGAATGGCGATAATCTTCCCTTGGTAACACAAAGGGAGGCTTCGAATACTGATGCTCTTATTGAGTGTTTGACCCAAGTCTTGTCTCAACATCATATTCCACAATCTCATGTTGAGACTCTGACTCCCACGATTGTTGTCAAGTTATATGGAAGTAATTATGGTCTTTGGTCCTAAGTTGTCGAGATGTACATTTTTTGCAAAGACAAGTTGGGATATATTACTGGGTTCTTCCCCAACCCCCTCCGAATGATCCTGGTTTTCGGAAGTAGAAGACTGAGGAATCAATTGTGAAGGGTTGGCTTATCAATTCCATGGATCCTGCACTGATTGGCAACTTCATCTGATACCCCACTGCAAAAGCAGTTTGGGATGCAGTGGCTACGACATCCTTTGATGGCGCTGACGTTTCCCAAGTTTATGATTTAAAGCGACGCCTAACTCGATTGAAACAGGCCGGCAGATCCATCGAGAAGTATTATAATGACCTTCAAGGACTTTTGCGAGAAATTGATTTTCACCAACTTAATCCCATGACATGTACTTATGATATTGGCAGATACAATACTTTGATTTAGGAAGATCGTGTTTACATATTTTTGAATGGCCTGGATGATCGCCTCGACAAGGTTTAGGGTGATGTATTGCAGCTGCAGCCTTTTCCTACGGTCGAACAAGCTAACGCACGAGTAAGAAGAGAAGACATGCGCCAGGCTGTTATAATGGCAGACCTATCGATTCCCACTGCTATGGTGTCGGGTGGTAGCAAAACAAGCTCTCAATTTCCAGAATTCGGCCCTGGACATGCTATTTTACGAATGGTTCCTGATTCTACTCCACCTGGAGGAGGACGCTCTAGCACCGGTCCGAGAGCTAATTTGCAACCTCTAGCAGTAGGGGGTTGCACCCATTATGGAATTCTCAACATACGAAGAAGACCTATTTCAAATTACGAGACCTGTTTCAAATTACATGGTTATCCTGAGTGGTGGAAAGAATTGCAGGCTAAAAGGAAAGCTGATAATTCGACGAGTAAGGGACAAGCTTCCTTGGCTATAGGTGATTCGTCCTTATCTTTGGTACCATAAGTAGACTCCACCGTTGCACCCGATTCCGATCCTACAGGTAACAATGGATTTGTGCTTATCAGTACTTCTCAAGCTAGAGGTAAAGATGGGTGGATTGTCGATTCAGGCGCTACTGATCACATGACCTCTGTTACACGGACACGCCGGTTTGCACTTTTTTCCCGTGTCGGACACGGACACGTACTCGACACGACACGGCCGGACTCTCCTTGGACACACGGTCAACGCGTGTCCGAGTCCAGATGCTAGTCAACGCCACAGACATGTGACAGACTCGCGTGTCCGGCGTTAAAATGGACAAAAGGTTGCATCAAACGATCGGGAACCAAAAAGAGCGAGCTCCGGATCACAAGAAGAGAGAACACAAAGGCACAAAATTTCCCGCAGACACGCCACGAGCGAGAGAAAAACTCACACCAACGAGGTCCAAGAGCGACGGTTGCATCCCACGGACAACCCGGAGGAGGAGGCGGCGGCGGCGGCAACCTGAGAGTGGAAGGCGGCCCGGGACTGAAGCTCGAGGAAGCATAGAGGCCGCGACGATCGGGGGCCGCCAACCGAGGGCTGCAGCGAAGAACAAGGCTGGGACTCGAGAGCTTTGAGATCGTAGCCATAGCAGAGAGAGAGAGCCTGATTTTTGCTGGTGATGATCTTCTCAGTTTAATGTTGCCTACGAGAGAGCGAGCAAGGTTGTTTTCCCTCTCAAGGCAAAGAAAAGAAAAAGGAAGTGTTAAAAGGAGTGCTAGAAAGATCTAGTCTTTCTTCTTTCCCTTCTTACGAGGAGATCAAGACTCTCCCCTCCTTTAGCGTGCTCTCTCTCTTTCCCCCTATTCTACGCCGGTCAAAATTCAAACTTTATAGCTGCAAAAAGCATAACCCCCAAAGCCCTTGTTTCTAGGATAGTTTCAGCCATGGCAAAAACCAAAAACAATCTATCAGCTCAAATCAAAGATAAATCACTAACTTTGATTCTTCCTCTATTCCGAATTAGAAGAATTAAATTGAGTTAGAATCAATTATTATTGTTGAAATCACAAAAATATTAATTTATCGTGTGTGTATATATATATATATAATATACAACCGTGTCCCAACGTGTCGAAATTCTCTATTTTTTGAAAACTACCATGTCGGCGTGTCGTGTCATGTCGTGTCGTGTCTCGAATCATGTCCCGTGTCCGTGTAACATAGCATGACACCCCATCCTGATAATCTCCTACACAAGACCGCTCCAAAGAGACAACATATATATAACGCCAATGGTCGTAGTTTTCCGGTGTTAGGGGCTGGCAGTGTTAAACTTTTCCCATCATTATCATTATCTTACACTTTGCTAGTGTTGTCCTTATCTAACCGATTTCTCTCTATTGGACAAATCACTGATGGATTGAATTGCAGCGTACTCATGTATCATTGTTTTGTTTATTTCAGGATATCCTCACGAAAGAGATTATTGGACATGGTACTACGAGGGAGTGGCTGTACTTTATTGACGACTTCACTGAAAGCCGAACACATCACACTCGCAGTCAGTCTACTGCTAAGGAGAAAGAAATTCGGTTATGGCATCGTCGCTTAGAACACCCTTCTTTTGGGCATTTAAAGAAATTATTTCCAGACTTGTTCAGTAGTTTATCAGATTCTGGATTTCATTGTAAGACTTGCATATTAACGAAGAGCCATCGTGTTTCTTTTCCACTGAGTTTTAATAAGAGCCAAACTCATTTTTCGTTGATACATTCTGATGTGTGGGGTGCTTCTCCAATTGGAACTATGTCTGGTGTTCGTTGGTTTGTAACTTTTGTGGATGACTGTACCAAGATGACCTAGTTATATTTAATGAAACATAAAGATGAAGTAGGAATAATTTTTTGTGTATTTCACGCATGGTCACTGTTGACACCTACATTTTGATCAACTTTTTTATTTTTATTTTTATTTTTTTTGAAAATTCATAGAAAATCCATAAAAAGTTGAAAAATTGAAAAATCAATTTTGGTGACCTTAGCCAAGCTAAATGAACCATTTTGACCAAAAAAATAATTTTCATAATTTTCATTTTTTTAATATATTTTCGAAAAATACAAAAAAAAAGAAAAAAAAGAAAAAGAAAATCAAGAAAATCAAGAAAAATAATATTTGAGGTCACAAAAATATATAAAAATATTCGGTATTTTTATTTTTATTTTATCCATTTTCTGACCTCATAAATAGTAAAATTCAGGTTTGATTTTAGGTGTTCTTTGATCATCATAAAATTGAATTTGGCAAAAATATTAGTAATGATTAAAAGGAAAAGGAGTGAAAACATCATCATTTAAAAGAAAAGGGGACTAATCATTTTGTCTTCGCTTTTGATTATTTTATTATTTTTACTTTTTAGTATTTTATTTTATTATTATTTTATTATTTTATTTTTAGTATTTTAGGCACCTCCCTCCATCATCCGTGGCTTCTTCTCCTTCTCCTCCTCCTCCTCCTTCTTCTTCTTCTTCTTCTTCTTCTTCTTCTTCTTCTTCTTCTTCCTCTCCCACGGATTTTTTTTCCCCATATTCTCTCTTCCATTTTTTTGTCATCACACTACCACCCTCCACATTTCTTGCGTTTCCGGCCGATTGGACCGTTGGATCGAGCTGATTTTTTGTGTACAAGGTCTTCTTGATCCCTTCTTCATATTCACCGTTCGGATCTTTAAACAAATCTCTCAAAGTGGTCGCACAGCAACCAAATCAGAGGCTGTTCCAGGCGTGGGAACTGTATACCCGCCGACATTGCTTGAGTTTCCGGCCGATTAAACCGTTGGATCGAGCTGATTTTTTGTGTGCAGGGTCTTCTTAACCTCTTCTTCATATCCACCGTTCGGATCTTTAAAAAGATCTCTCCAAGTGGTCGCACAGCAGCCAAATCAGAAGTTGTTCCTGGCGCGGGAACTGTTCATCCGCCGGTATTTCTTCAGTTTTTGATCAATTCGACCATCGGATCGAGGTAAAATTTTGTGTATAATCTCATCTCAATTATTTCTTCATCTTCACCGTTCGGATTTGTGAAAATAGTTCAACGTCCTCCTCATCCGAGCTCGGATTATTGTTTATTTTGTATTTTTTCGTATTTATTGTGTATTTACTTTATGTCATAGCATTTCTATATTTCACATAAAAGACCCAGAATCGGAAGGCCGAGCCTCCTGTTGGTGTCTAAATATTTGCTGTGTATTTACTTTATGTCATAGCATTTCTATATTTCGCATAAAAGACCCAGAATCGGAAGGCTAAGCCTCCTATTGGTGTCCAAGGTGTTTTATTTATTTATTTTCTGTAAATTATATTGTGCTACCCCAGAATCGGAAGGCTGAGCCTCCTGCTGGTGGTTTATACCCCCACACATTGTTGCACGAGCACCGACGGACTCCGACGTCGTAAAATTCACCGGATCCCATCTCCTTTGCTTATGTTTATGTTGTATAATGACTTAATATCTTCTTTATTATTTGCATTGTGTTGCGTCCTATAAAAACAAAAACAAAAACAAAAAATGCTAGATTGGATGGCTGCAGATGAGCCACGTGTCGTGATCCGATGATTTTCAGAATAAAAAATATTTTTAACATTAAAAGAAATGAATTTCGAATTTTACAAAAATTAAAATGATTCGATTGTCACCGAGACGCCACGTGGCGAGTTAGGGACCGTCAGTTGGGACTTATTTTCAGGAAATTTATAAAAAAAATCAAATAAAAAAAATTTCAAAAAAAATGAATTATTAAGGAAAAATTCAAAAAAAAATTTGAGAAAAATTGCAGAAAATTCAATCAACTTAGGTACCGAAAGGGCGTTGGTAATGACACCAGCGTAACCAAGTCCCCGAACCCAAAATCTATGGTTCTGCAGAACTGATCGATCTCTCCCAATCGATCAGTAAGGTTTCCGGTCTACCCTCCAAGAAAGACCGGTGGCGACTCCAAATGCATGCACAAGTTGCACATGCCACCACGACCACACTAAGGTCGAAAGCGATCGACTCTTATCGTCGAATTCTTCTGAAAAATACTCCCGCCGCGATTTGGTATGGGCCTGGGAGGGCCCGCGCCGATCCAAGACCCGCGATCGGTAATCCATTAGCCGCGTCCGCCTTCGGACGGGTCGCGACAGCTGGCGACTCCACTGGGGACTGGTTCTTAACCATTTAGTGGACTTGAGCCGATTAAAAAGTTGATTGGTTTTTCTGACATGTTTTATGTAGACGCTCTTCAAATTGAAGTATGTACTTTAACCCTTGAGGTGTTAAACGTTTTTGCAGATTGGAGAAATAAGGGGTGTAGTCCGTGATTAACATTGTTTTATGCAGGTTGGCGTAGGAATGTATGTTGTGTGGGTGATTTGAAGCGCTGATTGATAAACTGTTATGCATGACTTGCATTGTGATGATCACGACACCTGAACACACACAACCGCGCCTAAAACCCCGGGCGCCCCTATAAGCAAACAATAGAAGGAATTGAAAATGGAACCTCCGTGAGGAAAAACACGGGGTAATCCATTTTTAATTTCGCTCACTTCGAACTATGGATCGAGCCCCAATGCAACGATAGTTGTGCAATGGAATCTGCTCTGTCTAGAACTCGAGGTGGGAACCTTGACCTTAGGTGCCAAATCCTTTGATTTTTAGAAGTTTTATCCTCACTTGTCTCATGTGCATGTCTTTAGATGGTTGGTATATCTAAAACCACCTAAAAAAAAAATCGGTGATCCTGGAGTCACATCTCGAAGACTGGAACTGGGGCATCTCCAAGTGTTCGGACCACATTCCTTTGATTGATTTGACATTCTTAGTTCTCTTGTATAAGATTAATTTTTGCTGAGATCCTCTCTATCTCGTCCCTTAGATTGATTGTATTAGGGATCTATTTGTATTGTATACATCTTGATAAGGCTCAGGCTCATTTCTATCGAAAATGGGGGCAAACTCTCATGATCCCCCATGAAAGCGCATCAGACCAGGATCATCGAATCCAGAGATGACAAACAGCAAAACCATGCCTAACTGGGGCAAGTGAATCATTTGTACGCCGGACGTTTCTCCTCTGGCAAAGTCAATGGACGCAATAACGGAGTCGTCCGCATCAGAATCAAACCCCAAGATACGAATTTGGGTGAACGGTAACCTTGTATCGTTCCAATTTGGTCTTCGAAGACCACATGCCTAACATGAGTTTTTACTCATTTTGCAGGAAGTCGTTGGCGCTGAAAGCCTCAAATGAAAAGAGCGCGCTAACAGGGAGACGAATAGAATCATTGGCCTTAGAAGTCAGGATTTCAGGAGATGGTCTTTGATTATAAGACCTAGTGGATGAAATGGTACCCTGGAAAATGGCGTAGAGTACGTCCAAAAGCATGAATTGATCCAGTGCAAATTCTTGAGAAGGATTCGTCGCCCAACCAGATGGGAGATCAAGGACACAAGATAGAGGGCCAAATCCTGCAAGCCGCGAGTTTGTGTTCAAATGGAAACACAAAGCAAGAACAAGGTTGTATCGTTCCAATTTCCCTTGAATTTTGAAACGCAAACTAACAACTAATTCCCGTCTTTGACAGGGGATCGCCATCAAGGTGAAACAGGTTTTCACACCCCTACACGACCAAGGGTAAGATGTATCGTTCTAATTTTTTGAAAAATTCTTGAACGTACAATAACATGTTTCTTCTGCATTTTCAGGGATCTCCAGCCGCGGGGAACAGGTAAATATCACTTTCCCCAATCCATTGAAGATGTTGAATAAAAAACAGAGAAGAAAAGAAAAGCTTTCAGAATCTGATGTCTAGAAAAGATATAGAATTCTAACTTCATTGGCATTCATGTTTTGAAACAGGAGGTTGTCTGAACATGAATAAGAACATGCATGGTGCATCCTAAAATCCCCTTAACGGGTAGAATTTTTGGAGAAAATGAAAAAGATTTTTCCAATCAAAAGTTGTTCAAAACTTTCAAAAGGACGTTTCCTCGAAAGACGAGAGGCAAAGCCTAAATCCAAACACGTCCTATACACACTTGAGAGAGGAGTGGAGCGGATCAGATAGCAAAATCTGGACCTACGGAAGTAGGGATTATTCGCAGCAATTACTTGGATTGGGACGACGGAGGCATTCGTTTCATATCCCCAAATACTACAGGTGACCATTGACAACCCATTTGAACGGCGGTTTTCATTCTTAACCCTGTCAAGAACGACCCCACATCGGGGCAAAATGGAGGTGAGTCCAGCAGCATCAGGAGAAAATGGTTAGAAATTTTCTTGCTCGGACTAACATTAATCTTTGTGTGTTGTTTATATGGTAATCCAAGTGCCATAGGATGATGAGAAGCATTCATTTCTCTATCCCACACACTGAATCCTTTGCATAGCCAAGTTGAGCATGCAAAATCATTTCATAAACCCGTTGGTGATCATCGCACATTCCAAGACGGATGCAGCATCACTTCAGAAACGAAGGAATTCAAGACTTAGGGTTTGCAAAAAAAATTCCTAAGTTAATGCTTAACCTTGTTAGACCTTTGATCGTAGGTCTAACACGATCCCATGAAGATGAGAAAAAGTGGGATTTCGAAAATGAATTAGAAAAATCCACAGCATCGAGAAAAAGCAAAGTGCCTGGTAAAAGCAAGGCCGATGCTCATGTAAGTTGTTTGATTGATCCGCAATGAAGCCGGATGGGAAAAGAGGAAATCCCTAAAGGAGTCAGATCAAAAAAACTACTCCCCAAATGGTGTCAAGCGTGGAGCAGAGACGCAGACAGAGTCATCAGTCTCTTAATGCGACGAAACACTCTCTGAAGAACTGGTGCACACCTCAAAATCGGTTGCGCATCCCAAAAACTGAAGGTGCAGAGAGGAAAATGGCAGGTGGTAAATTTGCAATGATCACCAATGTCAAACCCTTCGTAATTTCTGGGCCAAAAACAAGCCTTTTTCGGTCCCCAATCCTACCAATGTTACAACCCTGAAACAGTCTTCTCTGACTAAGACACTTGGGTTAACATATTGCTTAGCTCGAAGAAGTACGAGCAAGACTATTTCTTTCTCATTTTGCAGGGTTCTTGACTTGTAAATCCGGAGCATATGGTGAAGACTTTCATACAATGGCCTCGACTCCAAAGCGGGTCCCCCTTGAAAACCAATATCCAAGCCCAACATTACGGTCCCGTGGAAGACCTCTTGACCGATCAAAATGTATGCGCTGCGAATGAGCCTAAAACCTAGGCACAGGTTAGTAGGGAATTGAGTGCATCCCCTATATAAAAACCACTATCGCAAAACAGGTGAGAAGACCTCATTGTCGAAAAATATTCCAATTGATGTTTTGAACAAACTCTTTTTGGAATTTTCAAACTGTTGATCCAGATTTTCCGTGCAAGGGATTTGTGATCACATTTGCATGTTGCAAGAATGCTTTGGATAACCTCCAGCATCAAAATGCTCATCTCATGATTAAAACTTAAATCATACGGTTTTGTCAAAATGGACAGCCGTGGTCTTCCCATAGATTACTAACGTTTTCTTGGTGAAGAAAAATATTTTAGGCTCAAACTTCTGCAGGATACCTGGAGAACCCAGCTCCCAGAATGTCGCCTCAACAGACTCGAGTGAAGCTTTGTCAAAATAAAATCTTTCACTGCTTCAAAAATTGAATTCCCGACAAACTTCGGGATCTCTAAAAAAAGAGGGGAAGAAAAACCATTTTAAAAGAAAAAGTCCTATCAGACGTGGAGAACCCTCGTCCCAGGACCCCTTTTTAAAATATCAAACAGTCCCAGCAGACGTGGAGAACCCTCGTCCCAGGACCCATTTTCAAAATATCAAACAGTCTCATCGGACGTGGAGAACCCTCGTCATGAGACCCCTTTTCAAAAATCAAACAGTCTCATCGGACGTGGAGAACCCTCGTCATGAGACCCCTTTTCAAAAATCAAACAGTCTCATCGGACGTGGAGAACCCTCGTCATGAGACCCCTTTTCAAAAAAATCAAGCAGTCCTAGCTTGACGTGGAGAACCCTCGTCCTAGGATCCCTTTTCAAAAATATCAAACAGTCTCATCGGACGTGGAGAACCCTCGTCATGAGACCCCTTTTCAAAGCAAAAACCAAAGGTAGAAACCGCCTGAAGGGTCAAACAAAGGTAGAAACCGCCTGAAGGGTCAACAAAGGTAGAAACCGCCTGAAGGGTCAATCAAAGGTAGAAACCGCCTGAAGGGTCAACTCATGGTAGAAACCGCCTGAAGGGTCAAATCAATGGTAGATACCGCCTGAAGGGTCAAATGAATGGTAGATACCGCCTGAAGGGTCAAAATGATGGTAGAAACCGCCTGAAGGGTCAAAATGATGGTAGAAACCGCCTGAAGGGTCAATCCAATAGTGAAAATCACTTAAATGGTCAACTCAATGGTCTGATCCACCATACGGATCAAAATCCTTAGCAAATCCCAAATGGGACGCGTCTTCCTTAGATTCCTATCAGTTAGGAATCCCATTATGGTTTGACCTACCATATGGGTCAGAGCTTAACCTTTCTAGGATACTCTAGTAACGAGTTCCTAGAAATTCTCTTGAATCCATCAAACACCGCGAAAATCGCACAAACATCGAACAGGTAAGTGGCAGGTATGCCTCTCTATTATCTCACTCTCTCATGTCACATGAACATTTCCCCCCTCAAGAAAGAGCATACATGGACAAGCATGAAGATTGGATGTCATGACTCATTTTCCTTTAGTTTCCCGAGTCGAGTCGATCAGGACTCAGGTGTCACCTTATCTTTGAGAGAAACCTCTAACGAGATTCCTCTCAAAGAGGGGCAGCTGTTGACACCTAAATTTTGATCAACTTTTTTATTTTTATTTTTATTTTTTTTGAAAATTCATAGAAAATCCATAAAAAGTTGAAAAATTGAAAAATCAATTTTGGTGACCTTAGCCAAGCTAAATGAACCATTTTGACCAAAAAAATAATTTTCATAATTTTCATTTTTTTAATATATTTTCGAAAAATACAAAAAAAAAGAAAAAAAAGAAAAAGAAAATCAAGAAAATCAAGAAAAATAATATTTGAGGTCACAAAAATATATAAAAATATTCGGTATTTTTATTTTTATTTTATCCATTTTCTGACCTCATAAATAGTAAAATTCAGGTTTGATTTTAGGTGTTCTTTGATCATCATAAAATTGAATTTGGCAAAAATATTAGTAATGATTAAAAGGAAAAGGAGTGAAAACATCATCATTTAAAAGAAAAGGGGACTAATCATTTTGTCTTCGCTTTTGATTATTTTATTATTTTTACTTTTTAGTATTTTATTTTATTATTATTTTATTATTTTATTTTTAGTATTTTAGGCACCTCCCTCCATCATCCGTGGCTTCTTCTCCTTCTCCTCCTCCTCCTCCTTCTTCTTCTTCTTCTTCTTCTTCTTCTTCCTCTCCCACGGATTTTTTTTCCCCATATTCTCTCTTCCATTTTTTTGTCATCACACTACCACCCTCCACATTTCTTGCGTTTCCGGCCGATTGGACCGTTGGATCGAGCTGATTTTTTGTGTACAAGGTCTTCTTGATCCCTTCTTCATATTCACCGTTCGGATCTTTAAACAAATCTCTCAAAGTGGTCGCACAGCAACCAAATCAGAGGCTGTTCCAGGCGTGGGAACTGTATACCCGCCGACATTGCTTGAGTTTCCGGCCGATTAAACCGTTGGATCGAGCTGATTTTTTGTGTGCAGGGTCTTCTTAACCTCTTCTTCATATCCACTGTTCGGATCTTTAAAAAGATCTCTCCAAGTGGTCGCACAGCAGCCAAATCAGAAGTTGTTCCTGGCGCGGGAACTGTTCATCCGCCGGTATTTCTTCAGTTTTTGATCAATTCGACCATCGGATCGAGGTAAAATTTTGTGTATAATCTCATCTCAATTATTTCTTCATCTTCACCGTTCGGATTTGTGAAAATAGTTCAACGTCCTCCTCATCCGAGCTCGGATTATTGTTTATTTTGTATTTTTTCGTATTTATTGTGTATTTACTTTATGTCATAGCATTTCTATATTTCACATAAAAGACCCAGAATCGGAAGGCCGAGCCTCCTGTTGGTGTCTAAATATTTGCTGTGTATTTACTTTATGTCATAGCATTTCTATATTTCGCATAAAAGACCCAGAATCGGAAGGCTAAGCCTCCTATTGGTGTCCAAGGTGTTTTATTTATTTATTTTCTGTAAATTATATTGTGCTACCCCAGAATCGGAAGGCCGAGCCTCCTGCTGGTGGTTTATACCCCCACACATTGTTGCACGAGCACCGACGGACTCCGACGTCGTAAAATTCACCGGATCCCATCTCCTTTGCTTATGTTTATGTTGTATAATGACTTAATATCTTCTTTATTTTTTGCATTGTGTTGCGTCCTATAAAAACAAAAACAAAAACAAAAAATGCTAGATTGGATGGCTGCAGATGAGCCACGTGTCGTGATCCGATGATTTTCAGAATAAAAAATATTTTTAACATTAAAAGAAATGAATTTCGAATTTTACAAAAATTAAAATGATTCGATTGTCACCGAGACGCCACGTGGCGAGTTAGGGACCGTCAGTTGGGACTTATTTTCAGGAAATTTATAAAAAAAATCAAATAAAAAAAATTTCAAAAAAAATGAATTATTAAGGAAAAATTCAAAAAAAAAATTTGAGAAAAATTGCAGAAAATTCAATCAACTTAGGTACCGAAAGGGCGTTGGTAATGACACCAGCGTAACCAAGTCCCCAAACCCAAAATCTATGGTTCTGCAGAACTGATCGATCTCTCCCAATCGATCAGTAAGGTTTCCGGTCTACCCTCCAAGAAAGACCGGTGGCGACTCCAAATGCATGCACAAGTTGCACATGCCACCACGACCACACTAAGGTCGAAAGCGATCGACTCTTATCGTCGAATTCTTCTGAAAAATACTCCCGCCGCGATTTGGTATGGGCCTGGGAGGGCCCGCGCCGATCCAAGACCCGCGATCGGTAATCCATTAGCCGCGTCCGCCTTCGGACGGGTCGCGACAGTCACAACCCAATTTGGAGCTCAAATCTGTGTCCTTCGCAGCGACAACAGTGACGAATATATTAACCAACACTTCACAGGTTACTTTCAATACCATTGGTTAATTCACGAGACCTCTTGCACTCAAGACACCTCTGCAAAATGGTGTTGCTAAACCGAAAAACCATCATATCTTAGAAACAGCAAGGGAACTCCTGATGGGTAGGCAGGTTCCGAAACGTTATGCGGCTATGGTTACTGTCGTGTATCTAATGAATCGCATGCCCTCTTGCGTGTTGGCATTCCAGACCCCGCTCCAAGTTCTTTCAACACATGTCTCTTTTCCCTCAATCTTAACTTTACCTCCCAAGGTGTTTGGGTGTATAGCCTATGTCCACCTACATAAGAATCAGCGAACAAAGCTCAACCCATGTACTGTTAAGTGTGTTCTTCTTGGTTATAGAACCCACCAGAAGTGATATCGTTGCTACAATCCGAGCACAAAGAAAACTCATGTGACCATGAATGTCACATTTGTTGAATCTAAACTCTTCTTTCTTGCCACTAGTTGTACCTTTCAGGGGGAGATCCATGATGAAAGGATAAATTGGTGGGAATGTGGCATGATGACAGGGGCTATTGTGGATCAGGGCAATGGACAAGAAAACCTGCAACAAAATGTTAATGAAGATGATCAACGGAGTATTTTGCTACAAGAGTCGTAAGAACAACTTCAAGTACAGTCCTCTCTTCCACAAAATATCACATTTTTAGTACCCGACTATTCTCTTGGGTTAAGCTCTCCTATCATACATGAGTCTCTTATTACTACTGATGAAGTTGCTGGTTATAAATTGCCTGATAGACATAATCGAGACAAAGCTCATAATAGGTACTCATCAGATGTGGACGAAAGGTCGAAGTACCCGATTACTAATTACGTTTCGACGAGGAGATTTTCGGAGCACTTGAAGGCGTTTGTGGCTGATGTCTCTGTAATTCGAGTTCTTAGTGGAGTACAAGAAGCCTTGAGGGATCCCAAGTGGGTTCAGGCAATGAAAGATGATATGGAAGCCTTGTAGAAAAATAAGACTTGGAGACTGGTAGAGTTACTAAAGGGGAAGAAGGCAATAGGGTGCAAGTGGGTCTTCACCATCAAATACAATACAGATGGATCAGTTGAGAGGTATAAAGTACGATTGGTAGCAAAGGGATATACCCAGACCTATGGTGTAGACTACCAAGAAACATTCTCTCCAGTAGCGAAGCTGAATACAATACGGGTTTTGATGTCACTTGCATCAAATTTAGATTGGCCTTTGCACCAGTTTGATGTGAAAAACGCGTTTCTGAGATCCATGGAAGTACCACCTAGGTATGCGTGTACTGATCAGTCGAATATTGTGTGCAAACTTCAACAGTCATTATATGGGTTAAAGCAATCACCGCGTGTGTGGTTTGGTCGGTTTAGCTCAGCGATGAAGATGTATAGATATACTCAAAGTAATGTTGATCATACATTATTCTCAAAGTGTAGACAGGACAAAGTGACAGCATTGATCATATACGTGGATGATATGATCATCACAGGAAATAATCTTGAAGAAATTACGGACCTTCAAAGGCGGCTAACTAATGAGTTTGAGATGAAAAATTTGGGAGGGCAAAAATATTTCTTGAGAATTGAAGTAGTCAGATCAAAGGAAAACATTTCCTTGTCTCAGCGAAAGTATGTGTTAGATTTGTTAGTTGAGGTTGGAATGTTGGAGTATAAGCCTGCTGACACTTCTATAGTTCAAAATTATAAACTCGGAGAGTTTCCTGATGAGGTGCCTACCAATAAAGATAGATACCAAAGGTTAGTTGGGAGATTAATTTAATTATCACACTCGTCCTGATATTGCATATGATGTAGGGGTTGTGAGTCAATTCATGCATGCTCCGAATGAAGAACATATGAATGATGTGGTTCGGATTCTGTGCTACTTGAAATCAACTCCAGAAAAAGGGTTGTTCTTTGCAAAGAATGATCACCTTGAGGTAGAGGGATTTATGGATGCGGATTGGACAGGTAGCATCTTCGATAGAAGGTCTAAGTCAAGCTATTTTACATTTGTGGGAGGAAACTTAGTAACATGGAGGAGCAAGAAGCCGAAGGTTGTATCATTGTTAAGTGCTGAAGCAGAATTTTGAGGAGTAGCTAAAGGTCTATGCGAGCTATTATGGCTAAAAAGGTTGATGACAGAACTTGATTTCCCACCTGAGTTCGAGATGAAACTATTATGTGATAATAAAGCTGCGATTCAAATTTCTCACAATCCAGTTCAACATGATCATACTAAGTTTGTTGAGGTGGATAGGCATTTTGTCAAGCATAACTTGGATGCTAAGATGATAAAATTTTCATTTGTCAAATCTGAAAATCAGCTGGCGGATGTTCTTACGAAGGCTTTATTGAGTCAAGCCTTTCACAGCTCATTGGTCAAGTTGGATATCAAAGATATATTATCACCCACTTGAAGAGGGAGTGTTAGCATGAGCTGTATATTAGATTGAAAATAGGAAGAGATATTCTTGTTTTATACTTTTTATGTATATCCTATGTTTCTATGTATATCCCATGACTTGTAGGTCAATTAGGGCTAGTTCTCTTCTATGTATATAAGTGTGTTTATAACCTTGTAATTGATTGAAGAAAAATAGAAATCACAATTGATTCCTTCCAAATTTCTTCTTTTCTACGGATTTCACCCGAAAACAATCAGTCTATTTCCTAATTTTTGGAAGTCTCTTTTAGAAATAAATGTTGCATTTACAACCATTGAGAACCAAAACGTGGGCATCTATTCGAGCAAACCTTAATACATCGACTTGTTTAGGGTCGTAAGAACAATAACATAATCCAGCATTTTTTTTTTTTCGGTAAGGGAGACAAAAGAGCATTTCAACATGTGTTACATCATTAATCCAGCGTCTTTCATAGAGCAACTTTTTTCTCACCTAACTACATTCTCGCTCCAATTCAATGCACATCATCAATAAACAAAGACCTTAGAGCCCGTCGCGTTCCCCCTTTCGCTCCGCACATGATGAATTCGTGCCCGAAAGGTCCACGTAAAAAGACAAGACAAGCCCGACCAATTTGGTTGGGTTGGAGCTGCCACGGACGCCATTACTAGCTGCAATCATTCTGAACCGTCAAATCATCAATAAAAAAGAAAAATATTTCAAATAGAAATTTGAAGTATATTCATTTTCTTAAATAAAAACCATAAAATAAATTTTATTTTTAAATAAGGGGCAAAAAAATGTACTAATCATATTTTTTTATTTAAAAAAAGCTATCAAGAATATTTTTTTATCATTTTTATTTATTTATTTCTTTCTTTTTTCCCTTCCTTTTCGTACTTGGGAGGCCTCACCTGTTGCTATCGAGGGAGGCCTTGCCTATGGCTGGCAAGGCCACCCAGCCCTCACCGATGACCTAAGTAGCACCGACACCGACACTGACACGCGGACACGACAAGATACGATTCGCCGACACGCCATTTCTTAAAAACAGAAAAATTCGACACGTCGGGGACACGTTGTGTTAAATATATATTTAAATATAAATAAATAAATAAAAAGCCAAAACAAGTGTCATATGCTGGAAATCGATGAAAGCAACAATTTATTAATTTTGTCATCATTTACATTTTGAATCAATAAGCCTATAATTGATCCCACATTGGTAATGAGAGAGAGAGAGAGATAAACATGAAGTTTTTTAAAAAAGCTAAAGATGACATTTTGAGATTTACCTCTTGAAGAAAACAGTCCCACATTGGTTGCTTAATGAGAATAATAAGTTGGATGGCTCTTTAAAATGCCAATAAATGGACATGAAGGCTTATTTTAAATTAAATTTTTATTGAAAAGGCCCATCATTATAGTTGTGCCCTTTCAAGTGTCGTCCTAGGTCGATTTGCGTATCAATGAGGACACTTGAGCATTAACCAAACTTCTAAATATTACGTTTTTTTAATAAAAAAAAATAGAAATCACTTGTCCGATGTGTCGGACACGCGTGTTGACCGCGTGTCCGGCGCGTCGACCGAGTGTCGAATTCTCGACACTCGGTCAACGCGTGTCGGACGCGTGTCGATGTCCGAGACGTGTCTGACACCAACACTCTCTCCCATGAGGGGTGTCGGTGCTACATAGCCGATGACCAACCATCATCCGAAACCGGTCACTGGCGTAAAGAAAGGGGAAAAAAGGAGAGAAAAAATCATAAATATAATTGACAAAAATATCTTTGATCAGGTCTTTTTTTGAAATAACGAGTGCATTTCAGATTTTTATTTGAAATAAGGTCCATTCTATGTGCATATTTAAAAAATAAAAGCACTTCATGTTTTTATTAGAATTATTTTTATAAAGAAATAATCTGAGTATTTTTTCCACGAAAAGGTGGGAATATTGCGGTGGTCTTAGCCAATGTGATACTGATGCCCATCCCTTCTGGTCTCCATAGCTAAAGTCCTTTTGTCCCTCCAGTCCTGCCTTTTCTCGCGGACATTAACTTTGATTTTAGCCCCTCGAGAGAGGGACAGAGCCTTTGTTAGGTCCACCAACATTCTCAATTTTTAGATTTGATTAATGTGTGTTTGATTCAATGATTACTCAATTTTTGACAGCTGCTGTCCATGTTCCTTTTGGGTTAACCCCAAAACATTCCTTGAAGTGGGCTTAAAGAAACAAATTTTTCTTTTTCAAAAAAGACCTACATCGATGTACGAATATATGCTCCACGCGATTCTTCGATCCCCAACCGACATGACATCTGCATCGAAAATCTTAAGCATCGCGACTCTTATGAGATACATTTGCAAAGGCGAGCATCCACGTGCAATCTATAAAAAAAATGCCAAAAAAGTCTTAAACCCACCGTATTTGTGTCGATGCAATCTTAAACCTTGTTTTGGTGCCAATTCATCAACAAAATACGGTCTCTAACTCTTTGGGATGGCCAAGCTAAGTGCATAAGAGGATGACGGACATGATGTGTCCCCGGCTCTGCTATTCTTTGCCTGTTTATCCTCCGAGTGCAAACCATATATAATGTATACTGTTTCTCTTGTTGGTTTTATTTACAGTTTAATTTATTAGTCTCAAGGGAATCGTCCTATTAGCACTAATAACAACTGGGAGACGCATGCTTTGGGATTTGCTATTAAAGTCAAGAGAAAAGCGAAAGATTCCTGACATTATCGTCCTCTTTTGGCCAGAGATAATCCTTAGATGGGAATGATTAATTAAGTACATCGGCGATCTGAGGGCCCAACCCAAGGCTTCGTTTTATAAAATAGTCGCTCGTATCGCTGACATAATTAGTCAATGAAAGTCATTTTGATTATAAATAATAATTTATATATAAGAAATTGAAATGTTTTCTAATTTATTAATTTTTTACGAAATAAACGAATCCCAAATATGGCCAAGAAGTGACATGATATTGCAATCTTTTATCTCCACCTTTAGCCCTCCCCCTTACATGATATTAAGTAAAATTTGTTTCTTAAAATAAGATCAACTCTTTCCCAACATGTGATATACGATATTGCATCGTTACCATGCATCTACTCGTAGCTAAAAAATCATGGAATAATTGGGTGAGGCGATCGATTTATTGCAAAGTTCAGTGAATGTCCATAAAATCAGAAGATATGACGATATTTCAGGATGTGAATAGGAAAATGATGGCGTCGCCTTCTTAGGGAGTTTTGTTTATTTTGTTTTTTTCAATTTGACCTCGAAGCTTAGGCAAACGTGAGGGAAAAACACTAGGTAAATAAATAGAGTTTTTTTTTTTTAATGGTGTTTGGCTATAAGAATATTTATAGAATTTTCAACCGAGTCCCCTCTCTTTTCCGTTTTCAGTTATCCAATTTTCAAGTGATTTTATTAAGTTGGGAGAAGTATAAAAAAGAGTTCTAAAACTATTGCAATTGTGTCAATTCAGTCATAATCTTTTTTTATTTTTCCAATTGAATTCTAAACATTTTGCGATTATTCCAATTTAGTCCATTTAACCGGCTAGCGCAAACGTGACAAATTTTAAATAATATTTTAATTTTTTTAAAAAAAAAATTAATTTTTTCTATCATTGTCTTTTCTTTCTTTTTTCTTTTTCTTTCCCTTTTTTTTTATGATTTGCACCGGAAACCTTGCTGGCCACCGGCCGAGGGCTGGTAGCCGGCTCTTGGGTGAGGGCTCGCGATTCCCGTCGGGCCCTGGGCGAGAACTTTTATTTTGTAATTTTCCCTATTAAATAGATGTAGGACTATTCACCCCTTCAATGGACAAGGCATCATTTCGGAAGCCTATGGATCTGATGAAATATATTATTCCGTTGCAGTTATAATTTGTATAATGCAATTATTTGCGTTTCCCTCGCGTGGACTGGGAATTGCTTATGAGAATCGTACGGCCGAATCATATCCTGACACTTACAACCTTTGTCCATAACCACGACTCCACTTTAACATAGTTTTGTCGTAATATGCAACAATTAACGGTAGAACATAATGGCAGCTTTTTCCTAAAAAAAAAAAATGAGAATTAAAATAAAAATAAGGAAAAGATTGTAGAATACTAAAAACGCTGCAACAGATCCGCCGCGCGCTCGGCACACCTCTTCCGTCCGTCTCTCTCGTGGGGGGAACAAGTCTCTTTCTTATTCTTAAGAAAATCTTCGAGAGGGCTTGGTTGATCCATAATTTATATTTCATCTTTTTTTTTTATTTGTTTCGAAAAATAGATCGATCAGTTCCGTGCTCATCGCTCCCGAATCAGCATTACTGAGAGGAAGTCAGCAAGATTTTTTTAAGATGAAAAAGTCCGTCGGGTGTTAGAACCTTGATACATTGCGTTCATCATTTTTTTCTCTCTTTTTTTTTTTACATTTATTTATATATTTTTTTCAAAATGATTTGTTTTTAAACAATTCCACCTTAACCCCCTATTAACCAGGATAACTATTAAAAAAAAATCCAAAACTAATAACATGAGTGCTAAGGCAAAATGACACAAATAGTCCCTAAATTTTGACAGAATGTGCAATCTGGTCCCTAAACTTTTAATTTGTTCAATTTAGCCCTTGAACTTTGACAGAATGTGCAATTTAATCCCTAAACTTTTGACTTTTCAATTCAGTCTCTGAACTTTTAGTAAATGTTCAATCTAGTCCCTGAATATAGTCCTTTTGTTAATTTAATATCATGAGTAATGTTGAACATTTTCCTATAATTCAGGGACTAGATTGAACATTTACTAAAAGTTCAGGCACTGAATTGAACAAGTCAAAAGTTTAGGGACCAAATTGCACATTCTACCAAAGTTCATGGACTAAATTGAACAAATTAAAAGTTCAGAGATCAGATTGCATATTCTGCCAAAGCTGGGACCATTTATGTAATTATCTCCATAAGTTTTTCAATTTTATCAATTAAACCAAAATTTTAGGACCCCTTTTGTCGTATAGGAGATGGCACCTTGCGCTCGGATTCCATCGCCAACTCTTCCCTGGCTTGTACGAAAACCTAAAGAAAAGTCGTAGAGATAATTTTTCATCTCTCGGCCCTCTTCCGCAGCAAGCGAGGGCCACGACACCTATTTGTCAAAATAATTTTCCCTAACAATTTTTTTTTTGCAAAAAGTCGCTAACGTGGATGTTGTACGTCTCACGATATTGACATGGATGATTTTTATAATTTTTTAATAATAAATTTTTTGAGATATATTTGTTTATTTTTTTATGTTCATTTTTTCCACTGTGGCCTGTCAAAGTAAATAAAAATTAAAAGAAAAGAAAAAAAATGGACAATGTAAAGTATAAAAATTTAGAAAAATCTCTAAGAATGTGTTCACATCAACATTGGTTGTATCACGTAAGACAATCAACATCCGCGATAGCGATTTTCGATCAAAATTGTTGAAAGGACTACATTATGAAATTGTAGAGGCTTCTGACTAAATTAGCCAAATTAATAGGTTTAAGATCAAATTGATAAAAATATATCCAAAAAATCCTATATCTATTACATTTTTGCAATTCAGTCATAAAACTTAATATTTACCAATAGAGCCATAAATTTTTGCTTGTTACCAATTGCCCTTAACTTGAACATTTAATATTTTAAAATATTTTATATTTTTCTTTGTGTTTTTTTTTCCTTTTTGATTCAAAGTGCTTGCGGGGCCGCCAACCACTGGTTGAGGGTCAGCAACCGTCACTTGCTGTGGGCGAGGGGTCGCGAGCCCTTGCCGACCACAACAAAGACGTGTGGCCCTCGCCAGCCTCAAACGTCCACGGTTGGTGAGAGACCACAGCGAGGCAGTAGAGGTCGTCGTCCCTCAGTCACCATCGGTTCTTTGAATAGAAAAATAAAAAGGAAATAGAAAGAAAAGGAACACGAAAATTTAAAAAAATTAAATGAAAATTTTGACTAAGTTGGTGGCAATGGACCGCCACCATCGCCGTTGTAGCTGGCGAGTGGCGATTGTAAAAAAAGAATAATAAAGAAATTAAAAAAAAAAGTCGAATAAGTGTATCATTTTTCTGCATCATTGTCGATCGTGCCACGTAAGATAACTGGCGTTTATGTCAGCAATTTCCAGTCAAAATTGACCGATTGGACTACATTGACATAAATGTAAAATATTTATGACTAAGTTGGTCCAGTTGAATGGTTTAGGATTAACTTAGCTTCAATGCAATATGTTTAAGACTTTTTTTTATACTCTTCCCGCCTATACTCGTTCTCATTGCGATAAGGGAATAGCGCAGCTTTTCTAAGTTCCTTTCTTAAAATTTTTGTTTACCGTGTATCAATAACCTTCGAACTATATATCTCATGCAATATGAACTTTCGATGATGAAATCGGCACGTTTCCTGGAAAAACTTGGCGCTTCGTACGCGATGTACATGCGCATCAAACGAACGACATTGTACGACATTCACATCGTAATTAAATCGTCATGTCAAAGAAAAAAGCCAAGAACATTAGCTGGAAAAAACAAAACAAAACAAAACCTAGACGTGACGAACGAGATGATGTATTATGCTGACCATACTCTTTCTCGTCACCATACTTCGTCTTCTCGACAAGCAAAGATGCCAACATCGTCAAATCAAAACCCAAATTCTTTTGCTGGCCACCTCAAGGTCGTCGTTCTTTCATGTAATATCTCTCACGTTGTGGGATCGAGTCAAATAGGAAAACTTAGGAAACTCGAACTTGGACGGGCGCCTCGAGCCGGGTCACACTAAACATTTCCATTTGGAAAACGTGACTACAGTCTTAAATTTTAAAAATAAATAAATAATAATACTTGGACAAGAGAAATTGAATTAAATTCTAATAAGTGTCATAATTTATAGTGCTTTCTGACTTAACAGTAAGCATAACACAAAAATGCATTTCCCCGCAATATTGATTCAAGTTTGCGATATAAGCAATGTTAAAATTACTAGTTGTAGGCGTGATGTATTTATCTAGATAATGCTCTTTTTTTGGTAAAAGTAATGATCATAAACTAGAAGACGCCAATACCACGTTAGGAGTTGCTTTAGGGTTTCACGCGTTCAACGATTGAAGACGTTCTTAAAGCGAATACATACGTGCCTCATCTAATACTCACTCTCGGATATCTATAGGTGGAGATACGTTTATTTCTTTGCAAATTTATGGCGAAAATTGCCAGAGAGTCTTAATCTTATCGTATGGCAGTCAATTCAGTCATAAATTTTTGAATTTTTTTTCCAATTTAATTTTAAAGACGATTTTTCAATGTTATCCTTCCAGCTAATTTTGGCCGGAAATCATTGATGTGGATGCTAACCATCCTATGTTTTACGGCCAACGCTGACCTTGGCAATTTTGTAATTTTTTTGATAATTTTATCTTTTTTTTTTCTTTTTCACAATGGGCTGAGCACTATCAAGGCCCCGGCGGCCCCTACCAGATGAACAATAAAAAAATTGAAAAGAAAATAAAAATATATAAAAAAACAATATTGCAAAAAAAAAATTATCCACCTTAGCAACGACTGCACCAATGGGACGATCGTCTTCTATGTTAGCAATTTTCAATCAAAATTGACCAGATGACATTATTGAAAAATCTTCAAAAGGTTTTTTACTAAATTGGTCACGTCATTATTGTGATTCGGGATTCCCGTGTGGAGGCTCTTGCTCAATGGATTAAAGTTATGCCATGGATAAAAAGTTGATGACTACAAAGAGCTCTTATTGACGGAGTCGTTTGGCATCCTGATGTCAACTCATCACTTCCTAGGCTGCGTTTGATAGTCGGGATAGAATTCGGGATAAGATAAAATTTATTCTATCCTGTGTTTGGTGCCTGTCCAGGATAGGATAAAGTGAGATATAGTCGGGATATAGTCGGGATAATATTATTCCATGGGGAGGTAAGATAAATGTAGATAGAATTTCTAATAACCCTAATTCATAAGTTTTTTTTAATAGCAGTTTTCTTAAATTGATAAAATTAAAATGGTATTACATTATAAATAATATTTGGTTTTTAAATAAAAAACATCAAAATAATTTCATTATGAAATTATTTATTTCCAATTTTATTTATGTACTTGAATGTCTTTCTATCTTATAATGAGTAAATTCTATATGTAATTTATGTTTATTACATACTCTAGGTATTTAGTAATATAGGAATATTAGTATAGTTTACTATTTAGTAAAATGTTACTAGAGAATTATGGAAGAATAAAAAAGAAAATAATAAAAATTAAGCAATAAAAATGAAGTAGGGACGGGTGTCATGAAAGATTCCTACCATTTATGTTTGTGTGACCTTTTAGGTTTATTTACATTGATATGTCGTTCATACCAAACAATGGACAAAATAAAATATGAAAATATCCGATTTTATTATTGCGAGTCACCAAACAATGGATAGGATATATCAAAATTCATGGACTTCGTATCTTATCTTATCCAGTCCCATCCTGTTTAGAAATTCCGACGACCAAACGCAGCCCTATGGGTTTTCCCAATGGTTAGGTTGTTTGCCGATCAAACTGGTAGTTGAGTTGGGTTTAGAACATCATGAGACAGTTCAGTTCCTGTCTAGTATTGGGTTTAAAAGGAGAACTGTAAGGAGCTAAACCTAGCTCGAGAGGACGAGGTTGGACCAACCTATGGTGTATAGCTTGTTATACCAAAAATAGGGCTAGCCAATTAAGTTAACCTTCGTTCGTTTCGTGAAAAATGAGGTGTTTCTAGAAAATATTTTCAATGAAGTCATTTTTCTAAAATGACAATATTTTTCACAGTACTAATAGACTCAACTTCTAGCCTCAACTTTTTCTTTGGTACTTTTTAAACTATTGTCCCCTTTTTTTTTATATAGTATTTGATAATTCCCTCGTAAACCATGTGTCAAGATGCTTATAATGTGCCAGAAGATGCGGCATATCTAATCTCTTGCAGGCCTACTCTTTGTCATGGACCCAGACAATTTTGATCTAATACTCTCTGCACGATCTCTTTAACATGAAATCTCTCTCTCCCTATGTCTCTTATTTTCTTTTTCCTTTTTTTTTTTACAAAAAGAAGAAACTCCCTTCTCACGTGGACGGGGAATTGCTCAGGAATCACGTACGGAGGAATCAAATCTTGACGCTTATAATCTTCGTCTAACATCACGTTAGTGTATTTTGTCTTAACACTTAGCAATTAACGACAAAAAAATAAATTGTCTGATCTCGGCATTTAAAACAAGTATTCATTCAATTATTTTAACAGAAAAAAGTGATAGCTTTAACATTAAAAAATAAGGGAAAGTTCTAACTAAGGATATGAAGTGTCTTTATTTTCTAAATAAGGGTCTCACTAATGATATTCTCGTAATTTACTTTTTTTTTCTCTCTTTTGTTCTTTTTATCCTCTTCCCTCCTCTGGCCATTGGCAGAGGTTGCCGGACTCATGCGAGCGCGACCATGGCCAGATCCAGCGAGGCTAGGTGACCTTTGCCCGATGCCGGCGAAGGTCGCACGATGCCGTCGAGGGCCGCCTTCACCTGAGGTCGACAGTGGCCAGGGGGAGAGAAAAAAGACAAAAAAACAAAAAAAAGGAAAGAAAAATAGAAAAAAAGGAAAAAAATTAAAAATTAAAAGATGAAAATGCCTTTCGGCCATATACTTCTTTGAAACAATGAAAACACTTCAAATCTTTATTTGAAATAAGGTCCACTTCCTTATTTGAGAAAATGAGGGCATTTTATGCCTTAAATTGAAATTTTTCCAAAAAAAAGAAAGTTGGAGAAGTTTTTTGCAAGCATTATTTCGATCATTGCATTCTCTTTATTTATTTTTTTACCTTAGTTTTCGCTTATTTATTTCTATTTTGTCAAAAAATAGTTTGAACATGTACGCCAACCTAAGCACTATTTAGGGAAACAGTTACTGTTTTCTTCTCAACTTTATGGACGTTTTACATTTACCACTATTAAAGGGGCAAAAGTACAGCAGAAGTGTCAATATTTATGTACGGAGATCACTTTAGTGCAAATATTTTTTTTTGGATCACTTAAGTGCCAAATCGGAAAAAAAAACCATCATTTAAATGCCAAATCGCCGGAATTAACACCAAAGTGATCCTTTTTTTGCCGAAATTGGCACTAAAGTGATCGTTTTTTGGATCACTTAAGTGCTAATTTTTCTATAAAAAAAAAGGATCACTGAAGTGTCAATTCCGGCGACTTGACACTTAAGTTATCTTTTTTTCGCACTTAAGTAATTAAAAAAAATTGGTACTAAAGTGATTTCCGTACACATATATTGGCACTTCTGCTGTACTTCTGCCTTATTAAATGGCTTTAATTTATTTACCTAAGGTGTTCCAACGTGGTCAGCAATCTCTATCTCTAACAACACGAAAAAGATTAGAGCCATACCGTATTATTTGTGGAAAGAACATACTATACGTCGACGTGTTATGATCTCTCTCTCTCTCTCTCTCTCTCTCTCTCTCTCTCTCTAACTTGTCTGGCGAGTAAATGTAGCTCTTTCTTTCTTTCTTCGTCTATCATATAGTTAATGTTGTTTAATGAAGCACACTTTTGACTAAATTATCAATCTCGCTCAATAATTTAAAAACAAATCAAACGGTTTTGTACTATTATTCCGACCTAACCTCCATCAGTCGTTTCTTAATCATTATTGATCAGTTTCTAGGCAACTTCATCCCTTGACATGACTCATGCCATTATTGATCAACTTCAAAGGTTTTGTCTGGGCCCGATCTCTTCATCTGATCACGCGAGCCACGTCCATGCAGAGAGTGTTATCTTTTTCGGGGTTGATGACATTGTCTTGAAATTGCGCCAGTGACAAAATTTCCAGAGAGGGACATAACTCAGACAGATGCACGCACATGCAAACTTTATTTTATGTGAAGAAATGTAAAGGCAAAAGGGGGAGCACGCACCAAGAGAGAGAGAGAGAGTGGAAAAGAAGGGGGAAAGAAGAATAATAATAAAGGGAAAGGAAAAGGTGCACGTCATGGGGACCTCGAAGCAGGATTTACTTCGATTCGCAACGCCCGATATGAATTTAAGCCCTTTGTTCGTCTTATCGGAGTAGCTTTCAGAATATGAATTTAAGCATTTTGTTCGTCTGATCGGAGTAGCTTTTAGAAAAAGGGGCTCAAATTCGGCATTATGTGAAATTTGAAGCGAGAAGTTCGATTTTGGAGTCAATAAAAGTACTAAAAGAAATGTACACAATGGGATATGTCTGAACTGACATTTGTTGGGTTTAGTTGAGATGGAAGTGTATATAAAACTTTTTCTTGAAAAATAATTCCAAAAGATAACTCGAATTGATTGAATGATAACGTATCCATTACAAAAAACGGACATCCTTTATATATGACTCCTAAAGGAAATAGATTACAAAAGATAATTCTAAAACAAATCTAATCTAATCTAATCAAATCAAACGGAATTAAAATCAAATATCGCGATTATCTATATCGTTAAAATTCTTAAAATAGAAAAATATCTAAAACAATCGTAATATTGCGTTTTCTCCAAAAATCAAAAATTATATGCTAGTTGTCCTACATCACTTTTGGTGGATTGTAGAAACTTTGATCCTTTGACCAACATGCTGGTTTAATATATAGACAGATGGCACTATATATTTTGGTAACGGGTTATTGTTGATCGTAATATTTTGCCCTTCTTTTTAACTTGGCCAAAGAAAGGGGCTTTATAAAAAGGGGGACAAAAAATATGAAGGCACACAAGGGAGAGCACGCACCAAGAGAGAATGGGAAAGAAAAGGAAAAGAAGGAAAGGAATGGAAAGGAAAAGGGAAAGAGGGCTTTGCGTGTACCCCGTTATGGGGACATCGCCAAGTCGGATTTACAATGCCTGGTAAGAATTTAAGTCATTCGTTCATCTAATCAGAGCAGTTTTTGAAAATTAGGGCACTCATGTGAAATTGTGTCAAATTTGAATTGAGAAGTCCGATTTTGGAGATGGAGCTAACCAAAGTACAAAAGAAATATTTAGATAGTGGTTGTGCTCTTTTTGACTCTTCTCGAGAATTGGTTGAGACCGCGTCTTTTAAGTAAGATAAAGGCCGTGTCATCTCCCATGCTCTCGCAGGATTCATGGTGTAATATCTCATGTGCCCGTTCTTAATGCGAAATGTGTCTAGCACAGCTTTTCTTAAACCCTTTGTCGAATCATATGCTTCGTGCAGCGCCTACTTCCGACAGCGAAATCGGCATATCTCTCGAGGAATTATGCATTTCGCACCCTACATATATGCGCATCAAATGACGTTGCACAAGAACGAAATCGTACCTAATCAATCGTTTCCGATAAAATAAGGCAAGAACATTTGCTGGAGAAACCCTAGCATGAGGCATTTTGCTGATATCATCGTATCGACCCATGTTATTCTATCGGCCTCCTCAAAAAGTCGTTGTTTTCTAGTACTATATCCCTCAAATTATATGATCGGTCGAATGGGAAAACCTAGAAAAAGGAAGAAAAAAAAAAGGAAGGAAAAAGAAAGAAATTAATTCAAGAATAAGAACATAGTGCTTTCTGACCCGAAAGTAACCATAAAAGAAAAAATGACTTTCTAACAATACCACTATAACTTTACTAAGCACAGCGTTTCCCTTTTTTCTGAAAAAAAAAAAAAAGGTAAGTGAAGCTGTTACTATATTAGAGTTAAGCAATTAAAATGATTTTTATCGAAAAGTGCTTTTGAAATAATTAGGCAATGAGAAAATATTAGGAAAAGTTATCAAAAAAGTCCTAAACCTTTTAACTTTGCCAATTCAGTTTTATACCTTTTGCATTTGTGTTAATTCAGTCCATCCGCCCACCTTTGGTCAGCCGACGCTGACGTGGATAATTTTTTAATAGTATTTTAATATTTTTTTCAAATAATATTTATTTTCTTTTTCTTTCATTTTCATTGCTTCTTCCTCCGACCGGCCGGAGGAAGAAGAAAGGTAAAGAAAAAAGAAAGAGAAAAATAGAAAAAATAGAAAGTAATTTGAAGAAATATTAAAATATTATTAAATTTGCCTATGTCGGCGCCGACCGGTTAAAGTTGGGCAGATGGACTGAATTGATATAAATACAAAAGATTTAAAATTGAATCGGTATAAATGCAAAAAGTTTATAACTGAATTGGTACAAATGTAAAAGGTTTATGACTGAATTGGCAAAACTAAAAAGTTTATGATTGAGTTGGCAAAAGTGCAATAGGCTCAGGACTTTTTTGACAATTTTGCCGAAAATATTGTGCTTGGGCACTTGTTTACCTGGTGTCGGACCTCGAAAGCTCGTGCTTGTGTTTGGGTATTTTCCTTTTACCGCTCCATTATAATTACAGGTTAGAATAGCTAACCTTCCAATCTTCCAATCGGAGAGGGAAAATTCAAGCCGCGTGAGCATCATGCGAGGGATATATTGCATTGTTAATTAAAAAAAAAAAGATAATGGTTTCTCTTAATTTTGAAGTGCCGTACACGTTCTTCTATTTCTTTTTTTCTCATGTTAAATTCGAGAACCCTTTCACTGATTTACTTAACTCTTTTTTTAACTTCTTACGCTGTGCATCAAATTATCAATATTAGGAAAATTTCCCCCTCCCGTTTTCTTCCATATAATCTCATTTTCTTTTCCTCGAAAAATTACGAGGAAAAAAAAAATCAGATGACAAAGGAATCAGGGGATCGAACCCGACACTAGAATCGGACTAGCAGTGCGGAGTTTACAAATCGTGGGAAAAAAAATTGAATTTCGCAAATGAGATGAAGATATTGAGCACCATGTAGCAGAAGCTCTTATTATGTAGAGATTGGTAGCACGAAATTATCATGGGCATTATACGTGCAAAGAGGGTGTTATAATTTCCTTGTGGAAAAAACTATGTATGTTGTTATTATGTTCTTAAGAAAAAACTAAGGCTCTATTTGTTTAGCGAAGTTTGAAATTTTTTTTTTAAATGGTTACTTGTGTCGCTTACAACAATGAATGAATGAAAAATATTTTCATTGTTCACGAAAATGCTTAGACATCCCTTTCCCCCCAAAAAAAAAATGCTTAGACAAAAACTTTTGTCGATAATGAAAATATTTTCCATTGACTAACTATGAACGATCTGTTTTAGGAAATTATTTTAAAAATTATTTGTTTTTCATGAAATAAATAGAGCCTAATCATCGGTTCACTTGTATTTGAAAGTAATTAACACTTGCTGATGACGTTCAGCCGTCAAGATCAACTCATGAGGAGATACCTTGTCTTACGGACGTGAGCCTCAAGATTGATATGCGTCACGATAAAAACATATTGATTTTTAAGTCTTCTAGTCAATGTTCAATCCCCTTAAACTAAAATCTCATTGGCGGCCAGCTTTGCTAGGTGCGAAATTAGCCTAAGCGGAGGAAATAATAGCACTGAAAAAGAAATATTATATAGACTCGATCTATACAGATCAACATCACCACATTCATTGAATATTTCGACCCTCAGTGAGACTCACATGATCAATACTTATGATGGTTTCGGTCTTTAAATATTAGGTCATATGAGGTTGAAAACTATCGACGTTTTTCGATAGATAATCTATGTGATTTGTAGTAAATTCATCTTATTGATTGGATATACCGTTGAGTCAATCTACTCTCAATATATCCAATATAGGAGAAGATCACGAAAAGCCAAGTTTCACTTTCTTCGGAAGGACGATTATATAACTAAAAGCCATTATGACCTCTTGGCGTTAGGGTTTCGTCTTTCCTTTCAAGGGCTAAGATTGAACTTCGAATTTCATCGTCTGGGTTCCGCTTGTTTCACGAAAAATGAATATTTTGAAAAAAAAAATCTTTAAAATGATAGCTTGTATTACTTGAAATACTTAGCTAATAAAAAAAAATGTTTCGCTGTGGAAAACAATTTATGTCTCAATAGTACGTGGATAATGAAAAAAAAAATTGTATTCATTCATATTTTAGAGCAATATAAATGATCATTTTAAAGAAAATACTTATCAAATCACTCAATTTTCGTAATACAAATGGAGCCTAAAGACTAGTGTAACTTTCACTTTCTTGAAGTAAGTGCCCACAAGATTGATTCTAGCTTAGGAAAAATAAGCTAGGGAAAAGTGTCAAAAAGGTTATAAACCTTTCGCATTGATGTCAATTCAGTCTTAAACATTTTATTGATGTCAATTAGTCCTAAACCTTTTGCATCAGTGCCAATTCAATCCTAAATCTTTTGTATTTATGACAATTCAGTCAATTCAGTCAATTTTGATCGAAAATCGTTGACATGGACTTCAATTGCCCTATATGGCACGGTTGGCGCTAACGTGAATATTTTTTAATAGTTTAAATATTTTTTAAAAAATAAAAAAAAATGCCTAAAAAATATTTAAAATATTAAAATAATATGAAAAAATTCCAGTCAATGCCAGCAGTGCCACGTAGGACAATTATCCACGTCGGTGATTTTCCGTCAAAATTGATCAGATTAACTTAATTGATATGAATACAAAAGATTTAAGATTGAAATGGCATAAATGCAAAAATTTTAGGACTAAATTAGCACAATAAAAAATTTGGGACTGAATTGGCACATAAAAAAGTTTATGACTTAATTGTCACTAATACAATTAGTTTAGGACTTTTCGACACTTCTTCCAAACAAGCTAACATACCATGAAACCTGTACACTATTACTCTATGCGATTCCCAAAAATTACTTAAATCTTTTGAGTTTCCCAACATTAAGCCTTTTATAATGAGAACCTAGCTAAGTTACGTAATACTCGAGCAATCAGGATGATTTCAGGGAGTGGCACAACATGATGGAAAATAAGGTTTTGTCCCAAGACCATAATTGTCAAATTTAGAAATTTGACCTGCGAAAGGGAAATCAATTTGAACTTTGCCGATTATTAGCAAAATTTTACCCATATGTAACTGGAAAATCTGGAAAATTTTCTCCATCCTCTCTATATCTATTTCCTCTCCTCTCTCCCGAATAAAGCCTTAGCTTTATAAGCAAAACATATGTTCAAAGGGAGCTCTTAACCTGACAGTTTCACAGTACTGTCATTATTTATGATCTCATGATTTTTCAATTAATGAGTGTTTTATGCAAAATACACGGCGATGATGTGTGGATCTACGATCAGATATAACTGACAGTACTATCAGACTGTCAATGTAGCATTTTCCATATGAAAATACGTCTCGAGCTTTTTTCGCAATGTTCGAGATCCGATCTGAATTAAAGCATGTGAAAGCTCAAATAGGAAAGTACGGGATGTTTTGGACGCTCGGATTTGGCTTTGTTTCCAAGTCCAAATTGGACTGTATTTCATGTGCAAGACACTTGGGCGATGCCGATTTCAATGTGGGTTCATGGCATATAAAACAAATCAAAAGGTGGTTTTTGCTTTTAACTGTATGTAACTGCACAAAAGAAGTTTGCGAAAATTGTCCAAAAAGTCCTAAATATTAGATATTTTGCCAATTTAGTTTCAAATCTCTTAATTTTGCCAATTAAGTCTTAAACATTTTCATGCGTTGCCAATTGTGCAAATCCGGCTAATTATGGTCTAAAATCGCTGACGTGGGCACATACTGTCTTACGTGACACAGCCTGCGTTGACGTAGACAATTTTAATATGTTATTTTTTTTTTGAATTGTCTTTTTATTTTCTCTTTTATTTTTATTTTTATTTATTTTCTTGTTGTTTCTTTCTTTACATTTTTTTAGTTTTTTTTTTATTTTTTTATTTTTCCTTTTTCTCTCCGTCGGCCCCTCGCCAGCCCTCGGCGATGTCCGGCGGAGATCGTCCGGCCTCGATTTCCGCTGTATTTCACTGTGTCGGATCTGGTACTTTCATCCTCTCGGATCAGATTCGAATTACGGCATCCATCGACTTCCGACTTATTTCGAGACTGCACAAGAAGAAGATGCTTCTCGATATGCTTGTCCTAGATTCCCCCACGAATTTCACTTTCACAAAACTGAAAGAAGGAACTGCACCTTTCGAACTATTTTGGTTTGACTAGTGGATGGTCGGGTGGTGCTGGTAGCAAAACATAAGCGTCATCCGACAGGGCACCGGATAAAAACATTAAGGATCGGGACAATACTCCGACGAGGAGAAAGAAAACAAAGGAAAGACGGCGGTCCTCATTTTGGTCCACCAGAGACACACCTTCGTCGAAACCGACCGGGCGAGCGACAAGCCGAGCTTCGCCGAAGGGCGACTTGGTGGCGACTAAAAGAGAGACGTCCCCGTCGTGCGTGCGGGCGCCACTCCAGAGAACCCCCACACGCGTTGGGGGAGATGGAGAACTTTCACTCTTTTGGGTTATTGGCCGCCGGGGGGGTCCGATTTGGAGGGTCGACTCGTAAGCGCATTGGAGAAATCCCATGATTAACTTAGAGTTCATCCCATTGACGAAAGCCGTTTGGTAATGACCCGTGTGGTCAAACGGAGAATATTTCAATTTTCGTAGTACTTGTTATTCGATTATTAAGAGAGAGGAAGAGAAAGAGAGTTGAAAAAAAAAAAAATGCACGAATGGACAAAATATACTCAAATGAGTTGCAAGCTTGGTGTCCAAGAAAGCATGATGATAATCATTGTCTTTGTTGTCCCCGAAAACGAGCTCGTCGTGTCTGAATTTGGTAGTGAGATGACTGCTTGAGTTGATGAAGTTATAATAATAATAAGAGAGGAAGAGATGTAGACAACCCGGGGGTATGACGTGTGGGCCTCCTCGGAAGTCAAGTTTAATGGCTTAGAGAACATAGAAAAGCATTCGTTATTGCATTAAGGCATTGGTTTAGGCCAAGCCTAATACGGACAAGGGTTAAAAAATTACAACAGAAGAAGAAAAAAAAAAACTTTCTCCGGAGGGCCTCCTGTCTCGATAATCAATTTGATCGCGGCGGATATGAGTGTTGCAAATATTTCAGCGGATAAGTCCTAAACTTATTATATGAATGTCAATTTAGTGATAGACTTTTTCGATGTGATCTTTACCACCAATTTTTCAGTCATTGTCGGCCGCTTCAGTGTTTTCAAACAAAAATTGACCGGTGGGTTCACGTTGGAATTTCGAACAAAGGTTTATAACTCAATTGGCTAAATTGAAAATGGTTGTGACTGAACTGACATCTGAAGAATAGGTATAGGACTAATTGGACGATTTTCCCAAGCGCATTTGCATTTGCACGTAAGCAGCTTGTGAGAACAAAATCTACTTTGATAAGAATAATCAACAAATTCGAGACGATTATCAATGAGTGGTAGGTGAAGTGTTCGGTAGAACAAGTAAAGCATCGGACAAGGTTGTCTAAGGTAAATTAATGGTAAATGCACTGGTGTCTAATTGGACTTAACTAATGAAATATATATATGCAATTTCGTGGAAATAATACAATGGGTGCGCGTGCTGCCCCTAGTCTGTTTCTTAAGGATAAACAAACATTATTGTAAATAATAAATTATTGTTGCACTTATTATTATTATTATTATTATTATTATTATTATTATTATAGTCATCATCTTCCATCCAATGTGCATGTCATCAAGGTTTCGTGTACGAACTTGCAAATCGCTTTTCAATATAAAAAAGGAAAATCAACGTGCTCATTTCCTCGAAGATTTCTTGGAAATGCCACATATAAAAAAGGACACTATAATTTTTAAGTCAAGATATAAAAATAAATTCTCATCAGTCTCCTAATAATCTGATTTCTTCTAAAATAAACGGTGCTATACTAAGGTGCTGCATGATAATACTTCAGAATGAGAATTTCTCTGCCAGAAGTCAATTTGGTAGGGAAATTCGTTTGGTAAAATGAATTTCGAAATAGAAATGCGTTTGGTAAAAAAATTGACTTATGATAGGATTTTTCTACTCCTGATTGGATTTTTGGCCAACTTTGAGAAGTTAAAATTTTTTACTTCTCGACTCCAGAATTACTTTTTCGACCACGCGAGTTTCGGCCGACTACCATTGCCATTCGTGGTCGGCCGCTGCCGCCTTCAAAGATTTTGTTAATAATATTTCGAAAATAAAAAAAATTCAACCGTTATCAAACGAATTTCTGTGATCAGAAGTCAATCTGGAGTAGAAGTAGAAAAAATAACTTTCGCTTTCGAGAAGAACTAGAGAAAGCAATTTCTGGTCAGAAGTTGGTGAGAAGTGTTATCATGCGTTACCTAAGATTCTGACATAATATCAGAGCCGGAAATTTTATACACAAAAAACTTAATCCAGCTCAAGTCTTATATATTTATCTATGTTATGAGATTCCCTATCTTTATATCCGTCGAGATTGTGCATATTCCTAATTAATTATAATTCGTAGCGCAGTATGTTGCGACCTTAGATAGTTATAGTATCTGTACTATAACTATCTCAAATACTCTTCATTGCGGAGTACGTGCAGAAATTATGCAATTCTCCATGTCGCATATTCCTATCTACTTGTACCGTTCCAGGGAGATTCAAATTTCTTAGAAGAAATAATTACAAGCTCCATGGCAAGTTCTGAGAAACAGACAGATGCTCGGCTGAGCCTTGTGATTTTTCCCTAGGCCTGTTTCATTGCTCTTGCTGGTTTTTTTTCCCCCAATCTTAAAGATCAACCACCAAACATAATTTAATAACTAAACTCAAATTTTTGGACCCATCTAGGAGATATACACCAAAGCTGGAGTACTTCTATCCATTTGGTCAATTAATCCCCTGAAAAAAGTACCCAAAAAAGTCCTACATTTATCGTATTGGTACCAATTAAGTCCTAAACTTTTCAAGTGAATCAATTTAGTCATAAACATTTTTGCATCGGTACCAATTCAGCCCATACAGCCCCTTTAGCACGGTGTATCATCAAGTCCGAATCCCCGAATGCTAAAAGGTCCTTAATCTGTTATACTCATGGCCGCCCTTACGCCTAGTAAACAAGCCGTATGCTCAACGATCTTGTCTGTACATTCGAATCGTAGCTCGGTGAAGACGAGATATCGTGCAGAAAGAATACAATTTCAGTGACGATCGTCTACCCTAATATGATCGATATTCATTAATATGTCACTCGTACATGCCTATGCGCCAATGTGGGTAAAAAGAAAAAAGAAAAATTGGGCCAAAAAGAAAAATATAAATGTGTGCACGGAAAAATTATTCAATGATTTGAATTAATTTCGGAAAAGGAAATTTTAAGAAAGCGGAAATAAATTACTGTAGGTTAATAGATACTTAGATCTAAATAAGCTATGTGAATATTCATCAAACTTTTTTTTCTTTAATCTTTGGAAAAATCGTTGAGATTGGGAATTGTTTAAGCGTTGCTTTAGTGTTTAGTGGAGGACTGCATAATGGAGAAGAGATAAGGGTAGACAAGATTCGTCTCAAGCACATCATGCACCTTTAAAAAATTGCCCATAAATAGAATTGGACAAAGGCTGCAAACTCAAAATACGACGCTTCTGAATCACCACTAGCTTCGACTTAAAAAAAAAAAAAAACATTCTTCGCTAGCAATCATTTCTGTAGAAAAAAACCCACCCCAGCAAAACTTGGTGGATGTGGACCCCATCCTCTTCTTTCAATTAAGTACTCTCATTTTGGCGATTACAATTTTTTCCGGGTTAATACCACAGCACCACAAACTAATTTTTAGGTCACCAAAAACCTCATATCGATATACATATTACAAATTTACCCTGAATTAATTTTGGGGTTGCCAAAACTCCTAAGTTGATTCACGTGTGACATTTACCCTAAGTTAGTTTCCATCAAATTTTATCGTGAAATTATTGAGTCGGATGGCACATGACAGTAATTGTTGACCTGGCAAGTGAAAGAGTAAATCTATCCGTTTCTCATGTGATTTTGACGAAGGAAAGGTAACGGTCTTCTAGTCATCAAGCTTTATGAACCTAGAATGTCTACTCAGATGCGCTCGAAAATCTATGTATTCATCTCCTAGATTTTCACTTGGACTTGCCGGGCCAACTTAGTTAAATCATATGTAATCCACTCCAGCATTTTCACGTTAAAATTGATGGAAGTTAATGGAGGGTGAATATGTCGCGCATACCATTTTGGAATTTTAGGTGATCCAAAAATCAGTTTGAGGTAAATTTATCACAGGTGCACCAATTTGGATTAAATGGTGACCCGAAAAATCAATTTGCAGTAACTTTGTCATGGGCGTACCGCTTTTGAGTTTTCCGCGATATTAAGCACTAATTTTATGTTGCACGCCCATGCGAGCAAGGAGTCGCCTTAAATAACTAAATCCTCGTGTCTAGGAACACTAGTCTCATAGACCATGGTAAAGACTCGAGGTAAAAGCATATGGAACTTGAACTCACTTAAAAACTCTAGGATGATCTACATTGTGTTCTGGCTGATCCAAGACCCGCACCTAGACTCCGGTCTTTACGTATTTGAGTCAAATCTTATGGTCCAAAACCAAGATTTACAAAGACTTGATAAGGGGACTAAGACATTATTTTCCTCTTGGTAATTATCGGGAAACAACAAGACAAAAGAAGAAAGCGAACAACTTTACCAAAACAATAAATAAGAAAGTGAACAAGAGTTCACGTAATCTGCCAAATGGACCGTCCTCAATCTCAATGCCGTGTACATCACATGATGACCTGTCTCTCTCCCTCTTTCCCTCCATAAGCACAAACCTCTCCAGGGACAAACACATTGTTGTCCTCACAAAATCTCTTTTAGATCTCTCTCTCTCTCTCTCTCTCTCTCTCTTGTCACGTTTCCCAGAAAAATGGAGACTGGCATGATTTCCAAGGCCAGCTAAATCCAGGGCCTATATTGCAGAAGCTTGGTGAGTGAGAGAGAGAGAGAGAGAGAGAGAGAGAGAGACGGCAATAAGCTCTGCTCAGAAGGAAGAAGGAAAGGATGGTGGTGCTGCCGTGATACATGTCGAGCCCAAGCATGAGCAGCGCAGCCGACGCAAGTAAGCAAAAATTACGGGATCAGGATCCCCTACCATAAGATAGGGGATCATTAAGTTTTTGGCCCTTGGATTTGGAGGAAGATTCAAGGGTCATTTGGGCTATGATTTCTTACTTTTATGCTGGAAATCCTAGCCCAAAATTACGTGCATGATGAATGGTTTTGTCCCCACTGAAAAATTAGTGTCTCGTGTCGAATTCATGCACGTCCCCCCCCGAGTCGTGTCCCGTCCGGAGAGAGAACCACCCCCCCCCCCCCCCCCCCCCCCCCCCCCCCCCCACAACAAACCAAGGGATCCTCCATCTCGCTCGACGTTCTCACGCGGTGTCTCGACGTGCCCCGATCGCACCGGCGCTCACCTTGCTCTCGTATGCCTCACCGGTGGTGGGGAACTGGCCGAGACACCGATCGAGAGACGCCGTGCGGAGGAGAGGATCCTTGTGACGTACGTATACTTTTTTATGCGTTTGCGTCTGCACATGTGGTCTTCGTATTTTTCGTTCGTATGCTTGTGTGGTTTTGCTGTGCATCCACAATGCGAATGTTTCGCAAGGAAAGCAGTCCGGCTATTAAGTTGGGGAAAATGCTTTCCTGTGAGTCTGTCAGGAACGAAATAGTCTCAACCGTATATTTATATATCATCGCCGCGTGTTTTGCATAAAATACTCGTTGATCAAGAGATCGTATGTCCGACGATACTGTCAGACTAGCAGCTCCCATAAAGTTTGTTATACTTGGAGTTCAAGTTTAACTTCGATTGGGCCGACGCATGGCGAATCCGACGACCCGTAGGGTTCTTGGCACCGGAGACATAGAGCTGCTCTTGAACAGCGATCAGAAACGTCTGCCCTAGTTTGACTGTTTTACCCTACTTGAAAGTCCTAGTTTGACTGTTTTACCCTACTTGAAAGTACCCCCCCCTTTTTTTATTATTAATTTTTTTTTTTGCTGCCAAAATCTTATTTTACGAAACCGTACTACCATTCATTCACATGCTTTGACAAAATTATCCCATGCTCTGGATGCACGTGAACCTAATAAATCTCAACCGTTAATCTACGTGGACCCATACCTTGTTTTCTCCATCTGACCGCCGAGATCCAATCGATCCACAAGCACCTACTGGTGCAAATGAGTGGAATGATTGTGGAATTGCAGATTGTGGCACAGACCAAGATTTGGACGAACGTGGACCACCTATTTTTTTTTTTTGGGGGGGGGGGGGGGGGGGAGGGTAGGGCATCATTCTCTTGGAAAACCACAATTTTAGGTCAAGTTTCAATTTCGCACCATACTTTGGTTTTCTCTCGAAAAAATATTTCAATTTCACTTTAATCCTAAATCTACTCGCGCGTTTCAAAAATCGTCACTAGCTTCTTCAATATCACGGCCAAATAGAAGCTCATTATTTTAGAATCGATCTCGGTAGCTTAAAATATGAATTTTTTTTCTCGTACTTATAGATCAACCACTAATCCCTTTTCAACACCCTCACCTGGAACGACGGCAGCCTCCTGTGTGTTGACAATCTGAAAAAAAAAAACAATATTTGGATCGTGGGCAGATTTGAGATCAAAATGAAAGTTGCCGGTATTTTTTTGGGAAAAAGAAAAAAAAAAAGGGTTCAGGACGGTACTGAAATTGGACCTAAAGTTGGAGTTTTCCCTATTTTTGGGTAGCCCCTAGTTACTTTAGGAACCGTCGCTAGTATCTTCTACGACACTGCACAGCAAGGCCTAACGTGAACATCCATGGAGTTGCTGAGAAAATTTTGGAATAGTGGATTGCACTTGGAAACTAACGTTAGTGATCTTCATCGAGGATCATGCAACATGTTCGATACATTCGAATTCTAGGTAGCGCGATAAAGACGAGAGAGTTTTGCAAAGCGGTTGCAATCCGATTCTCCACACAAGACAGCATCTGCACAGCACAGACCAGCTCAAATTTTGTACACTAAGCAACAAAAGCAGGGTCGGCTCGAGGAATCCCACGAACGTACATGGTTTTGTCTTTGGGGGAGAGAAGTATTTTGAGGCCGAATTCAGTTTTTTTTTTCTCTCTCTCTCTCCCTGCTTCTTTTTCGTTAGATCACTCGGTGGTTTTTCGCCTGCATGAGCCTGGATGGTTGTCCTAGGGATCGAACCCGGGTCTCGCGGTAAGTGTCCGGCCCCTCGAAGTTGAATTTTCCTGGTCAAGTTTGGTGGCACATCAGTCGTGTCTACAAGTCTTTTGCTAGACAGGAGGGTTTCCCTAGGACAGTGAGTTTTGGACAGGTCATTAGGCATGTTCTTGTGCAGCCACCATGCCTGCCTGTCTGCAGATGAGATCAAGTAGTTCTTTTCAACATATGTATACGAGAATAACAAAGCAATGCCAAGCGAATGGAAAAATCAAAAGAAAGGGCGAGAAAATGATATCGATTTACACTCTCGGTTCAAGTGCTTCCTGGAGACAAGCCTGCCATGGAAGGAACCAAAGATATATTGACTAATACAACAGTCCTCTTTTGTATGCTTGAATTGTTTTTACAACTGCAAAGACGCGGCGAAAGGGAAAAAGCATAACCAGTTCCATTTTAGATGAAACAAAGAGCTCTTCTATTTGCTAATTTAGCCAATGAAGTTCTCTCCCTGAATGTGAGCGCTTGACCCCTTGTTTCATTGCAAAACAGAGTTGCAGATTCTTCAGGGACTTTGGAGCATGGCCGAAGATGAACTCACCTTGCCTGAGGGAGCAAGTCAGCATCAGTTTTCAACTCTGCTTCCTTGGAATCCTCCTACTAGTTTCCCTGGGGAAATTAGCGCGCTTTCTGGGGAAAAGGAGCAACACTACCGGTCAGGCGGCGGACAGACACATGATTGGCAAGAAATCCAGCATAATATACAAATCCAGCATTGTCTGCACAGCGATAGTACTCGGGACACATCTCTTAATGCTATTGATGTCGGTATATGGCGATGATGCGGCATGTCATTCTAAAACTCAAGCATTTTCATCGGAGATCATGCAAGTAGTATCCTGGGCAGTTGCGCTCATTGTACTGTACAAGATACCAGGAAAAAAGTATGTGAAGTTCCCTTGGATTCTAAGGGCATGGTGGATGTGCAGCCTCCTCCTGTCTATTTTTTGCACAGCTCTTGACATCAACTATGTAATGACATACCACAGCCGCTTAAGGACGCGAGACTTCACTAACTTCATGTGTCTGCTAGCCTCCATGGGACTGTTCAGCATTTCCATTCGCGGGAAGACGGGCATCGTCTTCTCCGATGCCAATGGCATGAGGGAACCGCTTCTTACCGAAGAAGTCGAGAAACATGCAGATTCAAGGAGGGAATCCCCATATGGGAAAGCTACCCTCTTGCAACTCATCACCTTCTCTTGGCTAAACCCGTTATTCGCCGTGGGGATCAAGAAGCCCCTCGAGCAAAATGACGTGCCCGATGTAGACATCAAGGACTCTGCAGCATTTCTTTCTCGATCTTTAAGCGACCGCTTAAAGCAAGTCAAGGATAAAGATGGAGCCAAAAATGCATCCATCTACAAGGCAATCTTCTTTTTCATCAGAAAGAAAGCCGCAATCAATGCGCTTTTCGCGGTAGCAAGTGCTGCAGCATCATATGTTGGCCCATACCTGATAGACGACTTCGTCAATTTCCTAACCGACAAGAAGAACAGGAGCTTGGAGAGCGGCTATCTTCTAGCATTAGCCTTCCTAGGTGCCAAAATGGTAGAGACTATAGCACAGAGGCAGTGGATATTTGGAGCACGCCAGCTAGGCCTTCGGCTTAGAGCTGCTCTGATATCTCATATATACAAGAAGGGACTAGTTCTGTCGAGCCAGTCTCGCCAAAGTCGCACCAGTGGAGAGATCATCAACATTATGAGCGTGGATATCCAGAGAATCACAGATTTCATCTGGTACTTAAACATTATATGGATGCTACCCATACAGATCTCATTAGCCATGTACATTTTGCATACTAATTTAGGATTAGGGTATGTCGCTGCGCTAGCGGCAACATCGACTGTTATGGCTTGCAATATACCTCTAACGAGAACTCAGAAAAGATACCAGTCCAAGATCATGGAAGCTAAAGACAGAAGGATGAAATCCACGTCAGAGGTTCTTCGAAACATGAAAACCATAAAACTTCAAGCTTGGGACAATCAGTTCCTCAACAAGTTAGAGAGCTTGAGGAAAATAGAGCATGAGTGGTTGTGGAAGTCGCTACGACTGGGAGCGCTAACGGGTTTCATCTTCTGGGGTTCCCCAACATTCATCTCCATTGTAACTTTCGGCGCGTGTATGTTAATGGGCATTGAACTTACTGCTGGAAGAGTCTTAGCAGCCCTGGCCACTTTCCGAATGTTACAAGATCCCATATTTAGTTTACCAGACTTGCTTAATGTAATTGCACAGGGCAAAGTTTCAGCAGACAGAGTTGCTTCTTACCTGCAAGAAGATGAAATTCAACAGGATGCAATCGAATATATCCCAAAGAATCAAGCAGAGTTTGATATAGAGATTGTTAATGCAACATTCAGCTGGAATCCTGACATGATTACACCGACTCTGAGCGATATCGAGTTAAAAGTTAAGAGGGGCATGAAAGTGGCGATCTGTGGGACGGTAGGATCAGGGAAATCGAGCCTTCTGTCATGCGTCCTAGGAGAAATAGAGAAGCTCTCTGGCCAAGTGAAAATTAGTGGTACAAAAGCTTACGTTCCACAGTCTCCTTGGATACTGACAGGGAATATAAAGGACAACATTCTATTTGGAAATCCATATGATCCTGACAAGTATGACAGAACGGTCAAGTCATGTGCCATGGTTAAGGATTTCGAGCTGTTCTCCGCTGGCGATCTCACGGAGATTGGAGAAAGAGGAATAAACATGAGTGGAGGGCAAAAGCAAAGGATACAAATTGCGCGCGCAGTTTACCAAGATGCTGATATATATCTGCTCGATGACCCTTTCAGTGCAGTGGATGCTCATACGGGCGCGCAACTCTTTGCAGTAAGTTTTAAAACTCTCTAGCAAGAATAACGATATGATGATGGATATAAAAATCAGATCCTATTATGGCATCTCACATGCTTTACCACCAAAATTTGCATTCTGAGTTTATTCCCTGTAGGATTGCCTGATGGGAATGCTCAAAGACAAGACGATACTCTATGTGACCCACCAAGTCGAATTTCTTCCAGCGGCAGACCTCATTCTGGTAAGTAAACTTCGCAAAAAGCGATTCTCCATTTGACCACAGTGAATGCTCAGAAAGAACAGATATCATGGTAGTGAAATTTTGCTTCAGTTAATCGACTTCTAAGCTCATATGTTGACTATGCCACTGTGGATATGACATCAACAGGTGATGCGGGATGGAAAAATAGCACAGGCTGGTAAATTTGAAGATCTCTTAAAACAAAACATAGGATTTGAAGTGTTGGTGGGTGCTCATAGCGAAGCCCTTGAGTCGATACTCACAGTCGAAAATTCAAGCAGAACAACTCAAGAACTAACAGCTGATGGCGGATCCAACAAAGACTTCGATCCTGCAGATGAACTTCCACCGAGAAAGCATGACTCTGAGCATGATCTATCCTTGGAGATATCAGAGAAGGAAGGGAAACTGGTGCAAGACGAAGAACGAGAAAAAGGAAGCATTGGAAAAGAAGTTTACTGGTCCTACATTACAATGGTGAAGGGCGGAGCGCTAATCCCGATAATTCTCATGGCTCAGTGCTCATTTCAGATACTTCAAGTGGCCAGTAATTATTGGATGGCATGGGTTTTTCCTCCAACAAGTGATGCTGGACCAGAGTATAAATTGGATATCATCCTGCTTGTTTACGTACTGCTCGCTGTTGGAAGTGCACTCTGCGTACTTCTTCGAGCAATGCTTGTTGCAGTAGCAGGATTATGGACAGCACAGACACTATTCACAAAAATGCTTCGCAGTATAATGCGGGCTCCAATGGCATTTTTCGACTCAACCCCAACTGGAAGGATCTTAAACCGGGTGAGCAACATAGGGGCTCCTGCATTTCAACTGTTAATTTTGTCCTTATACATGAACATCAAAAGTGATAACAAGCCTTTTTCCATCATCCTTTCAGTTTCTTGTGAAGCAGATATATCAAGCGTATAAGCAACCGCAAAATCAGACATGAACAGTTAAAATGTCACTTAAGAACATGTATCTGCTTATCTGCAACTGTCAAAGATTACTTACACCTGCACTCGGAGTGAAATAGTATTGCCCGTGTCAGTAGAAATCTCAACAAATGTAACCTGTTTTTCTATAAAATTTTCTCTTTAAGAATTTAACATATATACCAAATCTTCATAAGGAGGGTTAGGTAGCGTCCACTCCCTGACTGGGGGTTCTACATGAACCCTATCAAACATTCCGGACCAATTCTTCAACATTTCAAAATTTAAGAACATTTCTACAGAAACAACTAAAAGACAGATAAATCATTTCAATCTTGGATTAAATAGAATTGGATTATTTTGAATTGCTGAATAGTTTCCCACAAATCTGACGCCTTATAACATGCCATCGCATCATATATTCTACACATGCGAATATTATTGAGCTACGCCTGCTCGCATAACAGGTAGGAAGGCTGATGTTGGTCTGATGACGTTGAACCATAATGTATGCAGGCATCTACTGATCAGAGTGTGCTAGACATGGAAATGCCAGGGAGATTGGGTTGGTGTGCTTTCTCTGTAATACAGCTTCTAGGAACAATTGCGGTGATGTCGCAGGTAGCATGGGAAGTATTTGTGATCTTCATCCCAGTGACTGCAGTATGTATATGGTACCAGGTAACTGCATCAATTCTTCTTAGGACAAATTGTCGGAAGCATGTGAAATATACCGGCAATAAGATAGTCCACGTATTTTTAGCATTTCAAATGCCAGATATCGTCATTTTCCGCAGAAAATGGTGTGGGTCATGGCCATACTTTAAAATGAAAAATTCTGCTTTCTTCCTTTCAGCAATACTACATTCCAACAGCCAGAGAATTAGCCCGCCTATCAGGGATTCAACGAGCTCCAATTCTACACCACTTTGCAGAATCACTAGCAGGAGCAGCAACAATTCGTGCTTTTGACCAGGAAGATCGGTTCAGTGATGGAAATCTAGGGCTTGTAGACAACCATTCAAGGCCATGGTTTCATAATGTGTCGGCCATGGAATGGCTTTCGTTTCGCCTAAATCTTTTGTCTAACTTCGTCTTTGCCTTTTCATTGGTTTTGCTGGTATCCCTCCCAGAAGGAATTATCAATCCAAGTAAGTCATTCAAATTTTCTCAGAATATCTCACTACAGCAAGATTATAAATAGTATGTATTATGCATATCACACACGTTTCGTTTGTATTCAAACAATATCAGACATCTGCTAGAATCAACAATACATAACAAGTAAATCTTAGACTGAATAATGGTCTGACAGCTAGCATAAAATCCTCTGTACCAAATTCGAGCACAGTCTAGTATGAAGGACATATTAGAACAAGACATATACAGGAAACACTTGAAAGATAATAAATTTTGTTTTGCAGGCATAGCAGGGTTGGCTGTAACATATGGAATTAACTTGAATGTGCTTCAAGCTTCTGTTATTTGGAATATCTGCAATGCTGAGAACAAAATGATCTCATTCGAGAGAATAGTTCAGTACTCAAACTTAGCAAGTGAAGCAGCTCTCTTAATAGAAGACAGCAGACCTCCAAGCAACTGGCCGGAAACGGGAAAGATCTGCTTCAGAAACTTGCAGGTACGCTAAACATCAAATTCCGGGTTCCCATATCCGAATATTATCCTGGAATATATAGCATTACCTATGGATAAGTTCTCTATAATTGCTATCGATCTCGCTCTCATCCTCTGGAATGCCCATGAGATGTCTTAGACTCACTCACACGTTTATTCTTGCAGATCCGATATGCTGAACATCTCCCATCTGTCCTCAAAAACATCACCTGTACGTTTCCTGGCAGGAGAAAAATTGGTGTAGTAGGAAGGACAGGGAGTGGAAAATCAACCCTAATACAGGCCATCTTTAGGATAGTTGAGCCCAGAGAAGGAAGCATTATCATTGACGATGTCGACATATCGAAAATAGGCCTTCATGACCTTAGATCAAGACTCAGCATCATTCCGCAGGACCCCACAATGTTCGAAGGAACAGTAAGAGGGAACCTCGACCCATTGGAGCAATACTCTGATAGAGAAGTATGGGAGGTAAAGCTTCTTTCCCCTAAAGCTTTGCCTCATAGGCGACTTTAAGTAAAAGAAGAATCCGGTAATTAAGATTATATAGCATGAGAAGATATCATCATCCAAGTCCAAATTTATGGAAAAAGCACACATGTACATTCACACAATCACATCCTACCAGATTAATTTCATCAACGCAATTTGAAAAGCAAATAGATTTTGCCACAACCAGGTAAAGTGGATTACAAGCATCTTCATCAACTTGCACTAACCTACAAATTTTCTAAAGCTCTATAAACACAGATTCATGCATTCCTCTGGGTTGGATCTACTTTGGATTTCATTATAACATTCTGAATTTACAGGCTTTAGAGAAATGTCAACTTGGTGATACTGTCAGAGGGAAGGAGGAAAAGTTAGATTCCACAGGTCTGATCCATTAATCACATCCTTCATACAAAGTTGCAAGTTTTGTCAAAGCAAATCTACTAATCACATTATTCCTAGCAGTTGTGGAGAATGGAGAAAACTGGAGTGTGGGCCAAAGGCAGTTGTTCTGTCTTGGAAGAGCCTTGCTGAAGAAAAGCAGTATACTTGTACTCGATGAAGCAACGGCGTCAGTTGATTCTGCTACTGACGGCTTGATCCAAAAGGTCATTAGCCAAGAATTCAAGAACCGCACCGTGGTGACGATAGCTCACAGAATCCATACCGTCATAGACAGCGACCTTGTTTTGGTTCTTAGTGATGGTAAGGAATCTGTAAACACCCATTCTCTCTGGCCTAAACATTTCAATGCTAGGATTGATGCTGAACAGCTCCTTTCACTCTTTGATTGAACAGGAAGAATAGCGGAGTTCGACATGCCCACAAAGTTACTGGAAAGAGAAAATTCATTCTTCTCCAAGCTCATAAGGGAGTACTCCATGAGGTCACAGAGTTTAAGCAGCATAGCACACCTAAATAGCTAAACCTGGCAGTTGCAACCTGAAGGGAAACAGTATCGAGGCGGACGAACAGAAACTGCAGGTGTCCTACGATTGCATCAAGACTATCAGTTTCAAGTATGCCTGAAAAGCTCGGGGTCAACACCGGTGCGTCCAACACAAGTTGATCTGTGAAGTGACCAGAGCTTCTAAGTTCCGCTCTAGGATTTCGCAAGCAATTATTTTTATGCTACACTGAGTGCAGATACTTCATTGTCATTGGAAGTATCCATATGAATAATAATCCATTGAACTCCCAGATGATCCAACTTCATGGGAGACATATGTAGGTGAGTAACCTGAGTGTAGGGCATTGTTTGAAAATAAAAAGAATTCAAGAACAGAAGAGGAAGATGCTTTTGCCGAGATGGCATTTAGCAACATGATCACTAAGGTGTGGCTCAATATTTAAATATTCTAACGCGCTCCCCGACACGTAGGTTAAACTTTGGCCCAAAAACTAAGGTTAAGGTTGTTTGAGAAAAACTTTGGCCTAAAACTTATGACGCCATACACAACTTATATAGTCTTACTGATTGTGAGTTTAAACTTTAGGGCATATGTTATACTTTAATTTATCTCCGTCGCATTAATCAAGACGTATCTAGGTGTCGGACCTTTGAGGCGACGTCTGCGACTAGGTCATCGAACGGGTTCGATGAAATGCCTGTCTACCTCTCTCAAATGTTTAAATTTTTTCTTATTTGATGTTATTATGTTCAAATCATCTAATTTTTAAACTTGATGCGACACATTAGATATGTGAAGATCACATAAAACCTTTTATAATGTGGACATAATTAACTGTAGGGTCTCTAGGTTGCAATTTCAAGGCAAGACTATATTAGAAGTCCTGAACATCTAGATATTTTATACCGCGGTATGATCGATCCTCAACGTTTCGGGAAAAAAAAATGAACGTAAAATTGAACAAAAAATCGATTTAAAATTGAAAAAACCTCGCATTGGCTCTTCATCTCGAATTCAATCACAAAAAGTTAATCCAATGTTTTGTTAATCGTGACTAGATTATAGGAGTAATAGGGGATTGAAATCGACAGAATTTCGAAGTAATAAGTCCGGATCGCCAAAATCCGAGTTGTAATCCAATTAAATAATCGTAATAGAAATTCGAATGACAACATATAATCGATTCATGGCCGATGGTCTGGCTTCACCCAAGGATCCATTTCCCCGCCCCCAAGCCGACGAATTCTTGGGAGGAACTTTAGCGTCTCCTACCATCATTATTATTATTTGTCATATTAGCGTCTCCTAATTTTTTTTTTTTTTTGTCAAAGTAGCATTTCATTCGTATCCGCTGTAAAATAGAGAAACATTGCAGTCCAACTGTAAGCAAAACAAAATCCAGATAACAAAATAAATTATCAGAACAATGATACGAGTCACATGCTTAATAAGCAAATCTATGGGTCCTTCAAATCAAAATCGGTGGCCAATCCGTTTTCAGTAATGAGCACACACCAATATGATCACATGTTGATACAGCTTTGCCTTTTGACGGTGCACGCCAAGGTTCGGCGTCCCCAACACCATCAACGTACAGAATAAAAAAGCTGAACGAGCACAAATCTAATAGGGAGAGCGAAACCTTTACGAGTCTCCTCCAATCACCTTCAAAACTGAACTTGTATACTAACAAAATCTAAGGAAAGCGAAACCCCGAAGACATACACTAGAAAACTCCCCGAAATGGGAGAGAAACGGAAGAAAAAGGCTCCATGAACGGGAAAAAAGCAAAAATAAAAATAAAAATAAAAAACTAAATCAGTTAATGAAGAGGGGGAGGAGACAGAGATCTAGCTCGAACCGTCCCCTCCATAGAAAGAAGAAAGGACTTGTGTGGAGATGAGAGGAGGCGGCAGCTAGGGTTGGAGAGGGGCGCTAGGAGGTGGCAGCTAGCTTCTCTTATTTATTACATAAGGACTTTGGGTATGCATGTATAGAAGCACAAAGAAGACATCATATGAAACTTAACATGGTAGTTCCCATGGAATAATTGACTTCTAGAAATCACTCAACAAGATCATAAACAGGTTTCTTGTTCTCTGGATGTGCAGCGAATTTAATCGTGGATAGCCGCGGTGCGAACAGGGGTGTGGCATTGACAATATGACGGAGATTTCTGTAATTACATTCGCTTAGCTTTCGGTAACTTCACGGCACATCGAAAATTCCATAGGTCAGCTCAAACTTTCCTCAATGCATTGGGCAGTCCATGGACAAATAAGAACTGTAGTACTAGGTTTTTCCCATATCATTTACCCCACAAGATCAACACTTCAGCAAGGCAAGCTGATGTGATTTCTGGAATTTCTTCGAAACAGCAGTAGCTAAAGAAACGTAAAAGGACAGATTTCTGGGGAAGAGAGGAAGAATACACCCATTGCTCTTCGCTTAAGACAATACGAATGTACACAGATCAAAACTGAAAGGACTGCACATTGATCAGCATTGAATTTGATTATACCAGTTCAGACAGATGACGAGGAACGAGACTTATTTACATGACGAGCTAAAATGGAAACAGGAAATGGAAGTTCAGCATTGAATAAAAAGAACCCTGTCTTTCAAGTAAACAGTCCAGCACACGAGGGAGTGTTGCACGGAAGCCCATTTAAATGGCGCAATACTCGACATACTTACTCTATCCTCACACGGCGGAAAAGAGGAACAAAAATTTAAGCAACTAAGACAAATATGCATCAGAAGAACTGAACATGCCAGCAAACAAGCAGTTTACAGATCCTCCAACATACACTCAATAATAGAATATTTACATCTCTATCATCCGACAACATATTTGAGTCAGTACATGCCACCTATAGGTACTAGACAAGAGCATATGAGCTTTCCACAAAAACCCATGTGATCAGTAAATCTAACCAAAATCGATGCTTGCCAATGACCCCAAGATCTCATAGGTTTCTATATTACAACTTTAAAAAGCAATTGTTTTCGCACTAAGACAGCTTAGCAAACCTAGTTTTGCCTTGTCCCACATTATCCGGTTTGAAGATGGTAATAAATGGCGGTAATGAAGCTTGAAACAACACAACCACTGATGAATTATGATCAATCAATGCCCAAGCTGGAATAGGGTTCATAGCCACCCTGACAATCAGGAAAAACCGCATAGAGAGTCTAATCTCAGAACTATTGCCTCCAAGAGTGATTCATAAAGTAAGAAGAATTATATGCCCCAAATACATTTGAATCTGACTAATGCTTGTTTAGAACCAAAATGCAAAATAATCTATTATCAACTGCAGCAGGACATTAAGCAGGGGCAACATTCAACTGTAAAAATGAAACAGATAATTTGAAAAGAAAATGGCTCTGAGCTTTGAATTCTCCCCTTCCCATGTCACAATTCCATTGCTTCACTACTTCAGATTCCCTAATATGCTATGTTTATACCTAACATGATGATTCCAACTCCCAAGACTCAAAGAATGCATTGTCAACTAAAGTAAGAGGAGCCAAAAAGCCAGATGGCACATCACAGGGTTGGAGAAAGGAAAAAAGAACTAATTAAATTTTGATTATCCTATTGATTCAGTACTACTGGAAGATGCTACTCACGGAGCAGTCATCATGAACACGCCATATTGTCTCCCCCAAAAGGTTTGCCACAGACAATACTGTCAACTGAGGAAAATAGTTCTGTTCAGACATTGGGATGGTGTTAGTTATGATCACTTCTTGAAATAAACCGCTGGACAACCTCTCAATTGCAGGAGGACTGCAAGAAAAGAAGAATAAAGATTCAGTACAAACAAGCACACAAATTAGATATACATAATATGTAACCCACAAAAACTGAAATTTTACTTCAACATAGCATTAGGAGTCAGCCTCACAAATGTCATTCAAATTAAGAATGACTTTCACTTAGGTCATTAATCTTTGATAGCTTTCTAAGCTGCTAAACTTATTTACCTTTTCCAAAAGGGCATGCAAGGCTTAAGTACACCTCAAGTGCCATAAGTTGTGTACGACGCTCACTTTAGTGCCAAAACTTTCAAATCGATCACTTTAGTGTTAAGTTTTTGTAACTTCGATTACTTAAGTGCCAACTTCTTTCTAAAACGATCACTGTAGTGCCAACGCCAATTTAAGCTGACGTGGCTCGCCGAAATTCTGACACGTGTATTTTTTATTATTATTTGAGCTGACATGGCTCATCGGACTTGACACTAAAGCGATCGTTTTTAAAAGAAATTGACACTTAAGTGATCGAAGTTACAAAAAAACTTAGCACTAAAGTGATCGATCTGAAAGTTTTGGCACTGAAGTGATCGAAGTTAAAAAAAATTAGCACTAAAGTGATCGATTAAAAAAAATTAGCACTGAAGTGATTGAGGTGTACTTAACCCAGGATGCATCACAAACAATTTTGTTGGAATGCTCAACCCAAAAGTTTTAAGTCATTAGATGGTAGGAAACTTTGGAATTAAAAGGCCCATCGAGACTCCATAGACAACTATGATACTTTACCAGCTCTTCTCATGTACAAACTCAACCGAGAATGGCGCGTAGAATATATGAACAAGGAGCCTCACACGGAATAAATTTGGAGTGGTACGCAGCTCTAATACCATATTAAAAAGTCAAACCCAAAAGTTTAAGCCATTGGATTGAAGGAAACTACATGAATATAAAAACCATCGTAACCAAACAGACAAGAGGAATACTTATATTAACGTAAAAGACAATAAGAAACATCGTTGAATTTTATGGCGCATTGTATTACATCATGCTCTGTCGGGTTTCTCAGCAATCTTTGTAACAGACTCACCCAAGAAAGCAAAGAAGTTTAGCACCTAAACAGAAATCCATAAAGATTTCATTGAAGTTCATCCTAAGGTCAAACTACTGTTTAAGGCGTCAAACTTTGAAATTCACTAATGCTTGCATACACAATTAATACACATCTCAAGTTCCCTTGAGGAGACTGAATAAAACGAAATATCTTCACAAGTTGAGGGTTCATGAAGGAATGGCTGACCTAAGGTAACGGTCAATATAAACCCCCTATATGTCTAGATGGATTCAGATTAGCTTTCTTTCAAGGAGTTAGAACAGGGTATGGTAAAGGTTCTCCTAGGATCTTATGAGGTGAATTTATTGAGGATTTGCGCAACTCCTACATTCTCAGTCTTCATGGGAGAATGCTGAACACCTTTAAGTTACATGTGAGACAGAAACGGGCTAAAAAAAGGCCTGCCTCTGCACTCAACTTAGCAATACCAGTGCATAAGTGAAAGAGAACCTTCACAAGTGACTGACCCAGCAGTCTATTTCGCCCATGAAGAGGTTTGGAATAGACAAGCTTATCGCTAGGGTTCCACTTGGTATGATGAGCACCTCAAGAGCGTGGGGTTGGTTTTTGGATTTTACACCAATTCACCTCTCAAAAACACTTGGAAAAAAATGACAAAAATGTTCGCACAACTATGAAATAGATCAGTCTTGCACACTTGGAACTTACACAGTGAGAATGAACCATAAACTGCCATTTGAAAAAAACTCATGTGACTACTTGACAAGCGAATCAGACCTGAAAACAGCATGTGTACTGCATGCATAAACTTCTCTGGCTCCCTCTTGATGCAAGAGCTCTGCACCTTTGGCAATAGTCCCTAATTTCCACAGTAATAGCCATTTATACAGTGTGAGTGTGCACAAAGTAGCCAACCAGCTCGCAATAGCAACAAAGCCATTGGACCAGAAATACAGAAAGAATTAGGCAGGTGACATTGTCCAATGTACTTGATAAAACAAATAATCCAGTACAGTGATGAGCGATCCTACACTATTCAATGTACTTTAATAAAACTATTAATCCGGTAAAGTAATGATTCATATTGCACAGGGTAGTATCCCATTAAAACATTTTCAATGAATTTTTTCACATGTGGATATGAGTGCGTGCGTGCGCGCGCATTGAGAGAGAGAGAAGGAACACAGGATGTGGAAAACTTACCTGCTGTATCTATCATGTCATCTACCATAACTGCTACCTTCCCCTTGACATCACCAATCAAATTCATAACCTATAAATGGACAATGATTAAAATCAACGCACAAAGTTAAAGGAAATGCACAATTCATGTCACCGCTGTGCCAAGCAGATGTTAGAGAAGAGTTCCATTCAGAGCAATTCAAGAGTTTTCGATTTAGCCAGTAGACAAAAGGACTTTATCCAACTCAACCAAGATGCTGCTCTGTGGGACACCGACTTAAGGTACCTTTTCGGCGCTGCCCTAGTGGGCCGCCCTTGCCCTGGCGTGAGCGAGAGCTTTGGAAAAGAGAAGAAACTCATTGAACGAGGACTTTAAAATTGCACAAGTGCATTCAGTTTAACACACTACTAAAATCTGTCTTACGCGAACTGTAGCTCAAGGGACAAAACACCCACTGACCAATCAAAGGATCACCCATATGCTTTTCAGTACAAATGAAGTTTCCTTTGGAATCAAATCAGTTCACTTTGTAGGTAGAAAGACATACACACACACACACACACACACATATACTCAAAGCAGAATGAATGGTACATGCAATGAGATCCACTTAGTTCGATTGTGTTTGTCACATTCACAAATTCAGTCACGGAGAGCATGCCTTATTTGTACTTGGGAGTGTATCTTGTTCCTCTGGATTGCCATAGAATGTTAATGAAAACAATATGAAAATTGTCACATTCAGTTATATCTTTTGCTTAATTCATGGATAAGAAGACTTTGTCAGAGGAATTCTCAGCAATATATGTGAAGGTACTTGACCGAGAAACAAGAGCCATAATTGCAAGCCATCAGTCAAAATCAAAGGTGATTGGACCCAAAAAAAAAAAAGTCAAAATCAAAGGTGTTTGTTTTTAACTTCATCTAGATCATCCCAACCTATGTATAGATTCGGCTCGTATAAAATCAACAAACTTCGATGAAATTATCAGCTTTATTTTCAATTATAGAGAGGGAGAGCCAAAAAAATTAATCAAAGACTTCAATAATGAGACCATAGCCAGAGAACTAAATATCCCACAAATATGATACCCTAATGATGCTAAGACTGATTAAGCATATATGTGACAGGGCTTAAGGAATCAGTGAAGGAGCTTCGATCAAATTTTCTTGCCCCCATTATCAAGTGTCGTCAATAAAATGAAAAGACATGTCCAAATTTTGAACCATGCATACTTTGAGAACGATCAAAATTTCAAGCAACTATATGGTCCTAACGTTACAAATATTTCAATACACAAAAAGGTGATATTCAATCCCATGGAAACGAGATGGTTCCCAAATTAAATCCAACAATAATGAGATAGCCCAACCCACAATAAAGCTATGCTTCATTGTCTGCTTCTATTTTATATTCACATCATTACTCATGAGTGTTTCAGCTCCTTTTGCATATGCAATTGAATAAGGACAATCACCCAAAGACAAATAAGATTAGTCGGTCATGTGCAGAAACTATTTAGAAATTTTTTGGGCTAAAGACTTGTACCAACAATTAAGTTCAGAAAAATAGTCCAGTAGTTGTCAATTCACAATAGATCAACAAATGTAACTAATAGCTGGCAAACTAGTTTATGATACAAAAAGTCAAAGACGTTAAGGAGTCAGATCTAAGTTTTGGCCCCACAAAAAGTCCTATAGTGCACAGCAGCAATCAGAGTCCATATATCATTACCTCTGCAACATTATGAGCATGACGCCTTTTATCCACAATGGCAAGCGGTGCATCGGATAATTTTTTTGCAAAGGCACGAGCTCTAGCTACTCCACCAACATCAGGCGAGACCACAACCAAATCATCTGAGCAGATGGTCTTACTGGCGAGATAATCGAGAATGACGGGCTACAAAAGTGAAGAGGGCATTAAAACAAGTAAATCAGGACCAAAGGAAAATTTAAATAAACCAATAATGCACCCATTTGTTTCAAGACATACAAGTGTGCTAATGCAAAATCCCTCCCTCCCTTTCTCCATATAATTGCCTCCATAATTGATCCAAGGCCAAGCCTTTTATACTATCCTCGCTAGTAATTTCAAGGCTTCCTTTAGGAGACTCCCAAAACTCTCTAGGAAATACAAAATTCGGCGGTAATTGCATAAAATGGGTCGAACTTGAGAGTTCGGCTTGTCGATTCACAGTTGATGGGGATCTCATGCCATCCAGACAGCTTAGGCTGGATAGAAGCCTTACGAGTCTGATTAGTGACCCAAATCTTATAATGCAAGATGATGTCAAGCAAAGTGCACTACCATGTGTTCAAGCAACCTGTGCAGTATGCATATAATTGGGATTGTTAGATTAACCTGGCACCTTTTTCCAAATACAACAGAAAACTACACCATTGTATCTGTAATGCTTGAAGATTTGGAATAATACTAATCAAGCATCCACCTACCTGACCATACACATGATCCACTGGAATATCAAAATAGCCCATGGATTGCCCAGAATGCAGATCACAAGCCAAGACACGATTTGCACCTGCTTCAGTAATCAAATTTGCAACAAGCTTTGCTGCAATGGATTCACGCCCTTGAGTCTGCAACAACATATATGAATAGGAGATGAACCTACCAAGTCCCCAAAATGGAACTTTAAAGGCTGATTCTTGTCAAACATACCTTTCTATCAGCCCTTGCATATCCAAAGTAAGGAATCACAGCAGTAATGTTCTTTGCTGACGCCCTCCGACAAGCATCAATCATTATCAGAAGCTCCATCAGATTCTCATTTGCAGGAGGGCATGTAGGCTGCACTAGATACACATCACATCCTCTAACGCTCTCTTGCAATTGAACATAAATTTCTCCATCCGCAAATCTCTTTATCTTTATCTTTCCGAGCTCTAAACCCATATAGCAAGCTATTTCCTATTAACGAATCACAAAAAGGTCAAAAACTGGGGTTGACAAAGTGTCTACATCTCATTATGCTCATGAAAAATCACAAATTATTAAACTGAGATGCAGAGTATCAAATTGCAAAAGTTAACAGAAGCAATACTAATTTTAAAAGTAATTATATGACAATCTTCAATAAAGGGGCATTTGCTGGCATCATCCATTGGCAACCCACAAGAGAACTTTTAGCTGACCGTGGAAGTACACCCAAGTGTTAGATCCAACCTTTGGCATCAACTTCTTCGGAAACATATCTGCCTGCCAGTTTTTCACACGGCCAACAGAGCCAAATAACAGCACAAATTCAACACGGAGAACCTAAAATTAAATTAAAAAATAGCTCCTTCATCCCACAGCCAGCATAATTCAAGCCAATCAATATATCAAAGAGTTCCGCATCGCCATAGCACCACATGAAATGCATCAAGGGTTAACAAAATATTAATAAGCAAATCCTCCACGCGATAACGACACTAAACCTGAGAAAGCGCAGGATTCGCGGTGCCAGAAAATATGCGGAGCCGGGTATCATGCTTGTTGATCGGACTTTGGAGATGCGTCGAAGTTAAGAAACTCGGCACCGAGTGTTCGTTGTTGATGCGCGGAATGCAGGGCCTCCCATTATGGATATCCAGGGGTTCCACCAGATTACACCTCTACAAAAGACAAGATCAAGAACAATCAATCAAATCGAGTACTTCTACCAACAAGACGAAATACGTTTCAGACACAGCATTCATCGAAAAATAAATCACGAAAAAGAAAAAGTTCATGAGGCGACGATATGCCACAGGAGCTCTCCAAATGTACAAAAAACCGAGCTTCTAGTGTCAAGCTAACGGTACCGAGAGAGAGACTTACGATGCCATTGTGGACCAGCAAGCGAGAGGCGGGCTCGTTGGAGGAGAAGCGGGGGAAACGGACAGAGAAGCCGCCGGAGAGAGAAGCGGGCAAGCAGATTAAAGAGGCCATGAAAAGAAATAGGATCAAAAGGGTTGGACGGAAGAGAGGGCGCAATTCAGGTGATGGTGGAAAGTCGGAAGCTTTCCAGGTCGAGAGTCCGAGGAGGAGGAGGAGGAGTAGCAGCAGCCTAGCAGGAGGGGAGGGAGGAGGAGGGTTTGTAAGTACTGCTGAGGAGAGCGACGCGGCGATTTTGGTCAGAAATATTGTGAAAAAAAAAGGGAAATTACGGGAATCTTATTAATTAGAAAGCTAAGGCGAAGATTGTCCGATTAACTTACTCTAAATAAAGTGGTCAAAAGGACAATCTGAATCTGTCGTTGACTTAATGTTAATGTAGAAGGTAGTAACTATTAGATTTGTTTCCTTCCAAACTAAAGGAGGAGACATCTGATGTTGTCCAGACTTTTTAAAATAGTCTCTCGCCCCTTCCTTTTTTTAGGGGTTTACTATTTCGCTTTTTCTAAAACTAGATTCCACGCACACATTATGCGTTATTTTCTATAATGAATATTTAGGTGTGAACTTTACGAAAATATTATGTATATCGTTCCAGAGTTAATAAGAGAATGACGATAAGAAGTGAATATGATTTGATTAGGAGTAAGCATGGTCCAAATTGATCCGGTTCCTAAAGTCATGAGGAACTGTGGACTGAACCAGTGTTCTCGGGGTGGTATGGTAAAATCGATATTGATGTGGTTCAAGGAATTGAACTTGGCATGCAGATATGCAGGCTAGAGTGGGAGGAGATTCATTGATGTTCACATATAAGATCCGTCGTATCAAGAGCAACTTGACCTTCCTCTCCTTTTCGCCCTTCATTTTTGTTCTTCATCCGACGCAAAGGGCCCCGAGTACGGATTTTTTTTTTTCGAACTGGGGAGCTTTACATAAGATTCCTCACAATTCCAATACTGGATCTAACGAAAACAGTCGAATAAAAAAGTAAAATATCAATCTGGTTTGACGGTCCAGTCGGTTTGGTTTCTTCTTGGAATCGAAAATCGGACGGGCCTAGACATTGGTTCCATCTTGAGAAACTAGGAACTGAACCGTTGACCTCCAAAGTATGAACCAATAGGCTGATTCAAACCAGTTTGGGCGGTTCCCCATTCGAGGATTTTTTTTTTAATCTTATTCTATCTTATCCTATACTATTATACAAATCACGCTGTGTGCGCTATGTGTCGTGTGCAGGTTGCGAAACCATATTCCATACTCATGCGTTCCCACCTACTCCCTCGGAGTTGGTGAAGAAGATTTGTTGTAACTGCGGAAGATGTGTGGTGCCAGTGGTGGTATTGATTAGAGAAAAGTGGTCCAGAAAGTGGAATTTTATTATTTTTCTTTCTATTCAATTATGTGAGCGATAAAAAAAAAAAATTATTTCACGCAAAATAGGAAGGACCTAAAAATGAGACCAACCTCACTTTTCTAAGTAATATTCTCGATAGATACACTCACCAGTCTCACCTTATCAGTAGCCTTAATTTTCCCAAGAACTTTTCAGTAAACATTACATGGCCATGCCCCTTTTTGTCCGGAAAAAAACTAGTCCTCGAGTTAGGTTCCACAAAAAAATTTGTCATTATTTTTTTTTTTTGGGAGGGGGGTGGTTGGTTTCGAAATTTGTCATTAGGTTAATAAGGATGAACATTTGAAATACCAAAGGCCAATTAAATTACCATAGAAATCTCTCATCTTGATTCATCTCTCTTATGGCTCTAATTGTGCTATGAACAATGCCACTGAACTTCCTGGTCAAAATATTTCCATTCTCGCACCAACAGGTCTTAAACTGGAGAATGCATTGTAGCTTTTGTGGTGGTAGCAGTAGTAATGATCACATGACATAATGTCATGTGATCCGGTGAACCCCCCTTGATATAGAGGGAAACATATCGTTTGTTCTGTCAGATCAGGGCCGTCCGTGCGTCACGGACGGCCCTGATCTGACAGGACAAAAAAAAAGGCGCCATAATTTTAGGAGATCTGGGCCGTCAATTGTTGAACGGACGGTCTTGATCAAATCAGGGCACACTTGCCCCAATTGCGGCGGGGCAGGTGATTCGGATCCAATATAGAAGGGCCATAGAGGGTGGGGATTGACTGTGATCTTTTTTTCCAATAATAATAATAATAGTACAACTAATGACGAGGACCAGGACAATGGCGGCAGCGGCTTTATTATGCAGCCAAATAAAGATTTTTTTTTCTGGTTTTTGATGCATCTCATGTGATTTCAAATCATTATTCAAACTATTTAAATACTTCTCACAAAACATGCTTATTAAGTATTTGAAAAGCACTTGTGGACACGACTATAACGAGAGTCCGCGCCGAACTTATTCGAGAACCCGAAATTATGCCCGCCGAGACTATATAAAATACGTTCGGAATTCGGCCTCGTGCTCCAAGTAAGCTCAAACGATGTTATTAAATCACACCAAATAGAAAGCCTTGTGGAGAGCACGACATGAACATAGAACATAGGATCTTTCGATTCCCTCCGATGTCATCGTGTCGTTGACTATTCTTTATACGCACACTTTATGAGCTCAATTGAGATGAGGAGAGATGCTGGACTAGACACTCCAACGTTGACATGAGAGCTGTTCTTGGCATTATTTATCTACCGAGGGGGCCAGCTGGAAGCCGAACTTTGTGCTTCCTTCGCCGGAAGCCGGTGAGAGATTGTCGGCAGCGGCAACCATGGATCGAGGGCGGAATTAAGGATTCGGAGAGAGAGAGAGAGAGAGAGAGAGAGAGAGAGAAGGTTTTGAGGGTACAGAGAAAGCATGAAGATGACGGGTTTAAGCTCAATCTCTTGAATCAGTAAGTAGCTAGAATTCAATTATTGTCCATACACTTTCCTCAAGAAGCATCCATGAGCTCCCTTGGGTAGCCATCAAATGAGCCACAACCAAGTTTCATAGCTCACCATTCAATTCACTTCCCTATTACCCCCTTCTCTTGTCTTCACAACTTATATATATTCTCTTTACACATCGTTGCCGTCGCCGCCGTAGCTCTCCGTGCTCGGCCTCACAAACTCGATGTATTGATACCATTTGGCGCACAAAAGATAGACCACGAAATCCGCCGCCGTCAGCGCGGCGAGCAAGAAGTAAAACCTATCCAGATGCCCTCTGTTCAAGTTCCTCGGGATCCAGCCGGGCATGTCGTCCGTCGCCGAGAACTTCATCACCATCGTCACCAACAGGCTGCTCACGTAGTTCCCGAGCGAGATCGACGTCATGCACAGCGCGCTCCCGAAGCTCTTGAGCCCTTCCGGGGCCTGCCCGTTGAAGAACTCGAGCTGCCCCACGTACATGAAGACCTCCGACGCCCCGATCAGCACGTACTGCGGGACCTGCCAGAAGATGCTGAGCGAGCTCGAGCCCTCGCAGCTCAAGCAGTTCTTGTCCGCGTACTTGAGCCTGAAGTGCTCCACGGCGCCGGCGGCGATCATGGCGAGGACCGCGACGATGAGGCCGATCCCCATGCGCTGCAGCTGGGTGAGGCCGCGAGGCTTGGTGCGGACCCGGGCCACTACGGGGTCGAGGACGCGGCGGTATATGAAGATGAAGGCAGCGACGCTGAGGATATCGAAGCTGGACATGCTCGCGGGGGGGATGTGGAAGCCCCCGACGGTGGCCCTCATGGCGGCGCCTTGCTCGACAAAGAGGGACGCCATCTGGGTGAAGACGACGGAGTAGAGGATGGTGCAGAGCCAGATGGGGAGGAGCCTCAGGATGCACTTGACCTCTTCGACTTGGGTGACTGTGCAGAGACGCCATGGATTATTCTGGTGAGGTTCGAGCTTCTTCTTGTTGTTGCTGTCTTCTTGAATGAAGTCACCTGGTGTGATGATTGCTGCTTTGTCCAAGAACCTGGAAAATAAAATAAAAATGCAAGCTTTAGTTTAAGCATTCTCCTAGTGCAATAACTGCAAAGTAGCTCAAATTTTGTAAATTTCTCAGTTAATTAGGGTGGAAACAAAGAGTGACTTGCACTCACTTGAATCCCCTAGTGTGGAGAATCCTCCTATCACCACCGGCAGAGCAATCGCCACCGTCGACTTCGAACAGATCTTCCTCCGACGGATCTATCTCGATCCTGTATTTCTTCGTCGCCGAGACCAGGACCTGGCAGAACCTGGACAGAGGATTGCCCCTAGGCCGGAAATGCCTGTACCGAGGAGTCCCGCAGAGGAACAAGACCAGCGCGAGCGCAGCCGAGGCCGTGGACGCCCAGAACCCGAGCGCCCACATGCCCTCGTCCTCGAAGTAACCGAGGACGGTGTTGGAGAACAAGGAGCCGAGGTTGAGGGCCAGGTAGAAGTAGCTGAAGAAGGATACTTTGGAGCTCCCTTCCTTAGGGTCCTCCTCGTCAAACTGGTCCGCCCCGAACGTCGCGATGGTGGGCTGGTACCCTCCGTTCCCGAGGGCGACCATGAAGATTGAGAAGTAGAACACGGCGGTCTCGAACGTCGAGTGCGGCCCACATTGCATCCGCTCATCTCCACACCCTCGGGGCTTCAGCAAGAATATGTAGGACGACAGTGAAAGCGCAGCCAAGCCCTGCCATATGCACATCACTCCCACATCAATGTCATTACTTTAGATGCTTTTGATCACTAAAGTTGCTCGAAGCAATCAGTGCATCCAGATAAATGGTATTCCTAACACGCTTTCGTAGATGATTCGCATGTACATGTATTCAGTTTGTCTAGATTATCGAATCATGTGAACCTTACGTGGTATTTACGTGATCTGGTTCTCATAAAGTAATGCATTGAAATTCATTCAAAAATGGCCCCACTTGATAGGATGTGTAGGCGCGAACTTTGCATACCACACAATCGATCTATGTCAAAGCCGCGGCGATACTTTAACAAGAGCCCCTTGCGTATGAACGCAGTCTTGCTTAATTCCCTCTTCTTTTAACACGACAAACCCTAATTCGATTAGTTTCAGACATTCAAAGTCTATATCGAGAGATTGAGAGATAGAGAGAGAGTTACAAGGACGAAGATGGCCTGGAAGGCGGCGCAGGTCTTGTATCGGCCCCAGTAGGAGTCGCTGAGGAAAGCGCCGAGGAGGGAGAAGATGTAGACGGTGCCGGTCCACTTGCTGACGTTGTTGGCCGCGCTAGCGTTGTCCTGGCCCATCACCCGCGTCAAGAACAGCACCAGGTTCACCCCCACCCCAAAGAACGCCAGTGTGGCCAACCCCTGATTCACTGTCGACATCAAAGCCAGACACAGACAACAACTCACGTCAGAGACGAGGCCGAAAATGCATAAGAGAATCAGTGCCGTGCTGCATCAACATTCTACTTCACAGTGGAACGTGTGATTCTTGCAGCCGTTTTGTCGGAATAATTGTCCAAAAAAAATCTCAAAACAGATGTCTATCTTTCTTTCGTTTCTTACCTTTTTATTTTTTATTTTTAACTTTTTTCACCTCACTGTCTTTAAAAGTTGCTTTCAACAATCTTTTAGAGCAAGGCCCCATAGAGATGTCACCAAAATATCGCATGAGCAGTATAAAAAACTAATTAGATTTCACGTAATTACTGTGAAAAGAAAGTCATGTTGTATTTGGGACTTTACCAAGTATCAAAACTCCGGCGACCCATGTTCCCGTTTTTCCTCGCACCGCCGGTCGTCCATGGCGGTCTACAGCTCCATCCAGGGTCAAAACCTCCTCCTCTTTCTTGATCTTTCCTTCTCCATCCTTGTTCTGACAGTGGACGTCAAAAAGAGGGATGATATTGTTAATTTCTCTTTGTAAATAGTAAGTAATTGTGGTAACTCTCTTATACCAACTAAAAAGAAGTGAGGAAAAGCCGAGAAGGTGAATCATCAAATATGCATTGAACATTTTTTAATTGCAATCGAGGTTATCAAGAGGAAAAAGTACTTTATTCTTTGGTCGACAATGAAGTATCCAACACAATAATTTTGAGCAGCCAATTAATCTCAATTTGGATTTTGAGGGTGTGTTTATTTCGCAAAAAACTCAAGATTTGGAAAACATTTCCCGAAAAATAATTGGTTGTATCGCTTAAAAAAATGAAAAAATAAAAACATATTTTCATTACCCACGGAAATATTTAGGATAAAATGTTATCGACAATGATTTTTTTTTTTCTGTTGGGTAATTTTTCTAAGCGATATAATCAATCATTTTTTCCAAAAATATTTTTTTGAATCTTAAATTTTCCGTGAAACAAACGCGCCCTAAGAAAATAACTTCGGACTATGTACGTATAGATGCACCCACTGGTCATTGCGTGGACCTAGGATACATGTTAAGTAGACAATACCATGATATAGTGACGATGTATGAATAAACTTTTACATTTTACTTTTTAGTTAACCTAAATTTTGTGAGAGGCACATTAAATTTTTCTTAATTGGAACATATAAATGTTAGACACGTAGATTCACGTGTTATTTTGTCATAATTTTGTGAAATTTCAACAATACATGCAAATTTCGAAAGCTCTTTATATATATATGTACTTCTAAACAAACAGGCCTTTAATATTTTAGGTGTGAAATTCCAACAATACATGCAAATCCCGAAAGCTCTTTTTTTGTTTTAATCTAATTCTAATCACACAGGCCTTTAATATTTTAGGTGATCGACCTATTCATGAGCAACATGCCATAATTGCTTGGACTATTTCTGGTGAACAAATCAGGAGGAATACGCCATTATTGACCATTCTTTTTCGTGCACCTCCTCTCGTCCTTACAGGACAAATTGAGATGACTCTTATCACTTCATGCTTAAGGCGTGACAACATGGCATGCAATCAACTGTTCAAGACCGTAACGTCCTCAAACTCTCGCTGAACTTGAGCTAAAATCACGGTAACAAGCAAAGGATCGCTTCCGCTATTGTTTCAAGCGATAACTATGTCATAAATATGGGCTCCAAGAAGAGAAGCTATGTAATGTGTGATGCCATAAAGAAATTATGGGGTTCATACCGCATGACGGCGGGATTAGAAACCAATAGAATCTTTCAACCAAATAATCGGATAATAGTGAAACCCAGACGAGACGGTACGAGCACAAAATTGAGTTCATTGATACTAAATATCATCATCGCGTGACATGCTGAGACCTATCCAAAATACCGTCAAATTATTTTCATGCTCCGATAGAACAACCATATGAGTGCTTTATCGTCTCATCGAGAACGAAAGAGACGACAATACGAGCAGTTCTTCGGGGGACACTTCGACGAAAGTGCAAGGTCAGATCTTAAAACCGATGTCATCTTCATGGAATGAGAAAACACTTCATCACTCACCTCTTTGAATAGCTTGAAGCATTCCATCATCAGGGTGTCTCCAGAAAAGAACCTAATGTGCTCAGGAAATGCTGATCTTCTTGGGAGAGAGAGAGAGAGAGAGAGAGAGAGTTTTTATGTAGGGTGGCAATGGAAGTGAAAAGAGTAGTAGGGGGAGAGTAGGTATTTATAGAGAAGAGGGTGATGAGAATGGACGGTCTTACAGATTTGATGGGTTTTGGGAGAAGTAGAGGATTACAGAGAGGCCCTCACGCACACGCAAGAAAAGATAAAAACGAAAACTCCTCAAAATAAAAAAAGAAAAAGAAAAAGAAAAACAATAAAATTGAAAAAGACATAAGAGCAAAGAAGAAGAAGAAAAGAGAAAGAGAAGACGAAAATGAGGTTTGCGTTATTGTCGAAAGCAGCAAATTCTTGGAGTGGGGGACAAAGACAAAAACCAAAAAAAGAAAAGAAAAAAAACAAAAGAAGCGTGTGACGTTTGTTGGATACAGTCATACATAATCAAATCAGGAATCAACGACTAGAAATCAAGATGATGTCTCTTTTCCCTCCAAAGCCCCACTTTGTGCAGACGAGGATGTCATCGCCATCGACATCGATATTGATTTGACGTCACGCCTTGTATCGTGGGATCTTTATGATTAAATTTTAGGATTAATTTTATGAAAAATCTTAAATTAATATATTTATAACAAATTTATCTCAAATTATTTTTTTAATTACGAAAAACCTCAAATTGGTACATTTGCGGCAAATTTATCCCAAACTATTTTTTGATCACAAAAAAATCATAAACAAATATATATGTGACAAATTTACCGTAAAAATTCTTTTGATCACGAAATACCCCAAACTGATATACCTGACAAATTTACCCTCTGTTCAATTAAGTTAATATCACGAAAAATTATATATTGATAAACCTGTGACAAACAGAGAATAAAAATCCCAAAATAGTATACCCTTCAACTGTCAAGTGTTACAAGCTTCGCATTTGACAGTTAAATTTAACGAAAATTAACGGAAGGTAAATTTGTCATATGAATATCAGTTTGGGGTAAATTTGTCACAAATGTACAAGTTTGGAGTTTTTTTATGGTCAAAAAATAATTTGGGATGAATTTGTCACAGATGTACCAGTTTGAGGTTTTCCGTGATATTAACCCTAAATTTTAAGGATTAATCCATAAAAAAATCTCAATTTTAAGTCTAGTGTCAATTCTTACCTAAATTCTTTTTTTATCCTATAAAAATGATCGACTTTATGTTTAGTCGCGAATCTATCATTATTTTTTTTTGTCCCATGAAGAATTCCCAACTTTAGGTCAATGTCTCAATTTTACCCTAATACTTTTTCAGGATCATAAGAAACCATTGACTTTTACTTGAGCCACAACCTTGTTCTGTTAACCATCCATCCAGAATTTCTAGTTAGCAACCAAGAGATGAAAAACTTCCAAGCACGAGCAGTTTGAGCGTCCCGAGCCGCCAAGTAAAACTTGATGATTTTTTATGAGACAATAAAAAAGGTGAAATTGGAACTGAACCTAAAGCCATGATTTATTTATGAGACAAAAAATATTTGGTAGAATTGAAATTAGAGCTAAAGTCTAAGTTTTTCATGAGACAAAAAAAAGTTTACGGTAGAATTGGAGCTGAACATAAAGTTAGAGTTTTTTAGGAGACAACAAAATTTAAGATATGGGAGTCGCGGCTGGTAGTTGTCGTGCTAGCCCTCCCGAAGAATAGTCAAGGTACGCGTAAGCTGGCCCGGACACCTCGATCATAAAAAAAAAAAACAAAACAAAATTTAAGATATAAATGTGACTGAAGCTAAAGTTTGGATTATTTAGTGTATTAGGCCTTAATTTTACCAACAAGTGCTTTGAGAGAGTAATTAGGTAGTCATATGTAAGAAAATAAACAAATAATGAAAATTAGTATGCTTAATTTTTTTTCTTTTCTTTGTTAAGAGCGCGTTTATTTCGAGGAGAAAAAATAACTTATAAAATATTTTTATAAAAATGATCGCTTGTATCGCTTTAAAATCGAGAAAAACTCATCGTACACGAAAATGTTTAGACATATATTATTATCGATAATGAAAATATGCTTCATTGATCTATTATTTCAAGCAATGCAACTGATTATTTTTAGGAAAATAATTTTCAAACAATTCATTTTCTGCGAAACAAATGGAGCTAAATACGAATATTTTCTCTGTATGAAGTATGCCTTGGAACATCCGTTTACGTAACATCTTCTAGTTTCATGCATCATGATACACTTTTTTGACGAATTGCTTGAGATCTTTTCTTTGCGGGTGTTAAAATAGTGACCACCTTAGAGAGAATAGAAAACAGCCGCCATCTCCTCTTGTGTACCCTACTTTTTTATTCAAAGAATCTCTACGGGGATATCTCGCGATCTCTGCTAATGTGAAAAGTTAAGCACTGATTATTAGTTTAGAATCGGCTTATGATAATTGCCAATGGTTAGATATTCGAGAGACGAGTTTGTTTTCTCTTCTAATTCGTTGCTTTTGCAATGTAATTTTTGAAAACTCGCCAATGGAACCACCAACGCTGCAGCTCGCTCTCCCAGGAGATCTTGTAGGGCTAACTACACTGGGAGTGGCAGATGATCGTGATCGATTGAGGGCAAATGAAGATGTTGGGTTGTGCAAATTATTGGGTGGGTCTAATTTAGTTTACGTTAAAATGTTGTTAAATGGACAGCCACTTTGATAAAGACCTACAAAGCAGCTAGCACCAACTACAGCTGGCGTGATGTTTCGTTTCCTCGTCCTAGATTTGTGCAAGAGAATATGGCTTGAGCCTTGAGTGGACAATCAAGCAAGAATCATTGCTGTCCAACATATTCGGTTTTTAATTGAATCAATTTAATCTTAAACCTTTCTTTTTGGTATCAATTGAGTCCATCAAATTAATTTAAGAAGGAAATTACTGACATGGACATCGTCGTCTATCCTATATGGTGCAATTGGCGTTCAAGTGCACTTTTTTTAAAATGAAATTTAAATTATTTATTATTTTTTCATTTTTGTTATTTATTTTTTCATTCTTTTATGTTTTCTTTCATGATGGCCAGCGAAGGTCACCAACGACCCTCGCTAGCCAAAATGAAAAAAGAAAAAAGAAAAAAGAGAAAGGAAACAATAAATAATTAAAATTTAAATTCTTTAAAAAGAAATTGTTAAAGATGTCCCCGTTAGCCCACACCACGTAGGACGATTAGTCGTACTACCTTAGCAATTTTCAACCTAAATTAGCTGGATGGATTCAATCGGTATGAACGCAAGATGTTTAAGATTTTTTCTTGATACTTTTCTCTTGATAGTTGAGATGACATCGAGGGATTTTTTTTTCCTTGACGTCGACACGACAACTAGTTATAGTACCTGACTAATTTGCTAGATATGTGCAGTTTCGCCGCCGTCGCGCGCGTGATAGTACGGCCTGATGGCAAGGGTTTGAAAGGGCATAAGATGCTTCCCTGATTCAAATCCGAGAACGTGTATCGTGCACAAGCTTACTTAGACAGCCAAATACTATTTGTGCTCAGTTCTATTGTCTAAGGTCTAGCACATTTTTCTGGCCATTAATGGGCGGGTGCATAGTGGTCTAATGTTAAGATGATAAAGTATAATCACATCCCTCACCAACAATTTAAGCTCTTCAAATATAGGAATCAAATTCCTCGCATTCCCTTTTCATCCTCTTGTGCATAGCTTTTTGTTGCATGGTTAATCAATGATTTTATATAAATGACTTGTTTGATTCATGATATTTATTAATGGGCATTTCATGTTAATGAGGTATAAATTTTTGTCTACTTAAAATGACCTTTTCCTTCATAAAGGAAAACTAATTAAATGAAGAGGGCTACTGACAAATATCGTTACCGTGAAAAGATGGAACTTTGCACTTGGTTTGAGAAATTTATTGCTTTCTCTCCCAAGCATGTAAAGCTAGCAACCGAGAATTTGGACACTTTCTTTCCAAGTCTTCTCTTCTAGTCCCTTTCCATAAGTGCTGGAGCCTGGATGTTCTCCACCTTCATAAAGGCTAAGTGTTTAGTTGGAAGATGAGCAGCAATCCAAAATAAAAGGGGATAATTGCACGGAAGTTTTTTTTTATATTTATTAAAAAAATACAATCAAGTCTTTAATATATAACAAAATTTAATTAAGTCCTAAAATTTGTTCAATTCGTACAATCGTGCGACTTCATTAGTTCCATCCAATTAATCAACGGATAATATTAACGTATCTTAAAAAAAAAAATTGGGGCAACATTGAGGTCATATGGCACTGATATGGTGCCATCAGAAAAGACCCAAAAAAACCTGGAAAAGAAAATAGAAAAACCCCAAAATAAAGAAATAAAGAGGGAGAAAACTAGACAAGATCGAATACTGGGTTCTTCAGGGAGATCTTAAATGGGGCGTTGTGTTGGGGCGGAGGGTTTTGACGGGTCGTTGTTGCCGCCACCGCCCCCGCCTTTGCCGGTGAGGGCCATCAACCCTCATGGGGGACTTGAAGGGTCGGCCAGATTTAAGCAATAGCCATCACGCCCTCCCTTGTGTGACGGTGGATGAGGGCTACTCAATGCTAGGTGAGGACTCGCATGGTGATTTTTTCTTCTCGTAGATGATGGTAGCATTTTCCCGCCAATCAAATTAAACAAAATTAAGAAAGGTACTCGATTGCACAAATTATATCAATTTTAAAATTTCATTATGCTTTTTGAAAGTTTTAACCTCTATGGCACTTTCGCAAAATTATAATACTTCCAATACACTTATCCAGAAATAAGAACCATTCAACGAATGATGAGAAAGCTTATCTTTGTCATCGCAAGTTCGGAACAAGCAAATACTATTATTGCATTAGTACCCACAAATCAAAAACTGTCTGGACCACAAGCAAAATATCCGAGGCCTATAAAATTGTTGTTTTATTCAGCACGAAGAGATCCCGAGAAAATTGTGTTATTGAAATGCACAATGGTAATTACACAGATACGACATATAAATTTTTAGATTTACTTTTTGGTTATTTATGAAGATTTGCCTAGCTAACTCGACGCGCCTAATTAAACGTGATCAAATTGGAAAAAGCCGACAAGTTTGACGACCAATTAGTCTGCTAAATGCTAATTACGTTAAAAAAAATTAGTTTTGAAATTTGAGTGGTTGCTTCAAAGAAGGTGTGCTAGCCACCACACAGTTGGTCAGTTCCATGTCACTTCCACGTTGGAATAGGAATGGATGATCTACTCATCTTTCTCACTGTTAAGCACAAACGATTTTTTTTTCCTTTTAGTTACTAGCACTTTACTAAAGTAAGCATTAGAAGAAGACAAAAGAACACAGCTTGCAAATGTAATATCAAGAAATGGGCTACCGCTTTTTGCTCCCATGCCCTTTCTTTTCTTTGCCTTTTCTGTTCTACAGAGGAAAGGACAAATAGAGTATGAATTACATTCAGATTCCCCGATTTAATTAAGGTAAATTACAGCATTTTCAATGTTTAATTGAGTAAATAGTGGTGATGCACGAACATGCTCTTTAATTAGCTGATTAACCCTTTACCTACCAATCTTGAACGATACTTGACCAATGAAGAATAAAGCTTTGTTTTTTTTTTTTTTTTTGCCGAAAATGAATAGTTCAAAAAATATTTTTCTTAAGAATGATCACTTGTATTGCTTAAATAGTTAGAAACTAAAAATATTATCGTTGTCAATAACTATTTATGTTCAAATATTTTTCTTGGCGATAAAGAAAGTTTTTGTTCACTCATTTTTGCAAGCAATGCAAGAGATTAATTTTTTGAGATATTTTTCAAATTATTCAATTTCTGTGAAATAAACGGTTTTCAAAAGCATAACATCGTGTTTTTTTTTACTCTGTTGTTTAGAAAACATAATGGGATTCTTCAATGAAGCACATTTTCAATAGGTCTTATCTGAAGGTCTCATCCAACACACTATTTCAAGATCTGTATTTGCGGAAACGTGTAGAGAATTGAGTATTTAGGTCTGCTCTTGTTTGATTCCAGCTGCCTCAGAACGGTTGTGCACGCCAGGAGGAGGGAGGGGTCCAACTGTACCTTAATGTCTGGAGAATTTCTATAATTTTTCGAATCAATAATAGTAAAATGCGCAAAAATTGCAAATTATTAAGTACATAATAGCATGTCCGAGGTCAATACTAGTGTTCTTCAAGATTTTCTCGTGCTAGCACCAAATAAACGTGGCATTATCGGGATGGATGTATATGTGCCCACCTCACGAAACTTGTTTATTAGGTGCTACACTCCATTTAATGACAACTCATAATTTATGAGTCTAATGTATGTTAGGACAACTTACACGTCAAGCGATTTAAGGAAAACGAGCAGCACATGATAAGGATTAGGAGAAATTATTGTAATGCTTCAAGATAGGGAAATCAAAGTCAAGATACCAAGGCTCAAGAGTCAAAGCATTAAGGAAGACAATGTTCCTTTGAGATATATATATATATATATATATATATATATATATATATATATATATATATATATATATATATATATTTCTCATCTCGTAAGTTTCTCCAAATATTCATGTTGAAATTTGATTGCATAATAGAAGGTTGTATCCGTCTGAATTAGCAGTTTTTCGAACCTGAAAGTCCGATTTTAACAGTTTCATATACGAAAAGTTGCATTCTTTTCAAACGTAAAAAGTTGTGACATTTCGGGATAAGATGTTTGTTTGCAAAGGTTTTTCTCTAATATATATATTAATTATTGATCTTCTCATTATTCTAAGAAGCATAACTTCACTTTCGTTTTCTAAAGAAATACTGCATTCTTCTCCGATTATTTCTCTTGAGAGATCTTGGAAAAATATCAGAATTGTTATATGCTATTTTCGATTGAGACTTTGTTATATTTTGGAGGATATTTGCCGAAAACCATTAGCAAAGTCGTGGGGTAAATAAATCCTTAAAAAAAGTATTATCACGCTTCAAAGTCTGATTCAATTTCATCACATTCCCGACGACATTTTCCATCATTCATAGGTTCAACGATGAATGATTAATTATGGGGAAAAAGGAAAATAAAGAGGTTCGAGATTAAGCCTCTTTCCTGATTGAGTATTCGATCAGAGGTTCTCGTATCGAACAAATCTCTCCGCATGGCCCAAAAAACCTAATTTTCTTCCCTCTAGGATCATTTCGATTCAATGAATATAGAAAGCAAAATATGAAGCAGGGTTGTATATAAACCCCACATAGCAATAAAAAAAAAAAAAAACCGACAGGCGACCTCTTGAAAAGTTTTGTCCTCTCAATAATCTCTCTCACGTAACTATCTTGGGCAAGATCGAAGTCGCCAAAGTCCTTGTCATTTCCCACTTTAAGCAGACACAACTTTTCTCACGCCTCTTTCTCTAAGTCACCAGAACCCCATCGACCACAAAATTAATCACACAAAATTCGCATGATCTCCTTTAGACCATTTTTTTTTTATTTTTTTAATCATGTGAAATATTCACGAACGTGACAAGTGGGTTGGTGCACAACAAACCCTAATAAGGTCACGTCGTGGTTGAAAATGACCTCATTCGAGTCCCTCTCTTTCCAACTAGGAAGATCCAAATTTTGACCCAAAAAAAAAAAAAAAACTAGGAAGATCCAAATTGGTAGGTTGGACTTTTGAGTCCAAAGTTTCTCTTTTCCTACTAAAGAGAAAGGTGAGAACCAGCAGCTCGTATTCAATTCCAACACGGCTCGTTTCCTATTTGCTTATCACCCCTGGCTGTAATCTAAAACGATAATCATTAGAATCCAAGGCCGGCTGTCGCTTTGAATAAGCACAAGCGGGTATCTTATCACGACAAAGAACTTGGCTTATCAGCTTGCGGCTATACCTGCAAGTTGCAGGCTTTTCAGACCGTGTAAAATCGTTTCCCAAGACTAAGACAAGCAGTTATTGGGCTTTGGGTTATCAGCTTGCGGGCTTAGCAGCCTTTTCCAACCTTGTAAATCGCTTTCTAAGACTAAGTTAAGCAGCCATTTGAGGTGGAAAACATTGACTAAATTAAGTCTCGCCGGAATCACGACACTTGGACTCCTTTTCGATTACCGGACCCACGTTAGATTTCAAGGACCTATCGCCTAAAGTTATCTTCTTAGTAGACTACTTTAACAGGTTACAAGATGATATCACAAGCGACCCACGAATAATATTGATGATTTCCGAATGCGATAGTGAGAAATACATGCTTCAACACAAAAAAGAGGGGCGATCGGTTCTCGAGTGGTCCGGTTTCCACTCAAGAACAAGGAGCTGGTCCACCTGGTCTTGAAACCGGCTAAACTAGATCGATTCATGATTTGTTTGTTTTGGGCATGTAGTCCATAATCCATTATAGGATTTTTATGAGACGGATGTTAAACCCCTCATCGGAATTTTATGGGTCAACAGAAAAGATAACAAACAAAATTAAAAAAAGAAGAAGAAGATAGGAACCTAAAAAAAATTGGTCCGAGCCGAGGACATTTGCAAATAAAAGAAGACAGGAACTAAAAAAGGGTCCAAGCCAAGGAGGTACCCCACTTTGTCTGGTGGAATTCGTATGAGTGTATGAGGCTTGTGGATGGAGAGTCCAAGCCGAGGACGGCCATCGTGATAGAAGGCTTTGTGAAGGATTAGTTTTATTTTTTTTTTAACAAAAATAAAAGTGATTCGGTTTGGGTGGTCCGGATGGGCGGTTTCCCGTAATGGACCCGGAAGGGGATTGAAAATCACTGATCCCAATTTTTTTTTTTTTTGGAAAAGGGAACTTTAGAGAACCGGCAAGTTCGATACCGTCCGAGCGATTCTTGATCCGAACCGTTCCTTTTGCCCATCCCTAATAAGAAGTATACCTAACCAGTCAGGTGACACTTGATGCCTGTACTTGATAATCCCAGTTGATGATCACGTTCTAATTAATGAAAGGAATCTCGACACCAGCTGCTCGTCACCATAGCGGTGACAAGTAACCTTCGCTTTTGTGGACGACCCATTATTGGATGTGACTCTACGTGGGCTTCTTCAACTTCGAGCGAAGGGCGATCGGCTGTTTGGCTTTTTACTGATCGCCTTTGTCAAGCGATTGTCAGAAGGTGTGGTGCGAACTGCTGTCGGTGTGCTGCTTCGCTTTGGGTACACACTCCTCGTGTTCCGATGAAAGGCGCTTTTGACTTCTGAGAGGAGTCGTTTTTTGACGAGTCGATCTCGACGAACAAAAGCGACAGGAAAGAGGCTCCAGGATTCGTGATGGAATAAAGCTTGGGAGGGCATGAATTGGACTTGGGTCCAATGCCTTGCAGAATCACTCGGGAACCATAACTAGGGCAAAACAAAAATTCATAACTAGGGTTTGTAACAAAGAAGACGGAAAAGATTAATGCGTCGAATATTGAGTTTTGTTTTTTTTTTCCTTCGTATATGCTGGTTTGCCACTAATGAACTACAACTCGAGGTTGATCGAATGCTTTGGAAAAAGGACGAACACAAATTTGTAATTAGGGTTTGTTCGGAAGGAGAAGGAAGAGATTAATGCATATATGAGACGATTTCTTGCTATGTAAGGTGTTTGATGTGGAGCTCACATAAGTTTAAGCACGGTGGATGTTCGGGACTATTCAATTGTATCTCCAGTAGCTCACCCAAGTTGGAGAGGATAATTCTGGAGAACAGAATCAGAGAATTAGAATCGTTGCCAAAATGGCTCCAAAGCTCTCGCGTTCTTAATTGTGGTTAATTTTATATTTTTTTGCTCATTTCATCACACTATTTATTCTCAAAGTTGCTATTTCTATTAATCCTTTTTTTCCAAAATTGTCCGCCGTCGATCGATTTAGAAGGAAAATAGTACGCAACATTACCCGATGATATATAACTTAAGTTTTATGAGTCACATTTATAATGTCTTTCTTTTCATTGATCTTTTAACGTAGTGGTAATAACTAATAAGAGAAGAAAAGGGGTAGGAAGTAATGGAGGATAAAGGAGTTTGGTAAAAGCCGGAAAGGAGCACATCCCGCAATTTCTTCAAAGATGTGAGTTTTTGTTTTCTTTTTTGCGGGGTCCATTTATTACTTTAAGATTCAACGAGAAAAACTGCCTCTCTAGAGTTGAAAGACCGTAACATGATCGAGAAAAAAAGATCTGATAAAAAAATCTACCATCATATCACGAGGAAGATGCACAAAAGGAAAAGGAAAAGACCGATCGATTGACGTACTAGGAAAGAGGCCGAGAATGATTAGTTCGTCTCTTTTGAAATCATCGTCCCAAAATATTGACATTGCCGGTCGCATTGCGTCGCCGCACATCGATCACGTCACATGCGGCTTCATTCCATCAAAGAGCATGTGCAAAGGACAACTAGTGGCTCGCACTTTGAATCAACTTCTACGAAAAGATAGAAGAACAAATTCTGAATGTTGGGAAGTTTCACAGTCTCAAATTCGAGTTATGTCTTTTCCTAGACATAACTCGAATTTGAGACTTTTTATATATATGTAGAGAGAGAGAGAGAGAGAGAGAGAGAGAGAGAGAGAGAGAGAGAGAGAGAGAGAGAGAGTTGATGCATTTAGGGTTTGGCATAATCTTCTAGCTAAAAAAGCAAGTCATTAAGGAGCGACAACTGGCAACGGAGGAGGCTGCCAATCCCATGGTTTATTCACATTTTTCCATCACCTTTCTATGTAGGGATAGGTTTAGCTGCTATTAGTTAACAGCATTATAGGGAAAATGAAAAATTACAGGACACATCATATTATTAGAGTTTTATATCCACTCGCAAAGCAACGTTCTTCTCTCCCTTTTGCTTCGCAGCATTCTCTTCGCGCGGCGCGAGCAAACCACCCTCGTAAACCTCATACACACGGTCGACAATGGCGGGTCGAACCTCGGCTTGCGCAAGCCGACCTCAGACCGAGCCTTTCTTCCGCTTTCTCCAAGGTCGAGAGAGAGAGGGGAGGAATGGTTGAGGAGCCCCATTGAGGGTGGCTAAGGGGTACAACACCAAACCCATCCCCGTGATTGAGGTCTCGTCTTATAGAAAAGAAATTGCGAGTTATCTAGTTGAGAATGAGTTTTTGAAAGTATTTGGAGAAAACCATATTTTTTTTTTCAAAATAAAAGCCCATAGAGGCTAGGGGCTCGCATGGGCGTGGCAACACTTCTACTCTAATAATCAACTTCTGAAGAGAAGCCAATTTTTTTTTCACTTCTTCAAGTGGCTCCAAAACTACTTTTGGAGCAAAAAAGTGCTCCAAAAATGGAAAAATGAATTTGCATAATCAAAATGATTTCTGCTCTAGAAATTGTATCCGAAGTGTTGTCATGCGCGCCCTAGAGGTCCTGTTACACATGGAAATTAAGGGGTTAGCATCCCCACAACGCTCTGTCGATATCATATTTTTCAATTAAGTTCTTTGAATGCCATTACAGAGTAATATGCTAAGATTAATGATGCGCTTTGATTTTTTTGGAGATGAGATCGGGGGCATTCCTTCGTCAATTAACACCGCGGCATGACTTCGTGCTCCATCTGTGCTTGTGTATTGGATATATGCAATAACATATAATTAAGAATATGCATGGGTCTTAATTTGTGACATTGTATGCATTTGCAATTAACCACGGAATTATAGTAAAATGACGCGTGCTTAATTTTCCGAAATTGACGGAATCGTGGGTTATTAATTGGTTCACTTTGAGAGGAGAATTTTCGTCTTTTTGGCCATATATTATAAGGGTTTTGTACAAATGAAAATATTTTTGTGGGAGAAAACCTAAAAACTTTTTTTAAAATCATTTTGGAAAATCATGACATGCTAAAAATACTAATGGCCTCGATGAATCATGAAATTTTCCTAGATTTATTTAAGTAGAATAAGAGCTGTAAAATCTTTTTTATTTTATTTTAAAGGTTAATTTCGGTATTACGAAAGCCTGTTCATTCACCGAAATTTTAATCTAAAGCTGTTAGAGCAGCAACAATCGAATTTCTAGAATAATTCTAGAATTATAACGATATCAATTTTATTTGGGGAATCTAACAAGAATTTAGCACCCTTACTTGACATCGTGCGATCTTTTTTTATAATAATAAAAACAATCCCACCCTTCAGGGATTGCCAAAATCTTCAAGCTCGAACGTAATTGGAATTTCCTTACAAAATAAGATCAAGATGTTAGCACCCAGAATATGAAAGAACGTAACTGGAAGGTAGAACTTGAAGATAGTTTATCTTGTCGAAGATGCAAAAATAAACGGCCCATTTAAGAGACTTAATAGCTATTGAATATATGAAGAAAAATCATTCACTTCGAATATTTAAACAAATGCGAATACACAAAAAAAAAGGGGAAAAAAGAATCATATTTTGAGTTTGTTTGCGAAATACAATTTTTTTTTTTGTTGGGGGGTTGTGCTGAAAAGCGTTGCCTGTTGAATGTTCCTAGAATGATCTAAAAAGTTGCTAGTCGTGTAGGTGACATATATACGAAGGAAAAAAACAAAAGTCAATATTCGACGCATTAATCTTTTCCGTCTCCTTCGTTACAAACCCTAGTTATGAATTTTTGTTTTGCCCTAGTTATGGTTCCCGAGTGATCCTGCAACGCATTGGACCCAAGTCCAATTCTTTCCCTCCCAAGCATTATTCCATCACGAATCCTGGAGCCTCTTTCCTGTGGCTTTTGCTTGTCGAGATCAACTCGTCAAAAAACGACTCCTCTCAGAAGTGAAAAGCGCATTTCATATGGAAAAAGAAGCCCTCGTAGAGTCACACCGACAGCAGTTCACTCCACACAATCCCATCTGACAATCGCTTGACAAAGGCGATCAGTAAAAGCCAAACGGCTGATCGCCCTTCGCTGTTCGAAGTTGAAGAAGCCCTCGTAGAGTCACATCCAATAATGGGTCGTCCACAAAAGCGAAGGTTACTTGTCACCGCTATGGTGACGAGCAGCTGGTGTCGAGATTCCTTTCATTAATTAGAACGTGATCATCAACTGGGATTATCAATTACAGGCATCAAGTGTCACCTGACCGGTTAGGTATACTTCTTATTGGGGGCGGGCAAAAGGAACAGTTCGGATCAAGAATCGCCCGGACGGTATCGAACTTGCCGGTTCTCTGAAGTTCCCTTTTCCAAAAAAATTTGGGATCAGTGATTTTCAATTCCCTTCCGGGTCCATTACGGAAACCGCCCATCCGGACCACCCGAACCGAATTACTATTCTTTTTGTTATTTCTTATGATTTTGTATAAAAAAAAAAAATCCTTAACAAAGCCTCCAATCACGATGGCCGTCCTCGGCTTGGACTCTCCATCCACAAGCCTCATACACTCATACGAATTCCACCAAACAAAGTGGGGTACCTCCTCGGCTTGGACCCTTTTTTAGTTCATGTCTTTTTTTATTTGCGAATGTCCTCGGCTCGGACCAATTTCTTTTAGGTTCCTATCTTCTTCTTCTTTTTAACTTTGTTTGTTATCTTTTCTGTTGACCCATAAAATTTCGATGAGGGGTTTAACATCTGTCTCATAAAAATCCCATAATGGATTATGTACTACATGCCCAAAACAAACAGATCATGAACCGATCCAGTCCGGCCGGTTTCAAGACCAAGCGGACCGACTCCCTATTCTTGAGTGGAAACCGGACCACTCGAGAACCGATCGCCCCTAGTTTTTTATGTTGAGGCATGTATTTCTTACTATCAGCATTCGATAATCACCAACATTATTCGCCAATCGCTTGTGATATCATCTTGGAACGTGTTAAAGTAGTCTACTAAGAAGATAATTTAGGCGAGAGGTCCTTGAAATCTAACGTGGGTCCGCTAATCGAAAAGGACTCCAAGTATTATGATTCCTTCGAGACTTAATTTAGTCAATGTTTTCCACCCCAAATGGCTGATTATCTTAGTCTTAGAAAAAAGCTTATGGTAAATGTGTCATGATGGGTATAGTTGAGGGTTTTTCATGTGTTTTTCCCTAGGTTCCCATCGATATCTTGGCTTTACTTCCTAGTCAAATATGGGGAGTAGATTATGTCAACACAAATTAGTTTAGTTGTCAACACAAAATAGTTTGGTTGGGCATCTAAATCATTCTATGTAACTCTCTCGACTATTAATGAATAGAATCTTTCTTGCAATATATATATATCACCCACACGTCTAAAATGTTAGTTAGCTCTCCCCCTCCCTTAGAAAATGCAGTCGTGACGCTAACCCAATTTGAAGACATACAAAAGAATCAAGTCAACATCGAAATGATTGTTGGAATAGACATAGTTAAGATCCAAGAACAATTAATGTATACTCAAGAACAATGACGAAGCTAGTTTTAGTAGGAGTGCCCAACAAGTCCGAGTTGAACCGATCTGATCATATTATCTCGCCTTAAATTCTTGATCAAACTAAGAAGATGACTTAGATGCCCAACCAAACAAATTTTTGTTGACATAATCTACTCCCCATATTTGACTAGGAAGTAAAGCCAAGATATCGATGGGAACCTAAGAAAAAACACATCAAAAACCCTCAACTATACCCACCATGACACATTTACCATAAGCTTTTTTTTTTCTACGGCACCAAATGTCCCGAATTTGTATCTTTATGACACATTTATGTACCCTCCGGCTAGTTTCCTTTAGTGAGCACCGTTAAAGAATTTGTATATATAGAACGACCTAGCAGAATTTTTAATTAAACGCTTGAAAATGATTGCTTGACCGCTATTGTCGAGACCCAAATTACCTTTTAGTTCATGGGGACATGCGATATTACATGCTGCATCATTGATTAGAATTTGACCCACTGCATATCATGAATACTCCCCTATTCAACTCGCATGTGAATGTGAACCTGATGTTTCCCATCTGCGAATATTTGGTTGTGCCGTATAAGTTTTTATACCACCTCCACAACGTGGGTCTCCACGTCGACTTGTTATAGACGCCAGAAAGCAAACTGTATTGATATGACTCTGCGTGGCTTCAATAAAATAAAAATTTATTTCGACTAAGAAGACATCTGAGAGAACCTTGGCATAACATAAATGTGTCACATAGGCACAAGTTTGGGGATTTTTTTTTATGTCATAACAAAAAATTTAGGGTAAACGTGTCACAACAAGCATAGTTTCAAATTTTTTATGTTAGCAAAAAAAATCATGGTAAAAAAGTATTATAGTGTGTATAGTTTGGGCCTTTTGGTGGCTTTTTCGCTTGGGAACTATGAACTTGTCTGATTTGTTTTCTCAACCTCGAGCTTGATTAAATATACCATGAGTCAGGGTTAAATTGTATGAAGATAAAATTTCAATTTTTACATGCGGCAAATTAACCTCGTTGGATCCAGCAAGATGTCTCGCTTGAGAACATGTCGAGTTGAAAGATCAATATCTAAGTTTGTAAACGCATGCGCGGAAGCGGAGACAAATCCATGGGGGGCGGACATTCGGACTTGATCACCGAGCGGGTCGGGTCGGGCCCGGGTCTGGGGTCAACCTATACGCCACGTACACGTGCCTTAGCCTGAGCATAAGTAAGAAAGCCCGGGCCTGCCTCGACGGCCAAGCCCGCCCAGGAAGGACCAGCCCATCCAGAGGCACAGGAATGTGCAAAAATTAGGGCAAAAAAAAAAAAGACTTGTTATGAAATACATGAATGTTTGAAATACATCAATGAATATTCATTATATTCATCCTATCTAATGTACATTTTATGGTACATTTCTAAGTTCATCTCCCTATCAAATGTATGTTCATCTCCCTATCAAATGTATGTATTAATTCAATACATTAGTATTAATGATAAGTGCATCCTTATTCTCCTATAAATAGAAGCTTAGTTTTTGGTCAAATTAGATAAATGAAATAAAGAGATTTCTCCTCTGGCTTTCACTACTTGCTCTCTGTTCTCTCTGTTATATACTTGCAGCGTGATATTTTACAATACGTTATCAGCACGAAGATCTACCAACTGAGAAAGTAGGTAAGTGTTCTCTTTGTTTTCTTTAATCAACTTATACTTCATCTTTTATGATACTTGACACCTGAAGTTGTCAACATAAATGCAAATGAAAAATACCGAGAAAAAGGAAGATGTTTGTTTGTTTTATAGTGCAACAACACATTCCATATTTCATAATAGACACTTTTTCTCGAGTGTGACATTGCGTAAAGCACATGTCCATACAATATCAGGTCATGTTAAGATTATTGATGGTTTCGGGAATGCCACAATTGTTTTGCCAAATTGCACCATCCTGCATATTGAGAATGCATTTCTAAGCAGTAGATCAAAAAAGAATATACTTAGCTTTAAAGATGTACGCCGAAATGGTTACCATATTGAGACTATTTATGAGCAAAATAAGGATTTTCTCGGCATTACCTCTTATAAGATGGGCCTGAAGACCATCCATGAGAAGCTAGAAGCTTATCCTACGGGTTTGTATTGTGTCATGATTAAGGCCATTGAAACCTATGCCACCATGTCTTGAAGATTGGTAAATCCTGATAAGTTTGGATTGTGGCATGATCGCTTTGGTCACCCTGGCGCTACAATGATGCGTAGAATAATTCAGAACACAACATGACACCCTTTAAAGGATACAAAGGTTTTGTTGTCCAATGATTATAATTGTGAAGCTTGTTCACAAGGAAAACTCATTATCAAACATTCTCTAACAAAGGTTAATCTTGAATCCCCTTTATTTTTGCAAAGAATTCAGGGTGATATTTGTGGACCAATACAACCACCAAGTGGTCCGTTTCGATATTTTATGGTACTAGTGGACGCATCCTGTAGATGGTCCCATGTTTGTCTATTATCTACGCGCAATGTCGCATTTGCACGTTTACTTGCGCATATTATAAAGCTCCGGGCACATTTCCATGATTATCCAATTAAGAGCATAAGGATGGATAATGCTGGTGAATTTACATCAAAGAGTTTTGATACATATTGTGCTTCACTCGGAATCGAGGTTGAGCACCCAATCGCATATGTTCATACTCAAAATGGATTGGCAGAATCATTGATTAAACGCATCCAAATCATTGCCCGCACTCTATTATTGAGAACAAATCTCAACGATACAGCATGGGGTCATGCAGTTTTGCATGCGGCGGCCTTAATTAGATTGCGCCCCACTGCTAGTCTCTTACAATCTCTCCTTCAGATGGTTCTTGGTTATGAACCTGATATTTCACATTTACGCACTTTTGGTTGTGCAGTACAGGTGCCTGTAGCACCACAAAAAAGAACTAAAATGGGTCCCCAAAGCCATTTGGGCATTTATGTTGGGTTTGATTCGCCGTCCATTATTAGGTTCTTGGAACCAACTACTGGTGATCTTTTTACTGCTAGATTCGCGGATTGTCATTTCGATGAGACAGTGTTTCCATCAATTGGGACACCTATGACTGCAAAGCAGAAACCAATTGAGGTTATCTCCTGGAATGAGAAAGATTTATCTCATTTAGACCCAAGAATTCCTGAATGTGAAAACGATGTGCAGCGTATAATCCATTTATAGGCTATGGCCAATAGACTTCCTGACGCATTTAATGATGCTACTAAGGTAACGAAGTCTCATATTCCAGCTGCAAATGCTCCAGCTAGAATAGTTGTTCCCGAAGGACAGGATAAAATGGATCAAAATCCACCACACTTGAAGCGTGGTAGACCGATAGGATCAAAAGACACTGTTCCTCGAAAACGAAGGGGAAAGAATCAAGAATCCGCTCCAGAAGAGCCCGGTATTGTGCTTGCTCCCAAAGCGCTTATTGCCCCTGAAGAGGCACAAACCCATGAAATGATCACCAACCCCGGGAATACTGAGAATTCCATTACATATTGTAATGAGATTTGGGATCGGAATGAAATCATCATGGATGATTTTTTGCATTCTCAGTTGCTCATAAAATTATGGATGATGATTGTGAGCCACAATCTATTATTGAATGCCGTCAAAGGCATGACTGGCTTAAATGGGAAGAAGCAATTAAGGCCGAATTAGCTTCTCTAGCTAAACGAGAGATTTTTGAACCTGTAACTCAAATCCCCGACAATGTAAAGCCTGTTGGATATAAATGAGTATTTGTCCGAAAACGAAATGAGAAAAACGAGGTTGTGAGATATAAAGCCCGACTCGTTGCTCAAGGATTCTCCCAGCGACCTAGGATTGATTATGATGAGACATAGTCACCTATGATGGATATGATTACATTTCGTTTTCTAATTAGCCTTGCAGTCTCTGAAAGATTGGAAATGCGTCTTATGGACGTTGTGACGGCTTATCTATATAGCTCATTAAACTCTGATATTTATATGAAAATTCCTGAGGGATTTAAAATGCCTGAAGCATGCACTCCCGCAACTTATTCTCAATAAAATTGCAAAGATCTTTGTATGGATTAAAGCAATCCGGTCGCATGTGGTACCAACGCCTAAGTGAGTACCTAATTAAGGAAGGGTACAAGAATGATTCTATCTGCCCATGCGTGTTTATTAAGAAATCAGAAATCGAATTTGCTATTGTAGCAGTTTATGTCGACGATATGAATATAATTGGAACTCCAGAAGAGTTAACTAAAACTGCTGAGTATTTGAAAAGGGAGTTTGAAGTTAAAGACTTGGGTAAAACCAAACTTTGTCTTAGTCTAGAGCTTGAGCATAAAGCAAACGGAATAATTGTCCATCAATTAACATACATTGAAAGATTACTTAAACGCTTCAACATGGACAAGTCTCACCCATTGAGTACCCCTATGGTTGTAAGGTCTCTAGATCCCCAAAAGGATCCATTTCGTCCTAGAGAATCTGATGAAGAGATACTTGGTCCTGAAGTACCATATCTCAATGCAATTGGGGCGTTAATGTACCTGGCACAATGTACGAGACTAGATATCGCTTTCGCGGTACATTTATTGGCACGTTTTAGTTCTGAGCCAACTCGGAGACACTGGAATGGAGTTAAACATATTTTTCGTTATCTTCGAAGAACCATAGATTTGGGATTATATTATTCCAAGGATTCCACTACATCTGGTTTAGTTGGATATGCTGATGCTAGATATAAATCTGATCCACATAAGGCTCGCTCTCAAACCGGCTATTTGTTTTGTTATAACGGCACTGCCATTTCTTGGCGTTCTACTAAGAAATCGTTAGTAGCTACATCTTCTAACCACTCTGAGATTATTGCTTTATATGAAGCTAGAAGAGAGTGTGTTTGGTTAAGATCCGTTATAACGCATATTCATAATTCTTGTTGTATAATACCGGTTGCAAATTTTCCCACTATAATTTATGAAGATAATGCTACTTGTATTGCACAAGTTAGGGGAGGATATATCAAAGGTGATAGGACCAAGCATATCTCGTCGAAATTTTTCTATACTCATGGACTCCAAGAAAGTCGACAAGTTGATGTTAAACAGATTCAATCCATAAATAATCTTGCAGATCTTTTTACCAAATCATTGCCAACGTCAATTTTTGAAAAATTAGTATATGACATTGGTATGCGGCGAGTTCACAAGATGCAAGATTGACTAGCCCCAGTAGTGGCTATATGATTTAATTGAGGGGGAGATATTATGAACTATGCACTGCACTCTTTTTCCATTTTGTCCGATTTTTGTCCCACTGGATTTTTTCGGCTTAAGATTTTTAATGAGGCAGTATCATTCGATGCACATTCATAATATGATGAACACAATGAATATTCAAGGGGGAGTGTTATGAAATACACGAATGTTTGAAATACATGAATGGATATTCATTATATTCATCCTATCTAATGTACCTTTTGTGGTACATTTCTAAGTTCATCTCCCTACCCAATGTATGTTCATCTCCCTATCAAATGTATGTATTAATTCAATACATTAGTATTAATGATAAGTGCATCCTTATTCTCCTATAAATAGGAGCTTAGTTTTTGGTCAAATTAGATAAATGAAATAAAGAGATTTCTCCTCTGGCTTTCACTACTTGCTCTCTGTTCTCTCTGTTATATACTTGCAGCGCGATATTTTACAACAAGACTTAATATTTAATAATTGAGCAAGATTGCACCATGGTTATCAGATAGAGCCCAATAACATTCACCCAAAAAAAAGATTCAAATGAAAAATCCATGGAGAAGGAAATAACATGGGCAAATCGAAATCAACGAATTATACTGCAGAAACATAAGAAGGGATGGAAACATATGTAGAAGTCGAGATATACTTACGGCTCTGGTCATTTCGCGAAAAGCAATTTCCAATGTTTTCCTGATTTTTTTGGCGTTCGGTTCACGGAAAATAAATGAGTGTAAATAAAACATTTTTCGTCAATGAAGAAAAAAGGAAAAATGACATAAATAGTCCATAAACTTTGACAGAATGTGCAATCTGGTCCCTGAACTTTTAATTTGTTCAATTTAGCCTATGAACTTTGGCGGGAAAATTACCAAAAAAGTCATAAACCTTTTACAGTTGTGCCAATTCAGTTCTAAACTTTTTTTTTGCCGATTCAGTCCTAAACCTTTTGCAATTATGCCATTTAAGTCCATCCGGCGAATTTTGGCAGGCCGACGCTGACGTGGACGCCGACCGGCCAGCGACCCATTATTTTATTTTTTTTATTTTTAATAATTTTTAGGATTTTTTTCTTTTTCTTTTTTTTCCCTTTCCCTTTCCCTCTCCTCTCCTCTCACCTCTCCTTCCTTTCGTGTCTGGATCCTTCCCTTCCCTGCAACTCAGTCGATTTCCACAGTCCGGTGCCGCTCCGTCCTCCTTCCTCCGGCCGCTCGGTGATGGCCATGGCTCTGCCCAATGAGCTCGAGGCGGCTGATCTCGATGATCTTGGACTTGCCCGAGGTCGGCAAGCCATGAGCTCGCCGGATCCATGCGAGGTCGGCCATGGCGGCTCGAGCTCCGCCGCTTCCTCGTAATGGCCGGGCGAGGTCGAGCCTCGCCATGGCCGGTCGAGGCTCGACCTCGTCGGCCCAGATCTGGGCTTGCGAGGCCGAGCCTTGCTCAGCCATGGCGGGACGATGCGGCCTATCCGGCCGCACCTCCGGCCGGTCACCGGACCATGGCAATCGGAGTTGCAGGGAAGGGGAGGGACGGTGAGTTGTAGGGACGATGAGTTGCAGGGAAGAGGAGGGACGGTGAATTGTAGGGACGATGGAAGGGGAGGTTAGAGGAGAGGGAAAGGGGAAAAAAGAAAAAAATTCCTACAAATTATAATAAAAAATCATTAAAAAATTTAAAAAATATTAAAATAATGAGTCGCCGGCCGGCTGGCATCCACGTCAGCGCAGGCTGGCCAAAATTCGCCGGATGGACTTAAAAGACACAATTGCAAAAGGTTTAGGACTAAATAGGCAAAAAAAAAAAATTTAGGACTGAATTGTCACAATTGCAAAAGGTTTAGGACTTTTTTGGTAATTTTCCCGAGCTTTGGCAGAATGTGCAATTTGATCCCTAAACTTTTGACTTATTCAATTCAGTCCCTGAACTTTTAGTAAATGTTCAATTTAGTTCCTAAACTATATGAAAATGTTCAACGTTATCCCTAATATTAAATTAACAAAAGGACTATATTGAACATTTTCCTATAATTCAGGGACTAGATTGAACATGCACTAAAAGTTTAGGGACTAAATTAAACAAGTCAAAAGTTCATGGATCAAATTGCACATTCTGCCAAAGTTTATGAACTAAATTGAACAAATTAAAAGTTCATGGACCAGATTGCACATTCTGCCAAAGTTCAGGGACCATTTATGTAATTATCCCAAGAAAAAAGTACCTTCAAAAGTGGGAAAACGATGCACTCTTTTTGATGAGGGGAAATCAGTTTCCCTCTTTTTTTTTTCACCTACACCAAGCACATTCTCCTTCGTGCAGTAAAGAAAAAATTAAAAATTAAAAAAAAATATTTTTTTTACTAAATTCCATATCGGGTTTCAAATTTTCTAACACGTTAGTAAGGTCACAAATTTATACCGACCTCTCTCTCTCTCTCTCTCTCTCTCTCTCTCTCCACATGAATAGTTTAGGGCTTGTATGGATGGTGGCTGAGGAAATCGTTTCTATTCCAAAAGTGTTCCGGGAACATTTTTGGAGCAGAAGCTCGTATGGTTCAAAAATGTTCCGAAAGTGTTCCGCAGAACACTTTTGTTCCAGGGAACACTTTTGAAGGAACAAAAAAAACTTGCTTCTGGGATTTTGGAACACTTTTTGGAACACTTTTGAAACCACCATTCATTGTCGCCGACATAGCTACCACCCGCTGCCTCGCTAAAAGTCGGCCGCCGACGCCGGTCGCCGACTAAAAAAAATGTTTTTTTAACTTACCAAACGTGTTTTTTTCCCAAAAATCATAATTTTGATCAGAAACACAAAAAAATGTTTCTGTTCAAAAAATGCTCCAAGGAACAGAAACGCTACCATACGTAGCCTTACATGCCCACATTTTCGGTCCATACAAATCTACCTCCCTTCGGACAATCCGTAACAAAAGTAAATAATTGCAATTTTAAGGAGTTGACATTGTGATTGTGTTACATGTCAACGGTGACGATGATTTTTTTCCCCCTTTTGTCTAGACGTTGTGAAAATAAGTAGGATTTCTTGAAAAGAGCTTGAACAAAATAATGCTTATCGTGATCGATATTGGAACGCTATTTTCTGTTAGGGTTCTTCAGAGGAGCGAAGTTGCGAAGGGATTTTCCATTTATTCGTGACCGACGGCGAACACTTAAAATTATATCTAGGGTTTTTGAAATATCCCGAATTTGCTATGCCCTCTATGCTTTATAGCTGGCTAGACATAGTACAAATAATTCCAATCATTCAATGCTCAATAAGACCTAAAAAAGAGTACAAACTCTATGATTCCATGACTGGTGCGAATCCTCTTCCCCTCCATTAAGGTAAAAGCTCAGTACCACCATGAAAGAAAATGGGCACTTGAAGAACTCATGCGAACCGATTAACACTATAAGGTTCCGTTTGTTTCGCGAAAAATAAATATTTTAAAAAATAAAAATACCTTCCCGACAGTACTGTCACGGACGGTACAATCTCGGACGTAGGTTTACACACAATTACCATGTGTTTCGGTATAAAACACTCATTGATTTGGAGATCATGTTATCAGAAATAACTAACGTTAGACTGTCGGGCTAGTAGCTTCCTTTAGAAAATTATCTTCTAAGAAATGATTGCTTATATCATTAACAAAAATAAATGAACGAAAAATAATTTCACCGTCTATGCAAATGTATAAACATAGCTTGGTGTTGGTAATGACAATATTATTCGTTGACTAATTGTTTCAAGCATGAGATCATTTTCCGAAAAACGTTTTTCAAATAGTTCGTTTTTCGCGAAACAGATCAACCATACGAAGACGAATCCTATGAAATTAATTTAGACATATATCATCGTCGATAATAGAGAAAAACTCATCGTACATGAAAATGTTTATATGTATATTATTATCGATAATGAAAATATGCTTCATTGATCCATTATTTCAAGCAGTACAAACGATTATTTTTAGGAAAATAATTTTCAAAACCATTCATTTTCTGCGAAATAAATGGAGCTAAATACGAATATTTTCTCTGTATGAAGTATGCCTTGGAACACCCGTTTACGTAACATCTTCTAGTTTCATGCATCATGATACACTTTTTTGACGAATTGCTTGAGATCTTTTCTTTGCGGGTGTTAAAATAATGACCACCTTAGAGAGAATAGAAAACAGCCGCCATCTCCTCTTGTAGTCTTGTGTACCCTACTTTTTTATTCAAAGGATACCTCGCGAATCTCTGCTAATGTGAGAAGTTAAGGACTGATTATTAGTTTAGAATCGGCTTATGATAATTAACAATGGTTAGATATTTGAGAGACGAGTTTGTTTTCTCTTCTAATTCGTTGCTTTTGCAATGTATTTTTTGAAAACTCGCCAATGGAACCACCAACCCAGCAGGTCGCTCTCTCAGGCGATCTTGTAGGGCGCCTAACTACCACTGGGAGTGGCAGATGATCGTGATCGATTGAGGGCAAATGAAGATGTTAATTGGGTTGTGCAAATTATTGTGTCGGCATCAATTAGTTTATGTTAAAATGTTGTTAAATGGACAGCCCCTTTGATAAAGACCTATAAAGCAGCTAGCACCAACATAGCTGGCGTGATGTTTCGTTTCCTCCTCCTAGATTTGTGCAAGAGAGTATGGCTTGAACCTTGAGTGGGCAATCATGCAAGAATCGTTGCCGATCCAACGTATTCTAGATCAATTTAATTTTAAATCTTTCTTCTTGGTATCAATTGGGTCCATCATATCAATTTAAGAAGAAAATTACTGACATGGACATCATCTGTCCTATATGACGCAATTGGGACATTTTGTTAAATGAAATTTTAAATATATATTATTTTTTTCATTCTTTTATGTATTCTTTCATTATGGCCAGCGAAGGTCGCCAACGGCCCTCGCTTAGAGTGGGCTGCGAAGGCCCTAGATCTAGCGAGGCCAAAATGAAAAAGAAAAAGAAAAAGGAGAAAGGAAACAATAAATAATTTAAATTTAATTTTTTTTTGAAATGAAACAGTTAGAGATGCCCACATCAGCCCCACACCGCGTAGGATCCTACGTTAGCAATTTTCAACTTCGAACGGCGAAGGGCGATCAGCCGTTTGGCTTTTACTGATCGCCTTTGTCAAGCGATTGCCAGAAGGGATTGTGTGGTGCGAACTGCTGCATCGCTTTGTGTACACACACCTCGTGTTCCACATGAAATGCGCTTTTGACTTCTGAGAGGAGTCGTTTTTTGACGAGTTGATCTCGACAAGCAAAAGCGACAGGAAAGAGGCTCCAGGATTCGTGATGGAATAAAGCTTGGGAGGGAAAGAATTGGACTTGGTTGGGCCCAACGCCTTGCGCGATCACTTGGGAACTATATTACTAAAACCGATCGAGTGCTTCTGACAGGGCTAAACAAAAATGTATAATTATGGTTTGTTCCGAAGTGGATGGAAGAGATTAATGCATCGAATGCTGAATGATTTCTCGTAATATATGCTGGTTGCCATTTATGAACTATAACGTAAGGTCGATCGAATGCTTCGGAAATGGACAAACAAAAAATTGTAATTAGAATTTGTCTAGAAGGAGATGGAAGAGATTAATGCGTCAAATATGGGAAGATCTCTCGTTGCGGATGTGCTAGATGTGGAGTTCACATTAGTTTAAGCACGATGGATATCGGGTCTATTCGATTGTATCTTGGGTAGCTCCGCCCAAATCGGAGACAGACTCGCGGATCAATTCTCTCTGCATTAGGAGGGGATGAGATCTCCAAAAGTCTGGCATTCTTTCAATCTCGGTTAATTTTGCAAGTTTTTGCTTATATTTTCATGCTATTTATTCTCAAAGTTCATGTGGTATTTTTTTGAAATTTATGACGTGTTATAAATGAGTGTGTGGGTTGTTATCCAATGATTCTTGCTCAAAATGCTTCGGTGGCCATCAAAGAATTAATTCAACTTTGTCACATTTAATTTATATCGCAGGCGTAAAATAGGAATAATAAAAATTAATGACGGCAGAATTGGAATAAAAGATTTACTTTAATTCTGGGCTCCAGCATTGCGAAGTCCAATTTGGGCTGGATTTCAAGGATGACGGATCCCCGTAGAGTACGGAATGTCATGTAGGGCTTATTTGGAAATTATTCTGATTTTCTGATTTTGTTTTCCCGAACAAAAAGAATGATAAACATGTTTGATAACGTAAATAATTTCGACTCTATTCCCGAGAGTAGTTTTGGAGCAAAAACAAGAATAAAAAGAAAGTCATGTTTGGTAACGTTTCTATTCCAAAAAAAGTGTTTCTTGATTAGAATCATTTTTTTTGTTCCTTAGATGAGTTTTAGAGAATCGGAATGTGTTTGGTAATTGCATAAAATTTATATTCCCGGAACAGAAATGCGTTTGGCAACTGCATAAAATTTATGTTCTGGAAAATAATTTCTCTTTTCAATTTGTCATTTAAATCAAATAATCAAATAATCACACTTGATAACTTTTTTCAGACCCCACAAGTGTGATCCTCTTGCACCATGACATCTTTTTGGCCGAAATAGAGATGCTTTAGATTTGATCATTGGAAGGATAACACGATAAAATTATTGTTTTCCCACATTTCTATTGAGGTTATGTATATGCCAAGGATGAAAGATCTGACTTTGATTATCTTTATTTCTCAGAATGAATAAAATCTATCTCTGTTACATAAGTAACTCAATTTTACCCTTGAATACCATGCGGATGGTCACTAATGCAGCATGGTAATCCGATAACAAATCAGACAAGGCTTAGAAAAATTCGAAAGGTAAAATCACAAAAAAAAAAAGGATTTGCTAGTTGAATGGATACATTTTCTAATTTCTAAGATTTTTTGGAATTTTGGAATTTTTTTGGATCGATTTGCCCATGAGGGACAAAATCATCATTTGAAAGAAATCGAAAGACAAAATCATCAAAAATAGGATTGACCAGTTGAAATGACTCATCTCCTAATTTTTTAGATTTTTGGGATTTTTCTTATTTTTTCATTTTTTATTTTTTTTTATGAATTTTCCATTTTTTGGAATTTTAATCATTTTCTATTTTTTTATTTTTATTAATTTCCAAAATTTTACTAAAAATATTATCTGGACCGGGTCAAGTTGACTCGACCCACTCCTCGCGGGAGTTCGACAAAAGTGTTCATATTGTCAAAAGTGTTCTTTTTTGGAAAAATAACTTTTTTTTCTTATTTTTGGTCCAAAATTTTTCTGGGAACAGAATCAAAATCATAATCATAATCATAATCATAATCATTTGCATTATTAAACATGTTTCTGTTTTTTTTTTCAAAAAACAGAAACAGAGGAACAGAAACTTACCAAACATGCCCTAAATTTGGAAAAAAAAAAAGAACCACTTTTGATGATCTCAAAAAAGAAGAAAGCCTCTATTCTCTCACTTTTCACTCGACCAACCTTGAGAAAGCCTCTATTCTCTCACTTTTCACTCGACTAACCTTGAGTTCTCTCACTTTTTCCTCGACTTAAAAAAGGACAAAATCTCATTTCTGTCACTCGTGCGCTGCTTTTGTGATCAGCCAGTTCTACTGCTGCCATCCGCCGTCCTCATTATGACTTCCATACGTTTTGTTTCATCATTCACTTTCCTCATCCCCTCATCGTCACGTTGCCTTATGTCTGATAACTCTATTTTATATAGAGTTTATTTATTATTTTAGACTTAATATTTGCTTAGTTTTAATTGAATTCGATATCTACTTATTGATTTTAATTGATTTTGTAGGTAACACAATCTTCAGATATGCAAATTTGAAATCAAGGAGAATCAAACCTATCTTGGGGAAATATTCAAAATCCAAAGCTAAATTAGGAATGTGATTCAGATTTCTTTTTCTTGAAATAAAAAAGATATCGATATGAAGGAAGAAAAAGAAAGTAACGTGAGATTTTTTGAGGGGGGGAGAAGCCACTTTGGAGAAGCCACTTTTCAGAAGACGCTCGGAGGACGACGTTCAGTTTTTCTGCTATTCTTCCTTTCAATGCCGGATGCGAAGTGAAGAAGAAGGAGGCGAATTCAAAGTCAATCCTCGATTATTCTTGGTGCACTTGTTCTAGTTCTTCATCATGTTTAGTTTAAACATTTTTTTTAGTTTAATCTTTATTATGTTTTAGACTACTTTTTGTTAGGGCTACGATGTAACTTAACTATGATGGATTAATTTTTCATACTCGTTTATGCAATTCTAGAATTCATACATGTGAGTTATATATCATGTTCTTAATGCTTTTAAGTGATTGATCACCACTTGAATGATATTTATTGCACGTATGAGACTGAAAGGAGATTCCGTGCAAGTGTTTTATGATATATAGCCATGAATTCATCACAGATAGAGATATCTTATGCTTTTTGTGTGGTTTCGATAGTAGGTAAATCGAGAGTAGTTTATTGAATTTGGGAACGTTCATAGATCTTAATGCGTTTGGATTTACTTAAATTCACATGGATCAAGTGTGAGTTGCTAAATCTAATTAGGATTGCTATACCGGACCAAGGATAGTGATTTACATTAGGAAGTTCTACCATCACACTATGAATTCAATTTAATTGCATGATGAGATTGGTTAATTAATCTTGATTGGTTAAGTGAAATCGGATGCTCTAACATTTTTTCATTCTTGATAGAAATCCATTATTTGTTGCCTCTTTATATTCGAAATTTCTAATTTCTATTTTGGTTTGCTGCATTGGTTAATTTATTTTCCTTTAGAATTTTCGAGTGCTTTATTGGATCTTTAATTGGTTAGATAAATTTGAGAATTGTTCACGTTTAGTAAGTAATTTGATTGATTTGTCTACAATCTCCGTGGGAACGATACTTTTATTCATCACTCTATTACTTGTTCGATACGTACACTTGCGTTGCTAATCAAGAGAGAACAAGTTTTTGGCGCCGTTGCCGGGGATTGTTTGATAATTGACAATTACTATTAATATCGAGCAATTTTTGGTTTAGTCTAACTTTATTTTATTTTATATGATATTATTTTATTTTATTTTTATTTTGTTTAATTTTACAGAAAAAAATAAGTAGAAAAGAAATAGAGAGGACAGGGGTTCAGCGTCGACTGCAAACTCCCGTCACTCGAAGCCAACAGGGAGAGCTTGAGAAGTTTGATCCTGAAATTGAGCACACTTTCTTACGGCGAAGACAAGAGCAAAACAACAAGATCATGGCTGACGAAAACGGAGAACAAAGAAGAACTTTAAAGGATTATGCTGCACCTATAGTCCAAGGATCAACATCGAGCATTAGGAGGCCAACCATACAAGCTAACAACTTTGAAATCAAGCCTTCCCTGATTCAGATGCTTCAAAATGCAGTCCAATTTGGTGGATTGCCGAATGATGATCCTAATATCAGTTTAGATGCTTTTCTTGAAATTTGTGACACCATAAAATATAATGGTGTTACTGATGATGCCATCAAGTTGAGATTATTCCCTTTTTCCTTGCGTGACAAAGCTAAATCGTGGTTAACTTCCCTTCTTGCAGGATCTATCATGACGTGGGATGACTTGGCTCAAAAATTCCTTAGTAAGTATTTTCCTCCTGCTAAATCTGCCAAGATGCGTAACGATATTTCTACTTTTGTGCAGATGGATGGTGAATCTCTATATGAAACGTGGGAGAGATTTAAACAATTACTAAGGCGTTGTCCGCATCATGGTCTACAAGTTTGGATGCAAGTGCATACTTTCTATAATGGAGTGATGCCGAATTTGAGGTCTACCATTGATGCTGCAGCTGGAGGGACGTTGAACAACAAATCACCTAAGGAAGCTTTTGATCTTTTAGAGGAGATGGCGTCTAATAGCTACCAATGGCCAACTGAGAGGCTATCTGCTAGAAAGCCAAGTGGAATTTATGAAGTCGATGACAATAATGCCATTGCCGCACAATTCGCTGCTTTAAACAAAAAGATCGACTCAGTTTTAAAGATTCAAAGCCCGATTTGTGATTTTTGCAATGGAAGCCATGCTAGCACCGAATGTCAGGTAGGTAATCCTTTTGCACATCCTTCTGAACATACTAACTTTGTTGGAAATTTTAGCAGGCCTCCCCAGAACAATCCTTACTCAAACACCTACAATCCTGGATGGCGAAATCACCCGAATTTCTCTTGGTGCAACCAAAATCAGCAAGGGATGAGACAACCACCATCATTTAGGCCTCCTGAGGAGAAACAACACAATCATCTTGAGGAGATGGTTACTAAACTAGCTCAAACAACTCAGGACTTTATTAAAAGTGCTGATGTGAGGTTCCAAAATCAGGAGGCATCTATTCGAAATCTAGAGAAGCAGGTTGGCCAGTTAGCGAATCATTTGTCTGAAAGATCGTATGGTACCCTTCCAAGCAATACTGAGAAGAATCCAGTTGAGAATGCAAAAGCAATCACCTTGAGGAGTGGAAAAGAAGTTGGCAGAAATTTATCTAATGAAGCAGTAGAAAAAAGGAGAGAAGCTGAAGCCCCAGAAATCGAAACCTCAAAAGTTGATCCACCTCGAAGCAAGTTATTTCCTGACAATCCGAAGCCATATGTGCTGCCAGTCCCATATCCGGAAAGACTTCAGAAACACAAAATAGATAAGTAATTCTCTAAATTCCTTGATGTTTTTAAGAAATTGCACATTAATATTCCTTTTGCTGATGCCTTAGCCCAGATGCCTAGTTATGCGAAATTTTTGAAGAAAATTTTGGCAAACAAAAGGAAATTAGAAGATTATGAGACTGTGAAGCTTAATGAGGAGTGTTAAGCTATTTTGCAGAATAAATTACCACCAAAGTTGAAAGATCCAGGGAGTTTTACTATTCCTTGTACTATTGGTAATTCTTATTTTGATAAGGCATTGAGTGATTTAGGTGCAAGTATTAATTTAATGCCATACTATGTTTTTAGGAAATTAGGTTTGGGAGAAGTAAAAGCTACCACCATATCTCTTCAGTTAGCAGATCGATCGATCAAATACCCAAGAGGAATAGTGGAGGATGTTTTAATTAAGGTTGACAAGTTTATTTTTCCTGCAAAATTCATTGTCTTAGAGATGGAGGAAGATTTCGAGGTTCCGATCATTCTAGGCCGACCTTTTCTAGCAACAGGGAGAGCTTTAATTGATGTGCAACAAGGAAAATTAATTCTCAGAGTTCAAGATGATCGAGTCACATTCGATGTGTTCAAAGCCATGAAATATACTGCTGAGCCAAATGATTGTTTGAGAGTTGATGCAGTTGATAAACTTGTGGAATTGACTTTTTGTAAAGCCACAATTAAAGATCCGTTGGAGGCATGCTTAGTTCGGCCAAGCAAAGGAGAAGCCGAACTTGAAGAAGTCGAGCAGTATGCGAAATTTTTGGAAGCAAATCCACCTCTTTCGAGATTTAGGCCACCAAAATTCGAAGAATTGGGGTCGAACTTGAAGAAGAGGAAATCCTCTATTGAAGAACCACCAATTTTAGAACTCAAACCTTTGCCATCGCACCTTAAATATGCTTTTCTTAATGGAGTTTCTTCTCTTCCAGTAATTATTTCTTCTTCTTTAACAGGTGTGATGGAGGAGAAGTTACTTCGAGTTCTGAGAGACCATAAAAGAGCAATAGGATGGACTATTGCAGATATTAAAGGAATAAACCCCTCAATATGCATGCATAAAATATTGATGGAGGAGCAATTCAAATCGGTCATCCAACCTCAAAGGAGGCTCAATCCGAAAATGCAGGAGGTGGTGAAGGTCGAGGTAATTAAACTACTTGATATAGGGATTATTTATCCTATCTCTGACAGTGCTTGGGTAAGTCCTGTGCAAGTTGTTCCAAAAAAAGGAGGTATGACTGTTCAACCTAATGATGATAATGAATTGATTCCTACTAGAACAGTTACTGGTGGCGTGTTTGCATGGATTATAGAAAATTAAATGATGCCACCCGTAAGGATCACTTTCCTTTGCCTTTTATTGATCAAATGTTAGAGAGACTTGCAGGGCATGAGTTTTACTATTTTTTAGATGGATATTCTGGTTATAATCAAATCTCTATTGCACCTGAAGATCAAGAAAAGACCACTTTTACATGTCCCTATGGTACTTTTGCCTTTAGGAGGATGCCTTTTGGTCTTTGTAATGCACCTGCTACTTTTCAAAGATGTATGATGGCTATTTTTTCTGACATGATCGAAAAATTTATTGAGATATTTATGGATGATTTTTCTATTTTTGGCTCATCTTTCGATTCATGCTTGAATAATTTAGCTTTAGTGTTACAAAGGTGTGAGGAGACTACCCTTGTCTTGAATTGGGAGAAGTGTCACTTTATGGTGCAGGAAGGGATTGATCTAGGCCATAAGATCTCTGTCACAGAAATTGAGGTGGATCGAGCTAAGATTGAAGTTATTTCAAAATTGCCGCCTCCTACCTCTATTAAGCTTGTTCGAGGATTTTTGGGACATGCAGGATTTTATAGGCGTTTCATTAAAGATTTTTCTAAGATTGCTAGACCCATTTGCAAATTATTGGAAAAAGATGCTAAATTTGAATTTTCTGATGATTGTTTTCAGGCATTCAACACATTGAAAGAGAAGTTAGTTTCGGCTCCTATCATGACTGCACCTAATTGGGATTTGCCGTTTGAATTGATGTGCGATGCTAGTGACTCGGCTTGTGGAGCCGTACTTGGACAAAGAAAGGATGGAATTTTTCGAACAATATACTATGCAAGTCGCACACTGTCTGGAGCTCAATTGAATTATACCACAACTGAAAAAGAGCTTTTAGCGGTAGTATTTGCTTTTGATAAATTTCGCTCTTATTTGATTGGTTCCAAAGTCATCGTTTACACTGACCACTCTGCTCTTAAGTATTTGCTTGAAAAGAAAGATTCAAAACCTAGGTTGATTAGGTGGATCTTACTGCTGCAAGAGTTCGACTTGGAAATCAAAGACAAGAAAGGGACAGAAAATTTAGTGGCTGACCATCTCTCTAGATTGCCGAATGCCCCTGTGGAAGAAAGACCAATCTTGGATGAATTTCCTGATGAGTCACTCTTCTCTGTAAAAATTGAAACCCCCTGGTATGCTGATTATGTTAATTTCTTGGTAAGTAAGGTTATCCCTCCCGAATTAACTTATCAACAAAAGAAGAAATTCTTTTCTGATGTTAAACACTATCTTTGGGAGGATCCTTTCTTGTTTAAGGTATGTGCTGATCGAGTCATTAGGCGATGTGTTCCTAATGAAGAAGTATCTGACATTCTTTTTCATTGCCACGATGGACAAGCAGGAGGTCATTTTGGTGCCACAAAGACTGCAGCTAAGGTTTTACAGTCTGGTTTTTATTGGCCTACACTATTCAGAGATGCATATTCTTATGTTGCTGCATGTGATAGGTGTCAAAGAACTGGTAATATATCTAGGAGACATGAAATGCCTTTAAATAATATTTTAATCTGTGAATTATTTGATGTTTGGGGTATGGACTTCATGGGACCCTTTCCATCTTCTTATGGTAATACTTACATCTTGGTTGCTGTGGAATATGTTTCTAAATGGGTTGAGGCCGTAGCTTGCCTTCCAATGATGCTCGAGTGGTGATTAAATTTTTGAAAAAGAATATATTCACCAGGTTTGGTACGCCTAGAGCGATTATAAGTGATCAAGGCACACACTTTTTGAATAAGCAAGTTGAGTCACTTTTACATAAATATGGTGTGACACATAAAGTAGCCGCTGCTTATCACCCTTAAACTAGTGGTCAAGCTGAAATTTCTAATAAGGAGATAAAGAGAATATTGGAAAAGACGGTGAATCATAATAGGAAGGATTGGGCAATTAAACTTGATGATGCATTGTGGGCTTATAGGACTGCTTATAAAACTCCTATTGGTATGTCACCTTTTCGGCTTGTTTATAGAAAATCATGTCATTTGCCTGTTGAGTTAGAGCATAAAGCATATTGGGCATTGCGTTTTCTCAACTTTGATATGCAAGTAGCTGGTGAGAAGAGATTGTTGCAATTGAATAAATTGGATGAGTTTCGCAATGAAGCATTGTTGACACCTGATTTTTGACCATTTATTATTGTGATTTTTAATTAATTAAAAAAATATAAAAAAAAGGATCATAAAATCACAAAATCAACTTTGAAAGCCTTGGCCTAGCCTCGGGGACCAATTTTGAACAAAAAATATTTTTTTGGTATTTTATAATATATCATTTGAGTCTTTTAATTTGACGCACATTTTAGCGTCCATTTTAGTTGTTGCTAATGCTTGACCTAATTAGAAGGAAAATGAAAGTGTCGTTCGTTCATCGAGGGACGGGGATCGAATCCGAAGTGAAAGAGGAGCTGGATCCCTCAAGGCCAAATAGAATATCACCAAAAGGAAGGGAGCGGCGCCATTGTAAAAGAGAAGACATTGAAAGGGGACAAAGTGAGTGAGATTATTATTAAAAAGGGAGAGAAAGCTAGAGTGGCTAGGACGATCGAATCTTCAGCCGCACGAGGGATTTCGGGGACGTCTTTTAAAAAGAAAAAGGGAGAGCACTTGGTGGCTTTGGGTCTTTTTGCTGAGCCATAAAAAAAAACTCCTACAAGGAATATAGGGACGAGGGAATACCACTGACCCAGGATCTCAACTTCATCCCGTCACCCTCCACCGGTAGTAACGTCCCATGGAAACCGTCGTGACCGCCTATGATTGAGTCCGGGCTCACCTCTTACAGACACCCCCACGTCGACGAAGCCGAGGGTTGATGCAGCCCGAACGGCTATGTTTGGCACCAGCCCCGGGTTATCTCGAGTCGCAGCCGAGCCAACAGAGCTAGCCGAGCAAATCTAGAATCTGCAGCCCCGACGCCATTGCCGCTACATCCCCCGCCTCTACACCATCGCCGTTCCACCAACCTCAGCCGTCGTCCGGCCATCCGACTCCACCTTGCCGAGCTCGTCACTTCACGTGTCGCACTTGCTCAACCCGAGTTCGGGTCGGCCTCGCCTCAACCGCGACTTCACCCTGGCTTTCCACCCCCAACGAGGGCTGAGCTTTTCTCCGACACCATCTCGGGGGAGCTTTGGCTCAACCATCCTGTGAACTGATTGCGGAAGCACGCTGGGCGGAGGGCCGATGCGGCTCGCGTCGCCATACCCGCTCCGACGTTAACCCCTATGTACTCGAAGGCTGGTAGATCTCAAACACCTTCATTAGCTGCAGTGTTGCCCAAGGCACCCACTGAAGGAGGTAGTAGCACGCGAAGTGGGCTGAACCATCCATCTGGTGCACCTCCGACGCCTTCCAGACCTTGACCACTCCGGCTGCTGTTTAGCCTAACGACGCCATCGACGACCCAAGACCGTCAAGCCCAGTCGTCGTCAGCTCGTCGGTTCGCCGCTGTCCCGCCACCACCCAAGCATCCTTGGCCGTCGTCCTCAGGATATGGATCCGAAACACTGACTTGGTCGCGAGGAACAACGCGCTAGCCCGACGAGATGGTGATATAACGTTAACCTGGTGAAGGCTGAGAGATTGACATTAGTTTGAACCGCCGAGCTCGCTTGACTAGATGTAGACTCCTTGCCCGACGACTATCACCCGACGCCGAGAACCTGGGAACGACGCCGCGGTGTCTAGGCGTCGTCTTGAGTCCCGAACAGGTGAAGCATGGCGGCCGTCGTCGGATGTTGTTGAACGGCTTCGAGCCGTATGTGGGAGAGAAGCTGCGCACAGCGGTCGACGCTTCTCCTTTCATGGTCGGCATCAGTGGAGCGGTTCCGGTGGCGACAAGGGCGTAGACGACGGGAGCCGAAGCCGAGCTCGGTCCTGCTGCATGGGCGAAGTGGACATCCCACGTTGAAGATGATGAATAGTAAGGTAAGGGCTATTTTTCATGTTGGGTTTGATTAGAATGTTTTGGTCTTGTGGGCTTAGTCAACATTGGGTTCGCGTTGGCGCTGGGGGGAAGGGGGATTGGGCCTAGGCAATTGGGTCCATCGGGCTTAATGAGCTTGTTGGGTCTTTAGCGCAAAATGAATCCAGTTTAAGTCGTCGGGCTCGATCCGGGTTCGGGCCCAACCCTATCCAGATCCAGTCTTTTTAATTAAGTAATAATTAAATAGCAAAATAATAAAAAAAAATAAAAAAATAAAAAATTCAATAAAAAAATGAAGAAAATCAAGGAATTCCAAAAAAAATTCCTAAAAATGGGAAATGGTCACAATCAACTGCCCATGGAATATTTTGGGTAATTCGGTGTCCAAATCTTCCAAAAATTGACGATTTTGCCCTTCGGGCTATTCGCCTCCAAATCTTCCCAATTTACCCCGGTCCTAAATCACATCTTCCCTAAGCCCTTATGACTATGTTAGGAAGCCATTGACTGGAATTGATGTGCATTGATGTGATTTATTTACATAATTGATTACGCTTTATTAAAATTGATTGTGATTGATAGGAATAGTCTTCCAATCTGCGTGAAACCCCGAATCAAGCCTACCTCACCTAAAATTGATCATGCATGAACTCTTAGCCAAGAAAATCACTCGCGTTAGGTACCGAAAGGGCGTTGGTGTCGCGACCCGTCCGAAAGCGGACGCGGCTAATGGATTACCGATCGCGGGCCTTTTCCCCAGCACCGGAGTGCGGGTCGTGGGCTTCAGATCGGCGCGGGCCCTCCCAGGCCCATTCCAAATCGCGGCGGGTGTATTTTTTTTTTGAAGGATTCGACGATAAGAGTCAATCGCTTTCGACCTTAGTGTGGTCGTAGTGCCATGTGCAACTTGTGCATGCATTTGGAGTCACCACCGGTCTTTCTTGGAGGGTAGACCGGAAACCTTACTGACCGATTGGGAGAGATCGATCAGTTTTGCGGAACCAGAGATTTTGAGTTCGGGGACTTGGTTACACTGGTGTCATTACCAACGCCCTTTCGGTACCTAACGCGAGTGATTTTCCTAGCTAAGAATTCATGTAGTCGCAATTTTGGGTGGGGTAGGTTTGATTCGAGGTTTCATGCAGATTGGAAGACTATTCCTATCAATCACAATCAATTTAAATGAAAGCGCAATCAAATACGTAAATAAATCACATCGATGCACATCCATTCAAGTCAATGGCTTCCTAGCATAGCCATAAGGGCTTAGGAAATGTGTGATTTCGAACCGGGGTAAAATGGGAAGATTTGGAGGCGATTTAGCCCGAAGGGCAAAATCGTCAATTTTTGGAAGACTTGGATACCGAATTACCCAAAATATTCCATGGCCAGTTGATTGTGGCCATTTCCCATTTTTGAGAATTTCTTTGAAATTTCTTGATTTTTCTTATATTTTTGGAGGACAATTCGCCCAAAGGGCGAAATCGTCATTTTAAGAAGGGTTGGGGTTCAAAACACCCGGAATGAGTCTTGGCCAGTTGTTTGTGGCCATTTCCTATTTTTTGGGATTTTCCTGAATTTTTTAGAATGTTTTTGGAAGACAGTTTGCCGGAAGGGCAAAACCGTCATTTCAGAAAAGATTGGGTGTCGAAAGACCCGGAACAGGTCATGGCCAGTTGAATGTGACCATTTTCTATTTTCTGGAATTTTTTAGAATTTTTCTGAATTTTCCGAATTATTTTGAGTTTTTTATGATCTTCTATTTTTTTTATTGATTTTTTTGATTTATTATTATTTTTTATGATTTTTTGAAATTTCTGAAAATAAAACCATCTGACAGTCCTCAGCTCGCCACGTGGCATCTCACTGACCATCCGATCATTTTAATTTTTATAAATCCGAAATTCATTTTTTTAATATATAAAAAAATATTTATTTTGAAAATCGCCAGATCGCGACACGTGGCACATCCACGGCTATCCGATTCGGCGTTTTACTTTAAAGAACACGGACCCACATCGCTGACTTGGCGACCCACGTGGCGCGCCACGTCATCGTTGACTCGTTGACCGGCAAAGGGTTTCGTCGGAGAAGACGACCGGCGCCGGCGACCTTTCGTCGGCGCCACTTCGGAAGGCCATATCTTGGTCGTCCGATGTCCGATTGACTTGAAATTTTCGCCAAAATGCTCCTATTGAGCTCCTCTACGACATATCTCAGCCTCAACACAGCAGAATTACGATTGCTATACCTGCAACCCCGACCGAGACTGGATTCCGGCGAAAGTCCCGACCTAGCCATTCTACACGTTACATGGCTAAAATAAATTATCGAGAAGCTTGCTAGGAGTTCTAGAAGACTTACCTGAGCCTCGCGGAGCTTCGGCTTAATCTGAAACGAGCCCCGGAGCATATGGCCGGTCGGAGAGAGTTGGTGGTCGACCGAAGGATTTACTCGATGAAATCACATGAAACATAAACGAAAATGATCAGCAAGGTATGTAGAGTAGATCGCAAATAATAGCACTCGAAATGATCTACTCTAGCCCAAGTTGCCATGTGAGGCCGAGTGAGAGTTTGATGGAGCGGCTCACATGTTTTCGCGATCTCCGGCGGCGAAGCTCCGTTCGGTTTCTTGAAGTTCAGGGAAGTTTCTGGTGGTGAGTCGGCCGTCCCGCATGCGTTTCTTCCCCCTCTTTTTATCGCCGAATATACCCCTCAAAGAGGAAGCCCATCCGCCGCTCCCTCTTCAGACATTCATTAGCTTTTTATTATTATTATATTTTTGTTCTCTTCTTTTCAAAAAGCGTGGAATCTCTTTTCTTGGGTGCTCCTTCATCATTTTTTTTCTCATCTTGTCTGACAACCTTTGTTTTCTTTTGGCTCTCCTTTTGGTTCTTTTTACACATTTTTTATTCCTTAATGCTCCCCCTCTTTGTTTAAATCACCGTTGCCTCACGTTGGTCGTCCTCTTTTCATAAAGAGATGCCACGGCTCTACCTCCCCTGATTTTCTTCACGTTCCGTGTGCCTCGCTGGCCGGTGGGTCTTGGCGTCGTCAGTATAGGACGAAGGTCGGCGACGGACTGTCGCGATGGCTGAGCGGTTTCGACCGTACGATGTCGTCCGTCCGAAGGCCACGAGTTGTGGCTCCGACGAGGTTCGGTCCGTGCTTTGGTCGAGGAACTCTGATCGCCTCTCCCGACTCCTCCTCCTCCTTTAGAACGTAGTGGAAAATGGCTCCATCATTGAATGATCCCCGCCTTGTTTCTTCTTTTTCCCCTTTTGTATATAAAATCAATAACAAAACGTGGGGCGCCATTTGAGGAGCGACGGACGTGAAACTTCCACTACTAAAAGAATTAAAAAAGGTTTCATGAACTCTAAGAGCCCATGTTCCGTTCATCATGGCCATATTTTATAATTTTTTTGACAGAGACTTTGACCACAAGGAGCCATGGAACAATCTCTGTCCTTCGTCCTCTTGTGCCGACCAACTTTCCTTTTATGAAGGCCTCCACGTGAAGGTGTCCATACCCTATCTTTTTTTTTTTTTTAGTGTTGCTTTTCTTTTATTCCTTTTGTCTCCACTCACTATTTTTTAGTGAAAATCCCATCCATCCGAGCGGGCGTCATAGTGGAAGATGGCATCCTATTTGTCTCATCACTCCATGGATGTTACTTATTGCGGATTTGCTTTCCAAATTGGTACTGGACACATCGTCAATTAGCCATTTCCATGGATACCTTCTGAAATGATTCAACGCATTTGGTAGGCTAGGGACAAAAATGAAAGATTGTTTTGTGCAATTAAATCCCTAACACCAAAATTGAGAAAATCAACACACAATCGGATCAAATTGAAGTGCTAGCACTTAAATTGAATGTCAAGACTCTAAAGTGCAAAAATCACAAAATTAAAAGACTCAAAATCCATTTTTTTATGCTCGGTTTGGATTTACGTTTGTGAAGGAACATAGTGACCCAAGCCGAATTTTCAAGATTTAAAGTGACACACTTGAAGAGGAATTTAAAACAAAATTATTGAATATTTTTGTGTATTTTTCTGACCACAAATGGTATTTTTCTGATTTTTTGGATATTTTTATAATTAAATAAATTCGAAAAATATTATAAAATACCAAAAAATATTTTTTTTTTCAAAATTGGTCCCCGAGGCTAGGCCAAGGCTTCCAAAGTTGATTTTGTGATTTTATGACCTTTTTTGATATTTTTAATTAATTTTAAAGAATAAAAATCACAATAATAAATGGTCAAAAATCAGGTGTCAACAGCTGCCCCACTTTGAGAGGAATCTCGTTAGAGGTTTCTCTCAAAGATAAGGTGGCACCTGATTCCTAACCGACTCAACTGGAAAAATGAAAGAAGAAATGCTATGACATCGGATCCTTAAGCCTTTTGATGAAAGCTCAAATTAATCCCCAGTTTACTCTAACAATTTGAACATGGGTTGGGATGAGAGAGGCTTACCTGGAGCTCACCTGCCGGATGCTGCCCGCTGTGACGACTTTCAAGAAGATACCTAGGACTTGCCAGGACACCCTAGGAAAATTAAGCTCTGACCTGTATGGTAGGTCATACCATTATGGGGTTCCTGACTGGTAGGAACCTAAGGAAGGCGCATCCCATGCTTTGGGATCTGCCAAGGATTTTGATCCGTATGGTGGATCGAACCTTTGTATTGATCCTTCAGACGGTTTTTACCTTTGGTTGAGTTTAGTTTGATCCTTATGGCGGTTTCTACCAATGAGCTGACCCTTATGGCGGTATCTACCATCAATTTGACCCTTCAGATGGTATCTACCTTGAGTTGACCATTATGGCGGTATCTACTGTCAATTTGACCTTTCAGGCGGTATCTACCTTTGGTTTGACCCTTTAGGCGGTTTCTACCTTTGTTTGACCCTTTAGGCGGTTTCTACCTTTGGTTGACCCTTTAGGCGGTATCTACCTTTGGTTGACCCTTTAGGCGGTTTCTACCTTTGGTTTGACCCTTTAGGCGGTTTCTACCTTTGGTTTGACCCTTTAGGCGGTTTCTACCTTGGTTTGACCCTGTAGGCGGTTTCTACCTTTATTTGACCCTTTAGGCGGTATCTACCTTTGTTTGACCCTTCTACCTTTGTTTTGACCCTTTAGGCGGTTTCTACCTTTGTTTTGACCCTTTAGGCGGTTTCTACCTTTGTTTGACCCTTTAGGCGGTATCTACCTTTGTTTAACCCTTTAGGCGGTATCTACCTTTGTTTTGACCATTTAGGCGGTTTCTACCTTGGTTTGACCCTTTAGGCGGTTTCTACCTTTGTTTGACCCTTTAGGCGGTATCTACCTTTGTTTGACCCTTTAGGCGGTTTCTACCTTTGTTTTGACCCTTTAGGCGGTTTCTACCTTTGTTTGACCCTTTAGGCGGTATCTACCTTTGTTTTGACCCTTTAGGCGGTTTCTACCTTTGTTTGTTTTGAAAAGGGGTCTCATGACGAGGGTTCTCCACGTCCGATGAGACTGCTTGATTTTGTTTAAAAGGGGTCCCGAGACGAGGGTTCTCCACGTCCGATAGGGTTGTTTGATATTTTTGAAGAGGGATCCTAGGACGAGGGTTCTCCACGTCAAGCTAGGACTGCTTAATTTTTGAAAAGGGGGTCCAAAGACGAGGGTTCTCCACGTCTGCTGGGACTACCTGATTTTTTGTTTTGAAAAGGGGACCTGGGACGAGAGTTCTCCACGTCCGCTGGGACTGTTTGATATTTTGAAAATGGGTCCTGGGACGAGGGTTCTCCACATCTGCTGGGACTACCTGATTTTTTTGAAAAGGGGTCCTGGGACGAAGGTTCTCCACGTCCGCTGGGACTGTTTGATATTTTGAAAATGGGTCCTGGGACGAGGGTTCTCCACGTCCGCTGGGACTGCTTGATTTTGAAAAAGGGTCCCGGGACGAGGGTTCTCCACGTCTGCTGGGACTGCTTGATTTTTAAAAAGGGTCCCGGGACGAGGGTTCTCCACGTCTGCTGGGACAGTTTGCCGACTTCTTTTGAAAAAGGGTTCTATCCTCACCCCTTTTTTTAAAAGATCCCGAAATTTGCCGGGAATTCAGTTTTTGAAGCAGTGAAAGATTTTATTTTGATAAAGCTTCACTTGAGTCTGTTGAGGCGACATTCTGGGAGTTGGGTTCTCCAGGTATCCTGCAGAAGTTTGAGCCTGAAAGATTTTTCTTCATCAAGAAAACGTTAGTAATCTTTGGAAAGACCGCGGCTGTACATTTGACAAAAACCGTATGACTTAAGTTTTAATCATGAAATGTGCGTTTTGATGCTGGAGGTTATCCAAAGCATTCTTGCAACATGCAAATGTGATCACAAATCTCTTGTACGGAAAATCTGGATCAACAGTTTGAAAATTCCAAAAAGAGTTTGTTCAAAACATCAATTGGAATATTTCTCGACAATGAGGTCTTCTCACCTGTTTTGCGATAGTGGTTTTTTTATAGGAGATGCACTCGATTCCCTACTAACCTGTGCCTAGGTTTTAGGCTCATTCGCAGCGCATACATTTTGATCGGTCGGGAGGTCTTCCACGGGACCGTAATGTTGGGCTTGGATATTGGTTTTCAAGGGGGACCCGCTTTGGAGTCAAGGTCATTGAATGAAAGTTTTCACCATCTGCTCCGGGTTTACAAGTCAAGAACCCTGCAAAATGAGAAAGAAATAGTCTTGCTCGTACTTCTTCGAGCTAAGCTATATGTTAACCCAAATATCTTAGTCAGAGAAGACTGTTTCAGGGTTATGATGTTGGTAGGATTGGGGACCAGAAAAGGCTTGTTTTTGGCCTAGAAATTATGAAGGGTTTTGACATTGGTGATCATTGCAAATCTGCCACCTGTCCTTACCTTTCTGCATCTTCAGTTTTTGAGATGTGCGCCTGCTTTTGAGGTGTACACAAGTCCTTTAGAGGACGTCTCTTGCTGTATTAAGAGATTGGCAACTCTGTCTATGTTTTTGTTCCGCGGCTAACATCACTTGGAGGAGCGGTCTTTTTGATCTGACTCCTTTAGAAATTTTCTCTTCCCAACTAGGTTTCATTAGGGATCAATCAAATAGTTTATGCGAGCATTGGCCTTGCTTTTACCAGGCACTTTGCTTTTTCTTTTCTGATGCTGGGATTTCTTTAATCCCTTGTCGCAAGTGGGATGCTTGGCAATTGTGCTAGATATATGACTTAACTCTTAGCACGCTTGAGTATCGACTTAGTAGCTTTTTCGTAAACCCTAGGTCTTGAACTCCCTCGTTTCTGAAGTGATCTGCTTTGTCTTGAAATTTGCAATGATCACCAACGGGTTTATGAAATGAATTTTGCAGGCTCAACTTGGCTGTGCAAATGATAAATATGTGTGGGATAGAGAAATGAACGCTTCTCGTCATCCTATGGCACTTGGATTACCATATAAACAACACACAAAGATTGATGTTAGTCCGAGCAAGAAAATTTCTAACCATTTTCTCCTGATGCTGCTGGACTCACCTCCATTTTGCCCCGATGTAGGGTGGTTCTTGACAGGGTTGAGAATGAAAGCCGCCGTTGAAAGGGGTTGTCAATAGTCACCTGTAGTGTTTGGGGATATGAAACGAATGCCTCCGTCATCCCAATCTATGTAATTGCTGCGAATAATCCCTACTTCCGTAGGTCCAGATCTTGCTATCTGATCCGCTCCACTTCTCTCTCAAGTGTGTATAGGACGTGTTTGGATTAGGCTCTGCCTCTCGTCTTTTGAGAAAACGTCCTTTTGAAAGTTTTAAACAATTTTTATTGGAAAAATCTCTTTCATTTTCTCCAGAAATTTTACCCGTTAAGGGGATTTTATGATGCACCATGCATGTTCTTATTCATGTTCAGACAACCTCCTATTTCAAAACATGAATGCCAATGAAGTTAGAATTCTATGTCTTTTCTAGACATTAGATTCTGAAAGCTTTTCTTTTCTTCTCTATTTTTATTCAACATCTTCAAGGGATTTGGGAGAGGGATACTTACCTGTCCCTCGCGGCTGGAGATCCCTGAAAATGCGGAAGAAACATGTTATTGTTCGTTCATGAATTTTTCAAAAAATTAGAACGATACATCTTACCCTTGGTCATGTATTCCAACGGGTAATACATGGGATGTGAAAACCTGTTTCGCCTTGATGGCGATCCCCTGTCAAAGATGGGAATTAGGCGTCAGTTTGCGTTCCAAAATTCAAGGCCAATTGGAACGATACAGCCTTATTCTTGCTTTGTGTTTCCATTTGAGCACAAACGCGCGGTTTGCAGAATCTGGCCCTCTATCTTGTGGCCTTGATCCCCCCGTTTTGTTGGCGATGAATCATTCTCAAGGATTTGCCCCAGAGGAGATCCATTTGTGTTTTCGGACGCATTCCAGCGCCACTCTTCAGAGTTCCTTTTATTCAAGGAAAAAGGAAATTGTATCAAAATGCATGTCAAAGCATGTGACGTAGGAGCGATACTTTTTACCATCCACTAGGTCTTATAATCAAAGACCATCTCTTGGAATCCTGACTTCTAAGGCTAATGATTCTATTTGCCTCCCTGTTAGCGCGCTCTTTTCTTTTGAGGCTTTCGGCGCCAACGACTTCCTGTTAAATGAGTAAAAACTCATGTTAGGCATGCGGTCTTCGAAGACCAAATTGGAACGATACAAGGTTACCGTTCACCCAAATTCGTATCTTGGGGTTTGATTCTGATGCGGGCGACTCTGTTATTGCGTCCATTGACTTTGCCAAAGAAGAAACGTCATTCTTTGTCTGGCGCACAAATGATTCACTTGCCCCAGTTGGGTGTAATTTGTCGTAGCTAGGTGACGCTTGTCCCAGCTAACTTCATTTTGCATTTTGCTGCAATCCTCATCCTCTTTGGGGATGTCTTCTCTCCTGGGATCCATGGTGGCATCTTATTGACGTATTCATCTCTTTCGTCGATAAATGACGCGCCACATTTGATGGGGGTCGTTTCAATATTGTATACTGATGTGAACGATGAATGTTGCTTCATCTCCTCTGCATTCGTGGCTGGGTGTTGTTCGTGAGATGATCCTCGATCAAGTCAACAACTGTTTTGTCTCAGTTGGGCGGTGTTCGTCTTGACAATATGCCTTAACACTTTCCTTGTTTGTTGGCAATTTTCAATTCAATTTTGACAACGTCCATGCACCTGCACATGAAGAAACAGGTGTAGGTCCTTATTTGACTTCATTTGAAATTTCAGGAGAGAGATACTCCCTTCGGGGTTTTGTCCTTCCAACATTTGTCCCCAGCCACCGGATGCTTTGTCTGGGGCTGGCTGATTTAGTCGTAGGCAATTTGATCCTGTCGCATTGACGCATTCAAGCTATTTGACATCCGCGAGAATGTGTTTACTCGTGATTGGGTACTTCAACAACCTGCGCGATGAAAGGAGTGAAAGAGTCAATCACCGCGTAAGGAGCTTTAATTGAAACGATTACGGATTTACTATCCCGGCTCTAGTCACTTCGGGCATCCAGGAGGATGGAAATTCTTCAGTGGTCCCATTCATTTTTGTCATCACCTGTAAGAATGGAAAACCATATCAGCTTGTGAATAAATCAATTTAATTTGGAACGAATATAACCTTTTCGACTTCAAGAGAGCCGATCCAAATTAGGTTGCCCCAGCTTCACGTTGTCTACTTAAGGCTCATCACAATAAATCCATCTTGTTTTTGCAAACCCAATGGGTGACATTTGCGGAAGGCACATTTATTTCCGTTTCGTAGGGAAGACAAATTTTCCTTCGTTTGTTTTTGACCATCTTATCCCGTTTTTCACCTGAGAGGGAAAAGATAGAAAGTATTATGCTGGTATCTGATTGAAAATCGATTAGGAATGACACATCTTTACACTTGGTCCGGCTGCCCCGGTCAGTTGACTCTCCAGGGTGGTCCAGTGCTTTTCCATGCCATCCTGGTTTGTTTAAACTCGCGACTGATTCTTCACATAAGTCTTTGGATTTTGATTCATAAGCGGCGCTGGATGACCTTTTGGTTTTGAGGTGTACCAATCATTCACATACATACGCATGGGACCAGTGAGGTTTGACTCTAAGAATCAAGATAGGGTTTGGAACCTAAGGCCAAGGCTCCCATCTCGAGTTCTAGAAAGAGCAGATTCCATTGCACAACTATCGTTGCATTGGGGCTTGATCCATAGTTCAAAATGAGCGGAGTTAAAAATGGATTACCCCGTGTTTTTCCTCACGGAGATTCCATTTTCAATCCCTTCTATTGTTTTCCTATAGGCCGCGCCCGGGGTTTTAGGCGCGGTTGTGTGTATCCATGTGTCGTGATCATCACAATGTAAGTCAGGCACAACAGTTTATCAATCAGCGCTTCAAATCATCCACAAAACATACATTCCTACGCCAACCCGCATAAGACAATGTTAATCACGGACTACACCCCTTATTTCCCCAATCTGCAAAAACATATAACACCTATCATGAGCGGACTCACCCCACCTTCAAGATGCGCCTGTAGGGTTAGAAATATCACTCAGCGTTTTAATTACGGCCTAAGTCCACTTGAGGTCTAGAACCATTGGTTCTAGAACAAAGTCCCTAGTGGAGTCGCCAGCTGTCGCGACCCGTCCGAAAGCGGACGCGGCTAATGGATTACCGATCGCGGGCCTTTTCCCCAGCACCGGAGTGTGGGTCGCGGGCTTCAGATCGGCGCGGGCCCTCCCAGGCCCATACCAAATCGCAGCGGGTGTATTTTTTTTAGAAGGATTCCACGATAAGAGTCAATCGCTTTCGACCTTAGTGTGGTCGTAGTGGCATGTGCAACTTGTGCATGCATTTGGAGTCACCTCCGGTCTTTCTTGGAGGGTAGACCGGAAACCTTACTGACCGATTGAGAGAGATCGATCAGTTCTGCGGAGCCAGAGATTTTGGGTTCGGGGACTTGGTTACACTGGTGTCATTACCAACGCCCTTTCGGTACCTAACGCGAGTGATTTTCCTAGCTAAGAATTCATGCAGTCGCAATTTTGGGTGGGGTAGGTTTGATTCGAGGTTTCATACAGATTGGAAGACTATTCCTATCAATCACAATCAATTTAAATGAAAGCGCAATCAAATACGTAAATAAATCACAGCGATGCACATCCATTCAAGTCAATGGCTTCCTAGCATAGCCATAAGGGCTTAGGAAATGTGTGATTTCGGACCGGGGTAAAATGGGAAGATTTGGAGGCGATTTAGCCCGAAGGGCAAAATCGTCAATTTTTGGAAGACTTGGATACCGAATTACCCAAAATATTTCATGGCCAGTTGATTGTGGCCATTTCCCATTTTTGAGAATTTTTTTGAAATTTCTTGATTTTTCTTATATTTTTGGAAGACAATTCGCCCAAAGGGCGAAATCGTCATTTTAAGAAGAGTTGGGGTTCAAAACACCCGGAATGAGTCTTGGCCAGTTGTTTGTGGCCATTTCCTATTTTTTCGGATTTTCTTGAATTTTTTAGAATTTTTTTGGAAGACAGTTTGCCGGAAGGGCAAAACCGTCATTTCGGAAAAGATCGGGTGTCGAAAGACCCGGAACAGGTCATGGCCAGTTGAATGTGGCCATTTTCTATTTTCTGGAATTGTTTAGAATTTTTCTGAATTTTCCAAATTTTTTTGAATTTTTTATGATCTTCTATTTTTTTTATTGATTTTTTTGATTTATTATTATTTTTTTATGATTTTTCAAAATTTCTGAAAATAAAACCATCTGACGGTCCTCAGCTCGCCACGTGGCATCTCACTGACCATCCGATCATTTTAATTTTTATAAATCCGAAATTAATTTTTTTAATATATAAAAAAAATATTTATTTTGAAAATCGCCAGATCGCGACACGTGGCACATTCACGGCTATCCGATTCGGCGTTTTACTTTAAAGAACACGGACCCACATCGCTGACTTGGCGACCCACGTGGCGCGCCACGTCATCGTTGACTCGTTGACCGGCAAAGGGTTTCGCCGGAGAAGACGACCGGCGCCGGCGACCTTTCGTCGGCGCCACTTCGGAAGGCCATATCTTGGTCGTCCGATGTCCGATTGACTTGAAATTTTCGCCAAAATGCTCCTATTGAGCTCCTCTACGACATATCTCAGCCTCAACACAGCAGAATTACGATTGCTATACCTGCAACCCCGACCGAGACCGAATTCCGGCGAAAGTCCCGACCTAGCCATTCTACACGTTACATGGCTAAAATAAATTATCGGGAAGCTTGCTAGGAGTTCTAGAAGACTTACCTGAGCCTCGCGGAGCTTCGGCTTAATCTGAAACGAGCCCCGGAGCATATGGCCGGTCGGAGAGAGTTGGTGGTCGACCGAAGGATTTACTCGATGAAATCACATGAAACATAAACGAAAATGATCAGCAAGGTATGTAGAGTAGATCGCAAATAATAGCACTCGAAATGATCTACTCTAGCCCAAGTTGCCATGTGAGGCCGAGTGAGAGTTTGATGGAGCGGCTCACATGTTTTCGCGATCTCCGGCGGCGAAGCTCCGTTCGGTTTCTTGAAGTTCAGGGAAGTTTCTGGTGGTGAGTCGGCCGTCCCGCATGCGTTTCTTCCCCCTCTTTTTGTCGCCGAATATCCCCCTCAAAGAGGAAGCCCATCCGCCGCTCCCTCTTCAGACATTCATTAGCTTTTTATTATTATTATATTTTTGTTCTCTTCTTTTCAAAAAGCGTGGAATCTCTTTTCTTGGGTGCTCCTTCATCATTTTTTTTCTCATCTTGTCTGACAACCTTTGTTTTCTTTTGGCTCTCCTTTTGGTTCTTTTTACACATTTTTTATTCCTTAATGCTCCCCCTCTTTGTTTAAATCACCGTTGCCTCACGTTGGTCGTCCTCTTTTCATAAAGAGATGCCGCGGCTCTACCTCCCTGATTTTCTTCACGTTCCGTGTGCCTCGCTGGCCGGTGGGTCTTGGCGTCGTCAGTATAGGATGAAGGTCGGCGACGGACTGTCGCGATGGCTGAGCGGTTTCGACCGTACGATGTCGTCCGTCCGAAGGCCACGAGTTGCGGCTCCGACGAGGTTCGGTCCGTGCTTTGGTCGAGGAACTCTGATCGCCTCTCCCGACTCCTCCTCCTCCTTTAGAACGTAGTGGAAAATGGCTCCATCATTGAATGATCCCCGCCTTGTTTCTTCTTTTTCCCCTTTTGTATATAAAATCAATAACAAAACGTGGGGCGCCATTTGAGGAGCGACGGGCGTGAAACTTCCACTTCTAAAAGAATTAAAAAAGGTTTCATGAACTCTAAGACCCCATGTTCCGTTCATCATGGCCATATTTTATAATTTTTTTGACAGAGACTTTGACCACAAGGAGCCATGGAACAATCTCTGTCCTTCGTCCTCTTGTGCCGACCAACTTTCCTTTTATGAAGGCCTCCACGTGAAGGTGTCCATACCCTATCTTTTTTTTTTTTTAGTGTTGCTTTTCTTTTATTCCTTTTGTCTCCACTCACTATTTTTTAGTGAAAATCCCATTCATCCGAGCGGGCGTCATAGTGGAAGATGGCATCCTATTTGTCTCATCACTCTACGGATGTTACTTATTGCGGATTTGCTTTCCAAATTGGTACTGGACACATCGTCAATTAGTCATTTCCATGGATACCTTCTGAAATGATTCAACGCATTTGGTAGGCTAGGGACAAAAATGAAAGATTGTTTTGTGCAATTAAATCCCTAACACCAAAATTGAGAAAATCAACACACAATCGGATCAAATTGAAGTGCTAGCACTTAAATTGAATGTCAAGACTCTAAAGTGCAAAAATCACAAAATTAAAAGACTCAAAATCCATTTTTTTATGCTCGGTTTGGATTTACGTTTGTGAAGGAACATAGTGACCCAAGCTGAATTTTCAAGATTTAAAGTGACACACTTGAAGAGGAATTTAAAAAAAAATTATTGAATATTTTTGTGTATTTTTCTGACCACAAATGGTATTTTTCTGATTTTTTGGATATTTTTATAATTAAATAAATTCGAAAAATATTATAAAATACCAAAAAATATTTTTTGTTCAAAATTGGTCCCCGAGGCTAGGCCAAGGCTTCCAAAGTTGATTTTGTGATTTTATGACCTTTTTTGATATTTTTAATTAATTTTAAAGAATAAAAATCACAATAATAAATGGTCAAAAATCAGGTGTCAACAGTTGCTAATGACACCAGCGTAACCAAGTCCCCGAACCCAAAACCTCTGGTTCTGCAGAACTGATCGATCTCTCCCAATCGATTAGTAAGGTTTCCGGTCTACCCTCCAAGAAAGACCGGTGGCGACTCCAAATGCATGCACAAGTTGCACATGCCACCACGACCACACTAAAGGTCGAAAGCGATCGACTCTTATCGTCGAATCCCTCAAAAAATACTCCCGCCGCGATTTGGTATGGGCCTGGGAGGGCCCGCGCCGATCCAAGACCCGCGATCGGTAATCCATTAGCCGCGTCCGCTTTCGGACGGGTCGCGACAGCTGGCGACTCCACTGGGGACCCTTTGTTCTAGAACCTATGGTTCTAGACCTCAAGTGGACTTAGGCCGTAATTAAAACGCTGAGTGATTTTTCTAACCATGCAGGCGCTCTTGAAAGTGAGGTAAGTCCGCTTATGGTAGGTGTTATATGTTTTTGCAGATTGGAGAGATAAGAGGTGTAGTCCGTGATTAACATTGTTTTATGCAGTTCGGGCGTAGGAATGTATGTTGTGTGGATGATTTGAAGTGCTGATTGATAAACTGTTGTGCATGACTTGCATCGTGATGATCACGACATATGGACACACACAACCGCGCCTAAAACCCCGGGCGCCGCCTTTAGGAACACAATAGAAGGAATTGAAAATGGAATCTCCGTGAGGAAAAACACGGGGTAATCCACTTTTCAATTCCACTCTCTTCGAACTATGGATCGAGTCCCAATGCAACGATAGCTGTGCAATGGAATCGGCTCTTTCTAGAACTCGAGGTGGGAACCTTAACCCTAGGTGCCAAACCCTCTGATTTTTAGAAGTTCACCATCACTTGTCTCATGCGCATGTCTTTGGGCGGTTGGTACACCTAAAACCGCACATAAGTCGACGAGTTTGGTTGGTAAGACTCTCTATCCCCCAAATATATCACAGTTCATGTAAATATAGGCATTTCATTCATTGCATTTTGGTGATTAGATTAAATGCCATTTCGAGAATAGATATGTGCGTTTGTCCCCAACGCCCTTGATAGAAGACGAGGAGGGTGATATCCCACGACGAACACCGAGTGTGCGATAAGGAGCATACTATGGACATTGTTGAGGTATCATCCAATGAAGATGACGAGTTGGGGCAAGTGATCCTGAAGACACAGATCGAAACTGGGGCATCCTTAAACGTTAGGATCACATTCCTTTGTTTCATTTTCCATTACTAGTCCTCTTGTATAGGGTTTATTTTTACCGAGGTTTTCTCTATCTCACCCCCTAGAGTGATTATATTAGGGATCTATTGGTGTATACATTCAGATGGAACTTGGTTGTATTTCTTTTGACGGGTCATGGGAATGTGATAGTGGCATTTTCTCTAATCATCCGAATACTCCCAAGTCAAGTTTATAATTCCTTTAGAGGAAATTAAAATTGGAAATCTTACACGACCTTTTTGGTCGTATAGGGTAATCCAACCCCAATTTCGCTAGAAGGAATTATACACTTGAATTGGTTCATGCATGTTGTACGCAACTGGTAATTCACGATAATTGATCAAGAATATCGGCGTTGTTTCAAATTTAATGACGAGATAGATGTCCAAATTACTCTCGTTCTTAGCAAACGGCCCTAATTTGGACGCCATATCTTCAATTGAATTTAAAACACGGTATCATGTCTTGCACTTTTGAGTAATTCATTCTTCTTGAAATTGATCAAAAGCGATTATCGTGAATTACATTCCTTTCAATAGTATGCTTTCTTTCGAGGAATACTGATAACAACTTTTCGCACAAGATTAAAACTCTCGTAAAAGTTTTTGTCCTTATTAATCCCGAGCAAGCATAAGATTGAAAGGGGTTTATGCTTTCTTTTTCAAATTATTCCTTCTGATTCTGTCGTTTCATTTGCAGGTAAAAAATAGGTAATAGAGAGAAATCTTTTCCTGGATAAGTCTGAGGCTATTCTTTCATCTGATCATGAGCGAGTTGTAAAATCAGGACATATTTGCTCGACTTATTGATATTATGGTTCGACTCACCCAAGTTGAAGATGTTCGGATGCTCGAAGAAATGAACCATGCAGAAGTTAAAACACACACACGAGAACTTTCATTTATTTTGCTCAGTGGAGGGTTTTCAAAAGCAGGTCATACAATTCGGGGTGGAAAAGTAAAGCCGAAGTGAACCCTAATTAACGACACAAAGGAACCCAACTGACCCTCCATGTTGTTAATGCTCTGCCTATACTCCCAACTCCGCATGTCATGGTCGGCAAGCCTGAGGAGAAGACTTCTACATTCTCCCTTAACCTCGGCGACCTTGGCCTCGTGTTCTTCGGTGATTATTTCCAGGTCCCGAACCAATTCATTCCCGCGAGCTATGTCTGCGGTTATTTTGTCGAGCCGTTCTTCCTGCCAGTCGCTCTGAAGCCTCAACAGGACATTGCGGCGGTCATGCTCGCCGGTGGTCAGGGATAGGGCCAATTGATCCACCAGATTTCTCCTCTCGCGAAGCAACGTCGCGACCCGCTCACTAGCAAACTCGACGGCCTTTTTGTAACTATCGGCCAGATAGTTGGTCAGCACCAAATGATCAGATCGATCCTCATAACGAGCTCGCAAGACGCGAGCCACGATAACCTCTCGATTAGCAACACGATAGGCCTCTAAGGAGTGTGCAAAGAGAGTCGGGAAAATTCTATATTCCCTCCCCAATGTAGTACCTTCGAGAGAAGTGGTATCTAGATCCTCGAGCAGGACGCAGATTTCATCCTCGGTTGCAGAATGATCGGTTATGTGCGCGTAACCGCGACCCAGTAGGTTATAAAGCTTTTCCCACTAGGCCAAGACATCAGTTGAAAAAGTGCGTACGGGAGAGGAGGCCATTTGCGTTGGGTTGGCTTGAGAATAAGACGAGTCTAATAGAGAGATTAGAAGGAAGAAGCTGATTATGCGAGAACGTTAACCTGCCATACGTTAATTCCTCATTTTATAGCGACTCGAGGATGATGAAGGGTCTCAGTAATAATGCTGGTGGAGCCCAGTTATGGGGTAAAGCAGGAGGTCCCCTCACGAAAACCATTGGATTCGTTTCGGTCCGTGATTTCCGGCTTATCAATTAAAAGATGTAAAAGATTTGTCGGGATCACCATTATTAGAGTTAGGTGGGAGGTAAGCGCAACTATCGAAGAGAGCCCTAACAAGGTTTGGCAGTCCCATCACGTTGAAAAGCTAAGCGAGAAATTCAAGGTCTTGAGGGGGAACGTTTGCCTAATGATGCTTGAAGAGCGTCTCCTGAACATACAAAGTCACTCGAAGAAAAATTTATAGGGAGTGAGCATACAGGAGAGAGTAGAGAACTCTGAGTGGGCAAGAACCAATCAAACATTTCTCAATCCAACATATTTAAGAGGTTACTGTCAGCTGCTAGAGGCGACTGACTCAAAAATCTTAGAAATTGAACTACTGAGGGATCTCGAAGATTCCAAGATCAAGTCTAACACCAAAACCATGGAGCCCAACACTTCTGGCAACGGGAATCAAAATCACGACGACGACGACAACGACATCCACGATGCTCAACTCGGGAAAAGAAGACGTCCTCACCAATACTCTCAGGAGGAAACCCAAATGCTGGAAACCCACTTCAGTAAAAGCCATTACATGAAAAAGAAGTGGAGAATTGAATTGAGCCGGGAGTTGGGGATTAATCAGTCGAGGATCCAGTTTTGGTTTCAAAATAGGAGATCCAAATCGAAGGCTCAACGCAAACGTCAGGTGGTCGAGATTTTAAAGGAAGAAAACCAAAAGCTGCGAACAAAAAATATGAGGTATGAAGAAGCTCTCAATATTACCGTTTGCCCTCATTGCGATAACCCCATCGCCCTCGGTAAGATATTCCCCGATAAGCCTCACGCAATGATTGAAGACGTTCATTTACCACCCTACTCCCTCGGGGCATCTCCTGCTCAACCAGATTTTGCCGGAGTCACGCATGAGCATGATGATCCTACGAAGACGATACAAATGCCTCCTGGAGGATGGGATATGCATCGCTTTGATTGGAGTTACAGTTTCAAGGAGCTGGATGTTACCGCCGACCAGCTCAAAGCACATCAGCCTTCTGCACAACAATTTTCGATGGGGTCGGATCCTGTTGGAGATGAGTTAATCAGTCGTCAAGCCATCAATGCAATTTTGGGCCACGATAAGAGGAGGTTCGCTTGGCCCCCTGAACTGCATTTCAGATTCCTAGACGTGGTTCACCAAATGGGGATCGACTCAGCAAATCCGACGCGCATATTTAAAGCCATGAATGTACCGGGGCTTAGTAAAGAACTGGTCAGGAATCACCTTGGTGCCTACAGAAGGCTATTAAAACAGCGTCGAGAGGAGCTAAACCGGGAGGAATTCGTTTCGAGCTCAAAAACTAGGGGCGACCGCCATTGTAATGCTCATGTATCAAGAGATACCCGGCCAAATCTAAGCATCAATCAAGCTAGAAACCCGACCACCGGCAAACTGAAAGCTGATCAGAATGTCCCTCTGGGCCATTTCAACACTTTTCAAGAGCACGTGTCACAAGTACAGCAAGTATGCACTCCTCCATTCGAGCAGCAGTCGGCTGGTACTCTACCTGCCGCTGGTCAACCCACAACAGATGATTTCTTCGATGAGGGGCTCGATGCCTTGTTCAATCAGTGGAAAGCTGGCATGCTGGGACAGCCATGATCTAACACATGACTCGGGGCACGATGGGTCGGTCACTACGAACACCCAAAGAAAGAAGAACGTGTTCACGAGTAGATCACTCATCTTATCCATTGTAAAGTTCCTATGGGAACATTTTTCTTTAATGACTATAGTTAATTCTGTATGAAAGCCAACGCTATCGACGAAAATCGTCATGCTCAGCTGCGATGATCCCTTGTTAGATTAAATCCGAAACCAGAGGCGGTCTTTAAATTTTGAGTGGCCACGAACTCATTCCTCACCGAACACCTAGGATGTTGAAATGAAGAGTAACATCGTGCACTGGGAAAATGCCACTTTCGTTTGAATGATGAGAAGGGGTTGAGAGAATGTCATAGCGTTAATTCCCATGGAGCTAAATGAATTAAACGGAGTCATTAATCGCGGATCCGCCGCTGCTCCCCACGTTCTCGGGCCTAGCAAATCATAAAAGGCACCGAAAGATTGTAGACCCACCACTTTGAAGACTGAACTAGGGGACGAGCGCAATACTCAATGAAACCGAATCAATGCAAGAGAGTTTGTGATCCTGTCACGAGGAAAAAGAAAGTGGAAGACAGACGAGGAGTAATTGCAGGGTCTCGGGAGGAGCGCTTGCTTGCTGGTCTTCATATGCAGCCTGAAGGATGGTTCTAGGACACGCACAATCACTCGAGAAAATTTCTAGAGTGAGCAAACACATAAGAGCGAATAGAGAAAGCTGAGTGAACTAGATCAGCCCGAGATACTCCGATCCATCATGTTTAAAAGCTATTCCCATCTGCTAGAAACGCCCGACCTGGACATCTCTAAACACGAACTGCTGGAAGACTTTGAAGATCTTGGAGCTGAATCATGCCCGAAGGCCATTGAGACTGACTCCTCCAGTGATGAAATTCTAGGCTTTAGCTACGAAGAAGGAGTATACAATGATGACCGGAGTCGGAAAAGGAAACAACTGCAACGCCACACTCCAGGCCAAATCCGAGAACTCGAAGCTTTCTTCAATGAATGCTCCACCCCAAGCACACAACAGAAAATTGAGTTGAGCCGAAAGTTAGGATTGGAGCTTTCGAAGGTCAAGTTTTGGTTCGCCAACAAGCGAACCCGGGTGAAACAGCAACACGCAAATCATGAGTTATTGGCCCTGAAGGAGGAGAATGAGAAGCTTCGAGCTGAAAGCGCGAGATATAAGGAAGCTCTGACCAAGGCCGCCTGCCTTAATTGTGGTAATCCTGTTGTCCTCGGTGAGGTGTTCTTCGATGAACCATCCCTGTTGACGAATAACGCTCAGCTGTTACCATATTCTCCACAGCATTTTCCGACACAGCCAGATACCGTCGGAGATCTGCATGAGCAAGTCACCACCATAGAGTCAACACCAACATCCTCTGAGAAATGGGACATGAATCATCACAGGTGGAGTTCTCTCAATGACGAATCCGCTGTCGCAGCCAGCCAATCCAAAGTCGGTGAGTCCCTCCCTGGACAACTTTTGAAACGACTAGATCCCGTAGAGAACAGCTACCGAAGTATTGACGATATTTTGGGTGATAAGAGAACAAGGTTTTACTGGACCTATGAACTTCACACCAAATTTGTTGATGCAATTCGAGAGCTGGGAGTTGATTCGGCTAGCCCACTACGTGTACTTGAGATTATGAACGTGCCGGGGCTCTCTAGAATTAACGTTGAGTCTCACCTTAAGTACTATAGGAGATTGCTAAAGGATGGAAG